>JAXQQM020066730.1:0-657107 GCA_034641835.2 Pinus albicaulis | reverse complement strand
AATACCTTTTCCCTCAAACAAATATAATAAAATATTCCATAAAAAGTGGATCTAGATCTGGTTAACCCATGCACCAAGATCTAGAATGACCCAATATTTTGTTATAAATAGGAGGGTTTTTCCTACCATTCTTCACCTTTTGTTGCCTATTAGATCACTATGGATCTATACACTTGGTCACCATTTTCTGCCATTTGCTGCAAGAGCTCCCTTTGAGTTCCATTCTTTGTGTGGGTCTTCTACACCAACAAGAGAGAGAAATCTTAGATATGAAGTGCTGAGGACTTCCAAGAACCCATCCCACTGAGGGGAATTGGATACACCTTCTTGTTTTCTTCCCAGGTGCCCCATTAATATAAAAATTCTTTCAAAAATTGTTCTTGTCTTGTCTATTGGTATATGGAGCAAACCCTTATTTTTTCTGCTTAATGTCTTTCCATGCATAGATCTGGTTTTTGCAGCTCTTTTATGTCTAACTAACCGCAGATCTGAAGATATTGGCAACCACTTTTGTTGTTAGGGCTATTAGTTATGCGTAGCTAAAGTGGTCCTTTTTCGTACACTTCGACAAAGGATTCATACTAACAAATGGTGACTCCACACGGGTTTTAAATTACGACCGCTGTCGTTTTTCATATTCCTGCATATCCAGCTACTTCAGACCCTAGGGCTTCTTTTCAGCTGTTTATTTTTCCTATTTTTATGTTGTTTTTCTCACATAAAACCCTAAAACATTAAAATTTCTAACTTCCATGTGTTTCTGGCCCTATTGCGCAGGTAAGCAACACCAGCCGCAACTGAGACGGCAACTTTTCTGAAAATCTGCCGCTGAGACAACCGGAATGGGGGGTCGCACTTTTTGGCCCATAACCTACGACCTGGACCTCCAGGTCGCACTTTTCTGCCCCTTTTCTGCGACCTGCATTGAAAATAGGTCAGAAACTGCGACCTGCCAGTTTTTCAGTGATTTTTCTACAATTTTTCTGGGTTCTGCTGAAGCTTCTGTCAGGGTCTTCCAGCCTCTGTCTCAGCCCGCTTTGACCAAGTTCTGATCTGTTTTTACTCATATAAGTGGGAACCTAGCCCCCTAGGGCTTTAGTACCCTCCACTTTTTGTGGAAGAGTTTTAGCTGTTTCAGTCGTCTGTTTTTCAGAGCTTCAACCTCCTTTTTTCCAGATCTGTTACCTCCCTTTCAGATCCATTGAAATCAGCTCTTCTACCTCTCAAATCACCTCCTGAAGATTTGTTTGGATCTACTTTTAGGGCCTCCACCTTGCCCCCTCCATTTTTTGCTGATTTCCTTCCTTTTTCCAGCCACCTTGCCTCTGTCTTTTGGCTGTGACCTGCACCTCTTTTCAACAGCTTTATCCTTTAGATCCCTGTCCCTTTTGACCTTAGATCTATTGGCCTCTTTTCCGTGTGTTTTGCATAGATTTTTCCCTTTCTTTTCAGTTTAGTTTTGAGAGACCCGCCTTCTTGGGTTAGATAGATGCACAAGTAGCTGTTATTTTTCTGTTATTTCAGCATTATATACTGTTCTCTATAGGTTTATTTTCAGCTACACAGCACACTTTTTTCTTTCTCTCAAAACGGAAAGGGTTTAAAAATTAAAATTAACGCACGCCACACACTGACCCTAAGCGAAGAAGCGCCTGGTTAACACCGCCTGGCAAAGACTCTAAAATCAATTGTCACTGCACCTTTTCTGCCCTTGACCTTAATTGATTCTGTCCCTTTCTGCCCCTGTCGGTTTCCTTCTTCCCGTCGTCATTGCGCCCCCAAGGCGCCTTTCCCGGAGACTTCTTGGCCTTCACCCTCAGTTTCCGGTTGATCGACTTGCTCCGAACCGCCGTCGTCGAGCCAGTCCTCCTCCGAGTCTGCACTCCGACTCCTCTCCTGATTCATCGGGTTCCCCTTCTCCTCCTGGTTCTCCCCCCACCACCATGACTGGTCCAGGGCCTAACGCTAGCGGTTCTCCCGGCCCTAATGCCGGCCTGCCTACTAACAGAACCGCCACAGGAATGACTCCGGCCACCCCATTGCTGCCGTACATTGCAGGCCTCAGCCTCCCCGATTTCAATCAGTTGATCAACGACCCCATCCACCACGATGTTGGTTTGCCTGCCATCCCAACCAAGCTCCCTTCCGACATCCCTAAATTCGAAGGCCAAGCTGGTGAAGATCCAATCAATCATGTCCGATCTTTCCACATGTGGTGTTCCTCCAATTCCATTACCGATGACTCCATCCGTCTTCATTTGTTCCAACGCACGCTTACCGGCGAAGCTTCCAAATGGTATGTTGAACAAGCCACCTCTTCCCATACCACCTTTGCGACCCTTGCTTAGGCCTTTTTGTCCTATCTCCAGCTCCCTCTCCGATACGACACTGGCACGGAGCTCTTGACTTCTTTCAAGCAATCCTCTTCAACCCGCCTTTCTGCCCATGTTCAGGAATGGCGAAGAAGACGGAGCTTGTGTCGAGCCCCTCCCTTCGAAGATTGGGTTTATATGGACTGGTTCCTTCGCACCCTTCTGGCCCCCATCGGCAAGGATGTCGCCTCCCATTTTCCTCAAACAGAAGAAGCCGCCCTCCAAATAGCCTTGAAATATGACCTGATCTACGCTCAATCTGGTTATGTTTATACCGTTCTTCCTGACCTCCCCAGGCCCGGTGGTGCTAACACCCCGGGGGCATCTCATTCCACCGACGGTATCGTTGGAGCCCTTTCCCATCCGTACGTTCAACCTCCTATGGGCTATGGTCTCCCTCAGGGAGGGGCCAGCTCCTCCAACACTCTCCCCCCTCCCGGTAGCATGTATCCAGGATACGGCATGCCTCCTCCTTTTGCCCAACCTCCTGCTTACCTCAATGTTGTCCAACCTACCCATTACCCTTATCCACAGCCTGGTGCGCCAGCTCCTCCAGCATATGCGCTTCCTCCTCCCTTGCCTCCTCAAACCCAGCACCAGCACCTACAGCCCCCTCCAGGGCAAGTATTTGCACAGCAGGGCGCGACTAATCCCCCTTCTTCTCAAAGAAGGCGGAGAGGCAATCCAAACCAATCTGCCCCTGGTACCCGTGGACCCAATCCTGGTGTCGACCCTAACACTGCCAACCAGCAACAGGGCACTCAGCCCAAGCCAGACAGGCCGCTTCGCACAAGTAAGCCTTGTTCGTGTTGCGGTGTTTATGGTCATTACACCCACGATTGTCCCCTATTACCCCAGATGCGGCAGATGTGGGAGTCTCAAGCCACATTGCGCGGACAGCACGCCTCCCCTCATGCTCCTCCTAATGTGGCCACTACCCAGCCAGCTGTGTTTATTGATCCTTTCCCTCAGCAAGGATTCGTGGCTACCCAACCGCCCGACAGCCAGGTAGCCACCCCCCCTTCCCTTTCTGGTTCCTCTGATTACCAGATCCTTATGATGCACTCCGATCCTAACCCGTCCGTCGATATTCACCTTCAAACTCGGTCTTGCCAGTACCTCAAGCCTCCTGCTCAGTCTGCCCCCGAGCCTCCTTCTTCAGGTTCTACAGAGCCTCTTTCGACACCCCGTGGCCCCTTACATATCCCTCAACCGAAAGTTGAGGTTCATACCAAGATTCCTAAGGGACCATTACGTCGAAACGCTGCTTCCGGTCGAGCTGCTCATTCATATAGCATAGTAGATGATTTGGCGCAATCTCCTGCTGCCATTTCCACACTGGAACTCCTCCAGTCGTGTCCTTCCCAAAAGAAGGCTCTACTATCTGCCGTGGGCGCTGTAGATCCTGCTGATGACCAAATGATTGTTTTCGACGCCACTCAATCGGACCATCCTCCTCTTCCTCCTTCCGTCGCCTTCCAAATCCCAGTCAAAATCCAGAACACCAACGTGTCCCGATGTATCATTGATGAGGGGGCATCCACCTGCGTGATGTCTGCTTCGGTTTGGAAGCAACTCGGATCCCCTGAACTGGCCCCTTCCATGATCACCCTTCGAGCGTGGGATGGTCATGCCTCCCAGCCCATTGGCCTGTTTCGTAATTGTCCTATCACCCTCGCCAGTAAGACTGTTTGCGTTGACGTCGAAGTCATCGACGCCCCGCTAGATTACAACATTCTATTGGGGTGAAGCTACACCTATGCTATGTCTGCTGTCCCATCCGCGGTCTTTCGCAAGATGTCTTTCCCCCATAATGGAAAGATAGTCACCATTGACCAGTTGACATATCATGAGCCAAAATCTCAGACCTCCCCTGAGACGACCATCTCTTCTGTAGCCAACAAGCAAACCGTTGATTCCGTGACCAGTGTCTCCCTCAGCGTTTACAAAGATTCCTCCCTGCTTGGAACTTTCCTTAACCTTCCCCCCTCTGTCAAGTCGACTCATCGAATGTTTGCCCAGTCCAATCGTCCCCGGGCGCGTGGCGACATCTGGCTCGTCCGTGACCTCTGCCTCGCCTTGACTTGACCTTCTCTGACCATTCATCTCGGCCCGGCCCAGACCTCACTCCCCTTGCGCCAACAAATCTCGAGCGCATCCCTCCTGGTCATTACCCTGCTGGGCAGATCCCTTTCCTAGCTCCCCCTCTCGGAGTATATTTTGTCCCCGTCATGGCCACCCTCTCTCTCCCTAACTTGACCTTGGGCATACCGGTCTGGTACCTTGATCCCCCAACCGCCACCCCTCCTGGTCATCCCAAGCCCTATATGGCTTTGACACCGGTTCAACCGATCCCCCTAGCTTCCTCTGTTGCCTCTGTGCCCCCAGCACCTCCACAGGACCCTTCTCCTGTCATGACGGCACCCGGGAAGAAAGGCAAAGCCCGCACGGGGGCACCCAAAGACAAGATTACCATGACTGACCCGGCCCCTCCGCCGCCCGCGAAGCCTTGCGCTTTATGTGATGTCACCGGTCATGCCACCCATGCTTGTCCCGAGTTGCCCCGTATTCAGCCCATGGTTAAAGTGATGTTCCCCGAGTCTACGATCCCTGAAGCCCCCATTCCTTCTCCGTCAGTAACCAAGAACCCCAAGACTCTCCACACCAACAAGCCCTGTGCTTTGTGCGGCGTTCATGGCCATTAATCCCACCATTGTCCTCACCTGACGCACTACCGCGCCTCTTTAGAGGTAATCCGAGAGTATGAGGTTGAACAAAATCAATCCGCCTCTCCTATCCTCCGCGCGTGCGCTTCGGGCCAGCTGAGGGATCCCAGCTCCCATCGACATTCCCCCACGATGTTCGGATAGCGGAGTCCTCTTTGTAACCAAATTTCTTTACTATCCTCTCTGCAAGACACTTGGAGCCTAGCCCATCTGCATCCTCCCCTGTTGTGTCCCTCGACCACCCCTTTCCTACACGAGATCACTCCACCCGTGTCTCTGTTGACCTCCGCAGCCCGAGTCCTCACCTTACTTCCGATAGCCCTCATATACCACCATGTATGAGTCGTGGTCATCCTGCTCCTTGCACTCCCTCCTGCGGTCGCCGCCCGATGACTTCTGTGCACTCACGCTGCCGTCATTGCCTTTCCTCCCCTCATTTGTTGTCTTGTCACACCATTCCGCAGGACCCCCCGTCCACACCCTTTATCGGTTACGCCGATGGTGCAAGTCGTTACTCCAGGAATCTAGCCTCGGCAGGTTGGGCCATCTTCACCCCCTTGCATGCCCTTGTTCTTTCTAACGGGGTATGCATTGGTTCTGCCACCAACAATTAGGCCGAATATGATGCAGTGCGTGGTCTCTTAGCTGATGCCCTCTTTCATCACATCGTCCATCTGCACGTTCGTTTGGATTCCCTGCTTCTTGTAATGCAACTAAATGGTGTTTATCGTGTGCATAACCCTGTGCTGTTTAGACGCTATTTACGAGTGAAAATCTTGATACGTGCATTTGAAACCATAACTTTCAACCATGTACCTCGAGACCAGAATCACTATGTAGATAGTATTGTAAACCATGTTCTAGATTGGCATTTATCACACACATTTCATACAAGACAATAACATTCATAACCATCAAAAAAAGATGCATATCCATAATATGTGTCGCAAAACATGTGTTTAGAGTCCATCTACTCTGATACATATGACATGCCCATAGCATGTTACAAAAACCCAAAATTGGGGGCACCACCTGCCCTTACATACATAATAGGGGGCACCACATGCCCCACCCCTAATCACTATCTGGAGGATCCCGGGCCAATGGCTCTGCCCCTGCAGCATGTAGATCGTGCATAGCCTGACCGGCCATCGCCATGCGCCGCATGACACCTCGCCACTCCGAGGGTAGACCAACACATGGCTCTATGAACTGGTCGTCTAAGTCCTGCCACCCGCGCTCTGATACTCCGGTCAACAACCTTTCGCATCTACGGCGGATGTCCTCCAGCAGGGCGGCTGCATCCTCATTATGCGCCACTCTCGACCCACTTGGACCTGTAGCTCCAGACGCTGCCGGTCGTCCCATATATCCGGCCGGTTTTACCGGTGCTATATCTGCATACCAAAAGTACATGAATCAGTACCATCAATTACTATTCAAAAACTTTAACATGCCCACACAAGAATAGAAATCTGTCACTTACCATCGGGCCCCCAGACTCGACCAGGCGGAAGTGGCAGGTCCGGATCTCCACAGTAGCTCATCCCACTATAGGGATAGTCGTCTATGTACAAAGGCATCTGATCCCAATGGGCAAAAAACTCAGGTCGAAACACTCGCCCGACCGCCCCTCCTCCTCCTCTGCACAGTAGCCGTCCCCAACGGCGCATCCTGGGCTCTCTCGGGCCCCCATCTGGAAGCTGTACACGAGGCCTCAAGGTCGGGATCTTCTCAAAGAAGAAGGCGCACAACAAAGTCCCATATGAGCAATCATGGTTCACCTGCCGCCTGCATAGTGACAATTGTCGCTTTAGTGACACCAACATCATTTGGGCCCACCCATAGTAGGTCCCACCCAGCACACTTTCCACTATCATCATCTGCCCCCCAGTGATGTGATGGAATGCCTGGTTGCCCAGGATTCGCAGCACAGCTGCGGCCACTGCACGGGTTTCTAGCCTCTCTAGATCCCCGATCGGTATTCGAGTCCCCTTGACTTGGAGACCCGGTCGACAATGACACTCCACGAACTCCATGATATGCCGCCCCCGCGGCAACACTGGCTGTGTGTTTCCCACCATCCCCAGTGGCAGGAGACCCGTCAGGAAGTACACGTCCTGGACCGTCAGTTCGATCCTGTGCCCCTGCACTACAAAGATCTCCTGATCTGGATCCCAGTAACTGATAATCCGGGCCAGTAAAGGTTCCCCTGCTCTCATCAAAGGGTTCTCCAAAAACTTGAGAACCCCAAATCTGGCCAATACACGGCGAACGCCCTGATCCGCCTGGATCTCTGTCCGTAGTGTCCCCAGATCTCTCTCTCTCCAGTTGACCCGTAACTCTACCATACCTGCACAAACACATCATTTTTTTCAGCGTACAGATCGGGAAAACCATAACCAAACACCAAAACCCAACTTCCAGCCATAAAACAGCACCAAAACCCCCTCATCTCCCAGGTCGCAGTTTTCTGCCCATTTCTGGGACAGGTCGCACTTTTCTGCCTGAAACCTGCTTCCCAGGTCGCACTTTTTGGCCCAAAAAGTGCGACCCGGCCGTAGAGATGAAGGAGGGGTTGTTTCTGGATTTCTGGGCCCTAAACTGAAAACTTAATCCATCAAAATGCAAGAGAAAGGTTAGGCCTCTTACCTGCAACTGACGGATCTCGATTCCAACGGTCGGTTTGTCCGCTACGTTCGCCGCAAGATTTAGGGCCTTCTCTCCTCTCCACATTCACCACAGCAACAATAGCAAATGAGTGATTTTGGAGGGAAAACTACCTTATTAAAAGAGAAACCCTGTTTCTTCTTTCGACTGCTGCGACCACACCGTAGCCCCGTTTGACGAACCGTCTGCACCGTTGGAAAGCTCTCACCGAGCCCTCAAATGGGTATCCATTGGTTTTTTGTGATCTGATACTTCACCAGGACACATTTTTTCCAAGAAGGGTCACTTCAACTCTCCTTAAAATCGAATTTCCTCACTTACGACACTTGTACTTGGGGCACCATCTTGCCTCCTTACTTGTCTTCGTTCGTGTCAATTTTCGTCATGAGTTCCCATCATGTACTCATGTTTCCACGGTCCCCCATTGGGGCCTTTACTGTGTGGCAGCACCATCGAGTCGCCCTTGTTTAGAGCATCCAAGTTGAGTCATCATTCCCTCCATGGAGTCTATACCAAGTCCCTTTGTACCCCACTATAGCCCTCCATCCTTCATTGCTTGGTCTCTCTCTTGTGTCACACATTATGACCTTCAGTTCCACTGTCCCCCATCCCTGATGATGTTGTGTTAGTCGCTGCCATGTCATTCATGCCCTTTATGCTCTAGCAAGGGAAGTCGTCCATTAGCTACTCAGTCCTTACCACTTCACTATCATCATTAGTGTCAGTCTATCCGTCGCTCTACTCTTTTCTCTCATGCCTTAGTTTAGGGTCTCTCATTGCCTCAACTATGGCGGACCTCCTTCTGTCGACATCAGCTCATTCATTCCAGAAGCTAGGTCTAGAGGGCGGTGTACCTTAGTTCCAGCTTCCACTCTTGTTCGGTGCCTCAGATCAGGCAAAGGGATACCTCCTTTCCCTTTGGCTTGATTGTTTCTCCAGCTCCTTTCAGCATGATCGAGATTCGTATACTTGATGGTCCAGTGATCCAGCAGTAGCTCTTGATGATTCCTGGGTGTGTGTGAGATGTTTCAACCCTCATGAGGGGGTGGCCCTGCAGGTAGCCCCCCACATGCCCAGATGACCTCTTCTTTGCAGCCTTCGATGCAGCTCCAGATATTTGATGATGTTGGTCGTAGCCACTTGCAGCGCCTCTTCGACTTGCATGTATCAGTCAGATTTTGTGAGCCCTTCCCCATTTACAGGGGGCATTTGGGTTGTATTTGTATCTCATGTACTCAGATATTATTGTACAAGTCCTGGCTGTTATCCCAGGCACAGTATGTATGTGGGATTCCTCATTGTATTTTTATCTGGCTCATGATTATGCCAGCTGTACTTTATGGTTCGGTCCCTTGTTTACTGGACACACTATTCTTTTGTACTTTGTCTCGACGGGCATAGGTATGCCTCCCCCGCCGCCTTCAGCACAGGTACCCTCTCATAAAAAGAGACTTGTTGCACTTGCGAGTCTCGTCTCCTCAGGTCTAGTCCTTCAGCACACTATCTACCTCACATTTCTCTCTCTAACATCCCTTTTGTTGTCTAGTGATTGTGTTCTTACAACGTACTTCGGTCATACGATTTGCTCCTGACACTCGCACGCTGGGGGGCAATCTGTTACACCATTTTTTGGTCATCTAACCTATTATCATTAGATGGACCCAAGTACACCATGTAAGACCAATTTTACCCTAAGTAAAATTGCCTTCACTATGTTAAAACAGGAAACCCCAAAAGGAAATATTAAACAAACCTATATTTGTTTGATTTTCCTCATGGAATAATTAATTAAACCATAATTTAATTATTATTCCCAGTCATGTTTAACCCAAAATCAGAGAAATTAATTAGATAAACCTTTATTTATCTTATTATTTTCTAGGAATAACTATTTAAACCTTATTTAGATAATATTCCTTGTTAAATATGACCAAATCACCCACAAATAATTAAATAAATCACTATTTATTTAATTATGTTTCAACCACTTCCTTAAATAATTAAATAAATCATTATTTATTTGATTATCTTCTAACCGCTTCCTTAAAAAGATAAATAAATCATTTATTTATTTATTCTTGACAAATTAAGGGATTTGACCCAAGTCAAATACCTTTTCCCTCCAACAAATATAATAAAATATTCCATAAAAAGTGGATCTAGATCTAGTTAACCCATGCACCAAGATCTAGAATGACCCAATATTTTGTTATAAATAGGAGGGTTTTTCCTACCATTCTTCACCTTTTGTTGCCTATTAGATCACTCCGGATCTATACACTTGGTCCCATTTTTCCATCATTTGCTGTGTGAGCTCCCATTGAGCTCTATTCTTTGCATTGGGTTTTCTACACCAACAAGAGAGAGAAATATTAGATTTGAAGTGCTGAGGACTTCCAAGAACCCATCCCACTGAGGAGAATTGGATACGCCTTCTTGTTTTCCTCCCAGGTGCCCAATTAATACAAAAATTCTTTCAAAAATTGTTCTTGTCTTGTTTATTGGTATATGGAGCAAACCCTTGTTTTTACTGCTTAATGTCTTTCCATGCATAGATCTGGTGTTTTGCAGCTCTTTTCTTGTCTAACTAACCGCAGATCTGAAGATATTGGCAGCCACTTTTGTTGTTAGGGGCTATTAGTTATGCATAGCTAGTGGTCCTTTTTTCACTTTGGACGAAGGATTCATACTAAATGTATACTTCAACTATATTCTGCATACATTAGTATCCAAAAACCTAGTTACAACAAAAACCAACCCACGCACATAGCCTAGCGCGGCCCGCACATAGCAGAACTGAGGATCTCCGCACACACAACCAACAAAATTCCTTACCCAAAACAACCCAAAAACAGATCTAATAGTTCGCACGTAGCATCAGTCTTAATTCCTGCCTACCTTTAGACTCAAATTATCCATCTAATTATATCGACATGGCCTAAGCTATACTATGGTTCGCAAACCATTGTTTGCGGACCCTAGGGATACCCTTTGAGCTATTGCAAAACATTGGGGGATTTGACCCGCCCCAAAACTCCTACGCAAAACTAATTAATACTAAAATATACAAAATTCGCAGCTTAGGGAGCCCCATTCCAACACAATGGAATGAAGCGGAGTGTAAGTCTGGCTGATTTTTGGGAGAATAAATAGGCACCCCTCAGACCTAACACCTAAGCTGAAGGAAGTACCCTATAAGTGTCAGCTTCTCGATGTATATTTCTAGAATTAATACCAAAAAAAATTATACTGAATTACAATCAGACGGAGAGGATTAAGGGGTGTTAATGACAAATCAATTGTTGCATTTGAAGCCTGGGAAGTAAACTATTTTCACAAATTATACCCCACAACAGATGCCCTAACATCTTAAGTGACTACTGAATCAAATCCAACAACTAAAACCACACTAAGAAGCTAAAACTACTATTAACAGTAGCCCTTTATTGCATTGGATCAAAATAGAATTCATGGATCTACGTAATGACCACTCAATCTGCTATATAACAGATTACCTATGAACTAAAGAAAACCATTTTTGTTTCAGCTTTAATAAATGGAAAAAGTCTCACAGTTTGTCATGTTACTACTAATCTAATCAATTCAAATTTACATAGCCAGACTTGGCATTATGAATAATTTCATCTAAGAAAGAGAGAAACCCAAGAAACTAAGCATGCAAGTAAACAGGAGATTGTTGCAAGGTGCACCTATGGTACACTCTTCATTGGAATATCTATTTATAGAGGTATAACATTGGTGGAGAGTGATCATATTTAACCAAGTCTCCTAAGGCTATAATTAAAAAATACATATTTAAGTGGGTGATCACATGTGACCAAGCCCCCCATGAAATATATAGGATGAAATTGGAAAAGCAAATTGGAAATGTAATTACAATTATAATACCTAGTCTAACTAAGTCCAATGGGAGCATCAGAACTACACATCAATCTCCTTAAGTAATGTTTTGTATTACCCCTAGATACATATACTTAAAGAGAGTTCAATGTTCAATTGACTATACCATAATTCAACAATGGGGGCATCTTCTACCAAAGAAAAACTTACCAAGGCTTCATCTCATAACCATGGATTGATATCCCCAATCACATGATTAGTTATATGATTGAACAAGTTAGTTATCACAAAAGCATTCTTAATGCCAATAGAAACTATAATAAAAGATTCACTCAAGGAAATATCATTCATAAGGTTAGCAACAATTAATGAGTGACAATATCCCAACAACACCTTGATCAAGAATCTGAATATGAATATAGCTCATATTTCTTGCATACAAAGATTTCAAACAAACAATTAACTTCACTCTATGGTCACACCGAGGATTTTTATAGGAATTTTAATTTAGGATTTTCACATTTCAAATGAAAAATGTACAAAGATTGACAACATGATAATATTGATTCCTAAACAAAATGCATTCAACATATACTAACATCATGTAAACACGACATTTCCAAGATGTCTCGGACTATCCCTAGTAAACCAAGTTGAGAATCTTCCGCTAGTGAAACTTCATTGCGAACACCTAAAATGTGAAATGTATGGCTTTAAATGGGATAAGTTACTTCCAGTGAATTTTCACATCACGTGGATGGTCAAAGCATAAGAAATGTAGTCACATTTGGACACATTCAACTAACAGAGACCCAAATTCACTTATGTGTAAAATTTAAATCTAAGTTTCAAACCATGAAACTCTATGTTGTCTCTATCGCACACTGCTATCATTGAGTGTTTTTTCCCCTTTATGACATAAGTCTAGGCTTCTTATTTTTTTTGTATGAGTTTTAAGGTCTATCTTGGCAGAAAAAAAACCCTGGAACCAATCTGCAACAAAATAGCTTTATATTGTTTATAAAATAATCTTTGATAAAGTCAATAGAAAGAATTAATTTTGAACTGCATCCAGTAAAGATACATAACCATGAGAACTTATGGGAAAAAATTATAATCAGTCCACTCCATTTTCATATCACATATGCAAACGATTTCTCTTTTCATTGAGTTAAAGTGATTCTCAAAATTTTATACTGAAACTTATCTTCCTGAAAAACCTCTCTGGTGATGGAAAGTGTCAACAGTTTGGATTTCTAGCCCTATACAAGTAAATGTAAGCCCTGCTTCACTATGAAAAGTTACTTTGAACTGAATTTTCAGAGAGATAGAGATGGATCCATTATCATACCCTTTATCCCATGTAAAGGTTATTCTAAAAATCATAAACTCTTGTTCCCAACAAAACTTGCTAGTGATGGAAAGTGTTAAAAGTTTGATTTTTTAGGCCTATACAAGTAATGCATACCCTGTCTCACTATGAGAAGATACTTTGAAATCTAAATTAAAATTTCAAAGATCTAAAGATGGATCCATTATTATATTATTGATGCATTGTATAGGTTATGATACAAATAATAAAGAGTGTTGTGCTTGTAATAAACACGGTATCTATGTTGTGGAGTCTAGACACACATGAAACATCCTAATATGGAATGTCATGGAATTCACTGCATGAACAAGTTTGCAATATGCTTTTAAAGGTCATTGATCTATCATTCCTATGGAAAAATGAAGGGCCCATATGTGCAATCTATAAATGCGGTCAAGTAATTAACAAAACAACAAAGTAAAAACAATGATAGAACTTTGTTTTTGTTCATGACGACATATTCAATTCCATATTAACATTGCCATGACAATCTCCCACTATTTTCGCTCTCCTACTCTGAATTTTTTATATTAAATTACCCATCCTCATCCCTGGCCCACCGTGAATTATGCATATTCAGTCATTAAATCCTCTTCTCTATCCCACTCTAAATTCTGCATTGTACTACTCCAATGAAATGTAGCTAACCCTCATGCTTCATGCATCTTTCATATTATGCAACCAACAAGTTTTCAACCCTAAATTGCCTAGAAAAAAAGACAAAGCAACAAAGAGAGAGAATAAAGTGGCAATTAGTTATAAACTTGAATTCATTGGTGCAAAACCATGAATTAATAGAAATATCAACAGTTTTATTGATCTCTCTCTCTCTCTCTCTCTCTCTCTCTCTCTCACTCTCATGAACAACTTCCATTAATGGATAAATTGGTTTCACACCAATGTCTTTCCCCATACTAGTTCACCTACCAATCGTGCATTTATTGAAATCTTCTATGTTTTAGCTGTCATAAAAGCATTGGTTCACTGGTGAGGTTCAAGGTTCAATTCTCACTGTGGTCTATAGTCTACCCCAACTGCAGAGTATGAGTTTTGTAAGATGAGTTCCAATGGAATGAGTCAGGGTGTAAGTCTGGCTGATTTTTGGGAGAATAAATAATCACCCCTTAGACCTAGCACCTAAGCCGAAGGAATTCTCCTATAAGTGTCAGCTTCTCGGCGTATATTTTTAGAAGTACTACCAAAACAAAATTTATTGAATTACAATCAGACAGATAGGATTAAGGAGTGTTAATGACGAATCAATTGTTGCATTTGAAGCCTGGGAAGTAAACTATTTTCACAAATTGTACCCCACAACAGATGCCCTAACTCCCTAAGTGACTTTTGAATCGAACCCAACAACTAAAACCACACTAAGAAGCTCAACCTACTATTAACAACAGCCCTTTCTTGCATTGGATCAAAATAGAATTCATGGATCTACGGAATGACCACTCAATCTGCTATATAAAAGATTACCAATGAACTGAAGAAAACCATTTATGTTTCGGCTTTAATAAATGGAAAAATTCTCACAGCCTGTCATGTTACTACTAATCTAATCAATTCAAATTTACATAGCTAGACTTGGAAATGTGAATAATTTCATATAAGAAAGAGAGAAACCCAAGAAACCGAGCATGCAAGTAAAGAGGATATTTTTGCAAGGTGCACCTATGGTACACTCTTCATTGGAATATCTATTTATAGAGGTACAAAATTGGTGGAGAGTGATCATGTTTAACCAAGTCTCCTAAGGTTATAATTATAAAATACATATTTAGATGGGTGATCACATGTGACCAAGCACCACATCAAATATATAAGATGAAATTGGAAAAATAGAGTGAAAAAGTAATTACAATTAGAATACCTAGTCTAACTAAGTCCAATGGGAGCATGGGGACTACACCTCAATCTCCTTGGCTAATGTTTTGTAGTACGCCTAGATATATATACTTAAAGGGAGTTCATTGTTCAATAGGCTATACCATCATTCAACAATGGGGGCATCTTCTACCAAATAAAAACTTACCAAGGCTTCATCTCGTAAACATGGATTTATATCCCCAATCACATGATTAGTTCTATGATTGAACAAGTTAGTTATCATGAAAGCAGCCCTAATGGCAATAACAACTGCAATAAAAGATTCACTCGAAAAAAATATCAATCCTAAGGTTATCCACAGTTAATGAGTGACAATATCCTAACAACACCTTGATCAAGAATCTGAATATGAATATAGCTCATATTTCTTGCATACAAAGATTTCAAACAAACAATTAACTTCACTCTATGGCCACACCGAGGATTTTTCTAGGGATTTCAATTTAGGATTTTCACATTTCAAATGACAAATGTACAAATATTGACAACATGATAATACAGATTCCTAACAAAATGCATTCAACATATATTAACATCATGTAAACACGACATATCAAAGGTGTCCCGGACTATCCCTAGTAAACCAAGTTGAGAATATTCAGTCGGTGCAACTTCATCACCAACACCTCAAACGAGAATTGTATGACTTTAAGGGGGATAAGTTTCTCTAATGTATTTTCACACCACCTGGATGGTCAAAGCATAATAAATGCAGTCACAGTTGGACACATTCAACTAACAGAGACCCAAATTCACTTATGTGTAAAATTTAAATCTAAGTTTCAACCCATGAAACTCTATGTTGTCTCTATCACACCTTGCTATCATTGAGTATTTTCGCCCCTTTATGACATAAGTCTGGGCTTCTTATTTTTTTTGTATGGTTTTTAAGGTCTATCTTGGTAGAAAAAAGCCCTAGAACCAATCTGCAACAAAATAGCTTTATATTGTTTATAAAATAATATTTAATAAATTCAATAGAAAGCATTCTTTTTAAATTGTATCCAGTAAAGATACATAACCATGAGAACTTACGGGACAAAATTATAATCATTCCACTCCATTTTCCGATCATAGATGCAAACCATTTCTATTTTGCTAAGGTAAAGTGATTCTCAAAACGTTATACTGAAACTTCTCTTCCTAACAAACCTCTCCGGCGATGGAAAGTGTCAAGAGTTTGGATTTCTAGCCCTATAAAAGTAAATGTATGCCCTGCTTCACTATGAAAAGTTACTTTGAACTAAATTTTCAGAGAGACGGAGATGGATCCATTATCATACCCTTTATCTAGTGTAAAGGTTATGCTAAAAATCATAAACTCGTGTTACCAACAAAACTGGCCAGTGATGGAAAGTGTTAAAAGTTTGGTTTTATAGGCCTATACAAGTAATGCATACCCTGTCTCACTATGATAAGTACTTTGAAATTTGAATTAAATTTTCAAAGATCCAAATATGGATCCATTATTATATCTTTGATGCATTGTATTGGTTATAATACAAATCATAAAGAGTTTAGTGCTTGTAATAAACATGGTATCTATGTTTTGGAGTCTGGACACACTTGAAGCATCCTAGTATGGAATGTCATGGAATTCACTGCATGAACAAGTTTGAAATATGCTTTTAAAGGTCATTGATCTGTCATTCCCGGGGAAAATGAAGGGCGCATATGTGCAATCTATAAATGCGATAGAGCAATTAACAAAACAATAAAGTAAAAAGATGATAGAAGCTGGGTTTTGTTCATGACGATGTATCCAATTCCATCTTAACATTGCCATGACAATCTCCCATCATTTTCCCTCCCCTACTTTGAATTTTGCATATTAAATTACCCATTCTCTTCCTTGCCCCACCATGAATTATGCATATTTAGTCACTAAATCCTCTTCTCTGCACCACTCTGAATTATTCATTGTACTACTCCAGTGAAATGTAGCTAACCCTCATGCTTCATGAAACTTTCATATTATGCAAGAAACAAGTTTTCAACCCTAAAGCGCCTAGAAACAAAGACAAAGCAACAAAGAGAGAGAATAAAAGTGGCAATTAGTTATAAACTTGACTTCATTGGTGCAAAACCCATAATTAATAGATATATCAACAGTTTCAATGATCACTCTCTCTCTCATCAACAACTTCGATTAATGGATAAATTGGTTTCGCACCAATGTATTTCCTCGTACTAGTTCACCTACCAATTGCGCATTTAATGAAAATATTCTATGTTTCAGTTGTCAAAAAAGCATTGGTTCACTGGTGAGGTTCAGGGTTCAATTCTTGTTGTGGTCTACACACTACCCCACCTGTAGAGTATGAGTTCTGTAAGATAAGTTCCAATGGAGTGGGGTAGGGTGTAAGGCTGGATAATTTTTGGAAGAATAAATAGTCACCCCTCAGATGCGATACCTAAGCCGAAGGAATTCCCCTATAAGTGTCAGCTTCTCGACGTATATTTCTAGAAGTACTACCAAAACAAAATGTATTGAATTACAATCAGACAGAGAGGATTAAGGGGTGTTAATGACAAATCAATTGTTGCATTTGAAGCCTAGGAAGTAAACTATTTTCACAAATTGTACCCCACAACAAAAGCCCTAGCGCCCTAAGTGACTACTGAATCAAACCCAACAACTAGAACCACACATAGAAGCTCAACCTATTGTTAACAACAGCCCTTTCTTGGATTGGATCAAAATAAAATTCATGGATCTGCATAACGACCACTCAATATTCTATATAACATATTACCAATGAACTGAAGAAAACCATTTATGTTTCAACTTTAATAAATGGAAAAATTCTCATAGTCTATCATGTTACTACTAATCTAATCAATTCAAATTTACATAGCCAGACTTGCCAATGTGAATAATTGCATCTAAGAAAGAGAGAAACCCAATAAACCGAGCATGCAAGTAAAGATGATATTGTTGCAAGGTGCACCTATGGCACACTCTTCATTGGAATATCTATTTATAGAGGTACAACATTGGTGGAGAGTGATCATCTTTAACCAAGTCTCCTAAGGTTATAATTATAAAATACATATTTAGGTGGGTGATCACATGTGACCAAGCCTCCCATGAAATATATAGTATGAAATTGGAAAAACAGAGTGAAAACATAATTGCAATTATAATACCAAGTCTAACTAAGTCCAATGGGTGTATGGGGACTTCACCTCAATCTCCTTGGCTAATGTTTTGTAGTATTCCTAGATACATATACTTAAAGAGAATTCACTATTCAATATACTATACCATCATTCAACAATGGGGGCATCTTCTACCAAAGAAAAACTTACCAAGGCTTCATCTCATATCCATGGATTGATATCCCCAATCACATTATTAGTTCTATGATTGAACAAGTTAGTTATCACAAAAGCAGTCCTAATGCCAATAGCAACTGCAATAAAATATTCACTCCAAAAAATATAATTTCTAAGGTTATCCACAATTAATGAGTGAAAATATCCCAACAACACCTTGATCAAGAACCTGAATATGAATATAGCTCATATTTCTTGCATACAAATATTTCAAACAAACAATTAAGTTCCCTCTATGGCCACACCAAGGATTTTTCTAGGAATTTCAATTTAGGATTTTCACATTTCAAATGACAAATGTAAAAATATTGACAACATGATAATATCAATTCCTAAACAAAATGCATTCAACATATATTAACATTATGTAAACACGGTATATCTAAGGTGTCCCGGACTATCACTAGTAAACTAGGTTGAGAATCTTCTGTTGGTGCAACTTCATCACCAACACCTCAAACGAGAACTGTACGGCTTTAAGGGGAATAAGTTTCTTCCAGTGCATTTTCACACCACCTGGACGGTCAAAGCATAAGAAATGCAGTCACATTTGGACACATTCAACTAACAGAGACCCAAATTCACTTATGTGTAAAATTTAAATCTAGTTTCAAACCATGAATCTCTATGCTGTCTCTATCACACCCTGTTATCGTTGAGTGTGTTCGCCCCTTTATGACACAATTCTAGGCCTCTTATTTGTTTTGTATGGGTTTTAAGGTCTATCTTGGCAAAAAAAAACTCTGGAACCAATCTGCAACAAAATAGCTTTATATTTTTTATAAAATAATGTTTAATAAAGTCAATAGAAAGCATTCATTTTGAATTGCATCCAGCAAAGATACATAACCATGAGAACTTCAGGAAAAAATTATAATCAGTCCACTCCATTTTCAGATCACAGATACAAACGATTTCTCTTTTTGCTGAGGTAAAGTGATTCTCAAAACGTTATACTGAAACTTATCTTCCTGACAAACCTCTCCGGTGATGGAAAGTGTTAACAGTTTGGATTTCTAGCCATATACAAGTAAATTTATACCCTGATTCACTATGAAAAGTTACTTTGAACTGAATTTTCAGAGAGACAGAGATGGATCCATTATCATACCCTTTATCTCGTGTAAAGGTTATTCAAATCACCGACATAGCACCTGCATTCACCACTGACCATCACTGTTAGACTCACTGAAGCAATCACTAGAATTCACCAATACAGTTCAAAGAATTAAGACTAGAAAATTTATTTAAAAAATATTGTTAAGAGCACTGTTAGACTCGCTAAATCAATCACCAGCACACTTTGAAGCATTCAAACTCAGCAAATTTATACAAAAAAAAAAAATTACAATTGCAACGCAACAATGTTGTCCAAACTCCTCCTCGCAGGTTTAGCTCCATGGCATCGGGGAAATGGTACACTAAATCCATAGTTCACGCCCTTTCCGGGTAGCTAGCGTCTCCCTGAACCAGACCTTGTTTCCCTCATCAATGTGTCATCGAGAACCAGATCTTGTTGCCCTCGTAAATGCGTCATCAGCCTCCCTGCATATAATCCGAGCATTGTGAGCCTTGTTGCACCTCCAACTTCCAAGCCCCAACTAGTAAAAATGGGGGTTGAATCACTCCAATACCTCCCCTGACACAATAAATCCTGACAAATGCCATTCAAATCCTTATTGCACCTGGAACTTCCAAGACCCAACCAGTAAAAATGGGGGCGAATCACTCCAATCCATCCCCCCAACCCAGTAAATCTAGGTAAATGACATTCAAATCCGCTCCAAACCAGAAAATTGGGAGGTGAATTCCATGGTTTAAGGTTTATGCGCATTTATTTTTTTGGGCTAACACTTAATAATTAATTATTTTTAAAATAATTATAGGGCTAGCTATATAAAACTATAGAAAAGGGGTTTTATATAAAAAATTCGCCCTTCCAAAATTTAAAACCCTTTAAAATTCGCCCTTGGGCTAAAATTCGCCCCTAAAATTTTCCCTGAACCTACGTAGAATACCGACTCCTTGTAGAATGTAACACAGACAAATAACAACAACTCCTATGTTTATAGACGTCGAAACACGTCTTCTAACATAGAACCATATAATGTTTGGTTGATTTTATAGTTCCTTTTTCATTAAATTCGATTTAATAAATGTGATGTAAATGATATCAATTTTTGACTCCAATTCTAATGCAACAAATATGTAAAAATGAATCTTTTACTTCGATGAAGTTCTATCTATGGTAAGGAGATTTGTTTTTTCGATATTCAAACAAAATGAAAAAAAACCTATTTTCACCATAGTTTCTTTCACCAAATATAAAATTTCCATATTAAATTTTGATCAAATGCAAAGATTTCACTTTTTGAATTTCAACTGACCAAAAACACAAAAATCATAAAAACTCTATGTAACACACAACACCTTGAACTCTAAAATGCAACTCATGAACGAAAATTACTTAACATGAAAAACACTAACTTTCATAAATTCTAATAACTCTTTACAATCAAGTAAAAAAAGTATCGAATTTGATCCTTTGAAGGAAGAAAGACATTCACAAACTATCTAAACAATGATCAACCTTTCTTTTGATAAATAAACAATTTACTAGATCAAACATTCATCCCTAATTTTCAAAGATGAGTAATTTTTAAAGAAGGAAATTCAAAACATCCAATCAAGTTAAAGTAGACTTTTTTTAGAATGTAAACATACACAAAAAAATACAACAATAAAAAATTTATGGAACTAGAAAGTAAAAACCCTAATTTTTCAAAATTCTAGAAACTTGCACAGGTAATTAGTTAGGTTTAGTGTGCACACACACTATTGTTAAAGAAAAAATTGACGAATTGTGCACTGTTGTTAAATTAAAAGTGTGCAAATCAAGAAAAAAAAATAAATAAAGCCACAAGTCCAAAAAAATTAACTTTCAAGGTTTTGAACACAACCAATGAAGGCAACTGAAAGCAATTAGAGATCACAGGAAGGCATAATGAAGAAAAAATCACTCCCCGGTATGGTCGAAAATTTGTTATGACGGAAAAATAGCTCTTGTGGACGAGAACGATCTCCCTATATTGAAAGACAAATCTAGAAACAAACGAACAATAAAATGTAAACTTTCCTTAGTCTATAATTGAAATATGATATATAAAATGTGCAAGAACTTATTACCTTTCTACGAAATGCTTGTTGTTACACCAATTTTTGGTCATCTATCATGTTACTATTAGATGGACCAAACTACACCATGTAAGACCAATTTTACCATAGTAAAATTGCTTTCACTATTAAAAAAAAATAAAATCAATAACCCTTAGTTTATTAAGTTATTTCTGGTCTAAACAGGAAATCCCATGAGGAATAATTAAATAAATCCTTATTTTTCTTATTTTCCTCTAGGGATAATTAATTAAACCATTGTTTAATTAATATTCCTGGTCATATTTAACCTAAAACATGAAAATTAATTAGATAAATCATTATTTATCTTATTATTTCCTAGGAATAATTATTTAAAACATTATTTAACAATATTCCTCATTAAATTTGACTAAATCATTTATAAATAATTAAATAAATCACTATTTATTTAATTATTACTTAACCACATTCTTAAAAATGATAAATAAATCATTTATTTATTTATTATTTCTAAATAAAGGGATTTGAACAAATTCAAATTCCTTTTCCCTCCAACAAAAATAATAAAATATTCCATAAAACTTGGATCTAGATTTGGTTAATAATATTTTAATTATGCACCAATATCTAGACTAACTCAATATTTTGTTATAAATAGAAGGGTTTTTTTATTCATTTACTACTTTTTGTTGCCTAGAGATAATTCTTGATCTATACTTTTGGTCTGACTTTGGACCTCCCATCATTGTCACATTTTTTTAGTTTTTGCTCGTGAGCTCCTTTTTGAGTTCCATTTTTGTCTGGGTTTTCTGCACCATCAAGAGAAAGAGATCTTAGATTTGAAGCGTTGAGGACATACAAGATCTCGCTCTCTTGATGGTGCAGAAAACCCAGACAAAAATGGAACTAAAAAAGGAGCTCACAAGAAAAAAATAGAAAAATATGACAATGATGGGAGAATCAAAGTCAGACCAAAAGTATAGATCAAGAATGATCTCTAGCCAATAAAAGGTAGTAAATGAATCGAAAAAACCTTCTATTTATAACAAAATATTGAGTTAGTCTATATATTGGTGCATAATGAAAATATTATTAACCAAATCTAGATCCAATTTTTATGGAATATTTTATTATTTTTGTTGGAGGGAAAAGGAATTTGAATTTGGTCAAATCCCTTTATTTAGAAATAATAAATAAATAAATGATTTATTTATTATTTTTAAGAATGTGGTTAATTAATAATTAAATAAATAGTGATTTATTTAATTATTTATAAATTATTTAGTCAAATTTAACACGGAATATTATTAAATGATGTTTTAAATAATTATTCTTAAGAAATAATAAGATAAATAATGATTTATCTAATTAATTTTCCTGTTTTGGGTTAAATATGACCAGGAATATTAATTAAATAGTGGTTTAATTAATTATCCCTAGGGGAAAATCAAACAAATAAGGATTGATTTAATTATTCCTCATGGGGTTTCCTATTTAGACCAGAAATAACTTAATAAACTAAGGGTTATTAAAAAAAATTTATAGTGAAAGAAATTTTACTATGGTAAAATTTCTCTTACCTGGTGTACTTTGGTCCATCTAATAGTAATAGGTTAGATGACCAAAAATTGGTGTAACACTTGCATATGTCCCTTGATACTTTCAAAATTTTATCCTTGTTGCTTCAATAAATATCTACATAAATAGAAAAAAAAAATATGGAATAAAATCATAAGATAGATAAAGATTGAAACATAGTGTAAATGGAAATTACAACATAGAATATATCATAACATGAATCCACTACTCAATTACAAACTATGAAAAATATCAAGGAGCTTTCCAATGAGAATCATAATAAGTGAAAATAGGAAAGAAACAATTGCTTGTATTAATCTTGAATAGGAAGGAGAGATTTAACCTTAGCCTTGATGTTGCAAACCTCCTTCCAATAGTCTCCAATCCTCCCTTTAGGTGATAAGCTTCTAGCCTCAATTCGACAACATAAGTTTACATTCCAAATTCCCCCTTTACCCTCTAGTCTGTGATGAATTTACAGGCCAAGAGGAGGAGGTTTGAGATCCTATTCTCAAGGGATGAGGTCCATAAATAGAGGGATTAGGGTTCCACAAAGAAATGGAGTTTGATTTATGAACCAAGGGATGAGGCCCAAGTATGTAAGGGATCAAGGCATTTTTGTTGAGAAATATTCCCCCAAAAAAGCTTCTAGAAATTTATTTTTATTTTTACACATGTTAAGAGATTTGCACACTTTTTTGTGGAGAAAAAAGTGCAAGATTTCATAGGCCACAATGATCATAACCGAACTTTCGCAAGTAATGACTAGGAAAACTGCGCAAGTTCTTGAAAATAGGGTTTTAAGCAATGTAATATAGGATTTTTGTTGTCTTTAGCATTGTTTTTTATTTGTATTTATGTAGTAACACATTGAAATACAGGAACACACATAAAAATAGAGATGAAGAAAAAATAATGCTTCATTTCATTAATATCAAATAATGAATGCTTACAGACATAATGAAAATAAACTAGCCAGGGTGATGGTAGTCTATCTCTAAGAAGAGATGTGGTGGCTTTAGGCCTCTAAAATATGTTACAATGAGGTTTGAAGACCTATTTATTGTTGAGAAACAATGGAAAACCCTAAACATCGAGTTACCTAACCCTAAGAGATGAAACTCCAAAACTATGGGCCCCGTTTGGGTAAATTGGTAAATGAACTTCTCAAGGACGTAACTTTGGCATATAATCTCTGTTTGACACCCTCAATACCTAGTTAAAAAGATCTATCTGAGGAATAAAATTTTTTACATGAGTAACATTGAAGGAAATTCCATGTTTCTCCTGGGTTTCCCAAAAAACGTCGTTTAGGGCCTCAAAACGGCTTCAGAAGTTCATGACCCGAAAAACCACTAAAAATACTAAGTTGTTCTAAAACTCAAAAACTGAAAGAAATGATGGTGGGGTTCTAAATGGAATAGGTGGGTAGCCACCAATATCCACCTGGATCATTAGGGCCTCAAAACGGCTCCGGAAGTTCAAGACCTGAAAAACTGCTAAAAACAGTAAGTTGTGTTGAAACTAAAAAACTAAAAGAATCGATGGTGGGAGTCCAAATGGAATAGGTGGGTGGCCACCAATATGCACTTGGATCATTCCCCCCCCCCCCCCCCCCCTTCTTAGGAATAAATGGCCCCCATTACATTGAATTCCTCCATCAGATGAGGAAAATTTTACTAATTTTGGTATTGGATTTGTCAAAGATGATGTGGACCTGCTGGCGGACGTGCTTGATGTGTTAAATAAATTTGGTTTCTTTATCAGCCTCAGAAAATACATGTGTGGATTATATCTATATGGTTGTATGAGGTATGGCAACATCAGGGGGCTGCGTGCCTGGGGTCAGATCAATGGAGTTCTTGACCTGACAGTGTAGAGGAACCTCTATGGGTGAGGAGAAAATGTCCTCTTATTCTTCCATGAATTTGTCCATTTACTGCTTTTGTGTAGGGGAGCCCTATTTCGGGGTTGTGGATAATAGTATTCTTGTCTTGTGGGTGAACATTAATAAAAATATATTTCCTGGTTTAGGAAACAATCTTACTGTGTTGTTTTGTAGTAGTCAAAGAGATGGTAGGAGACGGTACTACCTCTGGTATCTTGTGCAATTTATTTCCCAAAGTAATAACAACATAATGAGGCTTATAATTATACATAGCATGTTTCTTCTGCAAGTATGGTTTTCCCAATAATACATCAGACACATCAAGAGGATCAACGTCACACAGTACCTCATCCATGGATAGCTTGATGTTGTAGGGAAGGTGACATTGCTGGCGAACGCAGAGATCTATTCCTTGGTGAAGCCACCCACTGGTATACAGCTCCGAGTGTGCTATGGTTGGTAGGTCAAGTCACTTCATGGCCTCTGCTAAAATGAGGTTCTTTTGGCTTCTGTTATTGACAAGGAATTACATTGGAGAACCCTTCACCCACATCTACGAATGGAAGAGGCACTCCCCCTACTCTAGATCCTTAGGATCCTCCCTTTGGAGCTTTATGGTAGCAACAATGATACTAGGATCCACATCAATGATCCGCTTCCCTTTTTCATCACCTTTTTTTTTTTCTGACTCGAGATTAGGACATGCATCTGATTCGAGTGACTTCAGTTCGGCCACCAGTGACTGTTTGGCCCGACAATTGTTTGTGCTATGAGTGAGGCTGTTATGAAATTCACACCAATTCCCAGTGTCCTTCTTTGGACTTGTGGTGTTGTTAGGAGTCACCTCTCTTTGGATTTTTCCCTTGTTCTATGGTTCAGGTGCGCCTTTCCTTGGCTTCGGATTCGCGGATTCAAAGTCTCGCTTCTTCTGCTTAATTTTTTGCTCGATCTTGGCGGCATAATGATATGTCATGCCAAACGCAGTAATGTCGATAAAATCCATTTCCTCCTGAATGTATATGTGCAAACAATTATGGTACTTGAGCATGAAATGTCTCTCTAAATCTTTAATACCCAACTTTATGTTCATGGTATGGAACAAATTCATCAGTTCATCCACATATTAATCCATTTGTTTTCATAGCGTGGTCCATTGGATGTTCTTGTCCTCATAGCTCCCCACAAGGTAATATTGTTCCTTGATTATGTCTCAAAACGAATTCCAAGGGGGTGCGACCGAGAACAGAGAGTGTTCTCTCTGGTCCTTCTACTCACAATAGGTTTCCCACCAGTATTTTACATAGGTGTCGGCTTTGAGGAGTGCAAAAGTAATCTTTTCTCGGTCGGAGAAACCGTGTACCAAGAAATACCATTCCAACAAATTCAACCATCCATATATGAAATTTTCATCTACCTGGCCTTCAAATACAGGAATGTTGAAGTTGACCTATACCTTGAAAGGAGAGATTCCTCGAGAGAGGCTGTTGGATGCAGATGCGCTATCGGTGGGTAGCCATTAAAGGATTTGGGAAAATTTATCCATCATCACATTCTTTTGTTTCTCAAGGGCCTCCTCGAGTAATAATTTGATAGGATCTTTTGCTCCCTCGTATTTCTTTTCTTCCACCATGGGAGGTCGTCGGGGTTTGTGAGGCTGATATTGCAGGGGTTCAACCGGATTGAGCCTTAACTCGTTATACCCTGACCTTGTTAGGGACATGCAAAGAAAAGCAGAGAAAGAGTTGACCGCTCTGATATCACTGATCTATATTTATGCAAGAACACAATGAAATACAGGAATACACATAAAAGCATAGATGAAGCATAAATAATACTTCATTTCATTAGTATCAAATAACGGAAATATGCTTACAGACATAATGAAAATAAACTAGCTAGGGAACTGGCAGCTTATCTCTGAGAAGAGATGTGGCAACTATAAGCCTCTGAAATATGTTACAATGAGGCGTGAAGGCCTATTTATTTTTGAGAAACAATGAAAAACCATAATCATCGAAAAACATAACCGTAGGAGATGAAACGCCAAAACTATAGGCCTTGTTTGGGTAAATTGGTGCATGAACTTCCCAAGGACATAACTTGTGCATACGATCTTCGTTTGGCACGCTCAATACATTTTTAGAAATATCTATCTGAGGAATACAACTTTTTACATGAGAAACATAGAAGGAACTTCCATGTTTCTCCTTTTTTTCCCAAAAAATGTCGTTTAGGGCCTGAAAACAGCTTCAGAAGTTCATGAACCGAAAAATTTCTAAAAATAGTAAATTGTGCTAAAACTAAAAAAATTAAAGAACCAATGGTGGGGGTCCAAATGGAATAGTCTAGTGGCCACTAATATCCACCTGGATCATTAGGGCCTCAAAACAGTTCCAGAAGTTCAGGACCTGAAAAACTGCTAAAAATAGTAAGTTGTGCTGAAACTAAAAAACTGAAAGAACCGATGGTGGGAGTCCAAATGGAATAGATGGGTGGCCACCAATATCCACATGGATCAATTTTTTTTCCAAAATTGTAAGGGAATTCTTGGAACACTTCATCGGATAGCGAGATACCTGGATTTGCGGTTATTTGCCTAATGGTGACAAAATGACATGTAACAATAAGCCACTACTATTCTTTGGTACATATGTTAATATGTTTGGGATATTTTCCAACAAACAATATTATTTCAAGGGTTTAAAGATAAAAAAATACTATTATAAGCATTAACATTTTGAATAGATACTTATTGAAGAGACATTTGGATTTCTTTATAGAAATACAAAGAAATTTATCGATGAAGTTCTCTCAAATATGCAACCAACAATGTAAACTTTGAAACGAGAACTATAAACTAAAAAAGAGAACTCTAGCCAAAAAAGCCCCACCAAACATGAAAAACAACCCAAAAATGAAAAGTTTGTATTCTAGAATGAGGTTTTTTTAAGTGTTAATTTGCAACATATTTTATACTTAACAGTAAAACCAATTTTCCCATGCCAAATAAATGGAAAAAACACACTAATGTTGTTGCTAGAATACCATTTTTATTTTCTGGGTACAATCTCAACATTTTTTTAGCAATGACATTAAATATATAATAATGGGATTTTAAACACATTAAAATTCCAACGATTTTTATCCATATTGTTTAACATATAATATCATGACACTAAAAATTCCTAAAATTATTTGAGCCAAAGGAGATATGGGATGGGTGGCCTCCCGAGATGTCTTGGTTACCAGGTGCAAGTCCAGGAAGTGTTGATTGATGCTATGTGATTCATTTCACTAGTTTCAATCCCACTTCTTCACCCCTGTGAGCATCACCTGATGCAATGAGTGCTAAGTGTACTATTCAAAAATCATGAGAAATTAGTTAGTTATGACTAGTCACCTCTCATGGAAATGGTCATAGATAAATGACTTATGTAATGTAGTTGAATCCAAAAAAATGATATCTAATATAATACATTACGAAAACCCCTCAATACTTAAATACAAAGAGTGAAGGAAGCTCTACTTAAATGGTTCACGAGGCACAATACTTGCTAATATTTTGTAAATGGGGTAGCAAGCTAAGTGGCTTGATTGTGGGGAAAAATCAACAGTTAAGTGTGCTTGATCCAGAGGCAATCCAGGATAGCTGACCGATGAGCACCATCATTAGGTACATTCTAAGGGGTTAATTTTCACCTTTTTAGCCTAATTATTCTCTCTTTCTCACATTTAATTTCATTTTGTCATGTTTTGCTTAGTGAGAATGGTGTATTAAGGGTTGTCATGCTTTGAGGCCTAATGCAGTTTAAATGCAGGAAAATCAAGGGAATATGCCATTTTTTATTAAGATTGCACAAGCAGGGCTCATAGTAGACAACAAGGAGTGATAGTAGGAGGCTTGACCACATCCTTAACTCTTAAAGGCAGCCAATATCTTCTCGATATTCTCCTCCAACATCTCAAAATTAAAAGAAGCCAAGAAAGTGAAAGATCAAAGGGAGCCAAGCTCCACTTCTCTTGAGTTCCAAGGTAGCCAATCCCTACTTTTTATGGAGTTGTTATTAGCTACCCTTTAGGATAAATACGCCAGAGTAAGAGCTCACTAGGATTCAATTTTTGGATGTAGCTAGAGCACTCTTGCCTCTTGTATTACACATTTCTGACTTTCATATGTTATGTACAAGACTGATTATGAAATAAAATGAGCATTTGGTTTCTTCTCCACTGATTTAGTTTCAGGGAGCTAAGCTTTTAGGTTAGGTCCCAATTCATTGGCCTCAATATCTATTATGTACTTGTTCTTTCTCTTATGTTGCAGTAGTTCATATCTTTCATTTCCTGTTTGGTATCATAGACAACCTCAAAAATGTGTGCTAAGACTCCCTCTCTCACCTCTTCCATTAGAGCTTGAGGAGAAAGGTCTTCACCAGAGACAAAAAATTCTTTTAGTTTATTATTTCTTGGAAAATTTAGATAGCTTACTTTTCTTATCATGAACATGTTATAAATACAGAGGTAGATTTATGCTTTAGTTGGATAGGTAGGTTTATTTAAATTCAACTCATCTTTTCCACCATTGTTATGATAAATTTGTCAATGATGAACACATTAATGGGTAGTGCAATTGTATGTTTGAATAAAGTAGCAAAGGAGGACCCCTTTATCACCATTAGCTTGAATTTTCACCCTTCATAAACCACCTTCCATCCAAGTCACATTCAGCCTTGTTTTTGGAAATCACCACCACATCACCGAGAGCCACCTTGGAGGTGCAATACAGGATTTATGAAGAGTTCAGATCTAGGCCAAGGGGTTGGATACCCTTCATCCACCTAAATCTACCTTCAACCCACCTATCCTAACCTTTTCCTCACCATTTCTAGCTTGAAACTCCACACGGCCTGTTTACTGTAGCTTTTCAGGACATCCTGTAGCAGTGCCAACCACTCTCTCTGTCAACACAAAATCGCTCTTTCACCCCATCTAAGCCTAGCCAAGCCACCAAAAAACCTTTAGCCCTAAACCTTTGGCCCAGGGACCCTCTTAGACCACCTCGGGACCTCCTTCTTTTGCTGAAAAATAGAGTCGTTTAAAAGTGTTATTAGCTCATTGCTAGATGCATCATTAAACACAGTAGTTAATTATAAGATAGTTAGGATTCAATTAGTCATTTGGTTCAATATGTGTGCTCTAGATTTGTTTCCCTTCTTGAAAATAAATTCAGCAATTTAGATTATGAATACCACTTAGTATAATTTCCTTTCTTGCATTAGTCTAATTGTAAGTTTCTCTTTCTTGCAAATAGCTATATGAATCAATGTGATCTAGAGTATTTTACTTCCACTAGTAAAAATGATGAGATTAGTGACTAGGTGACTAAAAAAGTTAGTCACCGCAATTATTTCAAGGGAATTACTACTAAATTTGAGCAATTTTAAGTGACCAAACTAAAACAACTAACTTAAATGAATAACTTAGTTTATGCATAAAATATATGACTAGATAATAAGTGACCAAACTAAAAACGACTAACTAAAATGACTAATTTAGTCAAGGACTAAAATATATGACTAGATAATAAGTGAAAAAATTAATAATGATTAACATAAATGACTACTATAGTCCAAGAATAAAAATATGACCAAATAATAAGTACAACAAGTATATGATTAGTCATTTATGTTAACTGTGTCACTCCGGAAATGGAAAATTGCAATTTTGATATTGAAGTGTTTCATTTCACTATAGGGGTCTCTAAATCCATCTTCAGTGTTAAAATTTAGAGACAAAGGGGTCTTTGAATCCATTTACAATGTTAAAATTCTAAATACCCCTTTGTCTCTAAATTTTAACACTGTAGATGGATTCAGATATTCTTAACATGAGTTTGACCTTCCTTCGTCTTCAGGGCAAGGCTCTCCTTCATTGGTTCTTCCAAGGAGGGAAATTCCAATGACACTTGAGATGAAGGACAAGAAAAAATAATAATTGGAGAAAGTCGTAACTTCTGAATCTTCTAAAATCCATAAGAAATTCATAATAAAATATTTCATGTCTTTCTCTGATCTCTAGGATGAAAGGGAAACCAAAATCAAAGCTAGACAACCCTAGGAATAGTTTTGCAAGCCCTCATAAATGGGTTCGAGCCCTGGGTTGGCCGAAACTATTATCTTGGTCAATTAATATAAATCTTTATTAATTTAAAGCCATATTATTCTATAAATATTTTTATAGATACATGCATTACAAAAATATGCACAAATTCTAATAGTACATTCACATTCTTAGAATGTGCACACGTTATTACTAGAAAACCATACATACAAGCAATTCTTGTGTATCTTTATGTAGAATAACATGCCATGGATCCCATATCCAAGTTGAAATCTAAATATCCCTTAAAGAGTATCTATGTAATTGTTTGAGGCCGGTTACTTAATGTTTGAGGTACCTAGCCTAGTTTTGGTTAGGACATGGAAGTTAAGTGCAACACATGGTTTTTGGTCATGCTTAACTAGTAAGGTCATGTTGAAGATGATTGGTGAGAATGTTTATTGAGTGGTATTAAACACTCAAGTGCAATAAAAATTTTATCCCCATGACAAATGGTACTAAATCCATGTTTGAATGTAAAATTATGGAATTTTTCCTCACTATACACACCCATTTCAGTGGAGAAGTTGATGGGGTTGTATTGATGAAGATGTTAAAAATTCAAGTTGGGAATAATGTAAGGACCTTACTCGAGGTGCCATTGGAAATGTTATCCTATATAACATGCTAAGAAAACATGATAAAGGGTGCATGACTAGTTTATATGTTTCATAGCCCTCATGACCGACTCACAATAATCCTTGGGACATTTAGGATGATGTACTAGTTTGGTGTGGACTAAGAGGATGAAGGATGTCTAGCCTAACAAGTATGGATGATCAATGAGGTGTTGCAACACAAATTCACCAAAGGATCACACAATCTGGAAATGTGTTTGATGGTGTGTTATCTGTTATCACTCAGTAATTTATCCAGGTTCGAGAGAAATAGTCCAAGGTAACCACAAACCAACTTTTAGGTACACAATCTAGCCAATCTGTACCCAGAGAGGGCTCTCTCTTTAAGTTTTAGCTTTGTTTTTGAATGATATTAGGCTAGTTATGAAATTTTAGGGATTTTGATTGTGTTTGGGTGATGGAATTCTATAGCAGAAGGGTAAGACTGAATAGTTTAGGCCATTGGACTAATGGAGTCAAAGAAAGATGGCTTAACTGGATTAAGTTTCTTAACAAGGGATGGTTTCACAGGGCAAGCTAATCAAATACGGAACAATTAAAGATCTAAAATGAATGGAATGGACTCAAAATGGGTGAAGGGAAATTAAGAATCCTTCATCATATTCGAAAGAGGGAACTTGAATGATTATTAATAAAGAGCAATTAAGAATTCTTTACAAAATAATCAAAATGAATAAACTAGGAAACAGGAGCAATTAAGAATTCACTGTTCATACTAGTTCAGAGGAAAACATTAAGAATAACAACAATTGAAAACAGATTGCACTCAAGCACTTTCTGAATTATTCTTTTTCATTTATCATTCAGATATAAAACATAGATGGCATCATAAACAAATATAAAAATTTAAAACATAAGAGATAGAAGAATTATTGATCCATTGTCTGACTCAAGAATCATGTGAAAAGTATTTTGCATTAATTCCTTATCCAGCTAGCCATGCGAAATTTTTCCAGTAGCACTTTATTCCAAAATAATCAGTGTTACAGCAAAGTATAAGAATCCACCCCCAAAATACTTCCAAGAGTGAAGTATTTATATAAATTCTAAACTAAAATATCTCGAAAAAATATCAAGATTAGTTCACAAATCTCTCCAACTGTTTTACATAAATAGAACTTAAGTAAAGGAAACTCAAACTAATGCATCTATTTGGCACTATTTTTTATGGATTGGTGAGGACAAAGAGGATAATTCGAATTTGATCCAACTCTTAGTTGATGATGAGGCATCCAAGTCACTAACTGCTTCCTTTCTTTGTGCATTCTGCTCCAACAATTCTGCAAACTTGGGGTCCAATGATATATTTGTATTTCTCAATCCGTAATAGATATGTAAAAATTGAAAGAGGTTATTTTTTTTTTATATGTTGGTGAGATAAACCTCTTTCAGTTCCCTACAATTCCTCTCCAGCTATGCACAATAGGCTCTGCAACAATATATGTAAAACAGAGTTTTACAGAGTCTGAAAAATAGCCTGTAAATATGTGCATGTATCTCTGATTCTGAAATCACTGTGCAAAAAGTGAGATATTTTTTTGTATATGGTTCTCTTAGGAACAAAAACCTCCTTCATTTTTGTATGATGTATTTCGGATTGGCCACAATATTCTCTGCAAAATGATGACTTAACTGGAATTTTATGCAAAAAGTGCTTTCCAACATTGTTTAATATTTCCAAAACCATAATAGCTGTTAGAAATGTGAGAGAGGTTTTTGTAGATGGTCCTCTTAAGAACATAAAACTCCTTTTTTTTTCAAAATTCATCTTGGATTGATCACAATAGTTTCTGCAAAACAATGACTAAAACATGAAATTTCTGCAAAAATGTTCCTTTTTGTTGTGTTTTTCATCTTTTCACTTTTTTGTTCTTTTAACTGTTTTACTTTCACTTTAGACAAACTTCAATGTTGGTGAAAGTATTTTCATTTCTTTTTACCATTTTACTGCCTCTGTATTTAATTTTACTGTTTACCTTTGACTGCTCTGTAACTTCATTTTAACTTTCACTCTGACTTTTACCTGATACACTTTAACCACTGATACTCTTTAACTGTTATGCTCTCTATTTATTTTCTGTTTATCCTTTTTACCATTACTTACTACAGTAAATAACCAAAATTCATCCAAGGATAGTTTTTACAAAAGGTCCAACATGTCTTCACACCATTGTGCTTCTGGTATTTTGGTTCTGTTTCGGAAAGTGAATAGTGAGGAAACATGTGCAGGCAATAGTTGACTGGTTCAGCTGAAAATCATTTGGAAAAGTGGCCGTTGGAAATATTCAACAACTGATTTTGACGTTTTTTGCATGGGAGCACTGGTCGCAGGATAAAATGATGAAAATAACATGCATTTTTTTGTTTTATTCACAAAGTCAAGGTTGGCAGGGGTTTTTTTATTTCGGATGGATGACATACGCGGGAAAAGGTTTTTTTGTCATAAGCGGAAGGGCGGTAAGCGGTATACATCGCACCGCTTTTGGGAACGAGCGGTTTTCAGCGGAGGGCCAGCGATTCCATAGAGCTCACAACACGTGGCGAGGAACTGTTTGGAAAACCACTTGGCCATTGCGCGTTATTGTTCAGACGTGGGGGCGCAACGATATGGATGACAGACGTAGATTATGGATTGGTTGATCGGACGACGGTTGGGGAGGTGAGATGACGTGGATGTAGAAATTTGAATAATAGCTAAATTATTCACCGAGATTATCCTGATCACACACTATTTGAGCTTCATGCATAATACATAACCTCTTCCACTATTGATCATCAATTTGCGGAAATTAAACAATCACATGTGCACATTAAAACCATAAACAATCACACATATAGACACAATATTTATGGGAAAGCTTAAAGCTGAAAACCCCCAACTATCTGTATATTATAATGATAGAGATCATGTAACAATAATTGTACAAAATCCTCACAAGCTCTCAGTACAATCTCCAATTGTTACACACTACACAAGCTCAGATCTAACAAAACACATGCTCCAATCTGCTCCACCTGTTAGCCTGCCTCTACTACGCAATCCAAGATGAATAATGGCCCAATATGAGTTCGAATCCACCTGGTGTGTACTGCGCAATCCTCATTGGCATCTCCATCAATGTGTGGTGCAAACTCATGCACCAGTATAGTCACAACTGATAGTCACACTGCTCTTTCACCTACCTCTTCACTGGTCTCCACTGAAACTGTCCATGCACTGAAGTTAACTAATGTATTATTTAGTTGATTAATGAGTTTATAATTAGTGAATTAATTAATAATTAATTCACACCACTCTCACTAGTGTATCAATCAGTTAGACTAGATACAACTAGCTCAACTATGTTAAGCGAACACTGACTCCTGTGTCATCAACTCCACCCCGAGCTACGCCACATGAGTTCTGGCGAAGTCAACCATGCAGTAGCTCACTAACCCTTAGTAAAAGAATATTTCCTTAATGGAGTTTCATGTACCACATCAAGCCATCAAGCCAGAAGTGCTCAAGAGGAAAAGATATTGTTTATAGTCTAAATATTATTAAGGGTTAATAATATTTGGCTTGTTTTTATTTTTAGCTCGGTAGTCTAAAAATCCGCCCAGTGTCTAAAAATAGAGGTCCATATATTTTTCCCAACTCGACCAATCATCCATAAATAACATCCTACAACTCATAGACCATGATCCATATGTCTAAAAATAGACATAGTCTAAAAATAGACTTTGCGACAAAAATCACCTGTGTGGCCCCCACCTAGTTTTGGTGATCACTTTCCAACTAGGATCAAGAAAGATGTTTCAGGATGCCTCCTTCACTGTTTCTTGTTGCAATATTCAACACTCCCTCTCAACAAGAAAGGACTGTCTTTGCATGCGACATGTAACTCCATGCATTCGCCCTGCAACCTTCACAAGCGCCATGCAACTTCATGCATCTGCTCTGCAACTCCTCTGAAACTAAATATGCTCCAAACAAATCAATCAGTTTGACGCATCTATCATCAAATTCTTCGACTTCTGTTGGTACCAATTGCACATGTCTTCAGGAACCACTGCGTTGTTGAACTCTTGCACCCATGCACTCTGCACTTGCTGTCAACTCTGATTCGCGCTCCAGTATCTGACACTGTCACTTTGATCTGCCTGCATCAATCCAACTGATCATGCTACTGCTGTGATGTGGGCACCTTGTAGCCAGGTTCAATTCATGAGATCCACACCATCTCATGAATCCTACCCAGAAATCTCCTCTTGGGATCAATCATGCATGTCGCCCCACCTCTCACCTGGTGGTATAGCTGCATGCACTCCCTCTGCCCATCTGGCATGAAATTTCTCTGCATGAGTGGTTTCTTCCACTCCATGATCCTCATCTTGTGGCTGCTCCACATCCGAGGTTCACTATTACCTGCATGAAAAAATTTCTCCCTCTCAAGCATCAATTGCATGTCTTTCTTACACTCCCCAACAGTAGGAAGCTCCGTAGACATCCCATCTACTTCAATTCTGTAGAGATTCTTTGCTCGAATCCCAACCTTCTTGACTTGTCCTGTTGCCTTGTGCTGAAAGAAAAATTTTCCTTCACTGAAGACAACTTCATACCCTTTATCCTCTAACATTGCAACTGAGATCAAATTCTTCTTTAAACCAGGAACATGCACTACATCTTGTAAAATAATGAGTTTACCTGACTCCCTCTGAAAGGTTATGGTACCAATGTCGGTCGCATTGTATCGTCCATTGTCGCCCAACTCAACATGCAACTGGAGATCTTTCTCCACCAAGTCACTGAAAAGATTCACATCTCCCATCATGTGAAAGGAAGCGCCACTATCAAAATACCACCCCGATCCCAATGCACTAGACATCATGCATGCGATCAATGAGAAGTCCAGCTCAAATTGCGAGGCAAGAGACTCACCAGCTGCAGCTCCAGTAGCCTTCTTGTTATTCTTCTTCTGTGGACACTTCGTGGCATAATGCCCATGCTCGTGACAGTGAAAACACTTCACTTTGGACATGTCACGCTCTTTACCATCTGCACCGGATTGAGAAGCATTCTTCTTTCCCTTCCCCTTCCTTGCTTTGGCAGCCAAAGCACAATATTCTTCATCAGATGCCTTTGATGAAGATCCATCCCTGGTACTCTGCCTTATCTCCTCTTGCACAAGATCCGACCAAAGTCTCTCCCATCCTGGCAATTTTTCCCGACCATTGACAGAGTCCTGATAGGAGTGCCAACTCTTCGGAAGCCCAAGGAGAGCCAAGTCCACCAAGTCCTCATCATCCACTCTAATTCCTACACTCCCAAGCTCATCCCTGCAGTGGACAAACTTTGTCAAGTATACCGGAATAGTGTCATTCTTCTCCATCTTTATTTTCCTGAGTTTATCCTTGAGCGCCAACTTCCTCTGGTTGCTCTTGCTTTGGAATAAATCTGTCAACGCTTTCCACATCAAGTATGGAGAAGCTTTTCCATGCAGGCTGGACACTATGTGATCCTTCACGCCCTCCAACAGAATCCTTCGACATTTTGTTGTCTTCTTTTGCCAAGCCTCAACTTGAGCAGCATCAGTAGGCTTTGGGACTTCAACATCTATGAACTCCTTCAACCCATTGTCATCTAACACCACCTCCATCCTGTCCTTCCATGCAACATAATTTGAGCTGCCCTCAAGGGCATACTCCAATCACAATCCGTTGAAAGACATTTTGACTTTGACACCAAGAAAACACTGCTGCAAATTCGAATTCCACCAGCTCAAAACTCAACCGCTTCTGATCTGTGAGAACAAAGTATTTCTAGCACAGAGATCGACTGTAGGGGCATTTACTGGATATATCACCTTTCAAAGAAAGGATGGATCCAGAGGCTACCTGGCCCGCTTACAGACTCTGTCTACCGAAATAAATTGTAATCACTATAATAGATCCGATGATCAATTTCGCTCCGATACCATGTAGAAATTTGAATAATAGCTGAATTATTCATCGAGATTATCCTGATTAGACACTATTTAAGCTTCATGCATAATACATAACCTCTTCTACAATTGATCATCAATTTGCGGAAATAGAAGCAGTCGCATGCGCACATTAAAACATAATCAAGCACACATATAACACAGTATGTAATGGGGAAAGCTTACAGCTGAAAACCCCCAACTATCTGTATATTATAATGATAGAGAACATGTAAAAATACATAGCACAAACTCCTCACAAGCTCTCAGCACTATCTCCAATTGTTACACACAAACTAGCTCAGATATGAACAAGTCACAAGTTCAAATCTCCTCCACAAGTCTGCCTGCCTCTACTGCACAATCCAAGATGAGAATGAATTAGATCCAAGTTCGAATCCCACTAGCTTATACTACGCAATCCTCATTGGAAATATCAATCAATGTGTATGCAAATCTCATGCACAAGTATAGTCACAACTGATAGCCACACTCACCCTTTCACCTACCTCTAACACTGGTCTCCACTGAATTGTCCATGCATTGCAGTTAACTGATGTATTCTTTAGTTGATTTATGAGTTAATAATTAGTGAATTAATTAATAATTAATTCACACCACTCATCACTAGTGTATTTTTCAGTTAGACTAAATACAACTAGTTCAACTAAGTTAAACCGAACACAAATCCACCAACTGTCTCATCAACTCCACCAAACTCTGCCAAATGAGTTCTAACTGAAGTCAACCATGCAATAGCTCAACTAACCCTTAGGAAAAGCGTATTTCCTTCTGTCAGCTGCATGTGCCACATCCAAGCATCAAGCTGAAGTGCTCCAAGAGGATAAGATAATGTTTATAGTCTAAATATTATTAAGGGTTAATAATATTTGACTGTTCTATTTTTAGCCCGGCAGTCTAAAAATAGAAACCGCCCAATGTCTAAAAAATAGAGGTCCATCTATTTTTACCAACTCGACCAATCATCCATAAATAGCATCCTGCAACTCATAGACCATGATCCATATGTCTAAAAATAGACTTTGCGCCAAAAATCACCTGTTTGGCCCCCACCTAGTTTTGGTGATCACTTTCCAACTAGGATCAGGAAAGATGTTTCAGGATGCCTCCTTCACTGTTTCTTGTTGCAATATTAAACAGTGGAAATAAAGGAGCGGGCCCAATACAATTAAATATAATTTAATCATATCCGGGGAAATGTCATTGGTCGGGTAAGTTATTAATTAACCATGAAGGTTAATTAATCCTTTTTTAATGTGGCGGGGAGTCGGGGCTCTTAATTAGTTAGAGATTTAACTAATTAGTCCAAATTAACACGGTGTTATGGTTATATTTTAACCAAGGGGCGGGATATGTAGAATTTGGGAATTTTGCATAATTATAATAATACGGGAACGGGTTGATTAATATAGGGAATTAAATAATATAAGTTAAAAGTTAATATGTGAAAATGAATGAAAAGCGCTAAGTATAAAACATTAGGTTTATGTAATTAACTTATGCTTGAATGAAAAAGGGTTTTTAATGGGATATTGTGCAATTTTCCTAAGTAAAATAGGATTTTACTTAGGAAAAGACTTATGGAAGAAAATAAATGACTTATGGTTGGTTTTAAGTACTTAGGCTTTTTAAATTACTAGGCCGAGGGTCTGGTCCCTCCAAAAGTCAAGGAAATTCCTTGAGCCCCTCTAATTTTCAAATGCCTTAGTACTTAGGGGAAATTAGTGAAATTTTTAGGGAAAAATAAGAAGGGAAGTTAATCATTTGACTTTGTTTTGCTTGAAATTATTCCAGTGTAATATCTGCCTTGCACTTGTGATGAAAGTAAAGATTAACACATTTAGAGTCATTATCCATCACATGTAATTCTGCAGCATCATCTACCTACCCTACCTACTTTAACCTAGAATTTTTTCTGCTTTATTAGGGTGCACTTAGACTGGAAAACCCTTGTCACACTTTCTTTTCTTTTACATGTAGAAATCTATCTAAATCTAATCTTATTACATCCAAGGGCTCAGATTAAGTTGTTGAGCTCCTTTTATTTACTCTACCTATCTACTTATCTGCCAAGATTAAACAGTTTGGTCAGATTTTATTCTCTATCTCTAAAACATAAAATTCAAACATGAACAAGCCAAGCTTAAGTTGTTTGACTGTTCATCAATTGTGGCATAAGTTACAAGTTTCACACAATTTTTTTATTACATAAGAGCAAAAAGTAGTGGCATTTAGACTTGCACACTTTCCTTGGCCTTTATTTTGGTGGGGTTTATTTTCTTTTAATTTTTTGGCCATTTTTATTCTTTTTACCCTTTGATTTTTCTTTTAGGGTATACCCTCTTTACATTTTTTTAAATTTTTTTTGATTTTTTGACAATATGGAAAACCTTTGCAACAAGGAAAGGTATGAACATATTACATAGCCCATCAAGTCAATCATGATATATGACACCTATTGGTATAGGAGCATAACATTATCCATGGCAAGGCAATGCAGTTGATGAGTGTATTGAAGGTAAGTGGAAGCTTATTGCCACTACGTACATGACCTTTAGAGAATAACAAGAAGTTGGTATAGATGGAGACAACATAGTATTATACTAGGTGGTTAGTTAATATACTACACTAGAATTATAGTATAATGAGCATCAATGAATGCCACATAAATTTCCCTATGCACAATTATCTTCCGCCATACCCACTCATAGAACATGAAAATGATTTTTGGCTCTTAATTATAAAGTTTTTGCGGGAGGAAGTCATAATTCCCCACTAAATTTTGAAAATCGGATGCCTCCACATGAACACACGATAGTGCCACTACGCTAGACTTCCAATGTCTATCATTTCTATGACCTATACCCTAGGTGCTTGGGTTATTTTCAAAGGATATATTGTCTCCACTCCCACAACATTGTAGTTTGACTTCCCTATGTGTGGATTTTCTATTGAAAAGCATGGGTATATAGGGCTTCTCAAGGTCACGAAGCCTTACATTGAGGCTATCCACATTATAAAATATGCAAGAAAATGTGTAAGCATGATGCCATTTTAATATATTCTACGCAAACCCCAATTCCTAGAGTCACCTGAAATGGTTACTTTTACTTATTCCTAAATAATGTTCCCTTTGTTTTTTGTCAGGTGCGTGTCGATGCTTACTCATGGTTTCACAAGGTAGGTAATCCCATTTCCACACATAAGTTAAACATCTATATTTTTTGGGTGTATTTTTAGTGGGCTTGAGGCTGACCTTTTCCTGAATCAATGCACCGCATGTTACCCATTGGTGGTCCGTAAGGGGGCATGATTTCACTCCTGCCATATGCATCTAGGTCTTGGGTCATTAGCTTGTTTTCTCACGTCCAAAGAAAACAAGCTCTAAGCCAAACAAAAACACTTTTAGGACATATTCCATGCTTGAAATTTTATCCATTCTTATATTAATTATATTTTCTTTAAGACTAAATATGTGAATTTAAAAAAAAATGATTTATATTCCATTTACCATATTTAAATTTTATATAAATTATATCAATATTTTTGAATTTAAAAAATATAAAAAATATTTAACATGCAATGGAAAATAACTACCAATTTAAAAATCATATTAAAATAAATAAATATAAAGCCTCCCGCCATTATTAATTGTCTTCGTTGAAACCAGAATCATGGTTAGGCTACCAAATGTGGAAATTTTCCATTAATGTTACTGTATACCTAATAGCCCAAATCCAAGTTGAATAAAATCCATATAAATTTTTGGAGTGGCCACACAAGAGGAAGGGTCATCGACTTCTCAGGAGATGATTGCAATTTCATATTTCAGGGACTCATGGACTTTGAATTTGAAGCTTTCCCTAGGCTACAAGAAACATTCACATTTTTTTCTTGTTCCATTTGAAACAAAATACCCTAGAAATTGAAGGTATATAGATCGAAAATATCTGCATCAAAGGTTTCCAATGTTCTTAATTTTGTATGTCAGGGTCCTCGCTATAGAATCACGTTACACCCAACTGCATCGTTTTCAACATGAAGGTCATTGCATAGTAAAATGGGGAAAAAGTGTACAAAGCCATGCAGAGGGCCAAAATGGCCACTGCTAGCAGACGAGAGGAAATCGTAGATGGAATGGTTTGTACCCTTCCATACCTTACTTCTTCAATTTTCATTTTTTAAAATTTTTGAGGGGTGGGGGAGGTCAAATAAAGCTCTGATATAGAAATGACAATAAAATACATGTTTCTTTGGTATAATGACATATGATGTTTTTACACCTGCAATGACCCCAATAAATTTGAAACCCTGACTTATTTTGATTTTGAAAAATCCAAATTTCTAATGTCTATCTAACCCTCTTTGTGGCTGAATTTTATAGTCACCGTAGGAACACTTGATCTTAAAGTTGGCTATCTAAAGTATTTAGTGTTTGCTTTAAACTCGAGACACATTAGAACTAGCATGAACACATTAGGCAGTACAATAATATGAATTTCACGGGAGAGGTGATTGTTGAAGGGTGAATATTTAAACACGTGCACTTTCATTTGGCTAAGTTTCCACAACAAGGTGTACTCTTCTGTGAAAATTACCTGAGGCTTACATGATTACATCATGCCTTATCACTTAATCATGCCTCTAGGTATTGAACCTTGGCTACTGCCAAGTTATTTTCTGTCAAAATCAGATACAACTTGAAGGGAAAAATAAATATCACAAGCACTTTTAATAAGCCAAGTTACTACAGTAGAGATTACTCTTTTGTCCAAATCTACAAAGACTTGCATCTAATTCTCCAAAGAAGTTAATGGTCAAGTTTAGTGCAAGGTTTTTCCATTTACTCTTTTTTTGAATGGACGACTTGGAATTTGCAAATATTTCCATTGTATGTTGTTGTTGGAATATTATTTGTAGAAGGGAATTATTGCTCCAATAAAAGGATTTTAGGACTAAGATAAAAATTTAAATCCTCTCCAACTCTTGATGTAACCTCAAACGGTTAAAGAATTTTTCCGTTGGAATTGTCTGGTTATAGTTGTTCATTCATATTTTGAATTTTTTGTAACTAATAAAGTATGTTAAGTGTGGTATGTATTCTTTTCATATAACCTTTTATTGCATGCCCTTACAAAGAAACTCTTGGTGTTGCATAGCCACCTACTTAAACATTGGTACATCAACAAATATACAAAAATTTCATAAAGGCTTAAACACTAGTACATCAACAATTGTGTCAAAATTTATGTCTAGGGCCATCTTCCTCCATTGCATATCATAACCATTATGCAACAACAAAAATCATATCAATATTAATGGAACCAGTATGAAACAACCAAAATGATGCCAATACCAACAATTGGATGTCTTTGTCTTTCAGTAGGATCCACCATGAACCCTTATTTACAAACGCCACTAAAAATCCTTGTGCAAGGCACACTTATAAATCTTGGTAAGAAAGCTAAATATCCTTCATAACTCAATTGTGAAATTTCATGTTTTGCACTAATAAGGTGCCATATAAATTTTACTCATGAACATCAACGAATGGGATCAATGAATGGATACCATGGATGTCGGAATTTCATCTTTAATGGTTTTTTGAGGCACTCAAGTAGTTTTAACAAATTTATTATTTTGGACATCATGCTTACTTCAAAATGGAGCATCCATATCGTCAAGAAATGTCACATTTAAATAATTAGGAAGAGAATCGTGAAGCAACACTAACAAAATAAGTGATTACATTATTGAGAATGGATAAAAAAGTGTACTTTGTTGAAAATTGTTACATTTGAGGTAGTAAAAACTATTCACTTAATGATAGTGGTGTAAAACAGTGTGAAAATTCTACAAGTTACCATACCTTAAGCATATAACCATTAGGAAAGTAATAAAAAGTTGCATAGAAAATACAAAAATTTCTTCGCATATAACCTTTTATTGCATGCCCTAAAAAAGAAACTCTTGGTGTTGCATAGCCACCTAGTAAGCTTTAATAGCATATACAAAAATGTCATAAAGGCTTAAACATGGGTACATCAACAAAGATACAAAAATTTCATAAAATCTTAAACACTACTACATCAACAATTATGTCAAAATTTATGTCTAGGGCCAGCTTCCTCCACTGTATATGATAACCATTATGCAACAACCGAAATCATGCCAATATCAACAAAACCATTATGCAACAACCAAATTCATGCCAATATAAAAAATGGGATGTCTTTTCTTTTGAGTAGGAGCCACCATGAACCCATATTTACAAATTCCACTCAAAATCCTTATGCAAGACACACTTGCAAATCCCGGTTAACAAGCTTGTTAGGTATGTCTTATATTATTTCCATGACTAGTCACGTGCCCCTTGTACGTTGCGCCAGGCACAGCAGGGGGGTCATAGGGGGGCGTGGCAGCCCCCCTTATTCAGGGTCCGAGGCAACGCCCTGGGAAAAATATTTTGGACCCTATTTTTCGATGGGCGGACTCACCCATGGTTTTGTGCATGGGTTTGCAAATGGTTTTGGGGCATGATGGTTTTCGGCCCCTGGTATTTTGTAGATACGGTCAAGGGAACTATGGTTATTTCCTAATCCAGGGTTAATGGATTGGTGTTTATGTATTATTTGGCATGTATATATATGTGTTGTAACACTAAAAAGAATATAATGAAAAATCAAGCTGGTCATCCCAATTTGGGATCCAGGGGAAAATCTTTGTGTATATGTGTTTTATGTTTTATGCTCTCGCTGTTGTTTATTTTATGTTTTAAGATTCGCTTGCAAATAATTTTTTTATAGGCTTAAAACCTACATTTGGTATCGGAGTTGTTTCAACTTCAAGGGGATGCCTTTACTGCTGAGGGGTTTTTTTCTCAGGCTTGTGGTAGACCCTATTCAGTGGGAGATCTGCGGGATCGATTCTTGCGGTGAAAGAAGATGGTGAGCAGTGGAAAGATAGAGATTGAGAAATTTAATGGTCAGAGTTTTGAGTTTTGGAAGCTCAAGATGGAGGATCTGTTGGTGGATAAAGACCAGTGGATCACAGTAGATCCAGGTACTAAACCAACGGCAATGTGAATACTGGAAAAAGTTGGATCGGAAGGCAAAGAGCACAATATGGTTGTGTGTCTTAGATTTGGTATTGTTGAATGTATCTGGGGAAGCTACGGTGAAGAATTTGTGGGAAAAACTTGGGACTTTGTACCAATCTAAGTCTTTGGTGAATAAATTGTTCTTGCAGAAAAAGCTATACAAATTAAGGATGAAGGATGGAGACTTAGTGACAGAGCATTTGAATGCCTTCAATACTGTGGTAAGTCAGCTGTCATCTGTTGATATTAAAATCTCAGATGAAGATAAGTGCATCAGTTTGTTGTGTTCACTACCAGACTCGTGGGACAGTCTGGTTATTGCAATAGGTAACAATACAACTACCTTCAATTTCGATGACATTGTCTCAGCCTTGTTGTCGGAGGAAATGAGACGGAGAAATATGGAGGATCAGAATGGAGATGCCTTATCTTTACAAGGAAGGTCCCAGAAATGAAACAAGAATAAGGTTTTGAGTGGGAGATCTAAATCTCTTGGAAAGTTTGTAAAGGTGTGTTGGAAATGCAGAAAGGAAGGGCACTACAAAAAGGACTACAGATCTAAAGCTCCTGAGAATGGAAAGGGATCTAATGATGCTCCTTCTGCAGAGGCAAAAACCACCTCAGATGAAGGTGGGGATGTGTATTTGGCTACTTCTTCAAATACACATGTAGATCATGAGTCATGGTTGATTGACTCAGGTGCATCCTTTCACTTCACTCCCCATAGGGAGTGGTTCTACGAGTATGAGAAATATGATGGTGGTGATGTCTTCTTAGGTGATGATAAGAAGGCCAAAATCATCAGACGTGGACAATTCAAGTTGAAGCTGTAAGGTGGAAGGATTATAACACTTCCTGGTGTTCTGCACATTCCTGCATTGGCTAGAAATCTGATTTTTGTAAGCAAGATGGATGATGCAGGTGTAAAAATAGTGTTCGAGAAAGATACCTGTAAGATGGTTCGGGGAGCACTGGTATTAATGTGCGGAGTTCGGATTGGAACTCTATACAAGCTTCAGGGCAGCACTGTTATTAATGGGTGCAACAGTTCTGTGGTTCCCGAAAGTGGATCGGAAAACCTAGTAGTCTCTGGAGAAAATACCATGCTATGGCATCAAAGGCTTGGACATATTGGAGAGAAGGGCCTTCGAATACTGCATGGAAATGGTATGGTAGAAGGTACGTCTAATAACTCTCTAGATTTCAATTTATATGAACATTGTGTATGTGGGAAGAAAAATCAGGTGAGTTTTCCTTCTGGTGCTAAGAGGGCGAACAAGATATTAGAGCTTGTGCATAGTGATGTGTTTGGACCTGTGTCGGTTCCATCACTGGGTAAGTCTGTGTACTATGTTTCATTCATAGATGACTTCTCAAGGAATACATGGATATATTTCTTGAGGAAGAAATCTGAATTCTTTGAAAGATTTAAAAGAAATTAAGGCTCTGGTGGAAAACCAAACAGAGAAGAAGATAAAGGTGTTGAGGACTAATAATGGTGGGGTGTTCAGCAAGAAGGAATTTGAAGAGTTTTGTAAGAAGTGTGGTATAGCACGGTAGAAGACTACTCCATACACACCTCAGAAAAACAGAGTTGCAGAAAGAATGAACAAAACACTGATGGAAAAGGCAAGAAGCATGCTCAGTGGTACCAGGTTAGGACAAGAATTCTGGGTAGAGGCAGTGGAGACTGCATGTTACTTGGTTAATAGATCACCTTCATCAGTGTTGGAGGATAAGACTCCACATGAGGTATGGACTGGTAAGAAACCCTCTCTTTCACATCTGAGGGTATTTAGATGTGATGCATATGTACATGTTCCAACGGAGAAAAGGACCAAGTTGGATAATAAATCTAAAAGGTGCATCTTTATTGGGTATAAGGATGGTTTAAAGGGTTACAAGCTTTGGAACCCGGAAACAAGGAAGGTTGTGTACAGCCGAGATGTGGTGTTTAGAGAGGGAAAAGATGTTTTTAAGCATGAATTCCCACCAAAGGAACCTGAGAAGATAGAGTTTGAGCTAAAGGAGGATGAATCAGACTCTACAACAGAAGAAGACTCAGAAGAGGAAGAGCCACAAACTCCAGCTGTGAGAAGATCAGTTCAGAAAAGAAGACAACTAGAAAGGTATAGTCCATCTACTTTCGGTTCAAATTTTTTATTTAACTATAACTCATGATGATCCCAGAACCATCAAGGAGGCAGTAGATTCAGAGGATGGAAAACTATGGAAGGAGGCCATGGTTGATGAAATGGCATCCTTGCATAAAAATTAGGCATGGGATCTGGTGGAGTTGCTGGCTGGAAGGAAGCCCATTGGGAGCAAATGGGTGTTTAAGAAGAAGATGAATGTAGAAGGCAAGGTGGAGAAATAAAGAGCTCGGTTCGTAGCAAAAGGTTATTCCCAGGTGCTGGGAATAGATTTTGGTGACATTTTTTCTCATGTTTCCAAAGTTACTTCTATTAGATTACTTTTTTCTGTTGCTGCTACATTGGATTTTGAGGTAGAACAGATGGATGTGAAGACAAAGTTTCTTCATGGGGATCTAGAAGAGGAGATCTACATGAAACAACCTGAAGGATTTATGGTGAAGGGGAAGAAATAATTGGTATGCAGGTTAAAGAAGTCCCTGTATGGGTTAAAACAGTCACCAAGGATGTGGTATCAGAAATTTGATACCTATATACGGGGACTTGGCTTCACCAAAAGCAAGGAGGATCACTGTGTTTATTTTAAATTAATTGGTGACCATGTTATTTATTTGGTCTTGTATGTGGATGATATGTTGTTGATTGGAAATGACAAAGAAATTATCCAATATTTGAAGACCCAACTTTTCTCCAAATTCGACATGAAGGATCTTGGTGCTGCAAACTATATTTTGGGCATGGAAATTAAGAGAGATTGGGAAAAGAGGAAGCTCTAGTTAAACCAGAGGAAGTATGTCGAGATTATATTGCAGAGGTTCAATATGCAAGATATTAAACCGGTGAATGTTCCAATTCTTGTAGGTGTAAAGTTGTTTGCTGAACAATGTCCCAAGACACAAGAAGAAGAGGAGGATATGTCTCGTGTTCCATATGCAAGTGCAGTGGGTAGCCTGATGTATGCAATGGTCTGTACTAGACCATAAATTGCACATGCAGTGGGAATATTGAGCAGGATTATGTCAAACCCAGGGAAGGAGCATTGAATAGTAGTGAAACGAGTTTTCAAATATTTGCATGGCACTAGTGATTATGGCTTGTGCTACTAGGGAGGATGAGGATTGGAAAGAGTGTTGGAAATTCGTGGTTTTGTTGATGCAGACTGGACTAGAGACCTGGACCAAAAAATATCTGAAAGTGGGTATGTGTTTATCCTATTTGGAGGTGCAATCAGTTGGATGAGTAAAAGATAGTCTGTAGTGGCTCTTTCAACTACAGAGGCAGAATACATGGCAGCCACTCATGCAAGCAAGGAATTAGTTTGGTTTTAGAGATTGTGTTCAAGTATGGGGTTGGTGCAGCAAGCTATAAGGATAGACCGTGATAGCCAAAGTGCAATTTTCTTGGCTAAGAACCATGCTTATCATTCAAAGACAAATCACATTCATGTTCAATATCACTTTGTGAGAGATATGGTTGAGGCTAAAAGGGTGTTCCTGGTAAAGGTGGACACTTTGAAGAATGTTGCAGATGCATTGACGAAGTATGTGAGCACTCAGAATTTCTCTTGGTGTAGAGAAAAAATGGGTGTTGCAGAGCTGGGCTAATGAAAAAGTTCTCATGTGGCCTCTTGTGGAAAGAAAACAACAAGTGGGAGAATTTTGGGTATGTGTTATATTATTTCCATGACTAGTCATGCGTGGGGGGGCGATAGAACTCCCTGTACATTGCGCCAAGCGCAGCAGGGGGGTCACAGAGGGGGTGGAAACCCCCCCTGTTCAGGGTCTAGGGCAGTGCCCTGGCAAAAAAAATTTGGACCCTATTTTTCGGTGGGCGGACCCGCCCATGGTTTTGTGCGTGGGTTTACACATGGTTTTGGGGCATGATGGTTTTCAACCCCTAGTATTTTGTAGATCTGGTCAAGGGAACTATGGTTATGTTCTAATCCATGGTTAATGGATTGGGGTTTATGTATGCTTCACCATTTATATATATGTGTTGTAGCACTAAAAGGAATATAATGAAAAATCAAGTTGGTCATCCCGATTTGGGATCTAGGGGAAAATATCTGTGTATATCCGTTTTATGTTTTATGCTCTCGCTATTGTTTATTTTATGTTTTAAGATTCCCTTGTAGATAATTTATGTACAGGGTTAAAACCTATAGAGGCAGTATACAACATAAGTATCAAGTCCAGAGGGTGGGGTACTAGTTGGGGAAGCCATTTGATAATTTATCCCACTTGCACTAATGAATTTAAAAATATGCAGGACAAAGTGTAAACTTTAAAATTTATCCAGTGCTAACGCATTGCAACTTTGGACTTCCCATTACCTCCCAAGTTCTCTTAGGTAACACATTGGCATCATATCCCAAATCTAAGATTACCTCATCCATATTGTATTCTTCGATCTACACAATTCATCTCTCATTTCCTTCATGATTCTCTTCTTATGTCAATGCAAATTGTTTATTGAATGTTGATTGCTTTTTGGCACTTCTTTATTGACGAAAGAGTCTAAAAACTCCTGAAGTCCTTCAACAACCTTCTTGTTCCTCAACAACTTCATGCAAGTCTGTAAAAACGATCTTAAGATATTTGGATCGAATTCTTTCAGCTGAGTAGTTACCTTAGCACTGTCCTCCTTTGGTGTTAACTTCTGCAGCGGTTGCGCCTTAGATGTGGAAGCTCTAGTATGCATGAAGCTTCACTTCACTTCCATGAATGTTTCTTTTTCCGTATGAATACTGAATCCAGGGGATATTTCAGGGCTATTTCTTACCCATGTATCTTCCATCGACTTCTTACCTTTTTCTTTATCATATCCTATTGAAGCTCCACTCCTTCTTACAATATTGATGTGTGTTTCATTCTCTCTTGGTTCAGCAGTCATCATCTGTAGATTTTGTGTGGGCTACTAGTTCATTTTCTCTTTCATATTCACCATAAGGACTATACATTCTTCTATGATATGATCCAAAGCTTTGCAGTACTTACAGGTGGAAATAGGATTATGAAAATCTCTTCCATAGTGTCTTGTATGTCCACAGTTATAAAAGATAGTCTGATTGTGCCCTCGACCATCTCCACCTCCTCATCCTCATCCTCATCCATGGAAACCTCCTTGACCATCATATTTTCCTTGATCCTCGTGCACATATCCTTCATCTTGCATTACATAGTCATCAGTAGTGTGGTCCATCGTCAAGTCATAACTTTGACAATTTTTCTCATCATGTCCCACTGATTTACAAAAGTTTCAGAAAAACTACCTTGGGGTTTGCATATACTTCTGCAATAAATAACACAATTATGGATGATTTTTTCTGGAATTTTTTCATATCTCACACCATAGGGCTAAGCTTGGATTTAATGGATTAGGTTCTCCACTAGCCAAATAATCTCTAAACACCAGACATTGTTCCTTAGAATGACCTTCTACTTTTCACTTTATACACCACACTTTTGTTCTCGCTTCTGGTCTGAATTCCTTACCTTTCTTCAGATCTTGCAGTTCCAAGGTCAAATGCACTAGGTGAGTCTAAATATTTTGTACTCCTACATGAGTATCTCCCACCGTCGAAGCTTCCAACTTTATTGCAATTTACAGAGCTTCAGCTTGAGTTTCTATTTTCTGTTGTGTTAAATGTAACTTGATATATGGAAACAACACAGCTATAAACCACTTCTTATGTTGCTCTTCGGGAATGCTAAAGCTCACCTGTCCCATTCACATTTTGAACCTTTGATCCAATTCCCAAAAAAAATCATTTGTCATCTATTTGATCTCCTTTATTTTATTAATACACTGTGACTGTGATGTTTTCTTCTTAAATTCTAAATTCAGTTCTTTCTTTGTGTCATCCAGTGAAGTAGCCTGATTATTCGTAGAATAATTTATGCACCATGTCAGCACTCTTTCTCGACATGTTGTGAAAATCTATGCCTTCTTTACATCTTAATTAGTATTTTTTCTTTCTTTCCATACTACTTCAACTACAAACTGAAATTTCTCAGGATCCTCTGATCTGAGTCCTATAAATATAAGCAACTTAATATCATCAGCCATGTTTCTTGGGGGGTAAGGGGGAAGGGGGGGAGGTGGAGGGGGAGGAGGATGGGGTGTAGGGGAACTATGGGGAGTAGGATGGTGAGTATAGGGATGGGGAATCCTAGAGGTTCCTTTCTTATTCCCAACTCCTACCTGTGACAAACCTCTAGGGGTTGTGGGGTTACTTTTTTAATCTTCGCTCTCATATTCTCCCAAAAACGGGTTGTAATCAGTATTAATGAAGTTCTCATGATCTACTCTGTATTGTTTCCCACTTCATGTAGATCTGACACTAGAATTACTTCTTCCAAACATTAATCTGACTGCATTCGTAGTATGCCCTTTTCACATAAAAGCAGTTTAATCCACAACTTCAAAGAATTTAGATACCTACCTCACGAACCTTTGAAAAAACTTTGCTCAGATTTGCTGTAAGATACAGATGTGTCTATGGTGAACCCAGTGATAAATACTACCAAAATACTGTCAATCCAGAAATCAATAGCTCTTGAGACGTTGTTACTGGTATCCTTGAGTCACTGTACCAATTCAGGGCTCCACGCAGTAGGCTCGTCATTCTTAAAACAAGTATTTTTCTCAGTCAACCTTGATAACCATTCATGTAGTTCTTTAGCAAATGTCTCGAAGAAAATATGATGTTTTCTGTGAAAAGATACCTCTGCAACCAAGCCTTAGTCATCAACCATGGATTTATGTTCTCCTAAGCTGCGAATTCTCATTCTCTTAGATCTACCAAATATTGTATTTCCTTCTTCGACGGATGCCACATCCGCATGTCCCTCAAAAAAATCCTATCTTGGAAATGGAACCATTTATTGGCTTGTTTGGGTTTGACCTAGGTTCGACTTGTACTTTGCACCAACAAAACTGCAAACACCAGCCCTTTTGCCAATGACCTGCAACCAGATCATAGTCTCACCCGAGGTGTCTTATGGGTGGTTGCAGAACCGGGTTTCTATAGCCTTAAGGGACTGCGCAACGTGGCTTTACTTCTCTTTTATGTACTTAATCAATCTCTTAAAAATATATATTACTATTGTGCGGTTATATCTTAAATAATTACTTCACATCATTCAGATAAAAATAAATATATTCAACATAAGGTAAATTGTGCTATCATTACTTCACATAAACAGATAGAAAGAAAGCACAACACCCGTAAACACAAAATATGCCCAAAACTTCTTCTCTTTATTAAATATGGATCTCTTAATTGCATTCAAAAATCTTTTCCTAATAATGGATCCCCATTGGGATTCGAAACGTCGACCAATTTTTTTTAAAACTGTGGATAATCCAAAAATTTCTTCAATAAATAAGAACCACAGAAGCTTAAAAACCACAAAAAAATTGCATACAACTTCTTTGACCTGCACACACAATTGTGGGTGGTCTGCATACAAAGCTGCAGAATCTTCCAAGGTCTCCACACGCTTAGTTGCGAAGCCTTCCCTTAAGGCTCAAAACAGACTAAAGAAAAAAATTACAACATTTTATGCTCATCAAGAATCACTTCTATGATTTAGACAAAGCCTTACATCACTTTATATAGATTTACATTAGTAACAAATAGTGGTCCATATACCATCTGCTAGACAAAACAACCCAATACTTGTTACAAAATGAGGGGCTTCGAGCCACCCCGAAGCCTGTAAGCATCACGCGGTAGATCTATCTTCATGGTACCATGCACTACACTCATCAAATTGCGTAGTATTTGATAAACCAATTTGGATTGCACCCAACACTTCCTAATCCAAACTACTACCTAACAGACCTCACTTACAATAACATATTCAACTTCTACACTACTCAAAGCAATTGTACCCTAATTTCTGCTCATATATGAGTCCATGGAATATCTTAGGCGTCAACATCCACCTGTTGTGCTTCTTCTGTCTGTCTCACTTCCACCCTAATCCGAATCTATATATCCCACATGTTGGACTTCATTACCAGCGTACTAGAGGCAATAATCATAGTATTAAAAAATGGTTGGTTTGAAATGGTAATCAGTCAATTCAGCTGGTTCATTGGCCGACTAGGTCAAACTAGTAGAAAAACCTAGTTCATCTCGATATTTCGCCAAAAAACCACCAAAACTGATGCTAACCGGACAGTTTAGGACAAAACCGGTTGATTTCTGGTCAAACCAAACATTTCCATCCTAAACCAGTCAATTCATATTCAAGGCCGCGATAGACCCACCATACGCGGTTTAGGAAGGTTCTGGGTGGTTTTGGAGGGAAAACAAGGGTTGTTTCCATCAAAAAACACCCTCTCCGTGCCTCTAAAACAAGGTTACCCCTATCATTTGTCTCACACATCTCATTTGGAGCTTTTGTGAGTTTGATTGGGAGCTTGGAGAGTGTTGAGTTTTTGCTGGAACAATCATCTTGGAGGATTGGACTTGGACTTGGAGCTATTTTGGAGATAGTTTAGAGTTGTCAGTAGAGTTGGCATCTTCAAGCGAAGGCTAAGGAAGCTAGTTTGAATTTCCAGGTAAGGACTTTCACTTGAAATTTTCCTCATTTCATTGATGTCCATGTATTACATTTTTTTATGTGTTCTAGTTCTATGCTATCAAATTTTGTAGGCTACAATGTCCATTTGTTTTCCTAAATTTAGCTTTGGTTTTCGATTTATCTTAGTCACAATTTTTTTTTAAATGGTAGATTTCTTTGCAAATTTTAATTATTTCAAGCCAACATGGCTCCAAGAGCCAAGGATGATGCTGCATGGGATCATTCTGATGTAATTTATGGAAAAATGATATGAAAAATTTTCCATAAACCTATTTGAGGTGGGGGTATATTTCTCAAATTGAAACAACACTTGGCTAGGATGAGAGGCCAAGTAAAGCCACATGAAGGACCAAAGGAAGTGTTAGGTACTTTTAGGTAATAATACCTTTCCAAGTTTGAAAAGTTTGAGGAGAATAAGGCTAGGGAGAAATCCATCCAAGATGAAATTACAAGGAAGAGGGAATTATTCGAAGCCATTAAAGAGAGTGGGTATGATTATTATGATATTCAAGACTCCTCTTCTATCCCTTTCACCAATAACCCATTTCACCATGTTCCTCCTTCTCTTGGCCAAAAATCAAAAGAAACAAAGATACCAAACATCCAAATTTATTTCTCATCCTCTACTAATCCCACTTCCTCCCATCCAAGTTGTCAACCCACTTTGGATCAACATTGGAAAAAAAATGCAAAGAAACTTCTTATCAAAACATTGCTAGATAGTGGTATGATGCAAATATCCCATTTAATCTTACGTGCTCACCTTATTACCAAGTTATGTGGGACTCGGTTACTACTGCAGGAAAGGGATTCAAAGGCCCTAGTGTGCATGACTTGAGGGGAGCTCTTTTTTCAAAAATATATTTCTTCCATTGATGAGTATTTGGTTGAGTATAGAGAGTCATGGCTCAAAACAGGTTGTTACATCATGTCAGATGGATGCACTGATGGAAAGAACCACACTATCATGAATTTCCTTGTATCTTGCCTTGGGAACCATGGTTTAAGATCAATTGGTGCATATGATAATGTGAAGGATGAAACCCTTCTATTTGAGCTTTTGGATGAAACTATTCAGGAAATGGGGGAGAATAATGTTGTGCAAGTCATCACAGATAATTCCTCAAACTATGTTCTTGCTAGAAAGATGCTTGAGTCCAAATATAGGACCATATTTTGGACTCCATGTGTTGTGCATTGCATATACCTCATGGTTGAGGACATAGGAAAAGTGGAGTGGTTAAAACACACTGTAGAGCATGCCAAGTGCACTACAAAATACATTTACAACCACTTACGGGTATTTAGCCTAATGATGAAAAACATTGGGGGAAAAGAGAATGTTAGTCCTGAAATTATGAGATTTGAAATTCACTTCCTCACATTGAAATGTCTCAATTATCAACATAAAAACCTACATAAAAAAATTTCTTCTAATGATTGGACTGAATCTCGGTGGGCTCATAGAAAATATGCCAGAGACACTGAAAATAAAGTTTTTGTCAATTATTTTTGGAAAAGGTTTGCAGAGCTTGTAAAAATTACCAAGCCCCTTGTTAACATGCTAAGGATGTTGGATGGGGAAAATTTGGCAATGGGATACATTTATAAGGCTATGGACCAGGCGAAGGAACAGATATGGGAAGCTTACAAATATAGGTTAGCTAAATATGGCCATATATGGGAGATCATTTATAACATATGGAATAATAAATTTCATTTTCCTATACATGCAGTTAGGTATTTTTTGAATTAAAGTATCATTATAAAACTTGACTACGAGATCTGTAGGATGGGGAGGCCAGCGCCAGATTTATTGACTACTTGGAGTGCATGATCAATATCCATGTAGACTAGTTGGAAATACATAAACAACTTACTCTTTTGAGTATGGCGACTAGTAACTTTGGAAAAAATTGGCAAATATTGCAAGAGATGTCGATCAACTGGGTAAGCAATTCAAAAAAAAATTCTTTTCAAGCTAAATTTTTTACAAATTTACAATTCAAATTATCTATAAATACCCTTAATTTGTAAATAAGTAATGAAATGAAGTTACTAATTAATGAATTTTTATTTTCAGCACATTGGTGGGAGTCATTTGGCGGCCAATGTCCTTAATTGCAAAATTTTACAATTAGATTCCTCAATCAAACTTGCAGCGCTTCAGATTCTGAGTGCAATTGGTATGTTTTTGAGTGCATACACACAAAGAAGAGAAATAGTTTGGAACAAAAATGGTTAAATGATCTTGTTTTTGTGCAATACAGCCTTTGACTAAGGCGAGACCAAATTATGAACGAATAACCTGATCTAGATCCCATTGTGTTGGATGATATTGATCTAACATCATAATGGGTGGAGAAGACTGAAGATAAAGTGTTTGAGAATGACTTTGACATTGACATGGAATCAGTGGGGGATGAAGAAAATTTGATGACGCCATCAAAACCAGGATTAATAGCTACATCAAGGAAATGCAAACAACCAATGGAAGGCATTACTTACCTTGAACAAGATATATCTCTCTTGGCTTCTACCATACCTCTAGTCCCAAATAGTATTGCATAATACCAAGATCCTTTATATCGATATGCTACTAACTACTTCTTTCATTCCTAAATTTCATTCTCTACACATGTACCTAGTATTTCATCCACAAACAAGAGTATGATAACTGGTTTATCCTGGACCACCATGATATATAGGTTAGGATGTACATTACTCTTGGTAAAACCAATTATAAATAAATATTCATCCATCCTTGCTAACCAGACCCTAGGTGATTTATTTAAGCCATATAGAGCTTTCTTCAATCTACAGACATGAGTCTCCCTCTGCTTTATTTCAAATCCTTGAGGCTCCTCAATGTAAACCTCCTCATCAATGGTACCATTCAAAAAAAAATTCTTGACATCCTTTTGATGGATGTTCTAACCCATAACATTAGCTAATGAAATAAGTGATCTTCTTGTTGTATACTTAGTTGTGGGAGAAAAGGTTTCCTCATAATAATACATCCTTCTGTGAAAAGTCTCTTGCTATAAACCTTGTTTTTTATTTTTCTCTTCTCCTATTTTCATCATACTTTATCTTGTAAATCCACTTTGAAGTGATTGTAGATTTTTCACTTGGCCTAGGGACAATCTCCTAGAAATCATTCTTCATTATGGACTAGTATTCTTCCTACATAACATCCTTCAATTATTGACGTTTAGTTGCATCTTTACAGGCGGAAGGTATCACTTCAAAAAGCCTTGTCATGTATGCAACATGCCTATAAGACCTCTGTGTTCTCTTACTTTCCCTAGATGTCCTTGATGCTTTATGTCCTTCTGCCCCTTGAAGAGAAATTTTTAGCCAGATAAGTTTCTTTCTATTTTCTGGAAAAATTACTTATTCGATAGGCTCAGAAGGACCTTCAAAATTTCTTGAGCAAGTCCTAGTTCTTGAACATCAATATCCCTGGAGATATCCTCAAAGACGTGTATCTCTTCTTCATTAGAGTCAACCAAACATCCCTTCATTTCTTGTAAGTTATAATCTCCCCAAAGAGACATACTTTCTTACTTCAATTTGAATATGCTCCTTGACATAGATTTTATATGCTTTTGATGAATCAATACATCCCACAAAGATTCCCTTTAAACTAGTAGGATCTATCTTCTTCCTCTTTTGCTTTGGTATATGAATATGCACAAGACACATAAATATCTAAATATCATCCACACTTGACTTCTTTCCTGTAAATTCTTCTTTTGGAGTCATGTTGTTAATAATATTGTGAGGTATTTGATTTTTTAAGTACATAGCTATCATGCATTCCTATCCCCGTAGAAATTGAGGGATATATTGATCATGTAGCATATCCCTAACACATTATTAAATAGTACGGTTCCTCATTTCTTCCACATATTTATGTTCAAGAGTATAGGGAAAAATGAGCGCCCTCTTTAGTCCTACTTCCTTGCAGAAATATATTAACTCTTTGGAGGTATATTCTCCACCATTGTCTGGCCTTAGAATTTTTATCTTTCTCTCGCTTAGGTTTTCCACTTCATTCTTGAACTCCTAAAATTTTGTGAATACATCATCCTTGTTGTTGAGAAGGTATAACCAAGTCTTCCTTGAGTAATCATCAATTAAGGTTACATTATATTGATGCCCACCAAGATACTTTACAACCATAAGTCCACATACCTCTGAGTGTATGAGATCTAAAATTTCCTTAGATCTAGAATCACTACTTGAAAATGGTTTCTTTACATTCTTGCCTAGAGCACATCCCTTACAAATCCCTTTATGATCTTCCTTTATTTTTGAGATGTCATTGAACATTTCACTCATAGATGGAAAAAAATTATAATGAAGGTGTTCACACCTTTTATTCCATAGTTCTAAAGGACTCACTTATAAGTGAAATAGGGCTTGAGTTAGAGTTGTATAGATTCTATACAATGTCCCCTCATGAATCCTAATCACCCTTGTTTCATTAATACTAGATCCCTTACCCCAAACCAAAAAATTTCCATCAAAAAAAGAAACTTTATGATTCTTATCCTATAGACAAGAAATAGAAAGTAAGTTTACCTTCAAACCTGGAACATATAAAATTTTGTTAAGGTTAATGCTTCCACCTGAATCGAGCTCAATGATGTAGATCTAATTCCTTTCACTGAATATTTATTTTTTTCTCCAAGTTCAATAGAGCGATATGATTTTCCCTTAGATAGGGTTTGAAGTTGACGACATTCTCCCATCATATTTCTGGAGGTACCACTATCAATAAACCATACATTCTCATCCTTAACTGTGTCAAATAAAGTGGAGAACAATCTTCCATTTTTTACATCCTTTGCGAGCTTGGAGATGATCTTCAATAGACAACTCTTTATAGATTTAGCTATATCTCCAAGGACCTTGAAACCCTTCCTTAAAACCATTTCCATAGTGCCAACAAAGATGTAATCTCCAGTCTCCTTCTTACACCTTATCTTTGATACCATGTTGGAAAATATGGAGACTTATAGATTAGAATGTAGTTTCCTTATCATGATAATTACTTGTGATGTTATTTTTTTCTTTATTACTTAATGTGAAGCTGGGTTACACTTTTTGCCCTTTTTTGAGAAAAAAAATTCATTTTTTTCGGTTCTTCAACTTTCTGCAAACTATAACAATTTTTCTGTGTAGAATTTCATTTTGTGATAAAAATAAAAGTTGTGAGAAATTTTGTTAGCTTTCTATTACTTATTTTTTGAAATTTTTTTATGCAGATTTGATATGTCAACTTAGCGTTTCTTTGAGTGTGTTTTTCTTAACAATCAAAGGATTCATAAGAATTCATGTTATGTCGCAATGCTGTATTCATTGAATTCATGTTATGTCGCAATGCTGTATTCATTGAAAATTTGTGTTTTTGAAAAAACAAAATGTGTTACAACAATCTAGACAGAGTCTACTTTGTTTTCGTCATATTTACAAAGCCAATGGATGCATATCATAATTACTAGAATTTTTTGAACTGGTCCAATACGAAAAACTGCGTATTTTTGATATGTTTAGCGTGGCAACAAATTTCTTAACATATAAGTCATAAACTAAAAATCTAAAAGCTACCCATTAGAGTCAACAGACCAATGTAATGCCCCATAATTTTTTCAATTTTTTTTACAATGTATTTTGGGAGATACAAAATTTTGATTTCACTGAATCACGATGACCCTCAGAAATTGTTTGCACTCATTTTATTAGAAAAATAATTAAAATTAATAAACGTTTACGAAATTCCATAAAAGTTATATTTCCTGAAAGTAGATTCAATTCTGAAAATGCTTGTCTTGGTTCCGACAGTTAATTAACAACCTGTCATGGATTTTAATCAGTCCAAAGTTGCAGAACCGTTTTCAGAGCCTGGTTTTGCGTAATTGGTGACGCATTAGTTCGGCCGAACTTTTAGTCCAAGTTCGGCCGAACTATGTTTTCCACTTATGAGTCGTTAAAACTAACGTCTTAATAGTTCGGCCGAACTTTTTTTCAAAAGTTCGGCCGAACTATTGTGTAACTCTCCGTCAACCGGAAAATTTTGTGGAGCCCCCTACAAAACACACATTTCGCGTCAATATAAATTGCCGCGAAATGATTCACAATTTTCGCACATTTCACACTTCATTTCATTTTACAACTTGGTTTGAGTTCAAAAACTTTTCTTCAAAGTTTGGGTTTAAAGAAATTTTTTGGAAGACATTTTTTGGAGGCGGCGTGATTTTTCTTGGAGGTATGTACGTGTTTTGTGTTGAAATAAATCTTTTGAGCTTCTTTGTTCAAAAACTTTTCTTCAAATTTTGGATTTAAAGAATTTTTTTGGAAGACATTTCTTGGAGGCGGTGTGATTTTTCTTGGAGGTATGTACGTGTTTTGTGTTGAAGTACGTGTTTTGTGTTTTTTAGAGTGTGTGTTTTGGATTGGATTACGTATTTTTTACAAAATATTTTTTTAAATTAAATCTTTTGTGATATTTTTTGTAATTGAGTTATTGTCTAATTTTTTGAAGGAAATTTTTTGAACCTCATACCCTATTATCATGGGAAATCGAAGAACTTGTGTGAGAAAATATGATCGAAAAAGAGACCCTGAGGAACGTAGAGAAGATACGAGACAATATCGCAAAAGAAAGTTAGAAGCCCTCTCAAATATTGAAGAGGAAAATCAACCTCAAGAAGAAATTGAAGAAGGTATGTAAATGTAAATATTACATGATCTATTGATATATATTTAAAATTTTCCTAATGTAAAATGTGAAGCTTTATTTTTATTTGATGAACTAGTTTGAAAAATATTTTGTTTGATGTAAACAGACAGAGATATTCCTCAAAATATTGAAGAAGAAAATCAACCTGAAGTAGAAATTGAAGCAGGTATGTAAATGTAAATATTATGATCTATTAATATATTTTTAAAGTTTTCCCAATGTAAAATGTGAAGCTTATTTTTTTTTTGATGAACTAGTTTGAAAAATATTTTGTTTAATGTAAACAGACAGAGATACTCCTCAAAATATTGAAGAACAAAATCAACCTCAAGAAGAAATTGAATCGGGTATGTAAATGTAAATATTATGATCTATTGATATATTTAAAATTTTCCTAATATTTATTGACATATTTATTAATTTAGTTATTTATTGAATATGTACTATTTTTTCGAATATGTACGGATGAAATCACTATCGATAATGAGATGTTAGAAAATGTCGACACTCGCACATATGGAGATAAAAAACCTGACTATTTTATACGATATCGTGTCGAGAAAATTTTGGAAATTTTTTTCAAAACTGAGGTGACAGTTCAAGCTCAAATGTTGAAAGGTCTCTTATCATCAAGGAAATTAAAAGAAGCGACGACACTATTGGGTATTCGAAAATCAACCAAAGATAAAAAAATGAAAGAAGAGGTGATAAAAAATATGAGTATTGCTATAGAGTCAATTAAGAGATCTAGAGATAAAGATGTTTCAAATATACGTAGAGGAATACAAATGGCAATGGTTTCACCAAGTACTCAAGAGAATCGTTTGAATCTAACATCTAGCACGAGCAGGAACCTGTTGGCAACTACTTGCCTGAGCATCGAAAATTTGTTGCAAATAGATGTAAATGATGAACTCGCTTGTTGGAGAGCTATTTGTAGGCAACCATACAAAGATAGACTTGGAGAAGATGTTAAAAAAATAATATATGAATATTGGAAGAACAATTCGCGTGTTTCACCGACTGCAAGACATGTGATGCGAAGAAGAATAGCACGAAATCAATACAAAGAACATGAAAAACATCTCGTGGAAACCACTCAAATAGAGTTATTCAACAAGTTCAAAGAAGAGAATCGTCAAATTCAAGTTTCACTAAGTGCTTTTGTTCAACAAAAACCATGGTATGTAAAACCTATCACCGTACGCGACACTTGTTGTTGCCGTTATCATGTGGAATTTGAGTTATATTATGACACATTCCTTGATTTCGGTAGAACATTATGGAAGGATTCACCTTCTCCTTCCACTATCCGTGAATTCATATCTCAAATTCTATGTGAAAGAGAAAGCGATGAACTATTTTACAAAAAGAAATGTGTTGGTGGTAAAAAATGCGATGATTGTGGACATTTGACTAAATTTCAAAACAAATATCATATTGATATAAATGATCAATCATTGTCCAACATGAAAGTGAAATGGAAGAGATATGAATATATTGGTACATCGATTCAAGGTGCATATAGTGTTAAAAGAATCGAATTACGAGAAGACGAAATTTTTCTGATAGACTTTTTGAGAAAGTTTGAGGCAGAAATTTACAAATACACCAAGCATTCCCATAGAGCTCGATGGAAAGACTTGCAATTCAAAAAATCTCATGAATTTTTTCCACCAGGGACCATTTTGTCAGTGATTGATTTTGCAGAAAACTACACATTTGTTCCACAAAAAGAAATTCAGAGTGAATACTATCACTCTGACCAAGTCTCCATGCTCGTCCATATTCTATATAGACATGCTGAACAAAATGTCGATCATATAGAAAACACGAATGAAAATCGACATATCATTAAATAATATCACTTTTATATCAGTGACGATCGTACACATGATACATGTTTTGTACAACATTGTTTTGGAAGAATTTATGATTCATTGAAAAATCGTGGAATAACATTCAATGAACATTGGATATGGTCAGATGGATGCGCAGGTCAATTCAAATCTGCACGATCATTTTTTTGGTTGTGTTGTCTTCATAAGAAAACCTGCATTAAACATTGTTGGAATTTCTTTGAGACCGGCCATGGAAAAGGAGAACATGACGGTGCAGGAGCATGCATAAAACGAGTACTTCGAAGATATCAAATGAACCACTTTGCACGCCGACTTGTGAACGCTGAAGAAGTTGTTCAATGGTGCAAAACTTCTCTAAGCCATGAGATTAACCCATCAAGAGAAGTGCGAAGATACATTCAATTTAATTTATATTGGAAATCTAATTTTAAACATTGTACATTTATCATGCAATGATTATTTTTAATTGTATTTTGATATCATATTTACAAATTCTTTTTCTAATTTTCCATATAAAGGTTTTTCTGGCATATTGGAATCGGAGACTTAAATAGATCAATTGGAAATGACGTTGAAACAATAAAAGGGACTCGAAAATTTCATTCAATTCAAAGAAAGTTGTCCACAAATGTGTTTGCATTGGATAAAAGAAAATATTCTTGTTTTTGTGATGTTTGCATAGACAACACAAAATCCAATGACGTCTGTGAAAACAAAATGTATGTGAACAATTGGAAACATAGAGAGCTAAATACAAAGGGAAAAATGTCTGTTGCAATGTTTGAAGAAATGCAATCAGAGGAAACTACAATATCGTCCGATGGTGATCGAGTTTCTGATCTTGTTAGAGAAGGTAACATTTGAATTACTTTCTAATGATTTAAAGATCTACAAATAAATTTAAATATGCATAATTAAATGTTAAATTTTTATTTTATTGTGCAGGAGATGTTTTTGCTGTAATTGCACCTATTGACAACGATGAAAATGTGAAGTATTATTTGATGCGTTGCACTGAACGAAAAATGAAATTATTACAAGACTATAATGATCACGGATTTCAGTATGAAAAAGGATCTATTATACTGAAAGGTTATTTTTTCAAACAAACTCATCAAAGTGGAGACTTTGTTTACTTTGAAGACTATGAACCTGATTCCATAAGTTGTCAGTATAGTCACTTGGTGTGTGCAGCACACATAAAGTTGATAGAAGTTCAATCAAAGAAAAAATCAAAAATTAAGAAATGGAAAATGTCAAAATCCGATCATGAATGGATTATTGAAGATGGAATTCCATTAGAATTTTTTTGAGTGAAGTGTCCAACAATTTATTATCTTTGGATTAAATATGTTTTAGAACTTCCAGTACTCAACTAAAAATTGAGCTGCTTATGTTAATTTGTGGTTTGCACATGTTACAAATTGTTTGGATACAAGCACGTGCTCTAGTATCAACTAAAAGTAGTTTTTCTATACATGTGCATTGATTAAAAATGTTATATGTATTGGATATATATATATATATATATATATATATATATATATATATATATATAGATATTCTAGAATGAAATTAATTGTTCTTGTATATTAATTGTTCTTGTATATGTTTTTCGACCATATGGTACAAATTATTTCACTTTATTTTGTAAGGTCAGATTCGGTCCCCATATGGCCTAGCCTCCAAGGGACGAGATAACAAGTGGTTGTCCCCACTTGCCCGAATCTCAGCTTTTAAGTACAATTTTACTGTTTATGTCAAGCATATTACATGATGTCCTAGCCAAAGATAGATTCTCTTTGTTTCAAGTTTCCAGTAAAAGTTGTCATCGAATGACCTGCTCGAACTCTTGTAGTAAACACCATACCTTATCTCTCTTGCTCTCCAATATTAATGAAAAAGTGTAAAAAAAGTTGTACAAATTTAATGAAAATATATTGAAATTGATGGCAACCTTGATTTTGTTGGTTAACATCATCTCCAACATGACCCAGCTGAGAACCAACCCCAGAATGACGCTGCTGAGAACCAGACCCACAGTGACCCTGTTGAGAACCAGCAGCCGTTGATTGGCCTTCGGGGGAATAAATATCACCCCCTTCCCGAAACCTGCTACCAGTCATCCCTCGACCGGTTGAACCTTGGCCACGCTCCGTGGATGGAGTAGAAACCCTTCTCCTCTCGCCTCCTAAAAATTAAAATATGAAACTTACTAACAACTAATTTCACTCACAAATTTAATAAAAAAATCAATTCCATATGTACACACATGTATGGAGATTTAAGATCTTATATTTAAATACCGTGAACATTCCCCGATCCCTGAACCTCCATATGGGATTCGCCTGATCTTCATTGTTAATCCTCCATTATATATATCTATTGGTCAACATTTACACAATAGATTTCAAAAAATAAATTTGTAATTTAGTGTACACAAATTATGTAGAACACAACTTTCAAAGCAATAATTGATCATGTGTGAAACATAGAACCAGTGGAGAAACCGAAGGAAAAACTATGTTTCCAAGTCGAGCCTTTGTAGAGGTTCCAGTACCTAAGAGTAAAATCCAAATAAATGTTAAATCCGCATGTTCTATATTTCTTACATTTCTCGCTCCTATTTTTCTTTCCAATCAAGGTTTATAAAATAACATGAGAAGCAACATGAGACTTGGAACAATCATTTTCGTTATCTATATGGGAAGGCAAGAAGGATTACTACAATTTGTACATGGTTTTTTAAGAATATATCAAATAAAGTTCTTGAGAAGCAAATATGGCTTGTTCCTTAGTATTTGGCACTTAGAGTTTCCATAACGCTTATAACCCCATCCTTACAATTTTTATAATTTCCATGATGAGACATTGAATTTCCTTCCCCATATTTCTTGTTAATGATTATAACCTTAAAATGGCTAATATTGGTTTGTCATCACCATCTAAAAATGACTTGGCAGATGAAAATTTACCATGTCAATCATCATCACTTCACACCATCTCATACATGACCCTTCTACATATTATATGCATGAATTTTTGGCATGTCATCCTCTATTTATCCCATGAATGATTGTGACAACAGAATAAAATACAATTTATAAGGTAGGATAAGCTTAGTTTGTCCTCCTCCATCCGCCCCATAGCTAGTGATTTCTCCCCCACTTCCAACTTTCTATTCTCGAAATTCATTAGCGCTAATTTTATCGACAGCTACACCACACTACATTAATGAACTCTACGTTGTTTGTTATTGTAAAGTCCAATAACAAAAAAATGTTAATTGAGTTTAGTAGTGTATATAACAATTTCTTTGACTTCCAGGTGTGTTGTGAGTATTAGTAGAATTAACTACCAAAATGAATTTCCAAAATCAAATGTTGGAAGAGAAAAAATAGGCAATCACTGAATATAGAGTGGGTGGAGGAGGACAAACTTATAGTGATCCCTTCCTTATCAAATTTCCTTTATTCACCTAATGTCACAATCAATCGTGGTCTAGATATAAGGGATGACCTACCATAAATTCAATCATATAATGTGTAGAAGGATCATATGTAGATGGTGTGAAACGATGATTACAAACATGATAATTTTTCATCTACTAGGCCATTTTGAGATGATGATTACAAACTAGTGCTAGCCCATTAAAGGTTATAATCATTGGTGCCTAATGTGGGGTGGACAATTTAAATCAAGTTCGTATCAAAGTACAATTTAGCTCATTTTAGTCAAGGTTAGTTAGAAGAATTAGCTATTGGTTTATGTCTTCAATTTCCTCTCAAAATGAATGTGTACTTCTTTTGAGAGACACATTAGAGGAATAAGGTCCAAATTTTTGATGAAAATGTGCTATGAAAGTAAAGGGTTAAAGGCAAACATGTACAAGGCATAGTTGAGTACAAGGCATAGTTGAGCCAAATGTTGTTGAGGAAGGGCCTAATTATTTGGGTCTTGGTTATGGAAAACACGATGGAGAATGCTCCAAAGCCAAGGAGGCACATGAAGCCGTTCCAAGAAGGAATTTTATTTCGTGTTCATTACCTCAAGCTTGTGAAGTTTGTGTTCATGATGAATGGAACATGTACATATTTTACCTTAAAGTTGTTGTGTTTTATGGATATTAAAATGAAGAACTTCTATTTAGATCCATTCCAGAGATTGACTATAGGGGCATTTACTAGATATGTCACCTTTCATAAATGATGAGATCCAGAGGCTACCCAGCCCTTTACAAACTCTGCCTATAGAACTTGTAGAAGTAAACACTAGAGGCATTAACAATATCAAATAACGTTTTCATGTCGTACATGGAATGTGTCTCTTTCCCTACGCAAAAATAGCTCTTGAGGTAGTTAATCTTCATAGACATGTCATCAAGCAAGTCAATGTGATCATCCCTCCTTCCCTCCCTTGTAAAAATGTGCAACTTGCGGTCGAAAGCCAAAACCCATGAGATGCTTAATATCATTTAATCTTTGTCGCATTATGTGAAGATGGAGAATTCCTATTTCATTAATAATTCAATATTTATTTAAAGCATCACAGTATTTTAACGATATCAGTTGTTCAAATATCATGGTCGAAATACTATTGATACTTTTAAATAAATATTGAGATTATTAAATATATTAAAAAGGGAAAGCGCTAGAGTTCCTCCATCATGCATAATCGTACGTTGATGTTTATAGAGTGAAAAAACTAAAAGAATCAACTTGTAGGGTCATTTTAATAGGGGGTGGAGAATTCAGGTCTAAAACCTTTTGCAGTCATTTTGAGGTATTAAATGACATTTCTGGGGGTCAAATGATTATATATAATTTAATTTGAAGGCCCATGCGATAAATATGACTTCTATGTGACATTTGTAAATTAAATCATCTATTTTTTGTGTTATATGAACATAATTGGTATGCATGTCTAAAGAGTCCAAATTCTCATTCAAGACCATATGTAATCCTCATCTAACTTAGCCAGGGATTTGCAATACTAGAAATACTATATTTGAGTCAGCTAGCTCCATTTCAAGATATTATGGTTATCCAAGAGGGGATATAAAAAATGAAAAGAAGAATGGAAAAGAGGATTTCATAATCGATGAGGGTCAATATGATTCACATGATGAAGTGCAACTAAAAGAAGCGCCATTCAAATGGTTTGCTAATAGATGGTTAGATTTCTTATCCAATTAAGGCCTAGCATGTATTTTGATGTTTCATGAATTTCTTTGCAAATTCAAAGTATGGTGCATGTTGCATGAAGCAAGATGTTTAAAGTAGAGTTATGTTGACACACTTAGATGCAACAAATATGGAAATTTGTACATGCTATTATTTGACTTGAGAGTCAGCTGTTTGAAGAGGCATGTTTTGTCGACTTGTGTTTGGTTGATGGTTTTGTCACCAATATGTACAAGTACATGGAGATATTCACGTGATGTGAATTTTTTTCTTTGAAGAAGAAAAATGATATGTCAGCGAGCTATGTTAGCCCAGAAGCACATGGTTTCGGGGCTTGATGGTTTTGTTTGTGACAAGACGTCACAAGATTTTGGGAAGGTCCACTATTGAGCGAGAGCCTCATGATTACAACCTAATCATGAGAATCAAATGGGAGTGCATCCTTATTTTGAAAACAAATAGGATTCTAAGCTACCTAGGACTCAAACCATCATTTTTAAATTTGAAATATCATGGTGTGTTGTTTCAATGCCCGAATCCACAACCCTAACACATGAAATCACTAATCTAATTACACATGAAATAAATAGTTATTTTCTCCAACATTAAAATATAATCATAAAACTAAATTCAACATAGTTGAAAGAAAAAGAAGCGCCATTGAAATGGTTTGGCCGCCGTATGGTTAGATTTCTTATCCAATTAAGGCCTAGCATGTATTTTGATGTTTCATGAATTTCTTTGCAAATTCAAAGTATGGTGCATGTTGCATGAAGCAAGATGTTGAAAGTAGAGTTATGTTAGACACACTTAAATGCAACAAATATGGAAATTTGTACATGAGCTCTATTATTTGACTTAAGAGTCAGTTGTTTGAAGAGGCATGTTTTGTCGACTTGTGTTTGGTTGATGGTTTTGTACACCAATATGTAAGAGTACATGGAGATATTCACATGATGTGATTTTATTTTTCTTTGAAGGAGAAAAATGGTGTTTTCAGTTTGATGGTTTTGTTTGTGACAAGACGTCACAAGATTTTGCGAATGTCCACTCTTGAGCGAGAGCCTCATGATTACAACCTATTCGTGAGAATCAAATGGGAGTGCATCCTTATTTTGAAAACAAGTAGGATTATAAGCTACCTAGGACTCAAACCATCATTTTTAAATTTGAAATATAATGGTGTTGTTTCAATGCCTGCATCCACAACCCTAACACATGAAATCACTAATCTAATTACACATGAAATAAATAGTTATTTTCTCCAACATTAAAAATATAACTAAAAACTAAATTCAACATGGTTGAAAGAAAAAGAAAATGGAACTTTAAACATTCAATGAAAATTTCTAAATAAGAACATTGAAATTATAAGTTTCTTTCTTACACAGTTTAAGATTTGGGGTGTAAATTTTTTTTCAAAAATTCTTTTAAACTTTTTGATGCTTCACATTTCCGCCCAATTATCTATTCCTAATGTATTGCAATAACTGTTAGTTAATTAAACAATCATAAACCATTTCAATATTCTTTCCTTTTATGTCTTTAAAATATCAAGATAAGGAAAAAAAACTTTAAAATATCATACATCAATCAATAAGAAAACATATCAACTCAACCAGAGCCAACATGGAGATATCATTCTATAGTATGTACCATTAAAACATGAGCATCAAGTACATGTCCAACAAAAGAGAATTGACCAAAATCGACCCAAATGTTTCTCCAAAGAAAAGCATTGCAGTATGCTAGATTTGTAATAAATTCAAAAAATTAAATATTACTTGAAATATGAATTTGGATGTGAAATAATCATAGCTAAATGTGAAAACAAAAATTATATATATATTTGTTTTAACTCCAATGTACTATGGGGTTTAAATCTATGATACTATGGGAAATAGAGATCTATCCAAAAAGTATTTCTTTCAATATCAATATAAATATACATAAAGTCTTGAATATTCTACAATTTAATGAAACAATAATTAATAATCCATCTTTGAAACCATCTAAATAATAAGGAAATAACACATATGTGGAAACCAACAAGCACCATCAATTTACCAACCAACCAAATCCCCACTGATGGCAAGGGTTAGGCTGTTACATTTTATCTACATATAACCCAAATGATTTGGTTGTCCTTTGTGCTGCTTCTTAGAAAAACTGCAAGATGAAAGTTAAGGAAATTCACGATTGCGAAATTCTAGGTAAGTTAAGGAAATTCACGATTGCGAAATTCTAGGTGTCCAAGAGGTGTAAGAAAAAGGAATAAAATAAAATAAAATAAAAATAATTTAGCTCCCAAGGTCTCCAACGAGGAACCAAAGCATATTTCTTTGTCAAGTTTGTCCTTAGAAAAGCTACAACATGAAAGCACGAGAAATTCACAATAACAAGATTCTAGGTGTCCAAGAGCTTAAAGGATAAAAAGTAATGTAAAAAACTGAAAACTTGAACTCGTAAGGTGTACAACAAGGAAACAAAGTATATTTCTCAAGGCCATTTTGTACTTAGAAGAGAAGCAAGATGAAAATAGAGAAGATTCACAATTGCAAGATTGTAGGTGTCCAAGAGCTTAAACAAAAAACTCAAGTTCCGAAGGTCTACAGAAGGCATGAGAGGCTTAATATGAAGCAAAAATAACCACCAAATATCTTCCTTGAGAAAACAAAATAAAGGAAATAAAGAGTCACCAAATAACTAAAACATTTTTGTTTTGTGGAACCAAGATATAGTCAACAATATAAGTGCTACACAAAAACAAATGTAAACACAATGGAAAACTGAAACATATCTCGCTATCAAATTCGTGAATTCTTATTTTAAGATGGTAGAACTTAAGAGTCAATTGTAATTGGATTCTTTCTAAAGTGTAATTCCAAGCTCATTAAGCATACTAGGTGACCAAATTTTTAAAGTAACTTGAGATTCACAACAAGAGATACACAACATGCACCACAATACACAATGTGCCCTTGTAGATAAGGATTTAGACAAATATACTTCAACAAGGATGGAATCAACCTTAAAAAAGAATGATATAATGGAAGCAATATATCAATACTAGTGTCCTTTTTCATTCCTTAATAGCTATGATGACTAGAAACTTGAAATGCTAGAGATTTTCACACTTGAGTATGGAATGGACCAAAAAATTATTGACCGCAATTGTTTGGTGACCTTCAACTTTATGGAAAATGTAGGACTACAGGGAAGTTCTCTTTGCACATGAAAGATGTAATTTCATTCCAATTACCGATAAATAATATGTTTCATTTCTGAAATTAAAAAAAAATATATATATATATATTTATGAAATTATATATATATATATATAGATACTATATATATATATATATATATATATATATATATATGTCCAATGAATGACCACAAGGTTGGTCAATAGGATTCAAAAGTATAGACAATGTGATTGCATATTTATATTTCAAATTAAAATCAAAATTTTATAAAGTGCCTAAATCTTCTTCAAAGATTAACATTTCTAAGATTAGTGGAATCACTAAACAACATCATAAAAATATAACAATAGAATAGTGTACATGCTTCTATTCTATGGTTATCCCTCTATCCTTGTAACCTAGATCTATTTAAACATTAGTAGTTTTAGGAGGAGATCCCATGTCAGGTCTAACTTTGAATGAGTTGCACAAGGACTAACTAACTAACGTACATATGTGAGAAAGAGATTAAAAAGAAGTATATAAATGAAAAAGTAAGACAAGGGAAAAGCAGAGTAAGACATGAGAAGAGTAAGAAAACGCTAGAGCAGAGTAGAGTAAGACATGAGAAGAGTAAGAAAACGCTAGAGCAGAGTAGATTAATACAAGAGAAGAGTAAGAAAAGGCTAGAGCAACGCATTTTTATATAAATTCAATCCATTGTCCTTAACATGCATGATAAGAATATTTTTCTCATACAACAACTATAATGTTATCATTTCCTATACCAAAGATTAATTATACACTGAAAAATACCATCTCAAATTGAAAATTATGCATATGTAGCATGTCGAGAGAGATAGAAGCATAGGAAGGCTTTTGTATTGACATATTTTGGTCAACCTATAGAGCATGTACATGCTACAGTGTGACATAAACTTCAGATAGCCTTTTGTTGAATTTTTAGGAAATGTCTCTACTTATTTGCGCTATGTAGCTTTTAAAATTGCAGGGAGGAAAAAATTACCCGCATTGGACATCAAGTGAATGGAAACCTTTTTTTTTCAGTAAGACCAGATAATGTATTACACAGCACAGGAACAGAAAAGATAATGTATTACACAGCACAGATAGTCTTCCATCATAAACATCAATTACTGTATCATGACTGTAGATGTAATGAAACCTATAATGAGAAGAAACCTTGCCACTTCAAGAGTTCTGATGACCTAAACTTGAGACCTATATGCTATATAACAAAGATTAAAGGTAGCATATGTAACAGACCTCAGAAAGAGATTAGGACAATCAATGTGGTTATTTTTCAATTCCTAATCAGTAGATAATAGTCATCAATTAGGCTGCACTGTGTGTGTTCTAGGTCTGTGCCCTAGAGGGCCGAGAGTTGCAAACTTAGGTTAGAATATAGGCCGCAGATTTGAAGAGCTTCTAACCAGTCCTAGCTCCTCTTCAAGGAAGGCCGAATGGTCTAGTATTAAAAACGTTCTACTGTGCACATGTAATGACAGTACACAAACAGATACAAAAATGCATTAACAGATTTTCCACGTCCAAAATACAAAAATGCATTAACAGATTTTCCACGTCAAACACGAGATTTTCCAGATTTTCCACAGATTTTCCACGTCAAAAATGAATTAACAGACTTACCCGATGACCGAAGAGCACGACCGTGGCAAACACGAGGAGCTGCGGCGACGAGGAGAAACAGCGACAGAGGTGCGACAGAACTTCAGCATGGCAACGAGGTGCGACAGAACTCCAGCTCGGCGACGAGGTGCGACAGCGACAGAGAAAATGCGGGAACAATAAAATCAGGAACTTCGCGGGCAATTTATTTATAGAAAATAGTTCGGCCGAACTATTTTAAATGTAAATGTTCGGCCAAACTTTTATATAAGTTCGGTCGAACTTTAGTTGTCGGTTTTCCAATCTCCGGCAAAAATTCTGTTTTCCCGCGCCGTCAGTAAGCCGTCAGTCTAAACGGAATCGCGAGTTCGGCCGAACTTTAAAAACAAGTTCGGCCGAACTATTTCATAGTTCGGCCGAACTCTATAAAATGTTCGGCTGAACTATTGCCGAAAAAAAATTTCAACCCACAATTCTCACAAAAGTGTAACCCAGGTTCACGTTTCCGCCCCTTATTTAGATATGTTCATCAAGAAATTACCAAAACAATGAAGATATCGAAGAGGTTGAGTACACTAGATATATGCTCCAAGCTAGGGCAAAACCCCTCCAAGGGAAAAACCCAGAAAATGCTTATCTTCTTATTTAGAATCTCTTACAAAAGAGACTTCACAGACCAAAATATAAAAGCCAACAAACCTTCCAAGCCCCAAGCCAGCCCCCAACAAGATATTCCTTGAGACAACTTTCAAAACTTCGATACTGCTACTACAACTTTGACCCCTACAACATAATTTCGGTCCAAAGAAACTAATACATAATTTCATCCTCCTACAACTAGAAGCTTCACAAACCATAGTGAGACAAGAGAATATATTCATTGATAAAAAAATTCAACTTGTGTTCTTCTTCCTCGTCCTCCTATCTACTCGTATTCTCCTTTTCTATTACAGATCAAACTTGCTTGAGACGTGTGTGAAAATAAGGTCAAACTCCTTTGTATTTATAACATTTTTTGAGGTTAGAATAGGCCGGCTTGATATTGTTCTTGGGCCAAATTTGTCTTGGGATTATTCATGTATTTTTTTTGATAAAACAAATATTTTTCTTCATTACAATTATTCCAGATGGGACTATGATACATGACCAATATTACTCTTTATCCTAGAAAGACTTAGAAAGACCTAAAAGACCTAAAAGAACAAAGAACATGCTTTTGACTCAAACTTGAGTATGAAACCCATACTACTAAAATAAAATATAATTTCTTTCTCCTTCTCTTTGTTTATTTATAAAGAATATACACAATGTCATGATTACAATTACATCATAATGAATAATGAACCTAGTTACAATTTTCAACAGAAGTAACTAGCTTTGTCATCAAAATTATACTTACATGCAAGAAACAAACCCTACTATGTTAGGAGACTCTTTATAAACTAACAATATTTGTAATACAAGTAAATGAATAACAATAAAATTCAAAACATAAATCCTTCAACATAAGTTACATCTCGATAACCTAGACTTGTATTAATTCATCCATATCAATAGAGAATACTGCAAGACTTTTGAGTGGCCCAAAACTGCATGTGTGGTATTGAAACAAACCTATCATGTACCAAAATCCAAGTATCAAAGATACCTCCTAATATAATAACTTCTTCAATGTAGATTATGTGCTTGCTAAAAAGATGTGAAACCCATAACCATGATAGAGTATCCTTATCATCCTCACAAGAACAAATTTTAGTAGTTTATCAACAACTTTAGCATATTATTTTAGTAGTAGCAATCAAGCATTGGATTACATTTTGAGAGGAAAAAGGTTTCATATTTCAAAGAACTACATTGATAAATTTATTTGTATCTCTATATAGAAATATGAATGTCTCTTAAATAAGTATCTCTTCAATATTTTAATGCTTATAATAATATTGTTTACCTTGAAATCCTTGAAATAATATTATTTGTTGGAAAATATCCCAATCATATCAACATATATACCAAATAAATAGTGTTGCCTTATACTACATCACAAAATTTACAATATAACTTATAATTGCATAATGAGGTTTCCCATTATTTAAATGAATATAAGTTTGGAGTAATATCTGATTTTATTAGAAATATTTCTAATGTGAATCTATAAGCAACTACAACTTATTTTCCTTTAAAAATACAATTTAGCAATGTAAATTATGTATGCATAAATTGCAAATATAACCCAACTATCATGTTATGATATGAACTATTTCATTAACTATATTTATTATTTATAGAATCACAAACTATGTTTTTTTGTTCCCTTTAGATACAAAATGAGTTTAAGACATAAGCTACCATCCCTCTTTGCAATGAAATAACGAGGGTCTCTCCATTGTATATTTCAACAATTGAGAAATATGCATTGGCACACTTTGCAATAACATGATCGATAACACTCGTAATAATATATAGTGATAAATGATAGATAGGAAGAACATACCAGTATCTATGATGTGACATTATATCCAAGTCCATAATTTCCAACGAGCATGAGATATAATTAATGATTTTGTAATTGATTTCTCATTTACATATCAATATTACCACTTTATGCTCATGCAAATCAAGTTTATATTGGAGATTTAAAGTAACCCATTCTAGAGATTATAGCCAACTATGTTTTAACCATTATATGCATGAATCTATCCCTTATACTAATGAAACATCTCCTTGAATTCCTCGTCCTCTATATATTTCTCTCTATATACATCATGGGTGAAAGTCTCCATGTGCATTAAAGTTCCCCAAGATGTAATTATTGATGTGGGTGGCCTTGAAAGCATGTCTATGAACCTATTTAGACTACCGTTCTAGTACTTTATGAATAAATGAAACTAACATAATAACCTCTTCCGTAATGAGGAGTTACTGGTTGATTCTCCACATGAAGATTGCATCCTACATATACATGTTAGGACTCACAAACACAACTCCGCATATGGCACCACATCCAATTCTACTTCATCAATATATTGAAAACTAATAACATATTTTATTATATGTTTTTTTATTACCTTAATTTATGCATCCTTATCTACCCATTCAAATGGGTATGTGATAGGATGATCATGAACCTCCAATCCAAATTTTCCAACTAGAACCATTGTTATGAGATTATCCTGTGAACTTGAGTGAAATACAAAATCTATATTGGTATTCTTGACCTGGATCTTAATATGGAAGGGTTTGGTCATCTCCTTCTCTTCTTGGTGGTGAAGGCCACTCATATTTACCTCCTTTTTCATTGAGCTGCATAAAATATTCTCACCCAGGAGATTGGTAGAGTGCTCAAAATTAACAGTGTTCGAAATTGCTCGAAAACACTACCAAAATGTAGATCTCGTTGCCCTCAGCCAACACAACTTGAATCACTAAAAACTAATATCATATCTCTTGATATCACGTTTTGATGGTTTTCCTAAATAACTAAAACTTTTGCAGGTTGGATGTAGGACTAATGATTGGGAAATATGTACATTGACTGGGAAAGCTAATTGTACTTCATAGTTCAATTGTAGGCTGCCAAGTGGCCTCACCTGATTGGTTTGAATTGGAAACTTCGGTTGGTTGGTGGAATGTTTTTGTGGCCCAATCACAAGCTGCTACATGGCACCCTTGGGTCGTGTAAAATTTTGGTTATGGCCGAACTGACCACTGGGGATGATTGAACAAAATACCAAGTACAAAATAGGGTAGTGCTCTACCATAGCGCCACAAGTGTTTCTTACTCCATATGGGAGGAAAAACATATTTAAAGTTTAATTTATTGGTATATGGGGGACGGTGTTAGGGCTAAGCACTGGTACCCGATCACCTTACAACCCATAAGATCGCAAGCGGAGAGGAGACTAGGGCTCAGGCTTAGCACCGGCCCAAGGTTCTGACACTCACAAACCCTCAACACAGATGCCAGGAAGAGGAAAAGTGTTGCAGATAGGTGCAAATATTTGGAGATAGCCCCATGATTATAGCCCATGTGGCCCAAATTTTTCCCTCACAAGGGTCATTAGACAATTAAATCAAGCGAATATTTTCACCCAATTTGGCACGAATATCATTGGCACTGGGCGAAAATGTAGGTTGTTGGTTCTGTAAAAGGTAGAATTCGTAGAATAGTTAGCAGGGGAGTTCATTTTGTAGAGAAGTTAGCAACAAAACTTATCTAGATCATAAATTTTTCAGTTTTTGGCCAAGTTGAGCCCAACCAGAGCCCAATTTGGTGTTTTTTACTATTCTGGATCCATTGGAGACATCATTTTTTTTATTCTGAGTATTATGAATCCATGTATACACAAATTTGAGCACTTCATGAAAGAGGCCCAACATTGGAATTTTGACGAGGAGGGGTGAAATCCTTTATCATTTTGTTATCTTGTGTTACTATGTATGGAATTATTTTCTTTGTTTCTATGCTACAAACTGAGTTTAAAACCTTACATTTATGATATTTTCAAAATTGATAAATTTCCTAAAATACATAACATTATACTTGCACATTTCATAAAACCTCCATGTTTACAAATAGAGGATTAGTTAGGTATCAAAGCTTTTGGTTTTTTTGAAGGTTTAATTTTGTTGCTAAGTGTTTTTTGATGCTTACAAATTTGAATCTCAAAAGAGGAGAAAAAAATATTGTGGGACAAGTACTCAATCTAGTTCAAGGAGAGCACATTCACCTCAAGTTTCACTTCAAGTGTCACTCAAAGCTTCACCATTCATGGCACATGAAGAGGGCCCTGACACTATTTCTGAGGATGAGAGAACTTTCAGAAAACCATTCTTTGAATTGTTGAAATGGTGAAAGCTCAATATGAAGAAAGGAATACAAGGTTGCAAGGAGAGAGCTCAAATACTCCAAAGGTAAATGGAGTAAATGGTGGTAAATATCCTCCAAAATGGAATGGAAGCAATGGTGACACACCACCACCTCTAACTCTACCCTTTCATACACCTCCATCTTCACCCTCATCTTCTTCTACATATACCCCTTCACAAACTCCTCCAAGATCTCCAAAGGGGCATGGTAAAACTTGTTCTGTTAAAGCTTTATATAAAATTTGAATTTCCTATGTATAATGAAGAGGAAAATGATGAGAAATTCGATAATTGGGTTCATCATCTTGAAGTGTATTGCAGGATACAAAGAATCAAGGATTATGAGACCAAGATTCAACTTACTTCTCTAAGATTGAAAAGTGCATCACCCATTTTGTGGGAGTCGAAAAATCAAGAAGATCTCAACAAAATAAGTAATATTATAACTTCTTGGAATGATTTTATAGTTTCCTTAAGAAAATATTTTTATCCATTAGCATACATGAAAAGAGCTATAATGGATTGGAAAAAATTTAGGCAAGCTAAGGGTTAGAGTGTGCAAATTTATACCCAAGAGTTTAGAAGAAGATATTTGATTTTGGGTGTAGATTTATCCTCTCAAGACACTATACTCAAATACAATGGAGGTTTACATAGTTACTTGAGATACACAATTCTCATGTTTAACCCTATAATTCTAGGTGAAGTCTATGTACAGGAAACTCATTTATAAGAAAGACGGAAGAATGTTCTGCAAAAGACTAGAAAGAAGCCATTCAAGAGTGGAGACAAAGGAAATACGGAAATTCAAAGGCAAGGGGAAAAATAATACTTCCATCAAGAAAGAGGGAGAAAATATCACATGTAAACAATGCTCAAAAGAAGGGCATGATGAAGGCCATTTTTGGAAACTTTATCCTAAGATGAGACCCAAAAATTTTAACAACAAAGGAAAAAAAAATATTGTTGCAACTACACAACATGATTTAGGATATGGTTCCAGAGATGAAAAAAAGATCACAACCATGGCATTAGAAGGTAATGATTCTATTGAAAGTACTAGTTCTTCTATTAACCTCAATGAAACTCAAAATGATAAAGAAATAATAGAGATTTTCCATATTAGAGTAATCTCAAAACATAACAAAATAGACACTTTTTTTTATATTGGATCACAAGATAACCTTATTTCATAAACAACTGTCAAGAAATTAAATTTGGAAACCATTCCTCATCCTAAAACTTATCCTTTGGGTTGGGTATGTGATAAAGAAAAATTGCAAGTGACAAGAAATGAAACGGAAATTCGCCATCACTGCAAACTTCATTGATGAGGTAGAACTTGATGTAGTTCCACTTGATATGTGTGGTATTTTTTTGGGAATTCCATATCTATATGATAGAAAAGTCATATTTCATCACCATGAAAACAAGTATCATTTGTTTCAATATGGGATTGAGTATACTATTATATCACATCAAAAGAAGTTGAATTTATCTCTTGTGAATGATGGACAAATGAAGAGGCTTGTTAATGCTAGAAGGAATTTTTTATTCTTGATGATCAAAACCAAAGATGATGTTGAGAATGAAGCCTTCCAAGGATTTGATGTAAAACTAAAATCTGATTTTATTGAGGTTGTTAACACATATGATAAGATTTTTTAGGAAACTGAAGGATTACCTCCTAAAAGAGGAATCCAATATGAGATACAATTGCAGCAGGATGCTCCTTGTAATATTCCTTTTTCGGGAATTTCTACTATATGGTCCTCAAGGACACTGTATAAGGAATATGATGCAAAAATAATCAATAAGGGGGCTTGGATCCCCTTTTTAACTCATTAAAAACTTCTCTTCCAGAAGATGAGCCCAAAGAAATGACTCTATTTGGGTTATTTAGATCTCCCCAAATTAGATCCCGTAAAGAATGCTCAAAGAGAGAGCTTACAGCAATACATGAACACAATCAATAAACTCTACAAATCTGAATGCAACATAAGATGAAATATATTACCGCCATCATGTACATTAATATATCAGCAACAATTTACAGAAATATCATGAGGAATAAATCCCCTCATGCAATGGGAATCAACCTCCAAAGATTAACACATGAAATACAAGAGATGCAACAACTGCATAAAATGCCAGAAAGCAGTGACAGCACTATATCTAGGAGTGTAGCTGCTGCTATATATGTGCATACATGAAATATTACTTAAATATACAAGAAATTCCCAAGAATAGAAGAATGGGCTCCAATACAAGATTTCTAGCCAATCTAGGAGAGATTGCTAGAAATGTCGGAAAATGTACAATGTGAAAAATAAGTTGTCACTGCAACTGAACCAAAATGAGAATGAGGCTATGGCAGATCTGAAATACTCATGCCCTCCACTGATAATTTTCTCAAGCAAAGGGCTGATCCCTTTCACTCAAAAACACTCCTCTTGACAAGCTCCAATGGCTCTCCCAGCAACTGCCTACATAAATAATGCAGTTTCTGCTCTAGAATGCACTGTGAGAGATGGTGAATGATTGGCCTGGTGCCAAAGATCTTAAATTAAGCCTAAGAGTCTTTTTTTTTTCTCCTCCAAAGAATATGCAAGAACTCCACCGAAGAACAAGCCTAGAATGACTCTAAGAGTTCCTCTGTTACTGCTCCCAGCAACACAACGTTTTCTGCCCAACAAAATAACGTTGTAGTTGAAGGGATAAGCTTGGCCAAATGCCGGAATGAGTAAATGAAGCTCAAACCCTCTCCTTCCTTGAGGATGAGGAATGGATTCCCGACCGGGAACACCCTTGGGTTCAAGAACACTACAACCCTGCTAAACAGCCCGGGGATACAAGTCTTTGCAGACCCTACGAAAATAATAAGCTAATGCATAATAAAAATGGGCTACCATCTCCTCCTTATAAAGCAAATAGACTCTTATCTCCATGGGTCCCATTCACACTTGCCTCTAGCTCATGCAAGTGGAGCCTCCACTAAAACTACGTTGTCCAAGAAGGTTCAATGTATCTAGACAATTTTAGTTGACTTGGTCAAAATGACTAGATCAAGCATGATCTAATCCTGTTCACACCATGTGGTGCTCAATTCAGCTGCTTTATTATTTCTCATTTCACACAAGGAGTGTTATTTCTCCATCTAAAGGGGTTAAGGTGTCTCCTTACCCATTTTATTCAAAAAAATGAAAATATGAAAATGATAATGTCCCTTTTAGCTTGAGGCTAAAAATTGGGAACATTACAGTCCTCCCCTCCCACATGTTGCTTGTCCTCAAGCAACTGCATAGAGAGAACAAAATTTCTCCCCCTTCTTCTCTTGTGGCCTCCTCATCAACAATCTCCACCACTGCTGAATATATCCTGCAACAAATCTGTCCTCCAATGCTTCCTCCCAAGTATGTAAACCGGAATGATGCACATAATGGAAAGATAGAAGGTGTAGGTGGAAAACTCTTGGCTGTGCTAAGGCCTCCTCAAGGTAGGAGTGATGACATGCATGGGAAAAATTTATCCCCAATGATGATCCTCTCATCCATGCTATCATCCAAATAGAAATATCAACCCCTGGTATATGCAATGTGTTGGGGCTTAATGGAGATTTGGGCTTTTGATTCCCAAGATTTTTCTCCCTCCATTTTTGGTACATATGGGGTTGCTTCTGTCCTTGGGCTAAAATGGTATAGCCTCCAAGAATGGACCAAGCTTCCCCATCAATAAAATTAGCCATGAAGTGCTCGCTCAAGTTCTCCATGTGGTTTTTCCCACAAGAAGAGAAAAGTAGCAATGTGGCTATCATAGTTTTCCCATGGTGTCTCCTGCAATATAAATAATGTACAATGGGGAGAATCATACTCCCAATGGGCTGCCCCAATACCTCCAACACTCTCCAAGTAATGCTCCCTGTAAATATACAACCATCAGCAACACAAGGAAGCAATATGCAACGAAAACAAGTTGTCATAAGACAACTAGAGAGTGGGTCACTGTTATACTCATGGGACCAGCGCAGTGAGCCTCCTGCCTGCATCAAAACTAAAAACAACAAGTGCTTCCCCAACCACTTTTTTTCTGCCACAAACATCTCATAAGGTGAAAACATGAGAGTACAAATTGGTGCCAATGGTGCACACCGAGAAATATGTGGCTTCCCCCACAAACCATCATGAAAATAGCCACTCCCATTGTGGAAATGGTCCACAAGTACATCATAATAAGGAGCATAAGGAGGTGTGATCATATTTAGCTCATCAAGATTCTCATATAAAGTAAAGGAAGGTAAACCAAAATGTAGAAATATACCTCCTTTACGATGTACTCCGGTCCTTGAGCTAAAATGGCTCATCTGAATGCTCTCCCTCACCTCCAATAAGTAGGGAAATGGTTGTGCCAAACTGTTCAAAATCATCCGGCCTATGCATCTGTCCATATGATGATATAGATCATACTGAATTCCCTCCCAAATGAACTCTTCTATCAAAGAAAAATATGCATCAATGTGCATAGCTAGAAATTCCTCATGTGCTGCATGCAATAATTTCTCCTTGAGACTAGAAGCTCTAGTCAAGAAGATCCTGCCATCGGTATAGATGGCCATCTCATCAATCATGTACCTGTCATCTCTATCTGGGTCATCAAAATTCATGCATGCATCTAGATCCTGGGATTACTCTACCAAGAGTTGAGTCCTCCAATCTGGATCCATCCTCCTCATAGACAGTGCTGGTAATCTGCAATGTGATGCTCCCCTCATGTTGTTGCCTGCTACTTTGAAATCCCCCATGCCAAATTCATCCTCCAAAATGCTACCATGCCCATCATGCAGCTGCTCATGCTCAAATAGTGATGGTGTCCCTTGGAAGTTGGCCTCCCATGAGAAGCTGTCATCCCCAAAGAATCTCCCAAGCTGGGTCAAAGTAAGCATGAGTGGCCTCCATTCACTCCTATGTATGAAATAGTCCTCCCTCAAAGGAAATATCCTCTTCCTCTCCAAATCTGTGGAGCAGTCAACCTGCATCACGAAGATGCAATCCTCCATCCCTACAGTAAACTCTGTCAGTGCAGTATAACTGATGAGAGTGGGTGATACTGAAAATGAGAGAGTGTATCTCTCCTCCTAGGGTTTACCCCAAACTCTCTACGCTGAGCTGGACTCCTCAAATATCTTCACCTCTTCAGAATCCAAGAGTGGTGAACCAAATGACAAGATGCCTCTCATCAACTCTAGATCAGGTGGCCTCCCAGGTGGAATGCCTCCATATAATGAGACATCAAGCTCGGAAGTGGACTGTATGTATGAGTGGACTGATTTTCCCCCCTCTTCACTACGCTATACAGTCTTCCTCCCTTGTGCAAAGACTTTCTGGAATAGATAAGGGTGTATCAACCCTTGATGTTGATCCTTCTCTTCCTCCTCCATCTCACAATCCCCAAAAAATGCTACAAATGGCTCCGGAATTGTGCTTTGGTTCCCACATGTGAATCTCTTGGAATCCCTTGCATAGAAACAAGGAATCCTCCCATGGAAGCAATGGCTCCCTTCTCATCTCCATGTGGTGATGGATATTCCTCCAATGATACACCGATGTAGGTTCTTCCATGCACATTCTCTTCATCAATATGTGAGTATGCCTCCCCTTCAATGAGATACCATGGATTTCGGTCTTCCTCTGAAAGAGGGATCTCCATGTTATCAAAAATGGAAGAGTGCCCTTCATACAATAGGGGTATTTCCTCTAGCAAGTCATCATTCCAGTTTTCTTCCCCTCTAGAAATTTTGAGTGGATTTTGTTTCATGTTTCCTCCCAATGCATGCAAAGTGTTTGAAGTTAGGATACTTGATGATTCACATGGACTCCCATCAAATTTCTTCACCAAACCCTTAGTGAACTCATCATATGTTTTTACATTTGCATGATAACATGAAATAGAAATTTTAAACCACCAATCATGGGCCATACCTTTTAGATACATTGCTGCTATAGTGATGGCCTCTTTCGTTGAAACTTGGTGTAGCTGAACATATGCATCAAGCTCCTCCACCCAAGATGTGGCTCTGCACCTTGCTGATCCATCGAAAGTAGATAGAAAGAATACATCTTTCTTTCTCCCTTTGTAGCTACTAGATCTTTCTCTCTTGAGTCTACAAAACTCTTGGAAGTCCAAGTGCACTTCGAATCTCCATGATTGAGATTCATACTCCCAAAGAAAATCACTCAAGGTCTCCTCCCTTGGTGACTCATCTTCCTCCATTATCCCTGCAGTAGATATGGGCAATGTACTGCGTTGTGGATCTGCATGTGTGGCTGAATTCTCACACCCAACGTGGTCACAACTAGGGCTTGCTTCATCCACAAACCCTTTTATAAAATCTTTCCAATTTTCCCTTTCTTTCTCCTCAAGGTCTTCAATGATACCCTCTAGGGTCTGGAAAAGAAGAAGGGACACCTCCTCTTCCGTCATTCCTCTTTTCTTGTTTTCTATGTACATCTCCTCTTCTAAATGAGGAACTTCTCCTTCTAATGGCATATTATCTTGGGTTGCACAGGCTAAGCCAAGATTGATGCTCCGATACCACTGTAATATTCCTTTTTCAGGAATTTCTACGATATGGTCCTCAAGGACGCTGTATAAGGAAGTTGATGCAAAAATAAGCAAGAATGGGGCTTGGATCCCCTTTTTAACTCATTAAAAACTTCTCTTCCAGAATATGAGCCCAAATAAATGACTCTATTTGGGTTATTCAGATCTTCCCAAACTAGATCCCGTAAAGAATGCTCAAAGAGAGAGCTTATAGAAATACATGAACACAATCAATAAAATCTGCAAATCTGAATGCAACATAAGATGAAATATATTACAGCCATCATTTAAATTAATATATCAGCAAAAATGTATAGAAATATCATGAGGAATAAATCCCCTCATGAAATGGGAATCAACCTCCAAAGATTAACACATGAAATACAAGAGATGCAGCAACTGCATAAAATGCCGGAAAGCAGTGACAGTGTTGTCTCTAGGAGTTTATTTGCTGCTATATATGTGCATACATGAAATATGACTGAAATATACAAGAAATTCCCAAGAATATAAGAATGGGCTCCAATACAAGATTTCTAGCCAATCTAGGAGAGATTGCTAGAAATGCCGGAAAATGTACAATGTGACAAATAAGTTGTCACTGCAACTGAACCAAAATGAGAATGAGGCTATGGCAGATCTTAAATACTCATGCCATTCTCTGATAATTTTCTCAAGCAAAGGGTTGATCCCTTTCACTTAAAAACACTCCTCCTGACAAGCTCCAATGGCTCTCCCAGCAACTGCCTACATAAATAACACGGTTTCTACTCTAGAATGCACTGTGAGAGATGGTGAATGATTGGCCTGGTGCCAAATATCTGAAATTAAGCCTAGGAGTCTCCTCTAATGCTCCTCCAAAGAATATGCAAGTCCACTGAAGAACAATCCTAGAATGACTCTAAGAGTTCCTCTGTTACTGCTCCCAGCAACACAACTTTTTCTGCCCAACAAAATAATACTGTAGCTAAAGGGATAAGCTTGGCCAAATGATGGAATGAGGAAATGAATCTCAAACCCTCTCCTTCCTTGAGGATGAGGAAGGAATTCCCGACCGGGAACACCCTTGGGTTCAAGAACACTACAACCCTGCTAAACAACCCGGGGATGCAAGTATTTGCAGACCCTACGAAAATAATAAGCTAATGCATAATGAAAATGGGCTGCCATCTCCTCCTTATAAATAAAATTAACTCTTCTCTCCATGGGCCCCATTCACACTTGCCTCTAGCTCATGCAAGTGGAGCCTCCACTAAAACTGCACTGTCCAAGAAGGTTCAATGTATCTAGACAGTTTTAGTTGACTTGGTCAAAATGACTAGATCAAGCATGATCCAATCCTGTTCACACCATGTGGTGCTCAATTCAACTGCTTTATTATTCCTCCTTTCACACAAGGAGTGTTATTTCTCCTTCTAAAGGGGTTAAGGTGTCTCCTTACCCATTTTATTCAACAAAATGAAAATATGCAAACTATAATGTTCCTTTTAGCTTGAGGCTAAAAATTGGGAACATTACACTCCTTTTCCAAACATTGGCATGTACCAGATATTCGTCATGGAGAATGAAAAAATTAAGAAACAAATCCAAGAGTTACTTGATAAAGGGGTCATCAAACTAAGAACATCTCCATGCGGGTCTCCTATTGTTTTAGTGCCAAAGAAGGATGGTACATGGCACATGTGTGTGGACTTTAGAGCCTTGAAAAAAATCACAGTAAAGAAAAATTACCATGTTCCTTGAATTGATGATTTAATTTATCAATTGAAATATGTTTTTTATTTCACTAAGTTGTACTTGAAGAGTGGCTATCATCATATTAGGATTTCTGAAGGAGATATTTGGAAGACAACCTTCAAAACAAAGCAAGGTTTATTTGAATGGTTGGTTATGTCATTTGGTCTTTGTAATTCTCCTGCAACATTCATGAGAGTTATGAATGATGTTTTAAGGCATTTTCTTATTGATTTTTTGATAGTATACTTAGATGACATATTTATTTTCAGCAAGACTCGTGAAGAGCATGTCAAGCACATTAGGCAAGTTCTAGATGCCTTAAATAAAGAATTTTTTTTTTTAAAGATGTCTAAATGTGAACTTAGGAAAACCTCTGTAGTATATTTGGGTCATATTGTTGGAGGGGGTGAGTTGAAGATATATCTCTCGAAGGTAGAAGTCATTTTGAATTGGACAAAACCGAATAATGTAACAGAGGTTAGAAGCTTCTTGGGAGTAGTCTAATATTAGAGAAAATTCATTTCTAAATTCTCATATATTGCAACTCCATTACATGCTTTGACAAGTTTGAAACAGGGTTTTCAGTGGGGAGTCAAGAAACAGAAAGCATTCAATGCATTGAAAGAGAGAATCAGTACAAAACTAGTGCTTGCCCTTCTATATTCGAAACAATCTTTTGAGATACAAACCGATGCAAGTGACTATGCCATGGATGCAGTTTTGATGCAACATGATAAGCCCATATGTTATAATTATGAAAATTTTAATGGTGTAGTGATTAGCTATCCTAAATATGAAAAATAATTGTGTGTTTTGGTGCAAAGTGTAAAAAAATGGAAACATTACTTTATGGGCAAGGAAACTATCATTCACACTCACCATCAACTACTGCAATACTTGCAATCACAAACCAAGCTACATCAAGCGAGGCACTTCATATGGATGGGTTTCTTACAACAATTCAACTTGGTGATAAGGTATAAGAGAGGTATATATAACAAAGTTGTCGATATGCTATCTAGGCCAATTTCTAGTGCATCCATTATTCTTACGCATAATTATATCATGCATGAGAGATATATTGATAAACTTGCATTAGATGAGGATTTTAATGATGTATATGAAACTTTGTGTCTTGAGGTAACCAAGTAGAGGAATTAGATTATCATGTGCATGATAAATTTTTGTATCATCTTGGAAGTCTATGTATTCCACAGGGAGAAAGAGTCAACATCATAAGGGAAGAGCATACTTTTCTTATTGTTGCCTACTTTAGTGTAGACAAGATAGTGTCACAATTACAAAGGTATTGTTACTGGCCTCGTCTGAATGAAAGTGTGTCACAGTTGTAAGAGGATGTTATTTATGTGCTATTAGTAACCTAGCAATAGAAAGTTGGGATTGTATACTACACTTCATGTTCCTTCCCGTCCTTGGGAAATTGTTTCTATAGATTTTATGGAATTCCTACCTATGTTTAGGAAAGGTCATTATCATCTTTATGTAGTTTTGGATCATTTCAACAAAATGTGTATTTTGATGTTGTGTAAGAAGTAGGTTATAGCTGAAAACACTACATATTTGTTCTTTCAAAATGTATGGGTGCATTTTGGGTTTCCCACATCCATTATTTCTGATTGATATTGTCAATTTGTCGGGAAATTTTGGTCAATTCTATGGGGAATCATGGACACCAAATTGAAGAAGAGAACAACACTCCATCTGCAAACTGATGGCCAAACAAAAGTGTTGAAAAGAACGGTAATACATATTCTTCATGGTTATTGCAGTAAGCATCCTAAATTGTGGGATGAACATTTGCACTACAATCAACATGATTACAACCGGGCCAAGCATTCATCGACTCAAACGTATCCATTTGACTCATGCTTGAGATACTTACCAAAATATCCTCTAGATTTATCTTTGGGAAATATGTTGTTGTTAATGGACATAGTGACATAGATAAGGCCAAGAAATTGATTGAGCAAGTTCAATTGGTACATCAAATGGTTTAATAACAGTTGTAAAAGAGTCAAGCCAAGTACAAGACAAGACATGATAAGCATCATGTTGATTACAATTTTCAAGTGGGAGATGAAGTTTTCCTTTAGATTAGCAAGGAAAGACTCCAAGGAGAAGGTAAAAAACTTAAACCAATCAAATATGGTCCATTCAAGATTTTAGAAAAGATTGCTAATAGTGCCTTCTGATTGGATTTTCCTCCATATATGTAAATCTATGCAGTTGTTAATGTTGAAAATTTGAGACTATATGAGCCTCATTTTATTGAATATCGAGGAGATAATGTTCATATTTCTACAATTGAATATTTCACATTTTTTTATACCTGTTTTAATTTCTCGTATCTTTGTGTATGCCTCTCGGGAGCAGTTACATTGGCTACATTAAAAATTTCATTATACTTTACCCTAACCTTCTAGTTGGTAAGGTTAGGAGTAGTTCTAGATGCATATTAGTCTTCCTTGCACACTCATATTTCACTTGCTTTATGCATTCTTTCTTTTGTTTTCTTACTTTTGTCTCACATCAAGTTTTTCGTTTAGCCTCCATTTGATTTGTCCTTTTGATTTTATTTCCTTGTTGTGTCTTGTCTCTTATTTTTTGTTTTGTTTAATAATAATTTACATGAAGGATGCTCCATTTGGCTTGAAATACAATGTGGTGAAATTTTAAAAGGGAAATTGTGATGACAAATGATTCTTGGCATATTTGTTATCCTCTTCTCTATCTTCGTCTTATATCTTTTTATCAAATATTTTTTAATGGAAAATACGATCCTTTCGTGAGGAAATCTTTGTGTAGAACCATGATGCCAAAATATATTTTAGTAACCTCATTTCTAAGCTTAGTGTTGTAATTTTTCAATGATTTTCATGCTAATTCCAATCAAGTAGAGAAGGGAAAGGGGAAAATCTATAGTGAGAAAACCAATAACATAGTTAGAAATATACTTCTCTGAAGGGACAATATCTTCTACTCTCAATAAGTCAAGATCCATATTCCACCTTAGTGAAATAATAAGTGTTGAAGCATAGCCCTATAAATATATGAAATAAATAAAGGGTGAAAGAAGAGAAAGGATTCTTGTGTAGAGAGGTGAAACAAGTAACTTCGTTGGAATATTGTCCAGACTCACTCAAAATGAGGAAATGTTTGTGTTCCTCTAGTCTCTCCATCGGGGTATTGTCCAGGACCGTTGGCAGTAGAGAAACATTAGAGTTGAAAAATTATACTCTGATTGTCCTAAACATGTCATTACATATTAACCTCATCTTGAATTGAAATAATCATGATAACAACTAGTGTGTGAATGTGTTTAACCAAGAAAGGAATGAAGGGGACTACATCTATAATAGGGTTAAGTGGGAAACCCAGAGTAACCCACACAATGAATCAATACTTCTTATGAAACTAGACCCTGAGCATAAATCTATAACAAGGTTGTTACACCATTTTTTGGTCATCTAACCTATTATCATTAGATGGACCCAAGCACACCATGTAAGACCAATTTTACCCTAAGTAAAATTGCCTTCACTATGTTAAATAACTTAATAAACCACATTTATTAGGTTGTTTATGGTCTAAACAGGAAACCCCAAAGGAAATATTAAACAAACCTATATTTGTTTGATTTTCCTCATGGAATAATTAATTAAACCATAATTTAATTATTATTCCTAGTCATGTTTAACCCAAAACAAAGAAATTAATTAGATAAACCTTTATTTATCTTATTATTTTCTAGGAATAATTATTTAAATCTTATTTATATATTATTCCTTGTTAAATATGACCAAATCATCCACAAATAATTAAATAAATCATTATTTATTTGATTATCCTTCAACCACTTCCTTAAAAAGATAAATAAATCATTTTTTTATTTATTATTGACAAATAAAGGGATTTGACCCAAGTCAAATACTTTTTCCCTCCAACAAATATAATAAAATATTCCATAAAAGGTGGATCTAGATTTGGTTAAACATTATTTTAATCATGCACCAAGATCTAGAATGACCCAATATTTTGTTATAAATAGGAGGGTTTTTCCTACCATTCTTCACCTTTTGTTGCCTATTAGATCACTCTCGATCTATACACTTGGTCCCATTTTTCTACCATTTGCTGTGTGAGCTCCCTTTGAGTTCCATTCTTTGTGTGGGTTTTCTACACCAACAAGAGAGAGAAATCTTAGATCTGAAGTGCTGAGGACTTCCAAGAACCCATCCCACTGAAGAGAATTGGATACGCCTTCTTGTTTTCCTCCCAGGTGCCCAATTAATACAAAAATTCTTTCAAAAATTGTTCTTGTCTTGTCTATTGGTATATGGAGCAAACCCTTGTTTTTACTACTTAATGTCTTTTCATGCATAGATCTGGTTTTTGCAGCTCTTTTCTTGTTCAACTAACCGCAGATCTGAAGATATTGGCAGCCACTTTTGTTGTTAGGGCTATTAGTTATGCGTAGCTAAAGTGGTCCTTTTTCGTACACTTCGATAAAGGATTCATACTAACAAATGGCGACTCCACACGGGTTTTAAATTACGACCGCTGTCGTTTTTCATATTCCTGCATATCCAGCTACTTCAGACCCTAGGGTTTCTTTTCAGCTGTTTATTTTTCCTATTTTTATGTTGTTTTTTTCACATAAAACCTTAAAACATTAAAATTTTTAACTTCTGTGTGTTTCTGGCCCTATTGCGCAGGTAAGCGACATCAGCCGCAACTGAGACGACAAATTTTCCGAAAATTTGCCGCCGAGACAACCGGAACGGGAGGTCGTACTTTTCAGCCCAAAAACTGCGACCTGGACCTCCAGGTCGCACTTTTCAGCCTCTTTTCTACGACCTGCACTGAAAACAGGTCAGAACCTGCGACCTTCCAATTTTTCAGTGGTTTTTCTGCAATTTTTCTGGGTTTTGCTGAAGCTTCTGTCAGGGTTTTCCAGCCTCTGTCTCAGCCCGCTTTGACCTAGTTCTGATCTGTTTTTACTCATCTAAGTGGGAACCTAGCCCCCTAGGGCTTCAGTACCCTCCACTTTTTGTGGAAGAGTTTTAGCTGTTTCAGCCGTCTGTTTTTCAGAGTTTCAGCCTTCCCTTTTTCAGATCTAAAACCTCCTCTTCAGATCCCTTTAAATCAGCTTCTCTTCCTTTCAAATCACCTCTTGTCGTTTTGTTTGGACCTCCTCCCTATCCTTTCCGCTTTTTGCTGATTTCATCTTTTTCCAGCCACCTTGCCTTTGTCTCTTGGCTGTGATCTGCACCTCTTTTCAGTAGCTTTATCCTTTAGATCCCTGTCCCTTCTGACCTTCGATCTATTGGCCTCTTTTTAGTGTGTTTTGACTAGATTGTTTCCCCTTTTTTAGACTAGTTTTGAGGGACCCGCCTTCTTGGGTTAGATAGATGCAATAGTAGCTGTTAATTTTCTGTTATTTCAGCATTATATACTGTTCTCTGCAGATTTATTTTCAGTTACGCAGCACACTTTTTTCTTGCTCTCAAAAAGAAAAGGGTTTTAAAAATTAAAATTAACGCACACCACACACTGACCCTAAGTGAAGAAGCGCCTAGTTAACACCGCCTGGAAAAGACTCTAAAATCAATTGTCACTGCACTTTTTTCTGCCCTTGACCTCACTTGATTCTTTCCCTTTTTTCCCTCGTCGGTTTCCTTCTTCCTGTCATTATTGCGCCCCTAAGGCGCCTTTCCCGGAGACTTCTTGGCCTTCACCCTCAGTTTCCGGTCGATCGACCTGCTCCGTCCCGCCGTCGTCGAGCCAGTCCTCCTCTGAGTCTGCACTCTGACTCCTCTTCTGATTCATTGGTTTTTCCTTCTCCTCCTGGTTCTCCCCCTGCCACCTTCACTATGTCTGGTCCAGGGCCTAACGTTAGCGGTGCTCCAGGCCCTAATGCCGGAACCACTACTAGCGGAACCGCCATAGGAACTACCTCGGCCATACCCTTACTGCCGTACATTTCAGGCCTCAGCCTCCCTGATTTCATTTAGTTGATCAATGACCCTATCCGCCACAATGTTGGTTGGCCTGCTATGCCAACCAAGCTCCCCTCCGACATCCCTAAGTTCGAAGGCCTTGCTGGAGAAGATCCAACCAATCATGTCTGATCTTTCCACATGTGGTGTTCCTCCAATTCCATTACCGATGACTCCATTTGTCTTCGTTTGTTCCAACGCACGCTTACCGGCGAAGCTTCTAAATGGTATGTCGACCAAGCCACCTCTTCCCATACCACCTTTGCGACCATTGCTCAAGCCTTTTTATCCTACTTCCAGCTCCCTCTTCGATACGATACCGGTACGGAGCTCTTGACTTCCTTTAAGCAAACATCTTCGACCCGCCTTTCCACCCATGTTCAGGAATGGCGACGTAGACGCAGCTTATGTCGAGCTCCCCCCTTCGAAGATTGGATCTATATGGACTGGTTCCTTCGCTCTCTCCTAGCTCCCATCGGCAAAAATTTCGCCTCCCATTTCCCTAAAACCGAAGAAGCCGCCCTCCAAATAGCCTTGAAATACGACCTGATCTACGCCCAGTCTGGTTATGTTTATACCGTCCTTCCTGACCTCCCCAGGCCCGGTGGCGCTAACGCCCCGGGGGCATCTCATTCCGCCGACGGTATCGTTGGAGCCCTTTCCCATCCGTATGCTCAACCTCCTATGGGCTACGGTCTTCCTCACGGAGGGGCCAGCACCTCTAGCACTCTTCCCCCTCCCGGTAGCATGTACCCAGGATACGGCATGCCTCCTCCTTTTTCCCAACCTCCTGCTTACCTCAATGTTACCCAACCTAACCATTACCCTTATCCGCAGCCTGGTGTGCCAGCTTCTCCAGCATATGCGCTTCCACCTCCCTTGCCTCCTCAACCCCAGCAGCAGCACCTACAACCCCCTTCAGGGCAAGTATTTTCACAGCAGGGTGCGACTAATCCCCCTTCTTCTCAAAGAAGGCGGAGAGGCAATCCAAATCAATCTACCCCTGGTACTCGTGGACCCAATCCTCAAGGTTTTGACCCTAACACTGCTAACCAGCAACAGGGCACTCAGCCCAATCCGGACAAGCCTCTTCGCACTAACAAGCCTTGTTCGTGTTGCGGTGTTTACGGTCATTACACCCACGATTGTCCCCTTTTACCACAGATGCGGCAGATGTGGGAGTCTCAAGCCACATTGCACGGACAACATGCCTCCCCTCACGCTCCCCCTAATGTGGCCACTACTCAACCAGCTGTGTTTACTGATCCTTTCCCTCAGCAAGGATTCATGGCTACCCAACCACCTGACGGGTGGGTCTCCACTCCTCCTTCCATTTCTGGTTCCTCCGATTACCAGATCCTCATGATGACCTCTGATCCATCCCCAACCGTTGACCTTCACCTTCAAACTCGGTCTCACCAGTACCCCAAGCCTCCTGCTCAGTCTGCCCCCGAGCCTCCTTCTTCAGGTTCTACAGAGCCTCTTTCGACATCCAGTGGCCCCTTACATATCCCTCAACGCAAAGTTGAGGTTCATACCAAGATTCCTAAGGGACCCTTACGTCGAAACGCTGCTTTCGGTCGAGCTGCTCATTTGTATAGTATAGTAGATGATTTGGCGCAATCTCCTGCTGCCATTTCCACACTGGAACTCCTCCAGTCATGCCCTTCCCAAAAGAAGGCTCTACTATCTGTCGTGGGTGCTGTAGATCCTACTGATGACCAAATGATTGTTTTCAATGCCACTCAATCGGACCATCCTCCTCTTCCTCCTTCTGTCGCCTTCCAAATCCCAGTCAAAATCCAGAACGCCAACGTTTCCCGGTGTATAATTGATGAGGGGGCATCGACCTGCGTGAAGTCCGCTTCGGTTTGGAAGCAACTCGGATCCCCTGAGTTGGCCCCTTCCACGATCACCCTTCGAGCGTGGGACGACCATGCCTCCCAGCCCATTGGCCTGTTTTGTAATTTTCCTATCACCCTTGCCGGTAAGACTGTTTGCGTTGACGTCGAAGTCATAGACGCCCCGCTAGACTACAACATTCTATTGGGGTGAAGCTACACCTATGCTATGTCTGATGTCCCATCCGCAGTTTTCCGCAAGATGTCTTTCCCCCATAATGGAAAGATAGTCACCATTGACCAGTTGACATATCATGAGCCAAAATCTCAGACCTCACCTGAGACGACCATATCTTCTGTAGCCAACAAGCAAACCGTCGATTCCTTGACCATTGTCTCCCCCGGTGTTTACAAAGATTCCTCCCTGCTTGGAACTTTTCCTAATCTCCCCCCTCCTCCTATCACTGATCCCAGCTTATCGAATGTTTGCATGATGCAATCGTCTCAGGCTGCCCTTAAGCGGCATGCTTCGGCTAGTCAGCAACCTCCCCCTCACCCTCCGCAACCCACTCCTAGCCATTCATCTCAGCCATCCGGACCTCCTCCTTCTGGCCCTCCCCCTACAGCTGGTATCCCTGAACCCCTTTATCCTCCTGGATCGGTTCCCCCAGGCCTTAACCATCTCGGAGTCGTCCCTCCTGGTCATTACCCTGCTGGGCAGATACCTTTCCTGGCTCCCCCTCCCGGAGTATATTCTGTCCCCGTCATGGCCACCCTCTCTCTCCCTAACCTAACCTTGGGCATACCGGTCTGGTACCTTGATCCTCCCGCCGCTACCCCTCCTGGTCACCCCAAACCCTACATGGCTTTGACACCAGTTCAACCAGTCCCCCTCGCTTCCTCCGTTACCGTTTTGCCCCCAGAACCTCCACAGGACCCTTCTCTTGTCATGCCGGCTCCCTGGAAGAAAGGCAAAGCTCGCAAGGGGGCACCCAAAGACAAGACCACCATGACTGACCCGGCCCCTCCTCCACCCACAAAGCCTTGTGCCTTGTGTGATGTCACCGGTCATGCCACCCATGCTTGTCCCGAGTTGCCCCGTATTTAGCCCATGGTTAAATTCGCGTTCCCTCAATCTATGGTCCTGGAAGCCCCCATTCTTTCTTTGTCTGTAACCAAGAACCCCAAGACTCTCCGCACCAACAAACCCTGTGCTTTGTGCGGTATCCATGGCCATTACTCCCACCATTGTCCTCACCTGACGCATTACCGCGCCTCTTTAGAGGTAGTCCGAGAGTATGAGGTTGAACAAAATCAATCCGCCTCTCCCATACTCGCGCAATATGCTTCGGGCCAGCCTGAGGATCCCCCCGCTCCCATCGACATTCTCCCCCCTGATGTTCAGATGACGGAGTCTACTACGACCATTATTTACCTATCCTCCTCTGCGAGACACTTGGAGCCCATTCTCCCTGCATCCTCCCCTGTTGTTTCGCCTGACCACCTCTTTTCTACCCATACACGAGATCACTCCACCCGTATCTCTGTTGACCGCCACAGCTCGAGTCCTCGCCATACTTCCGATAGCCCTCATATACCACCCTCTAGTTTGTATATGAGTCATAGTCATCCTGCTCCTTGCACTCCCTCCCGCAGTTTCTGCTCGATGTCTTCTGTTCACTCACGCTGCCGTCATTGTCTCTCCTCCCCTCATTTGTTGTCTTGTAACACCATTCCGCAGGACCCCCCGTCCACACCCTTTATCAGTTACGCCGATGGTGCAAGTCGTTACTCCCAAAATCTAGCCTCGGCAGGTTGGGCCATCTTCACCCCCTTGCATACCCTTGTTCTCTCCAACGGGGTCTGCATTGGTTCTGCCACCAACAATCAGGCCGAATATGATGCAGTGCGTGGTCTCTTAGCCGATGCCCTCTTCCATCGCATCCTCCATCTGCACGTTCGTTTGGATTCCCTACTTCTTGTCATGCAACTAAATGGTGTTTATCGTGTGCATAACCCTGTGCTGTTTAGACGCTATTTACGAGTGAAACTCTTGATACGTGCATTTGAAACCATAACTTTCAACCATGTACCTCGAGACCAGAATCACTATGTAGATAGTATCGCAAACCATGTTCTAGATTGGCATTTATCACACGCATTTCATACAAGACAATAACATTCATAATCATTAAAAATGATGCATATCCATAATATGTGTCTCAAAACATGTGTTTAGAGTCCATCTACTCTGATACATATGACATGCCCATAGCATGTTACAAAAAACTCAAAACTGGGGGCACCACCTACCCCTACATACACACTAGGGGGCACCACATGCCCCACACCTACTCACTATCTGGCGGATCCCAAGCCAATGGCTCTGCCCCTGCAGCCCGTAGATCACGTATGCCTTGACCGGCCATCGCCATGCGCCGCATGACACCTCGCCATTCTGAGGGAAGACCAATGCATGCCTCCATGTACTGGTCGTCTAAGTCTTGCCACCCGCACTCTGAAACTCCGGTCAGCAACGTCTCGCACCTACGACGGATGTCCTCCAGAAGGGCGGCCGCATCCTCATTACGCGCTGCTCTCGACCCACTCGGCCCTGCAGCTCCAGAGGCTACCGGGCATCCCATATATCCGGCCGGTTTTACTGGAGCTATATCTGCATACCAAAAGTACATGAATCAGTACCATATCTACTATTCAATAAATTTAACATGCCCACACAAGAATAGTTACTTATCACTTACCATCGAGCCCCCATACTCGACCAGGCGGAAGTGGTAGGTCCGGATCCCCACAATAACTCATCCCACTATAGGGATAGTCGTCTATGTATAACGGCATCTGATCCCAATGGGCAAAGAACTCAGGTCGAAACACTCATCCGACCACCCCTCCCCCTCCTCTGCACAGTAGCCGCCCCCACCGGCACATCCTGGGCTCTCTCGAGCCCCCATCTAGGAGCTGTATACGAGGTCGTAAGGTCGAGATCTTCTCAAAGAAGAAGGCGCACAATAAAGTCCCATACGAGAAATCGTGGTTCACTTGCCGCTTGAAAAGCGACAATTGTCATTTTAACGACACCAACATCATTTGGGCCCACCCATAGTAGGTCCCACTCAACACACTCTCCACAATCATCATCTGCCCCCCTATGATGTGATGGAACGCCTAGTTGCCTAGGATCCGCAGCACCGTTGAGGCCACCGCACGGGTCTCTAATCTCTCTAGGTCCCCGATCGGTATCCGAGTCCCTTTGACTTGGAGACCTGGTCGGCAATGTCACTCCACAAACTCCATGATATGCCGCCCCCGCGGTAGCACTGGCTGTGTGTTTCCCACCATCCCAAGTGGCAGGAGACCCGTCAGAAAATACAGATCCTGGACTATCAATTCGATCCTATGCCCCTGCACTATAAAGACTTTATGATCTGGATCCAAATAAGTGAAAATCCGGGCCAACAAGGGCTCCCCATCTCTCATCAGAGGGTTCTCCAAAAACTTCAGAACCCCAAACCTGGCCAGTACATGACGGACACCCTGATCTGCCTAGATCTCTGACCGCAATGTACCCAGGTCTCTCTCTCTCCAGTTGACCCATATATCTACCATATCTGCACAAAAACATAATCTTTGTCAAGATACGTATTGGGAATACCATAACCAAAAACACAAAACCTAACTCTCATCCATAAAACAACACTAAAACCCCTTCATCTCCCAGTCACAGCTTTTCGCCTGTTTTGGGGACAGCGCACTTTTTGCAAAGTGCGACCCGGCCGTAGAGATGAAGGAGGGTCTGTTTCTGAGATTCTGGGCCCTAAACTGAACTTTCAATCCATCAAAATGAAAGAGTAAGGTTAGGCCTCTTACCTGCAACTGACGGATCTCGATTCCAATGGTTGGTTTGTCCGCTACGCTCGCCGCAAGATTTAGGGCCTTCTCTCCTCTCTAAATTCACCACAACAACAATAGCAAGTGAGTGAATTTGGAGGGAAAACTGCCTTATTAAAAGAGAATCCCTGTTTCTTCTTTCGACTGCTGCGACCATACCATAGCCCCGTTTGACAAACCGTCTACACCGTTGGAAAGATCTCACCGAGCTCTCAAATGGGTATTTGTTATTTTTTTGTGATTTGATACTTCACCTGGACACATTTTGTCCAAGAAGGGTCACTTCACCTCTCCCTAAAACCGAATTTCCTCACTTACGACACTTGTACTTGGGGCACCATTTTTCCTCCTTACTTGTCTTTGTTCGTGTCGATTTTCGTCATGAGTTACCATCTTGTACTCATGTTTTCATGGTCCCCCTTTGGGCCTTTACTGTGTGGCAGCACCATCAAGTCGCCCTTGTTTAGAGCATCCAAGTTGAGTCATCATCGCATTCATGGAGTCTATCCCGAGTCCCTTTGTACCCCACTATAGCCCTCCATCCTTCATTGCTTGGTCTCTCTCTTGTGTCACACATTATGACCTTCAGTCCCACTATCCCCTATCCCTTATGATATTGTGTCAGTCGCTGCCATGTCATTCATGCCCTTTATGCTCTAACAAGGGAAGTCGTCCATTCGCTACTCAGTCCTTTCCATTTCACTATCATCATTAGTGTCAGTCTGTCCGTCGCTCTACTATTTTCTCTCATGCCTTAGTTGAGGATATCTCATTACCTCACCTATAGCAGACCTCCTTCTATCGACATCAGCTCATTCATTCCAGAAGCCAGGTCTAGAGGGCAATGTACCTTCATTCCAGCTTCCACTCTTGTTCGGTGCCTCGGATCAGGCAAAGGGCTCTCTCATTTCCCTTTGACTTGATTGTTTCTCCACTCTAGCTCCTTTCAGCATGACCAAGATCCGTATACTTGATGGTTCAGTGATACAGCAGTAGCTCTTGATGATTCCCGGGTGTGTGTGAGATGTCTCAACCCTCATGAGGGGGTGGCCCTGCAGGTAGCCCCCCACATGCCCGGATGACCTCTCCTTTGCAGCCTTTGATGCCGCTCCAGATTTTGATGATGTTGGCCTTCGCCACTTGCAGCACCTCTTCGCTTTGCATGTATCAATCAGATTTTGTGAGCCCTTCCCCATATACAAGGGGCATTTGGGTTGTATTTATCTCATGTACTCAGATATTATTGTACTAGTCCTGGCTGTTATCCCAGGCACAGCATGTATGTGAGATTCCTCATTGTATTTTTACCTGGCTCCTGCTTATGCCAGCTGTACTCTATGGTTCGGTCCCTTGTTTACTGGACACACTATTCTTTTGTACTTTGTCTCGGCAGGCATAGGTATGCCTCCCCCGCCGCCTTCAGCACAGGTACCCTCTCATAAAAGAGACTTGTTGCACCTGCGAGTCTCGTCTCCTCAGGGTCTAGTCCTTCAGCACACTATCTACCTCACATTTCTCTCTCTGACACCCCTTTTGTTGTCTAGTGATTGTGTTCTTACAACGTACTTCGGTCATACGATTTTCTCCTGACACTCGCACACTGGGGGGCAATCTGTTACACCATTTTTTGGTCATCTAACCTATTATCATTAGATGGACCCAAGTGCACCATGTAAGACCAATTTTACCCTAAGTAAAATTTCCTTCACTATGTTAAAATAACTTAATAAACCACATTTATTAGGTTGTTTATGGTCTAAACAGGAAACCCCAAAAGGAAATATTAAACAAACCTATATTTGTTTGATTTTCCTCATGGAATAATTAATTAAACCATAATTTAATTATTATTCCGAGTCATGTTTAACACAAAAACAAAGAAATTAATTAGATAAACCTTCATTTATCTTATTATTTTCTAGGAATAATTATTTAAATCTTATTTAGATAATATTCCTTGTTAAATATGACCAAATCACCCACAAATAATTAAATAAATCACTATTTATTTAATTATCTTTCAACCACTTCCTTAAATAATTAAATAAATCATTATTTATTTGATTATCTTCTAACCGCTTCCTTAAAAGATAAATAAATCATTTATTTATTTATTTTTGACAAATTAAGGGATTTGACCCAAGTCAAATACCTTTTCCCTCCAACAAATATAATAAAATATTCCATAAAAGTGGATCTAGATCTGGTTAAATCATGCACCAAGATCTAGAATGACCCAATATTTTGTTATAAATAGGAGGGTTTTCCCCTACCATTCTTCACCTTTTGTTGCCTATTAGATCACTCTGGATCTATACACTTGGTCCCATTTTTCCATCATTTGCTGTGTGAGCTCCCATTGAGTTCTATTCTTTGCATTGGGTTTTCTACACCACAAGAGAGAGAAATCTTAGATCTGAAGTGCTGAGGACTTCCAAGAACCCATCCCACTGAGGAGAATTGGATACGCCTTCTTGTTTTCCTCCCAGGTGCCCAATTAATACAAAAATTCTTTCAAAAATTGTTCTTGTCTTGTGTATTGGTATATGGAGCAAACCCTTGTTTTTACTGCTTAATGTCTTTTCATGCATAGATCTGGTTTTTTGCAGCTCTTTTCTTGTTTAACTAACTGCAGATCTGAAGATATTGGCAACCACTTTTGTTGTTAGGGCTATTAGTTATGCGTAGCTAAAGTGGTCCTTTTTCGTACACTTCGACAAAGGATTCCCACTTAACGGTTGTTTGTAGAATACCTTGTGGAAATCCTTTAAAGAAAACAAGATGCCAGGTTCTAACCATTCATACCAATTTCTTGCCTTACCTTCTAATGTTGCCATGAACATTTTCATAAGACAGTCCTCATGCCATTCAACTTTTAACATCCATATATGTATATGAAACTTGATGAAATGTAACAAGGGGTCATCAAAGTTTTCATCTTGAAAAATAGGCAGGTTTTTCATCCAATCTATTTGAGGCATTTTGTGTGGAAATCCAGGGATATGATCTCTGTTCGTTGGAGCATATCTCCTTTATATCCTTGGATCCATATTTGTTAATCAGAAAGTGTCACTGTGTCTTTTCAACCAGTTTAGAGTTCTATACCAGTGGAGTCTTTTGGTCTATTGAGGGTTGTGGAGTCACCAGGTGGAAGATTTAAACTTTTTTGTCCACCATCAGCATGATTGGGATTGCTCAATGCATTCCTAGGAGATTTTATAAGGACTAGTGGAGTGATAGACCTATTGGAGGCTAGTGGAGTCGCCAGGTGGATGTTTTTAGTTGTTTTGAGGGTATATGTGTATGTTCCACCACCAATACTGAAAAAAAACCAATCTAAGGATGTTTTGGGGTTTTTCTGAGTTTCTTATATGTAGCCCTAGGGTTTGTGAGAGTGTCCTATAGCTAAGTCATCATTTTGCTAGAATGGTGAAATAGCCAAATTCTACTCTTTTGACAATACTTTAGCCTTCTAAGTTTGACTAAGACTTTGAGAGTTCCTAAGGGATACCTAGGATGTTTTTACTCAACCATCCCACCGTGATCGCCATTATGTTAGTGACAGGTGGGATGGATCAATAGGATAGAATGCTCAGTTTGACAGGGGTTTTCCGTGAGTCTTGAAAGATATTCAGATTAATATGACTCATAAAATTCCCACCGTGATCGCCATTATGTTAGAGAGTGGTGGGATAAATCAACCGGATAGTATTCCTATGGGAGTATTCAAGAATTTAGTGGAGTAGTAGGCCTACTGGAGGCTAGTGGAGTCGCCAGGTGAATATTATTGTCTTGTAAAGACAAATTTTTATGGTCCACCGCCAATGAATGATAGAAACCAATCTAGGGATTTTTGTTTGAGGTTTTTAAAGAGTTTTATATATATCCTATTCTGTAAGAGTGTCCTATATTTGATTCTTCACTTAGCTAAGGTGTTGAAACAAAGAGAGTCTACTCTAAATGGAAATTATAGGCTGTTTTTCTGATTTTAATATAGAAGTACTAATGAGTCTACTGAGGTTGGTTAGGCTGTTTACGTACTCAGTGTTTCCACTGCAGTCACCCTTTTGTCAGTGTGGCGATGAGGAGGCAGTTTCACCGGTATTTCTAAGTCTAACTAAGCTTGTATGAGGTTTTCATGCAACTATGTACTCATAGGTCCCACCGTGATCGCCATTATGTTGGAGTCCCGTAATTTGGCAAATTGGTAAACCAAATGACAGGGTAACATCAGACCAAGCTTTGGAATCCTAGGACCTAGCCACCCTGGACTCAGAGACGACTCTCTCTATTATGTGAAGGATGTGAACTTGTTCGCTTTGTATGTTTGATTTTAGGCTAGCTGTTAAGTATATTTTGGTTTTTTTTGGGTTTTTGAGGTAAATTGATCAAAAAGAATAAATAGAAAGAGATTTCATCAAATCAACAGGGCTATGGGGTCAGATAAAGTCAAGACTGTCTAAATGGTGGACAAGGTATTATTGCAGAGCTGATTTAGTCAAGGTAAATGGATTCTTTGGGTGAAAATGAAGTGAAATGAACATTAAGTTTGTGAAAGACAAAGAGATATTAAACATATATAGTTTTAAAGAAGGTATTCATGAGGTACGGTAAACCACAAATCTCTATGAATAAAACTCAAACTGATACATATGAAAGATAAACAATCCGGAAATACATAGAAGCATAAGAACCTCTAACTCTAGAAAATCACCTTCAGTTGTTGGGAAAACAAATAAGATAAACAAAAAACTCAATCTATGAAGAGGGAACTCCTAAACAACATATCTTGAGCTATTGAGAACTTTGAAATAATTTTGCAAGCATGGACAAAGGGAAGATCGAACGAGACCTCTTTGACTTAACTAAAACAACTAATATTTCATAGAAATATTTCAGAAATGGAGTTTTGAGAAGCTATAAGTAAGCAGGGCATACCTTAAATCATACAATATAGCAAAACATACTGACCATAACTAAAACAAATAAAAATTTCTTGATGGACCTAAAGGGTAGTTAAGAATCCTTTAGAAATGATCAAGAAGAGGAAAACACCAAAGCTATAACATGCAGGATGTTTGAGGTGCTTCCATGAGCATGTCTCAACATATACTTTACTGATCTACAAAAAATGAGAATTATGGAATAGTAATGAAAAAAAGGATACATAAACAAAATTAGAGAAAAATCACCATTCACCAAGCCATGGAATCCTACACATAATGCTCCTCCACCATCAAGCCAAGCAACACATCATCCACTTCATAAAACAAGTATTTCTTCCAAGATCATAATGCTATGTATTGCTCTCAATATATCAAGTTTTGCCTCTTTGTTACAATGAATCTTCTTGGTTATATAAGCCAAAGAGGAGGAAACCCACCTAGAGCAACTAGAAGGCCATTGGCCAAAAACAAATATCTAAAACCGTCCTTGAGGCTTAACAAAGTCCAAGGCAAAAAATATCCTTCAAAAATATATTTTCGGAAAAAAACATCAAAAAAGAATCACTTTCAAGGCTTGAAACACAAGATAAACTTTCTTAACGCACATTTGGCCCAGTCATCACTCAGAAAACTCCTTTTCAGCAAAATCTGTAGGAACGTAGCGCTAGAAAAAGGTCTGTTTTACAGTGAATTTTTGGCTGACCACCTGATGTCAAAATGAGTCCCGTGATGGCTCGTTGGAAAGATATGAATGTATAATTTCCAAAAATACTTGATTTTGTTCCATCTGATGCCTAGAAGACAGTCAAAAAGTAGAAACAATGAAAAAACCCACGAGTTTAGCACCTGCTGATATTAGGGGCAGAAAGGTGAAAAATGGTTGTTTTTGGCCTTTTTGAGAGACCAAAACAGCTTCATTTGATCTGAAAATTTTTGAGAATGTTCCTTTGATGTCAAGGAATCCAAAAATATATTTTTATTCAATTGAGGATGCTTCGAGAAAAATTTAAGGAACCCATGATTTTATGCTTTTAGTCCTAAAATTCACAAAAAACAAGAATGTGTCCAAAAATGCCCAAATTTGGTGAGTAAACCCCTTAAGAGTTTTTAGAAACATGCAATGAAGCTTGAGTAAGAATTCCAAGTTGGGATAGGTATTTTCCATGTTTTTCCACCGGGCATATCCTTTGGGTAGCTTTGAGTTTCTTTCGAGCAAACTGATTCAACTTCTTGTAGTGCTCGGTCATTCTTCTTTGTAGGCCCAAATCCTTGTCAGCTTTCTCCAATTTGGTTTCCAAATTCTGATTTTCCCTCTCAAGCCAAGACACTCTATTATTCTCAATTTCTTTGGCAAGGAGCTCTGTCAGAGGGTACTACTGTTCACGAGCTGATTCCTCTTCTTTCTGCTTTTGTAATGCTTTTCTAAGATCCATGGTCCTAGGTCTCTTTCTTGCTGGTCCTTCTTCTTCATCATCTTCCGCATACTCACCCATGTATTCTTCTAGCCTCACTTGTGAATTTTGAGATTCCCTTCTGTATTTGAGCGCTCAAGCCTCAAATATTGCCATATATCCACTCATTTGATTATTTTGAAATTGCAAATAGTGGATGATGTCTTTTGACCTTTCTAGGCCATTTTCCAAATCTTTAATCTGAGCCTCCCGGTTTTGGAAAAGGGATCTAAGAATACTGGCCTCATCATCTTTAGCATCATTTTCTATTTGTATTAGCTCAAAATCCCTCTCATTCTCATGACTACTTTCTTGTTCTTCAATCTTCTCCCTGCCCTTGCCTTTGATGATTTTCTTTCCTCTGGTTTTCTTAGGCAATTCTACTTTGCTATTCTTTGGCAATTTGCCTCTACTCCTTAGTGCCCTAGTGACATTGCTAGTCACTATTTGAGTGGTTTTCTTCCTTGATGTTTTGGTGTTTTTAGCCCTTGCTACTTTTGATGAAGGAAGTATGGCCCCTTGCCTTGGAGAGGCAGTAAACACATGCTCTTGACCTTGCTGATGATGAGTGAGAGGAGGAATTAATACCTAGGTTTGTTTAGTTTGGTCTCCTGCAGCCTAGGGGCTCTCTTCTTCTCCAAAAACATTCTCTGCTTGCACTTCTTAGTTGCTTTGCTATGGAGAATTTCCTTGTTCATTAAATTTGATATTTGTAATGAACTCATTATCTAGAGTAAACTCAGAAAGATCATGCTCCTTTTCTGTTTGGTGGGAGATGTCTAGGTCTACTTTTTTTTCCTTTTCAAAGCTATCCCTTCCTTCATCCATTTTCTTGTTGTCATGACTGTTGTTATTACTTCCCTCTTTGCTGTGACTACTTCTATCATTTTCATTGTTTTCAATGTTTTCCTGATGTGGATTGCCTGCTCTTTCATCACTGCCTTCATTTTTTCCTTGTGGGCTGCCTTCCACTTCATCATTGTCTTCATTTTCTTGTTGTGGACTGCTTGCTCTTTCATCACTGTCTTCATTTTTTCCTTGTGGGCTACCTGCCACATCATGCTTTCCTTTACCTCTACTACTGCTTCCCTCACTGTCCTACTCTTTGTCACCATTAACCGCTTGTTCTTTGCTTTTACTACATTCTTCTTTCTCACTGCTGTCTGTGGAGGATGGTTTTTGTTGGGGAGTAGACTCATGAGAAGAAGAGGAAACATAAGGTGTGGAGGGAAAGGAATGAGCATGAGGAGGGTCTTGGGATGAAAATGGCCTAACTTGTAGTGGCATAGAAGATGGAGAAGTGAAATTAGGGTGAGAGATGAAATTTTCCCAAGGGATGCCCTTTTGTTTCAGCTGGTGAAGGACAATGATCTTAATGAGAGAGTGATGAAATAAACTTGCTTTCTGCTGAGCCGGAGGATTTTTCCTAACAATGGAAGACATCTTGTCTATACTTTTTCACAAGAAAAAGGGTTGGTTTAGCAACTTAGTCTTTGTGAAATGAATAAGGAGTCTGATAGATAGGCATATACTTGGGAGTATCTACCTTCACAGGTGAAAAACTTCATGATTATTTTCATGAGGGCTGCATAGTCATCTAGCAAGTGTGAGAAAGGAAAAATGAAGCTGCATGTATCTTGATGAGTTGGCTTGCGAAAAGGCTGATAGTGGCTGAGGTCAAGGTAAGATTTTTTGAACCACTCTTCTCCTATCTTAGGGATTTTGGTTGCCTTAGAAACAACTCTAGGAGTGAGTTCAAAATCTAAACCTTCTATCTAAACTTTCTTTCCATCCAAACTCAGGGTGAATAAATATATTAGATGAGGGTGGCTAGTGACCTCTGGTATTCTTTTGCAAAATTCAAAGCAGCCTACCTCTTGGAAACAGGACAATATTGAGGGAGAGGCAGTGATTTCTTGAATAGTGGTGGGCTCAAATTTTTTGTGTTGACCTCCCTTTTCTACCCTTTTCTTTGGAGGCATTTTTATCTTTCTGTTTTTCTCCAAAATCAACTAGACAACCCTTAAATAAAAATAGGTTTTTCTCTTCCTTTAACACTTCTTTTTCCTTTAATTCAGTTTTCGAAATGTCCTTTATGTTTTAAGAGAAACTGAGGGGTAAAAATAGTGATAAATGCCTCGAAAACTTCTTTGCAGTGATGAACACTGACCTTTGAGAAAAATTGGCAATTTTGGCCCTTTGAAATGAAATGAGAAGGTGCTACACCCTTACACACAGGCGCGTAGCGTCTGAACTGAGGCTGCACGAGGAAAATACACTGTGCCAGTTCAAAAAATTGTGTTTTTGAACGAAATTTGAATGACGGGCAATTTTGGGTGCCAGGCGAAGACTGAATGAGGGTTGGGCGCCGAAACACATCGCGCCAGTGCACAGGTGCATCTTGTCCTTTGTAAGTTCCTGCGGTGAGCTGCTACAGGCGCGTCGTGACCAAGAATTTTTGCATGAGGAATTTGCCGAGGAACTAGAGAAACCCTCCTTCTTTGCCAATCGGTAATATGAGAATAAAAAATGCCCTTTGAGGCCTTTTGTGCCTTTTGCAATGTTTTTAAAACACACAACCTTCCTTTTGAATTTTTCAAAATAGTTTTATCAAACCTCTGCCCTTTTTTACTAATTTACTCTATTTCTTATGAAACAGTTTTGAAAAATTTCTTTGCAAACATCAAAATAACTTTTCATTTTTTGTGTAAAAGAAAAACTCCCCTGTGTTTAAATTATAAAATGTGCCCTCTAATTTTTATGAAAAAGGATCTTTCACCAACTTTAGTTTCCCTCTTCTTATAAATTGAAGGAGGTCTTCCAAAATAGTCTTTGCCCTCTGCTTATATTTGAAGGAGGCCTTCTAAAATAGTCTTTTCCCTCTGCTTATATTTGAAGGAGGCCTTCTAAAACAGTCTTTGCCCTTTGCTTATATTTGAAGGAGGAATGTTAGACATAAACTATATTTTAGGTCCTCTGCTCATGATTTGAATGAAGCCTCTCTTGAAAACTAAACCTTTGCCCTATGTCCACTTATCACTGAAGGAGGTAATTTAAATAGAACTTTTTATACCTTCTGCTTATCATCATTGAAGGGGGCGCCTCATAAAATCAAGTGATTGCCATCTTCTTATCATTGAAGGAGGTAATTCAAATGGTTTATCCTTTATCAATCTGTATGAGACAGGTTTCTTTGTAGAAATTTTTCGTGAAGATGGTGAATAGGTAAGATATTTCAAACTCCAACATAACTGCTTGTGTCTCTTAGATTAACTTTCTTTTGCAATAGCTTTAGCTTCCTTTGTGATGACAGAGTCTTTGATAGTTTAGATTCTAGGCTATAGGGGTATAAAAAAGGTAGTTGTTCCCTTTTTATATTCTTTCACTTTGATGCCTAAATGGCTGGAAGTCTTTTGCCAGAGAACTAACATACCTAGTCTCATAAGACTGTTTTTCTGAGCTGTGCCCATATGTCTGGGAAAATATGAAAATTCCATTGTGAGTTGACATGAAGTGCTAGATGCAGTAAATTCCCACCTTTGCACTCATTTTTCCATGATGGCTGACTCTTTGAATTTCTTGGTGCTTTGAGTTTGCAGGGATGAATCCTATAGGTTTCCTTTCTCTTTGAAATCTGCATTTTCTTTATTTCCCAACAGTCAACTGTTCTAGCTTTGAAAACTTTCCTTGAAGTGTCCCTTTGTTCAAAACTGCCTAATGTAATCTATCCTAGCACCCCTGCAGAGATGCATTGATAAAATGTCTTTGACCATTGGAGACCTTTTCTGAGGTATCATGATGATAATTCTTGAAAATTTCACTTGATTACTTTCTTCGGACATAGGACCTTCCTACTCTGTTTCTTCCTGGATTTACTTTCTGAGTTTTGCTGAAACAAAAACACATTGAGCATTTTGATGGTGTGTGACCTAGGGGTAAACAAGGGTTTTGTTTTGCCAGATAAGAAGAGAGGATGGCTGAGTAATATTGAGAACGAGGTTTTTGACTAGAGATATTCTATTCAGGATACTTACCCTAAATACCATCACCTAAACCTAGACACTCTGTCATGACTTCTGAAGGGTTTCTCAGACATAGTGAGGTCATCAAATGGAAATTTAATCAGTGAGAGGGGAGGAGACAACCTTGTCCTATGTTTGACAGTGAGCTGTGTGAAAAAAGGGGATTTTGACTATTCAGAGGTACAAGGCTTATGACAGTTATGGACAGGGGAGTTTTATCAAGACTGAAACTTGATGACCACTTCTAGCGTAGTTTGTAAGAGAGGAAAAAGATAAAATTTTCTCTGAGGGGTTTTCTAGAGGAAAAATTGACTGTTTGAAATTGGTTTCTTGAAAACCTAGGCAAGGCATATAATCATCACAACAGTCAAAAATACTGATGACTAACAACTGCCTTTCTTGATTTCAATTTTTGTGGAGTTGAATAGTATTGTGTGTCCTTGATCACACATTTGTACAACACTAAGTAGATTGTGATTCATGTTTTAAACTAATAGAACATTATTGGCTAGAGCATATTTTCTTCCGAGAGTGACGATACCTGATCCTATAACATTTGAAGATCCATCATTTTCAAAGAACATGGTTCCATCATTCTTCTCTTCTAGAGATACAAATTTCTTTCTATCTCTAGTCATATGCATTGAGCAACCGATATCAACATACCACACATATTTTTTGTTTTGAGCCTTGAGAGTGAGAGCACAATTATCAGTCTTCTTCTTCTTCCATGTTCGTTCGTTCTGTGGCTTCGAAGATTCTTCTGGAGGATTTTCAAGTGTGCAGTCTCTGGCTTTGTCTCCAAAGTTTAAAAATTTGTAACATTCAATATTATTTATTAAATGTTAAAATATATTGATGTTTTTTTGAGCCCTGGGAGGCTCATATTTGATAGATTTCCTAGAATTGTATTGGTTCCTAGGGTACGTGCGACATTCTACAGATTTATGACCAAATTTTACACATGAATAGAAATAACCATAAAAAATATGCTGGTACTTGGATGGAAATATTCGTCGAGGAATTGTCTTCCAAGGCTGTTCTTGCGAATCTTGTCCAATGAAGTCTACATGCATGTCAAATCTCATAGGTTCATTGTATTTTTTTGTATAAGGTCCTACTTCTTCTTCTTTATAAACGAGGCTAGTTCTGTCATTGTAAGATCGTTGATTCTCAATGAGTTATTCCAATTCCCTTGAGCTATTGGAATAGTTTTGGACAATTTTTCCCTTCTTCACTTCCTTACGTAGCGAGACTACTTCAGCTTGTAATGATTCCCTTTCTTGGTTGCTTTCTTCCAACTTCTTTTGAAGTGACTCTTCAATACATTTGTGTTCTTCAAATTCAATTTTGAGACCCTAAACTTGTTCTTCAAGAGTATTGGAGCGGGTCTTCTCAGCCTTGAGCTCTTTTATAAGCTTGATTTCCTCCTTAGAAAATTATTCTATGGTCAACCCTTCTTCTTCATTGTTTGATACCTCTTGTTTAATGTGCTTGGCCATAAAAAATACTCTCTCATTGGCTTCCTCTTTGATGTCATTTTCTTCATCGCATGATGAGCTATCTTCTTTAGAGAGAAAGTTCCTTTTGAATTCTTTCTTTTTTCTTTGCTTGTTGAATTTCTTAAAGCATTTCTTTTCTTTTAAGTTGCCATCACTTCTGTTCGGACATTTTTCTATGAAATGCCCAACTTCACCACAGCCGAAACATATTAATGGAAGTTTACCCTTGAATTTTCCCTTACGAATTTTTAGTTTTCTCATAAAGTACGCATATTCTCCATCTGAAAGACCTTCTTCATCATCTTCCTTTTCTTCACACTTGTAGGTGCAGGTCTATAACTTTGAAGATTGTTTCTCCTTATTGGTTTTCTTAGATGCAGCGAACATAGTTTCTAGTTGTGAAGTACCCTCTTCTTCATCAAGTCTCATTTCATATGCTATGAGAACACCATGTAATTCCTCTTTGATAAATTTTTCCAGATTTGCACTATATTCTAAGACCGATACCTTTGGGTTGAATCTCTTGGTAACATTCTAAGAATATTTTGTATAATAGTCTTCTCATGAACAGGCTCTCCCAATCCTTCCAGAGTGTTGGTTATTTCATCAACGTGTTGGAAGTATGTAGCAATGTTGTTATCTTATTTCATTCTAAGTTGCTCAAATTTTTCTCTATAGATTTGAAGCTTTGCCTCTTTGAAATTTGAGTCACCTGCATATATACTCTCAAGCTTGTCCCATACATTTTTAGTGGTTTTACAACCCAAGACCTTATGATAAGCATATTCAATCAATCCACTGATAATAATATTCTTTGATTTTGCATCATTCACCAAATTCTTCTTACCTTGTTCATCCGCGACTGTTGAAAATCCATTTTGAAAAGTGTCCCATACTTTGTAACCTTGAGCCAAGAGATAAACATCCATTCTTCCTTTTTAGAGTGCATAATTATTTTCATTGAACAGAGGTACACCATTCTTGGTATGCTCCATGACCTCCTTCTAGTTGTTAAACTTCTATTGAAGGAACCAAGCTCTGATACCAATTATTGGAAATACTGAGAGGGGGGGTGAATCAATATTCCTTTTAATTAGTATTATTTTTAATGTTTCAAAGCATTAGTTAATCTTCAATTATTATCAGTGTTTGTACAATGATAGCAGTAAACAAAAGAAACACAAATGCACACAATTTTTTTAATGTGGAAACCCACTCTGGGACAAAAACCACCTGAATGCTTTTCTAATAATTCTTTAATATTCAACTCCAATTGAAAATAAAGCTCTAACTTCCTAGAATCTAGAAAATAATTCATCTCTGTCTCACACTAGATGGATGCTCCAACACCCGAGATTCTTTAATAGTCAACTGAATGGATGCCCCAACACCCAATGAGCTTCAACTCACACTAGCACCACCCTACCACCCTATAGAAGAATAAAAGAAGAATGGACTCCCATACCAGGGAAGATGGTATACTTTACAATGATATAGAATGATGTAGAAGAAGAAGACACACTATACCATAACCCCAACTATGACACAAACACCTAATGATGATCCTAGACCTCTCGACACTATCTCTTAAACTCTTGGCAGATAGACACTTGTATAATTTTTACGATGCTTTTACAATGACTTAGTACAATGATACCTTTACAATGACTTTTTGCAGTGCTACCCACTTGAAAACTTCATGTGGTGAACTTCTTACTACTATTCTGCACCTTGATTGCTGCGCTTTTCATGCTACCCTCTACTGCACCTTTCTTTTATTTTATGCCCTAGAAATTCTGGTACTTTGTAGCCCTTGACAACACATGATCTAGTTTTTTATTCCCTTATATTATCTCGATATTGAATCTAGTGTATCTCTATTATTTCAAATCCCTAATATGTGATTTTCAGTTCTATATTATTCCTTTGAGTCTTATTTCCAATACCATAGGTCTGATCCAATTTGGATTCTTCAAGAGAGAGTTATGCCCAATCTCTCACAATGCCCTAATTATGGATTGGTTCAGTAGATAAAACTTGTATGGTGTGCCACATGTCACTTTTTCTTCATTAAGCTCTGAAATTGATATAGAAGAAACTACAGTCTGTGCACTATTCGCCAATTTTTACATACTTCCAATATGATACTCAGAGAGAAGGTTATGATGATTTTCCCAACGTCACTTATTTGAGATGAAGTTCAGGAGCCTGCAAAAACACTAACTTCTAGAGATCATATCTCCGAAAATATCGTGCACCTTCATCTAAAATTTGTATAGGAGCTTCCTCGGGAGTTCAGCTTCACTGCATAAATATTTTATCTTTTGAACCTTCGTATAAAAAAAATTATAGCGCAAATTCCACGATGACCTGTTTCAGGTGGAAAAATCCCTACATCAGGAGGATATGAGGATCACAATTTATATAAATGCTTAGTTTGAGAGGGTATTCAACAAGTGAATGTGGGAGGCATTTAGGAGCTTAAAAATTATTAATTATTGACTTTTCAATGACCCATGCCACAACTCCATGAGGTGTTAGCCCACTAACTGGGGTTACAAGCTTCAAACACGAATATCTCTCAAATCATGAAGAATTACATGGCATGCCATATATAAACAGAAACGTCTCGACAACTAGAAACCATCAAACATATTTTTGACCCAAAATATAGTAATTTGGAAGGTAAAAATTCTGATGCAAGATCAAGGTATCCCCTGGTGCTGCTTGGGTTGACATCAATGACAACCATTGATCAACATTATTAAATATTCTACTCTCATGGAGACTCCCTCCCACTAATAGTGCGCTATCCCTCAATAACTCTCTACTATCTCCATACCAGCATTGTTGATTTGGTCAAACTTGACACTATCTACATGCTTAAGCATATATTCACACATAAGAGTGCTTTATGGAGCTGATAAGATGATCCACATTGACATTAGAAGTGGTTTTATTCCTACTAAGGATATTTATGGTTCTCCCTACCCTCTTATTCATCTATCTAAATGACAAAAGAAAATTTTTATATTGCAACTAGCTGAATGTAATTAGGAATATTACAATATGGTTGAGTACAAAAAGGTATTATTAGTAAAGGTGGACACTTTGAATAATGTTTCAGTTGCATTGATGAGGTCTGTGAGCACAAAGGAGTTTTCTTGGTGTAGAGAAACAATGGGCGTTGTAGTGTTGGACCAATGACTAAGCTCTCATGTGACTCTATGTGTGGAAAATAAAACAACAAGTGGGATAATGTTTGATGTATTTTATATTTGTTCCATGATAGCACCCTGGGAAAAGCATTTTGTCCCCTATATTAGGTGGGCGTACCTACCTATGGTTTTGTGCATGGGCTTTGCACATGGTTTTGGGCATGATGGTTTTTTTTCCATGGTATTTTGCAGATTGGGTCAAGGGAACTATAGTTATGCTCTAATCCAGAGTTAATGTATTGTGATTTATGAATGATTTTTCATATATATATATATATATATATATATTTGGAATATTACACATAGATATTTTCCCCTGGATCAAAAAACTGAGACAACCAGATTGAATTTTCATTATATTCCTTTCAATGTTAGAATACATACATACATATATATATCTATATATGTATGTATGTATGTATGTATGTATTCTAACATTGAAAGGAATATAATGAAAATTCAATCTGGTTGTCTCAGTTTTTTGATCTAGGGGAAAATATCTATGTGTAATATTCCAAAATTAATTGGAATATTAAAGTTTTTTTTGTCACTTAGATAGGTGAATAAATGGGCAGGGAGACCCATAAATATCATTATGAAGAATAAAACCACTTCTCATGTGAATGTGGATCATCATTTTAGCTAAATAAAGCACCCTAAGGTGTGAACAAGAGCTAGAGCATGTGGAATAGGTCAATGTTGACCATATCAACAACGTTGTTATGGAGATCATGGAGGATTAATGGTGGAAAAAAAAATAATTTAGGAGGAGTGTATGCATAAGAGTAGCTCCTTTAATGAGTGGGAACTAGGGTGAGGAAGCTCACCAAGCATACAAGGAAGATGATGGCAGCATTAGAAGACATGGATTTGTATTATTGATTTTGATCCTTTTAGATCTGGATTTGTCATGTCACATTTCTATGCATGTTTTTTCTATTTAGCAGGGTCTACAGTGTTGTTTAGAACAAGGGTGTTTCCGAGAGGAAATCCAACCCTCATCCTTAGGGGACTTAGAGTGCCTACTCAGGACAGGTTATCTTCAGCTGCATTACCACTATATGTAATTTTTCCAAGTTTCAGTCTTATTTACAACACAATTTCTGTTCAGAGTTGTGTTGTGTTGCAGGGTGTAGTAGTGGAGGGTTGTAAAAACCCATTTATGAGCTATTTTTTCCATTGGAGGGATCACCCTTTCATCTGGTAGGATTGTGAGGAAGTCCTTGGAGTATCATTTCCATATTTGGAAGGAGACCAAGTAGCTACCATCAGCTACAAAATAGTTTCCCTCAAGGACTGCGTTATTTTATAGAGCAGTAGGAGCAGTGGGTTTATTGCCCTAGTTGGAGGAGTTGTGTTTCCTTTGAGGGGATCAACCTTTAATTTAGGATATCTATTGGTGGAGGGTCAACCATCTCTTATATCATATCAACCAACTCCTATCAGTGATCCAGTTGCAGAGATTATTCATCCCTAGGGCCATATCAACTATTTTTGTATAGTGTGTATTTCCGGAAACCTTTTCTAGGTTGTCTTGGAAATCTGTTTTGGAGCATGGGTCTCTAGTATTAGCACCTTTGGACCATTGGATCAGAAGAAATATATTTTTCTATCTTTCAACTGCTATTCTATCATAGGCAACGCAATTTTTGTATTCCTGTATTTCATGTATTAATATCATTTCAGATCTAGGTGTATGCTTTCATGGGAGGCTTTTTTGCCCAACTTTATTGATCTTTTACTCAAGACTTTGTACCTATTTTTTATGTTATAATCATAATTGAATATATATATGTTTGTCTCATGTCTTGATCTATTTATATTTCTGCATATTTCCAGTTTTATGTACTATATTGTTGCTCTCCCAATTTTGGGATATTGTAGTGGTATTAGAGCATAATCTTGGCTCAGCCTATGTACTTCAGCCATTATGTCATCTAAAGAGGCTTCTCATAGAAATTAGAATATTTACAGAAGGGATGAAGGCAATACTCCATTACCAGGAAAAATGAAAGGCTAGGAGTTCTTAATACTTCTTCTTCAAACTATGCAGGGCATTAACAGAGACATCAAAGAGATGAGGATGGAGAGATATAGAGATTATACAAGAGGGCTTGTACATGAAGAAGACTCCAGTTTTTCACATTATGGGTGTGAGCATTCAAATACACCATCAAATATACAACGTGGTACTATTCCTACATTCTTCGCAATAGAAGAAGATGAAGGAGACACACCAAAGGAGGAGACTTTTGGTGACTATCTCCAAGAATATGAATCTCAGTCTAAAATATTCAAGGAGCATCTAAAATTCCAAGGATTTTTTCAAATCAAAGAAAATAGAAGACCCAATAACCACAATAGAAGAAGAGGGTGCATGCAACACACTTTGGGTAGATTATTTCTACGTACTTTTTATGGGTCACCCAAGTGCATAGCTAAGGCTTGGGTAAATGAGCTAGACAGATTCTTCAGCTATGTCAAGTTTTAGAAGAAGAGGCCATTAGAGTAGCAGCACTGCATCTTGAAGGTAAGCCTTATGCCTAGTGGTTTTATGAATCTTCTTCATTGAATAATGCAAATATATATACTTATGCAAATTTCACTAGGAGCTTAGTGAAAATATTTGATCAAAGACATTATGAAACTTCTTTGGGTGAGCTAGCCAAATGCAAGAAATCTGAACCTTTGCATGAGTTGGAAGGATCCATGAAACCAACTCCATTTCAAAACATTGTTGAGGAGGTTAAAGATTTGCAAAATGCTTTGCCAAGGGAAAAAGCCCCACTTCAGCAAGAACTTTCTTCTCAAGAAGAAGACATGAGTATTCCTACTTCAAGAGTGGATCAAGCCAAAGAATCTCTTAATGATGAGGTATTCTAAAATGATGAGGAGAAGGAAGAGGAAGAGTTGGAAAGAGCCTCCAACATTGTAAAAGTAGCAGGAGATCCTCCACCATTTAGAGATGGAGACGAAAAAATTTATTCAACTAGAGAAGATCTTGTATCTTTGAAAGAAGTTCTGAATGATCTTACATATGAAGATCAGGAGTAGCATGTGTCTATGTTGATAGGTAATGAGACAAAACAATGGAGGAAGTGAGTTACAACATTTACCACGATTTTGGGGACATACACTATGATAGATCAATTCTTTGTGATTAAGACTCTTAACGCCAATACGAAATTGGGTGTGCATGGGTTAATTACATTGGAGAAGAACACCTTAGATTGTGAGATCTTGTAGAAGGTAGGAGGAGATGAGAAGGATTTCCAACATCAAGTGATTGGGAACATGCACACCCATCCTTTTCAGGAGGTTTATGCACAAAAGAAGGAATATTATTTGCATAGTTAGGGAAGGGACACATCAATCCACTCACATATACAACTTGCTCTAGGCCTTGATGTTTCATTACATGGAGGCATTCCACAAAGGAGACCCCATGATTGGAAGATGATCAAAGAGTTCTCTCAAAATGGTGCATCATTGATATATTTGGCTAAGGAAGGAGCCTTGGGAGAAGCCAGCACAGTGCAGGGAACCTTTGATGGGTTCAAAGGAGGGATGAGAAATTTTCTGATTTGGACAATTCCATTTCCCACTCAGGTATTTGCATTGAAATATGATGATTCAGGAATCTGTGATGGCATAAGCATGATTTCAAAGGGCTACTCTATATCCTTGGAGCAGAAAATGATACTTCCACACATGAGGAAGATGTCTGAGTATGAAAAGAGGTTATTAACACTCTTGTATGCATTGGCCAAACCATGGAATTTTTGGATGGGAAATACTTTCCAAGAGGAGGTTGACCTCCATGTACTGCAATATTGTCTTGGGAAAAATCAACTGCAAGGGAGGCATCAAAGGTTGGGTAGCCATACTCCAACATGTGGATTTGGCATTGAGCATGTCAAAGAGGAGAGATATGACGTGACAGGTGCTTCATTTTAGATATCAACAACGCTGTCACTATTGAGGAGGATGGATCCATATTGGGAGTCCCAATTATTGGTGGAGTATTACAAGAATCTCTTCACATGTAAGGTTCTTGATGGGAAAGTGAAAGATGGGAGATATAGAGTGGTTGATGGAGTCATTTATTTCCATGATTAGATCTACTTGACTAGAGAGTCCAAGCTCAAGAAGGAGATTCTACATGCAGCATATGAGGCACTCTTTTGAGGACATGTATACTTCATTGAGTCTTATCACACCATCATGGATGGATTATACTGGGAGGATCTCAAAGAAGATGTACACCAACATATCAGGAGATAGGTAGCTTGTTTGATGTATGATGAGGAAAGAAACCACCTTACAAGGTTGTTACAGCCACTTTCCCTTTTGATGAAGAGATGGGAAGGCTCATCTATGGACCTCTTCACCAACTTGCCTACAATATATGGTAACGATTGTGTCTTGATGCTTATTTATCAACTACCCATGTATGATCATTCCTTTGCCATACAATTGTAGCACATTGCTCCACAAGGGAGCAAGCCTCTCTTTGGATTTCATGGTCCTTTTAGGACTACATTCAATGATGGGATAGACAACTTTCTAGGGGCCTTTGCGCAAGACTTGTTTTTCTTGGTTCATATTCAGCCAACACCTAATGTCCTCTACTATTTTCAAGCTTTTGAGAAGCTTATGGCAACAAGAAAGTGGATGGATGGCCACTTATCACATCATGTTTTGAGTCATCAAGAATCAGAACAACGTTGGTCTCACTTGAGGGACTATTTTCACCATCCAGTATGTCATGTGACACTTAGTCCATGTTTCTTTTGGAGCCCATATGGTGATGACACTCTATTCACTATATGTGGGATGAATTTGGCAAGAGAGATTCCTGGAACCAAGGAGTGGGATCATGAGATTCCAAGTACCTTTTGGCTTCATGAGGATGATATTATTGTAGCCCCAGATTAGCAGCTCCAAATTTATCTCTCATTTTCAGCCATGCAACCCCTACACATTACAGAATCAGGGGATTGGTGATTGTTTCTACGATCTATCAATGATGGCTCACTTTCTTTGGATGATAACATGGAGATTGGAGTTTCTCATTGGGATTGAGGCACCCAAAATTTACCATCTCTCATGTCTTGAGGAGGAAAATAGACAACATATAAATCTTTCCATATATCTTCCACTTCTACATGATGAAAGTTATTTGGTTTATCTACCAGAGGCTAACTTGTATACTTGGGAGGAGAAATATCCATTGGATGTTTTGCAGTATCCTTATAGTTTCTTGAGGACAAGCAACATTTTGGAGGGGAGGACTGTAATGCTCCAAAATTAATTAAAATATCAAAGTTTTATTTTGTCACTTAGATAGGTGAATAAGTGCATAGGGATACCCATAAATCTCTTTATTAAGAATAAAACCACTTATCATGTGAATGTGAATCATCATTTCAGCCAAATAAAGCACCATAAGGTGTGAACATGTTGGGTGTGTGTTATATTCTTTCCACGACTAGCCCCACGTGTTGTACGTTGTGCCGGGTGCAGCAGGGGGGTCACAGGGGGGGTGGCAGCGCCCCAGCGAAATTTTTTTTAGTGTACGGTCCCACTCATAGGCGGACCCACCCATGTTTTGTGCATGAGTTTGCACATGTTTTTTTGGGGTACGATGGTTTTCGACCCCTGGTATTTTGTAGATCCGGTCAAGGGAACTACGGTTATGTTCTAATCCAGGGTTAATGGATTGGGGTTTATGTATGCTTCGGCATGTATATATATGTGTTGTAACACTAAAAGGAATATAATGAAAAATCAAGGTGGTCGTCCCAATTTGGGATCCAGGGGAAAATCTCTGTGTTTATCTATTTTATGTTTTATGCTCTCGCTATTGTTTATTTTCTGTTATAAGATTCATGTGTAGATAATTTCTGTTCAAGGCTAAAACCTACAAAACAGGGGCTAGAGCATGTGGACTAGGTCAATGTTGACCAGATCAATAACACTATTATGGAGATCATAAAGGATTAATGGAGGATAGTGCAATCATTTAGGAGGAGTGTATGCATATGAGTAGCTCATTTAATGAGTGGGACCCAAGGTGAGGAAGCTCACCAAGCATAAAAGTAAGAGGATGGAAGCATTAGAATACATGGATTTGTATTATTGATTTTGATCTTTTTAGATCTGGATTTTTCATGTTACATTTTTGTGCATGCTTTTGCTATTTAGCAAGGTCTGCAGTGTTGTTTAACACAAGGGTGTTTCTGAGCAGAAATCCCACCCTCATCCTTGGGGGACTTAGAGTGCCTACTCAGGAGAGGCTATCTTGAGCTGCATTACCACTATTTGGCATTTGGCGAAGCTTTAGTCTTATATATAGCGCAATTTTTGTTCAGAGTTGTGTTGTGTTGCAGCGTGTCGCAGGGGAGGGTTGTAAAACCCCATTTCTGAGATAGTTTTCCATTAGAGGGATCACCCTTTCATCCAGGAGGCTTGCAAGGAATTCCTTGGAGTGTCATTTCCATATTTTTTAGGAGGCCAAGTAGCTACCATAAGCTACAACGTAGTCTCCCTCAAGGACTGTGTTATTTTAGAGAGCAGCTACAATAGTGGGTTTATTGCCCTAGTTGGAGGAGTTGTGATTCCTTCGAGGAGATAAGCCCTTAATTTAGGAGATCTATTGGAGGAGGATCAACCATCTCTAATATCATATCAGCCACCTCCTATCAGTGATCTAGTTGCAGAGATTATTCAACACGATGGCCATATCAGCTATTTTTGTATAGTGTGTATTTCCGGAAACCTTTTCTGGGTTGTCTTGGAAATATATTTTTGATCATGGATCTCCAGTCTTAGCACTTTTGGAGCATTGGATTAGAAACAATATATTTTTCTATCTTTCAGCTGCTATTCTCTCAGAGACAACATAGTTTCTACATTCCTGTATTTCATCTATTAACAACATTTCAGATCTAGTTGTATGCTTTCATGGGAGGCTTGTTTTTCCAAATTGAGCGATATTTTCCTGAAGACTTTGTGCCTATTTTTGTTGTTATAATCATAATGGAATGGATCTATGGTTTTATCATGTCTTGATCTATTTATATTTCTGCATATTTCCAATTTTATGTACTATATTGCTACTCTCCCAATTTTGGGATATTACACTATGTATATGTCATTTATGTTTATGTTCTCACCATTTTTATTTTTTGTTTTTAATAATTCATTTGCAGATAATTTCTATACAGGGTTAAAACCTACATTTCAAATAATAACATGATCAAATCATTGGAGGACATAGATATCTGTAATATTCCCAAATGGGGAAAACAATAATATAGCACATAAGGCCCACGTGGTGTAGAGAAGTCGGTGATGGGGTGCACTCTTAAGGCACTCTGTTTGCAAGGCCACCAGTTTGAAACCCGTGGGTGGGATGGGAGGAGAAAAAATGGAAATATTAGGATTAGTATAAACGCACAATATATATATATATATATATATATATATATATATATATATATATATATATATATATATATATATATAGATGGCACATAAAACTAGAAATATGTAGAAATATAAATAGCTCAAGACATGAGACAACCATAGATCCATTACATTATTATTATAAAGGAAAAAATAGGTACAAATATTTGAGGAAAAGATCACTTAAGTTGGGCAAACATGCCTCTGATGAAAGCATACACCTAGATCTGAAATGTTGTTAATACATGAAATATAGGAATGCAGAAAATTATGCTGTCTATGAGAGAATAGCAGCTCAAAGATATAAAAATATATTTATACTAATCTAATGCTCCAAACGTGCTAAGACTAGAGCTCCATGCTCCAAAACAGATTTCCAGGATAACCCAAAAAAGGTTTCTAGAAATACACACTATACAAAATATAGCAGATTTGGCCCTAGGGCTGAATAATCTCTGAAATTGAATCATTGATGGGAGATGGCTGGTCCTCCTCCAATAGATCTCCTAAATTAAGGGATGATCCCCACATAGGAAACCCAAACACTCCAAATAGGGAAATCAACCCACTGCTGCAGTTGTTCTCTAAAATAACGCAATCCTTGAGGGAAACTGTGCGGTAGCTAATGATAGCTACTTGGCCTGATGCCAAAATATGAAATGAGCCCTTGAGAACATCCTCACAAGCTTCTGGATGAAAGGATGCTCCCTACAATTGAAAACTAGCTCAGAAATTGGAGATCTCTCTCCTCCACTGCTACACCCCTGCAACACAACACAGATCTGGAATAGACTGCACTGCATATGAGACTGAAGCTTGGCGAAATTCCAGATAGTGGTAATTCCTCTCAATATAACCTCTCCTGAGTAGGCACTCTTAGTCCCCTAAGGATGAGGGAGGGATTTCCGCTCAGAGATACCCTTGTGCTAAACAACACTGCAGACCCTACTAAACAACAAAAGCACGCACAGAAATGTCACATGACAAATCCAGATCTAAAAATATCAAAATAAGTAATACAAATCCATCCCTTCTAATGCTTCCATCCCCTTACTTTTATGCTTGGTGAGAATCCTCACCCTCGACCCCACTCATTAAAGGAGTTACTCTCAAGCATACACTCCTCCTTAAAGACTGCATTGTCCTCTAATAAATCTCCACTAGATCCATAAGAGCGTTGTTGATCTCGTCAATGTTGACCTAGTCCACATGCTCTAGCCCTTGTTCACACCTTAGGGTGATTTATTAAGATGAAAAGATGATCCACTTTCACATGAGAAGTGGTTTTATTCTTCATAAATATATTTATGGGTCTCCCTGCCCACTTATTCACCTATCTAAATGAAAAAACAAAACTTTAATATTCCAGTTAGCTACAAGCTAACTTAAGAATATGACAATAGCAAACAACGATTAGATCCTGATGATATCCATGTTTCCTAGGAAATAATAAAGAATAGATATGAATACATTTAGGCTCTTAAAAAAATGTTAAAGCTATCAGCTACTGAGCATCCACAAATGCAAGAAATTGAAGAGATGAAGAAAGTGAAAGAATTTCTCTTATCAATAATCATTGACTATAATAAGAAGATGCACAACCTATAATCACAAGTGGAATTGTTGTTGAAGGAAAGAGATGAGGTAAAATACATAGTCAGCTTCTCAGCTCAAACCACTTTAAAAGGAAATAATTCAATCGAGGAATTCATGAATGTGTTTTCATATTTAAGGATAAAGAATCAAGAAATTGATAATTTTAAGAGAGATTTACAGAAATTTGAGCAAGAGAAACTTAATTTAGATAATTCCTTATTTTTTTAACTTCAAAATCATTCTAGGCTATAAAAAGAGCTAAAATGGCATTTTAGTCAAGTTAATAGTGTTCAATGCTTGATTTAAGCCAAATAAAGAATATGGGTGGAGATCATGTCTTCATTGTCTGATATTTCGACATCAATTGGAATTATGGTTGAACGAGAGGAATTGTTAGAACGAGTGGAAAAGGGAAATATATGAAAGAAAAAAAAACATAATTAGGTTGGAATTATTGTAATATTTTTTAATTAAAAATAAAAGGAAGAATTAGAAGAAATGGATATTTTTTTATAGGATTCATTCAATTATACAAACCAAAATTATTTTTATTATGAAGAACTTGATGGTGCAAATGAAAGGAAAATGTAAATACATGCATATTCAGGTTAACAAGTTTAACAAGAAGTTTTATGCTCTACAACAAAGAGGTTTACCTCCTTTCCAAAATTTACACGGAAAAATTATGTCTAAGGAAGAATATCAAACATTACTTAACAAGGTTTCATAGTATAAGTCAAATTTTGTTGGAATAAAAGGGGATTTTAGTGGTCAAAATATTCTTGAGAAATTATCTAATGATTTATTTATATGTTATGAGATCAAATATTTGTTCACAATTAAATCAGCCTTTCATAAATACACTAAAGTGCGTGAAATCTATAGAAATATGTCTACTTTAGCTTATCCAGATATCGACGAATGGGAACACCTCATTGAGCTTATATCCTAAATTTAACAACAATATCTTGAAGGCATGTTATGTTTCAACATATGATATAGACAATATAGGTTCAAAGGAGCATAATTAGAGCATATTCCGATAGCGTGGAACACAATCAACAAACCAAGGTTGGTTATAGATAATTAGACTAAATATTTTTTGTTCACAACATCCAAGTTGTTATTTTGGATAGAAATTATTTTTCTTTTAATTTGTAGAAATAATATTTTGTACAAAATCTATATATATTGTATATTTTGATTAGAGAAGGGTTTATTTTTGGACGAAAAATTTGGATATTTCTATAATACCTTAATATTTCAAACTTAATCAAGGAGTTATATTTTCAGCTTATAGAAGCATTGTTTCACATGTAATTACTTCTAGTGTTTCATTATATTTTTCTGCAATATACTTAAGACTATTTCACATGTGATTACTTGTACTTGGTTGAGGATTATCCTCCCTAACATCACATGGAAAATTTATGTTCAATATTTTATTAATTATACAAGAAATATGTTTTTTTTAGTTACTATCTAGTTTGTAATTTTTTTCCTTCTGTAAGATTCCTGTATGCATCAATGCTGGACTATAGAAGATCCTTCTACCCACTTTCTATTATCATTAAATAATAATTACTCATATTTGATATAATAATCTAACTAATCGAACTGATCACTACTTATAAAAGTAAGTTTAATCTATTCATAAACTCCCCAACATGAAATTTTTGTAACCACACATTTATATATAAATACTACAGGTAGACATGGTCAACATGGGTAGTTTCAAGGTGAAACATATTATTTTCCTATCCACCATTGCACCAACTTCCACGTGATGGGAAACAATTTTTTCTCATTAGGTTCCCCAAACCTCATGATGGGGAGTGTTGGAAATACTGGCTTGCAATAAACCTTTTTTATTTAATCGCATGAGTTTCAAATAAAACATGTAGATCAAGAAAGAATGGAGGCAGAGTTTTTATGAATGTTGAGGTGGTACTTTTGGTTAGTGCTAGTGCATCTATTCTTACAATTGTATGTGAGGAAACAAAGCATATGAGCCTTCCACTTCAGAAAATATAGTTTATTGTTCAATCAACAATATTGTTACCAGATGAGCCTTCGAATTCTCTAAAGTTGGTTCAATCAACCAGATCAATTAGCAAAAAATCCTCCAACTTCAAAGAAGCCGGTTCAAAATGGAATGATACAGAGTCATCCAATAAAATTGAAATGATACGAAGAATATTGGCATGGTTCCTATGTAAGGGTTACACTGACAAATAAGGAAATGGTCCAAATTTTATCTAAAATTTGAAAAAAGAAACATGGGTGGCTAGAGCCTCAAGAAGATTTCGAGCCTTCGACATATTTATTGTAATTAAATAATGCAAATAACTAAAGACAATAGATTCACAATACCATAGTCAGATCACTGGATCCTAAAGGAAGTAACATCATGATTCATAGGACCATAAATACAACTACAAATGGGTATGAGAAGATATGAAATTTCCATTTAAAATTGAAACGCCAAATAAATAGGTTCGGAATTTTTGTACAACATTTATTACATGGATTTTTTTATTATACACGTCAAACATGAGAAATAACACTATAATAATTCAATAGACGATGATTTCATATAAATTCCACATAAATATTTTTTAGCAAGTGTAATATGCAATGTTGTAGCTTATTACCTTCCTCTTATGAAAAATAGAATTGATAGCTAAGTTAAAGTAAAAACAATAAAAACCTAAAATTGCATATACATAATTCAATGAAAAATATAAATATTAAAAATGGAGTTTCTTCATTTATTAGTTGAAAATTGAGTTTGCAATTTTAAGAAGAATTATTTTACCCAATTTTAATAATAACAAATGTAAAATATTTAATCTTCTTTCAAATTAGGAATTTGATGTTTTTTCGCGTGTTTTTATTTATAAATCCAATAAATATCATTTTTACAGATGATATATATTTAGAGAGAGAGAGAGGGAAAGGGGGGGGGGTGGTGAGATTGTAATTATCAAAAATAATAATTAAAATAATTTTAGGAAAACGTATTTAACTATATAACAAATTGATAAAAGTGTTAATTTTTTAAACTAGGGTCAAATTCAATAGTGGAAAGCTCATATGATTAAGATAATAATTTAATTGTATTCCTCTTTTCGAGAGGATCAAAATCGAGCTATATATCACCCTAATCGGTTAAGCAGAAGTTAAGTTATGAATGAATTTAATATTTTATGGGTTGGCCTAACTTTGTGTTAATCTGGTCAAAGCCTTGAGCGGTCACTCAAAAATTTATAAATAGGTATTACGTCAATCTCATTTTCACACTTGCTCAAGTGATCTATGATTTTCATCCATAATTTTATCTCATCTCTTTTTATTTTTTGGCTCGCACGAGTACGTTGGTAGGAGCTCGCTCAGTTTATTGGGGTCAGATTTTGGTGCACATTAAAGATTTGAGTCTATTGACGCAGAGTTTTGGTTAGGGCACACTAAGGTAGTGGACGATCTAGGGAAGAGTTGATGGCTGGGCTTGTTGAAGTCGTGGCTCAGCTGGTAAAGCCACTAGTAGGATGACCTTAGGGTGCAAACATGGTTCTAAGGTATTCATACACTTAGCCGCGGTCACAAAACCTTTTGGTACTGGCTCAGAGTCCTTCAACTACGGGATGAGAAAGGTAAGGCCACAACCAAGATACTTTCTGGCTAGATCATATTTGGTTAATCTTCATTTTATTGCGCAATGCTTTCAAAAATCAGTCGTTTAGTAATAGTTGCATCAAAGTATCATTGACAGACTCCTAGATTCATATCTAGGACGCCAAAGTTGGGATCACTTAATGAACTTTCAGATCTAAGTTTTGGAATTATAGATCTATACATTAGATTTTTTTTTTTTCCACTGCAGATGTATCTTCAATCCTCATTCAATATCACTTGTGTTCATCAATTTGCTATAGCTACTGTTAGTGCATTTTAGTTTTCAAATTCATTTTCCTTCATGCAGGAGTATGGGTATGATTTTAGTGCTTGTATGTTATTTATTTTCTGCATTGTAAAGATATGTACTCATGGATCATTATATTCATGTTATTTAATCATTCAATGAAGATCTAAGAAGAAAAATTTCCAAGGGTTTTCCCCATAGTGGGGTTTTCCATGGTCTCGAACCAATCCTGGTGTCTTTATGTGTTCATGCTTCTCTTATTTTCATCTTTTATTGTCCACTGCTTAGATGGTGATGATTATGGTATTGTTCTTTCCTCATAGTTTCATTTTTTGATGGTTAATGATATAATATTTGTAAATTGGAAAAATTATTTGGGGTGAATGGAACATGTTCATGAATAAATGTAACTGTCAAAGCAAAGAACAATTATGCTTTATGAAAGATCAACATGGTATCAGAGTTGGTTCAATAAAATCCATGAGGATCGCCCCAAGGATACACTTCTATGGAAGCAAGAAAAGGATGGTAGAGAGCTAAAATAATTCTAGGGTATGAAGGAAACCTTTAGCAGTTAGTGGATAAGGGTTTGAGAGAAACCCTGATTTAGGTAAAGTCTTGAGATTTGGTTTATGAAACCCTCGCATCACCTTTGTAAATATGATCAAGCACTTTGATCATTTTAATAGAAATGACCTCGTTATTGATAAAGTTGTTGATTTAAATAAACACTTCTTTATGATCTATGGCTGACTCTTAAAGGTTGGTTCAACAGGGAGAGGATCATCTCTCACTAAATATAAGTACTCCTTGACTTATAACCCTTACTCTTGTTTATGATTATAGATATTATTTCTATGATTATTGTTTCTAGTCATTACTTCATGTATGTATATTTGAGCACCTGGATATATCTAACCTTCGTAATTATATGCAATGAGAGGATCCCTATTGTGGATATTTGGAGTGTAGGAAAGATAGCTAGATTGGGAAATGAAGGAAAGTTGGGTAGACCTTTAAATGTAGCCAGATCTAAAAAAGGAAAGATGGCTAGATCAATAAAAGGTAAAGAGGCACTTCTGCACTACTGGTTGCCTATGGGAAGGTGCACAGGTAATACCATAAGGAATGCATGGTATATTTTTTTTAATTTTATGATTTAGCTACAACATTGGATGGCGAGGTGATCCCTTCAGTATCTTGAGAACGTCTACTTCTTGGATGGCTCATGCATGTATAAGAGTGATTGAGATTTATATTGAGGTAATAGTGCACCTGGTATTGAATGGTTTGACCGTGATGATCTGCATGGTTCTACAATAGTAATTGTATGTGATTTCTAATAATGGATATAGTAGCATGATTTAATGTGTGGCCAACATCTATTTCTTTTAGATCTTGATTTTGATTTTAGTGGATGGTACTCTTGATTCCTAATACGCATAAGATATGTTGGATATAATATGGAAGTGTACCTCATTGATACGATATTGATAATACTTGTGATCAATGTGATGAAAAATCATAGAGAAGAGTAATTTCACGTTGTTGGTTTAGAACTTAACCTAACTTGATCCTACTAATTATGATATGCATGGTATTAGAAACCATGATTGTAAAGGCATATTTATGATATTTATGTTACACATTGATGACTATTTGTGGTTGTAGCATGCGGTGAAATTAAATTATTTAACTTGATGTATGAATATTGGATCTTAAGTTTGTGATTTCACATTAGCCTGCTGCCCTGATATTTCTAGTCTAGCCCTTGATGAAAGAATTATGACATGATATTGATGATCATGATATATATGTGTTTATGATGCATTTTTTTTTGCTTGATCCTTGTAAAGCCGGGTTGATGACATGATTGAAATGGATTCTCATTTAGAGGGAGAATCTCTCCTAAAAATTCTTTTTCATGTTTCCAGTTCATGATCTATTGATATATGATTTAAGTATCTAGCATTGTTGATCTACTACAGAGTTCTGAGCCTCATTCACATAAAGGAAGGCTCATAGATGTGACTATACTTGAGAGAAAAAAATTTGAATTTATGTATAATGAATTTGTTCTATACTCTGAATCCATTGATCTATGATTTGTCTTGTCATTGTGAACTGATTTCTGGTATTGCTGGAATTGAGCATGAAATTGGATGGTCACTTGGAATATGTCAGTTTTGTAGATGTATTGCATATGCCAGTAAGACCTGTTAGCTTTGAAAGTTTGTATGTTTGAATCCAACTTGTGTGTGCTGGTAAGACATTCATATGGATATGTCATTGTGTTTAAGGATGATTCATATTGATAAATTGTGTTTGGTACTTTTTACATGATGCTTAATGATTGAGATACGTCAAGATTTATAGATCTTACCATGATTGCAAATTTTCATTTGACATGATTTGATCTAGTGATGGTTGATTTTCCTAGATGACTAATTTATGTGGGCATATTGACCTTCAGTGTCGTATGTGAATATATAGACATACGGTTTTGTATTGGCCTCCTTGTTCCGAGCACAATGGTTGTTGTGACGTAGTATGAACATGCATGACGTAATCGTGATGTGTATGCACTTACATATAATGACGTAAATTGCCTATAATGACATGTTGAATGACAGACTTAAAGAGCTTGACATGAAAAGAATTCAATACTTCATATGTGTGGTACCTGCCTCTAGTTGAAAGAATTGATAATTATGAGATCAATGTCTTTGATAATAGTTGTAATTGACTTCTAATGCGCTAATTTTGTTGACTCCATATTGATTTGATGATATAGGTGGATATTGGTGGTCACCTACCTATTCCACTTGGAGCCCCACCATTGTTTCTTTCAATTTTTTAGTTTCCTTAATTATAGCACAATTTATTATTTTTAGCAGTTTTTCACGTCCTCAACTTTCGGAGCCATTTTGAGGCCCTAAACGACATTTTTTTAGCATCAAAATTACGGGGATTATGAGTTGGTTCTAGACTTTGTATTCATTATTAGCATTTTTAGTCCTCGAATAGAGATTTTTAATGATGTATCATATGCGTCAAAATGGGATAGTATGCCAAAGTTACAACCCCGGGAAATTGATGTACCAATTTACCCCAACGGGGCCCATATTCTGGCGTTTCATCTCTTAGGGTTTGGTTTTTGGATGTTTATGGTTTTTCATTGTTTCTAAATAATATATAGGCCTTTGAGCCTCATTGTAACACAGATTTTAGAGGCCTGTAGAAATCACATCTCTTCTCAGAGGTAAGCTACTAGTGCCCTAGCTAGTTTATTTCCATTCTATGTGTAAACAAATTTTAGTTATTTGATATTAATGAAATGAAGTATTATTTTTGTTGTATTTTTTTCATTTATGGTTATATGTGTATTATGTTGCATTCCTGCATAAATCTGGATCAGTGGTATCAGAGCGGTCTTCTCTTTATCGATCCTTCTTTGCATGTCCCCAACAAGGTCGCAGTATAAGGAGTTAGGGCTCGACCTGGTTGAACCTTTGCAATATCAGCCTCACAAACCCTGACTGCTACCCACCGGGGACGAAAATTAATATGAGGGAGAAGGATATCCTATCAAAATATTTCTCAAGGAGGCCATAGAAAAACAAAGGAACACGATGATACAAAAATTTTCCCATATCCTTCAACGATTTCCCACTAGTGGCGCATCTGCATCCAGTTGCCGCTCTGGAGGTGCAACTCATTTTAAGGTACAATTAAACTTTGGAATTCCCATATTTGAGGGCCAAATAGATGCATATGTTGTATATAGATGGTTTAATCTATTAGTATGAATCTTAATTCCAAGCGTACGAAAAAATACCACTTTAGCTGTGCATAACAAACAGCCCTAACAACAAATATGGTTGCCAATATCCTCAGATATACAGTTAGGTGATCAAGATAAATGCTGCAAAAATCTAGATCTATGCATCAGAAGACATTAAGCAGTAGAAAAAGCAAGATTTACTCCATGCATCCAATAGAGAAGACAAGAATATGTTGAATGAATTTTGTATTAATGACACCTGGGAGGAAAACATAGAAGGGTGTTACCATTTCTCCTCAATGGGATGGGTTCTTGTAAGCTCTCAGCACTTCAGATCTAAAATCCCTCTCTCTTGATGGTGTAGAAAACCCAGAAAAAAATGGTAGCAAAATATGACTATGATGGTGGATCAAAGTCAGACCAAAAGTATAGATCGAGAGTTATCTTTAGGCAACAAAAGGTGGTAAATGAATGGGAAAACCCTTCTATTTATAACAAAATATTGAGTTAGTCTAGATATTGGTGCATAATTAAAATATTATTAACCAAATCAAGATCCAACTTTTATGGAATATTTTGTTATATGTGTTGGAGGGAAAAGGAATTTGACTTGGGTCAAATCCCTTTATTTGTAAATAATAAATAAATAAATGATTTATTTATCATTTTAAGGATGTGGTTGAGTAATAATCAAATAAATAATGGTTTATTTAATTATTTATGGGTGATTTAGTCATATTTAACAAAGAATATCATTTAAATAAGGTTTAAATAATTATTCTTAGAAAATAATAAGATAAATAATGATTTATCTAATTAATTTCCTTGTTTTGGGTTAAATATAAATAGGAATATTAATTAAAATATTATTTAGCTAATTATTCCTTGAGGAAAATCTAACAAATGTAGATTTATTTAATATTTCCTAATGGGGTTTCCTGTTTAGACCATAAACAACTTAATAAAGGTGGTTTAATAAGTTATTTTCATAGTGAAAGCAATTTTACTTAGGGTAAAATTGGTATTACATGGCGTACTTGGGTCCATCTAATAATAATAGGTTAGATGACCAAAAAATGGTGTAACAGATTTCCCCCCAGCGTGCGAGCATTAGGAGCTAATCGTATGACCGAAGTACGTTGGAAGAACTCAATCAGTAGACACCAAAGGGGAAGTCAGTGAGAGAAATATAAGGTAGACTAAAGTGCTGAGAGGACTAGAACCTGAGGAGACGAGACTTATAGGTGCGAAAAGTCTCTTTTATAAGTGAGTAACTGTGCTATAGGCAGCGGGGGAGGCATACCTATGCCCACTGAGACAAATTACAAAGAATAATGCATCCAGTAAACAAGGGACTGAACAAAATAGTACATGCTGGCATAAACATGAGCCAGATAAACAATATGATAATGAATCTCACATACATACTGTGCCTGGGATAACAACCAGGACTTGTACAATAATATCTGAGTACATGAGATACAAATACAACCCAAATGCCCCTATAAACAGGAAAGGGCTCTGAAAATCTGACTGATACATGCAATCAGAAAGGAACTGCAAGCGGCTGAGGCTGACATCATCAAATCTATGGAGTTGCATCGAAGGCTGAAATGAAGAGGTCATCCGAGTATGTGAGGGGCTACCTGTAGGGCCACCCCCTCATGAGGGCTGAGACATCTCACACACACCTGGGAATCAATGGTCCAATCTACTGCATCATTGAACCATCGAGTATACGGATCTCGATCATGCTGAAAGGAGTTGGAGTTGAGAACCAATCAAGTCACAGGGCTATAAGGAGTCCCTTTACCTGATCCGAGGCACCGAACAAGAGTGGAAGCTGGAACCAAGGTACACTACCCTCTAGACCTATTGTTTGTGCTCAACCTAGTCTCCTAAATTGAGTTCATTTAATTGTCAACCAGGGTTGGTAAGCTGCTGAAGTGAGGTGCACTGTATGTGCCTAGGTGTTTGTTTCTTACTGCGTTGTGTTAGTGTTTTATGATGTTTTTGGTCTTTTGATGGTTTTATGTTCACAGGGGAAAGGAACTAAATGCTGATGGAAAGAAGCTACTGGTTAAAGACAGAGTGAAGCCTAATTTGTTGATGACAAATGACAAATGCAAATACTGAGATAGAACCAAACCTAAACTATGACTTAGAAAAAATACAAAGCTTGATAATGACTTCAAGAAAATGAATCACAACATGAACTTAACTTGTCCAATCCATTCATTAAGGATATTTTGGAAGAGCTTGAGGAATGGGCAGCTAAGTGTAAAAATTCTCCTAACTAAACAATCAAACAATCAACTTGTAATGATACAACATCTCATCCATGATTAAAGGTTTGTGAAACATATCTGGAAAAGAACATTTGTAACATCAAAAGATCTCTACTTTAAAACTAGCTCCTAATTCTGTTCTGCAACTTAGTTTAACACCACTAAACTTCACTCAAAAGTTATAGATTTTTAGAATAGTATTTTGAGGAGAGGTTTGTTTGTGAAATGGTAAAAAGGTTGCAAAAGTTCTCCAAGCCTTGGACTGTTATTATCTTCTGTCCAGATGATTATGAGTTAATTATAGATTTGGAACAAAAGAGGTTTTGTAAATAATGAAGGCCATGGTGTTTAAGTTTAACAACTAATGTAATTTAATATGCAATGGGTGACAACTAAATGTGGAATGTAAATACAGTGAGCTAAGTTAGAACTGAACTAAAGTGCTATCAGTCTACAATAAACAGTGCTAAACTAACAAGCCATTATCAAACTTAAAACGAAATAACAGAGCATGAATTGAATGCAATTTGACTCCGGAGTGCCCTAACTAAGTTATCATGCAATTAATCTATGGGATTCTACAGCCTATTTTGTCTATCATGAATGGTGTTTTGGAAGAGCTTCTTAGAAAAATCCTGGCTGTACAATTCAATGCAAATGAAAACATGAAAATTGAAAGCAATTTCAATTAAAAACGAAGATATCATAGCTATTTCCTACCCATTGTTATGATGTTTTGGAAGAGCGTTTTAAGAGTAAGATCAGCTATGCTACTTAGTGTAAACAAAAAACTGAAACCTTCAGTATCACAGTCATGCCTTAGCCATCATAATGATTTTTTGGAAGAGTTTGATAGAATAAGTTAAACTGTGATAATGAACAAAAGGAATTGCAATAAAAATCTATAACACTACAGCCATTTCTCATTCATTATCATGATCTTTTGGAAGAGTTTCTTAGAACAAGTATAGCTATAGTGACTAATGAAATTAAATATGAACTCAAACTTCAAAAAAACGTGAAAAAAACTAAGATACTTATCTAGATTACGAAAGTAAAGCCATTCAGGAGGCAGGGGCCCTCTATCACCAGACAGAATCTTACTCAAAATAAACTCAACGCGTTCAAAGCAATGCTGTCTTCTTCATTAAAGGAAAATAACTTAAAACAGAGTATTCTCGGTCTTCAGAAACATAGCAGTCAATCCATGAAATCTAATCAAAATCTAGAGCTAGTCTCTCAGTTTCCCGAGTGCAATTATAACAAATCTTCATAACAGAACTTGCAACAATATGGGAATCATTGTCTTTTCATATCAAAATCGTACTAGAACGCTAAAGATGGCAGCGTAAAGGGACAAAGGACATCTAGACTGTCCTAGTCCTATTAGGAGTCTGCCTCCTTGAATGAGTTCCCACGTACCAAAACCACGTCCAGAATTCGGTTCATTCTTCATGGTGAGCAACAAACGTTGAGGACATGATGTGGAATATACCCATGTGTGGCTTTTCCTATGAGGATACCTGGAACATGCTTGAACGTGAAGACAATTGCAGAATTGGCGGTTAGCTACGGAATGTCTGCATTCTGTAGCTAGTTTCGGTTCAAAATGCATTACAATGACAAAATCACAAAACTTAGCAAGTTAGCCATGTTATTCATTCTAAAACTAATTTTAACTAATTTCATTGATCATTTTAGCCTAGGATAACAATGGAAAAGAGAAAATGGGGTGAATTATGATGGAAGAAAGAACAAACTTGGGGCTCAACATACCCCCATTGTTGATTTCTTGCATGTCCTCATGCAAATTATTCCATAAACTCAAAGACTTATGCAAGAACATCTAACCCTCTTCTTATTCTTTGCCTGGAAGTTAAAGGTCTTCTGGGTTTCCTGATGACTAACTTGAACCTTAAATTGATAAGTGCCCTGATTAACTTCCTGTTCTTCTTTTTCAGCTTTTCATTAGCCTTTTCCACTTTGTCCATTTGTAGAGATAAGGTTGAGTTCATACTGGTTTTGAGTTTGACTTGTTCCTTCAGAATATCATTCTCAGTTCTGATATGTCTATTAAGTACTTCCAGCTCATACCTATCTCTTCTTAACACATCTATTTCGGACAGTGGAGGACTAGGGGTTCTATCTCTACTCTCTGAAGCTTTAATTTCCAATGTTTCAACATAGTCATAAACTTCTTGTTGTGCAGGGTCAATTTCAGGGATTTCTTCATCTAAATCTTCTTCAACATCTTCTTCAATAGATGTTTCCTCATCTTCTATGTTTATTAAAACCGGTTTGTTTGATCTATGTTTTCCTTAGTTTCCCCCTGATTCTATGGCTTCTTCTTGGCTGGGATGATCCCTCTCCTTTTTCTGTGGCAAATTTTCTGATTACCCTCTCTTCCTTAAGCTATCTCTTAATCTGAGTCAATTTGTTAGAGATTATCTCTTCACTGCTTTCTTGAATTGCTTTATCAGTTTCAATTTTAGAGGCTCTCCATCTTCTGCTTCTCTTTGTAGGCTGATGTTCAGGTGAAGGCTCTTTTGGTTCCTCAAAGTGATTCCTCACCAAGAAATTATCCCAAGTATCTTTTGTTTTGGCTAAATGGTGTTCAATTATAATCTTAACCAAGCCATGATGGTATAGAGTTGTTTCTAGGAATTGGACTCTCCTCTGAACACTTGAAGCCATATTTTTTAAACTTTGAAGCAAGAAATAGGGCAAATTAAGCTCTTCTTCCAGAAAATGCATTATCAACCTAATATGGTAAACATAAAAAGTACCATATCTACCTTCACAAGTGATAAATTTTTGTAGAATAAGCAATATGTTTCTCCATTTATTTTTTAATGCAGAGCTTGGAATTCCCTTTTTAAACACAGTGACATCCATACCTGGTGATTTGAGGATCTGCTTCCATGATTCATTATGAAATTCTCTATTCTTAAGCAATCCTGTTGCTTCTGCAATAAAAACCTCTGTGACAATGAATTTAACATCTCCAACTTCAACCTCGGCTCCTTTGAATGACCTTGCAAATGTTTTAGTAACTTCTTTGTGGAAGCCATTAAATTTCTCAAGGAATTGCAGCCATCCTTCTTGTTGCAACATTTCTCTGCTTTGAGGGTATCCTTCCAGGTATTTTGTGCCCACTGGTTCAGTTCTCACAATGAGGCCCATAATTTCTTCTTCAATCTTCAGATTAGTACTCTTTCTGCTCTCGGAGACAATTACTTCAACCCTCAAGTTAATACTCCTTTGCTTCATGGTGATAGTGCTTCAATCTTCAAACTGATATACCTCTGTTCCACGGTGACAATGGCTTCAAATTTCACACTGATATACCTCTGCTTACGGTGACAGTGGCTTCAACTTTCAAACTGATATACCTCTGCTTCACGGTGACAGTGGCTTCAAATTTCACACTGATATACCTCTGCTTACGGTGACAGTGGCTTCATTTTTCAAACTAATATACCTCTGCTCACGGTGATAGAGATACCTCTGTTTAACAGAACGAAATGATGAAGGGTTGGCTACGGAATGGACTAATAGGGAGTGGTTACGGAATGAGTTAATGAAGTGAGGTGAAGAAAACAAATCAATGAGTGAAAAGACCGTGGAGATATTTTACAACGGTTTCAAAAATCATCATTAAATGATTTGGCTGGGTGACGTGAGAAAATCAATTACTTCAGCATTTTAACCGCTTAAATAATGATCGGGTATAGGATTTGAAATGAAAGATTTTTATCCAAAGTTTTGCAGAGGGTATATTTGGCATGATCAATAAAAATAATCAAAACAACTTTTCAAATGATTCATAACTAAAACTATACTAAAGTTTTTATGATATGCCATTATAATCAGAACTTTTTACCTTTGCTTTTCATCTGCTTTTTGTGGTCTCTATATACTTTGTTCTCCTCTGGAAACCATTATTTTGTGAGTCTTCATAATCCTTGTTCATGGATATACTGGATCATTTTGTTGCAATTCAAATGTCTGCTGATCAGTTTCTTCAGGATCTGTAGCTGCGGAATGACTTACTGGCTGCAGAAAGTCTGATTAGCTGCAGAATGTCTGTTTAGCTGCAGAATGTACCTGTACAGAATTTTAATCATGGAATGGAGTGGTTTGGAATATAAGTGGAATATTATATGGAATGAGTGAAGATAAATGATGAAATATGGTATAATGGGATATGTATGAAGTGAATGATGGAGTGGGATGGATTATAATTTATGAAATGGAGTGGAAGAATATAGGAAATGGCCTACAATCCATGACATGTGTTATGCATTTGCAGAAAAACATCAAGCTTTTAAATTTTGATATGGAAATGAGGTGGATGAAGTATGGAATGAGATGAATGAAATATGGAATGAAGTGCAGTATGAATGAATGAAATGGGGTATGGATGGATAAGTAAATGGAATGAGATGAAATGAGATGGATCATAAGTGCAATGGATCTGAACTTATGATTTTGTAACAACTGTTTGCAAAAACAAAATGGAAAAGTTAGAGTGTCAGAAAGACTCTGATTTTCACCCTATCTTTTCTGTATAAACATGCCAATCAGTGATTGGTTTTCATGTCTATACTTTATTTTATTTTATTTATTTATTTATTTATTTTTATTTCAAAGAAATGCTTCAGAAAATTCAATCAAGTTGATGAAGAAGAAAGATTCTTCTTCATTAACTTCACATCACTGTTTTCCTGGAACTTCTTGACAAATTATTCTCTTGAGAGTGGTTTGTGATACAGCTTCAATCTATGACCATTCACAAGAAAAGTGACCTCTTCTTCATCTATTGTCCTGATTTTTACTACTCCATTGTCAAAAATTCCAACAATTTCATATGGCCCAAGCCAATGTGTTTGAAATTTACCTTGAAAATCCTTGAATTTTGAATCAAACAAGAGAGCCCAGTCACCTTCTTTGAATTTATTCTCTTTGGTGTACTTGTCATGCCATCTAGTCCTTTGCTGTTGGACTAGACTTGTTTTCTGAACTACATCTTGTCTGATCTCATCCAATTCATTAATCTGCTCCAATCTATGATTTTGTGCCTCCGTTAAATCAAGTCCTAGCTGAACTACCATTTTGAAAGTTTGAATCTGGAACTCTATGGGAAACAAAACTTGCTTTCCATAAACAAGTTCATAAGGAGTATGGCCTGTTGTGTTTCTCCATGTAGTTCTATAGGCCCACAAGGCTTCAAGAAGCCTATCTACCCAATCTCTTCTATGTAAATGAACAGTCTTTGTTAGGATTCCTTCAATGACCTTATTAGTAGATTCCACTTGACCATTTTCTTGTGGATGATAAGGAGTAGATTTTTTATGCCTGATTTTGTATCTCTCCATCATTTGTTCCACTAGCCTTGATGTAAATTGAGCTCCTTGATGTGTAACAATTTCCCTTGGGACACCAAAACGAGTAAAAATATCCTAAAAAAGAAAAGTAACTACAGATGCTTCATTAGCAAAAAGTAATGGCTTGGCCTCTACCCATTTGGTAACATAATCAATGCAAACTAATATATATCTCTTTTGTCTTGATGGAGGACTAATAGGTCCTACAAAATCCAAAGCCCATTTTTCAAAAGGTTCAATATGTACCCGAGGTTGTAATGGCATCTCACCTGAAGGAGAAGGTTTCCCTACCCTTTGGCAACTGTCACACCTTTTGACATACTCTTTAGCATCTTTAAACAAGGATGGCCAATTAATGCTCTAAATGAAGGATCTTATAAAATTTGTCTCTATCAACTTAAAGTGTCATACACAAGGTTCATCATGACATGCTTTGAGAATCTAAGGCATCTCATCTTCCCAGAACACATCTCCTAATAATTAAATCTTGGACATCAGCACATCCATTAGCAACCCATGAATATTTTGCTTGTCATAAATGATTTTCTTTTTTATCTCTTGCATTCATTATTGAAGGGAATTTTCCTGAAACTAAATAATTAGCAATGCTTCGACCAAAACAAGGAGTTTGAGTAGAAATTGCAAAAAAGATATTCATCGGGGAAATTGATCTTCAAACGGGTGTCATCTTTGATGTTTTGGAGTCTAGATAGGAAATCAGCTACGTGTTTGTTTCCAGACCTATAGAATGGTAATGTTGAATTCTTGTAAAAACAATAACCATCTTATGACTACGCCGTACTAGTAATTGATTTGTTCATTAAGTATCTAGTTGCGAGAATGATCGGTGAACAAAAAGTTTCGCATTTGTTATATAGTGTCAAGATTTTTTATGGCATGAACAACGGCTAAAAATCTTTTTCGATTCACAGTATAGTTTAACTCTGCAGGAGTCAAATTTTTCTTGGTATAGTAGATGGCATAAGGAATCGGGTCTTTTTTCCCAATCTTTGCTCCTAAGAGGCATGTCAGACATCTGTTGAGATATGAAAAGGTAACTTCCAGTTAGGTCCCCCTTAAAATAGGTGCTTCAGAAATTTTTGTTTTAGAGTTTCAAAGGTAGCGGCAATCGGAATTCCATTTGAATTCACAATCTTTGGTAGAAGTAATTTGAAGAATGGAGATGCTATCTTGGTGAAGTTTTCTATAAAACTCAGGTAATATCCTGTAAATCCTAGAAAAATCCTAACATATTTTTGACAACTTGGAATGAATAAGTTAGAGATGACTTCAACTTTGACTCATCAACTCTAATCCCATCCCTGAAATGTGATGCCCTAAAACAATACCTTCGAGTAAAACATCATGAAACATTTCTCATGACTAAGTGAAGATTTGCTTCTTGACATCTCTTTAAACTTTTTCCCGAGTTTGCTAAGGCTTCTTCAAATGTGTTTCCATAAAATGTGAAATCATCCGCCTATACCTCTACACAATCATGTATTAGATCTGAAAAAAAATTCCTAATCGCCTTTGGAATATTCTTTGGTGCATTGCATAATCCAAATGGCAATACTCGATGGCTTTATAGGTACCCCAGGACGGGTAAATGTGGTTTGTCTTGATCTTCAAGTGCTACTTGGATTTGGTTGTAACCACTAAACCCATCTAGGAATGAGAAACCTTTTTGCCGGCTAATGTATCTAACACTTGATCTATGAAAGGTAAGGGAAAATGGTCTTTAGAGTAGCTTTGTTTAATTCTCATTAGTCAACACATACCCTCCATTTACCATTTTCCTTTGGCACAATTACCAAGGAGAAACCCCTTGACTACACTGAAATGGGATAGATGAAGTTGACATTTAACAATTTTTGCAATTCTTCTTTAACAATCTCCCTAAGATTTGGATTCATCGAGTCTTTGAGGTTGTACGATTGTCTTACAATTTTCCTCTATATAGATGATGAGTGCAAGTCTTGGGGCTTATCCCTTTCCATATCAGTGTACTTCCATGCATATACGAGAAGAATGTCTCTGTAATACTTTGACCTAACTCTTCTTGTTGAGATTTTTCTAGGTTCTTGTTTATGTTCAGTTTTGCTGAAATATCTCATTTGTAGAGTCGTCAAATTTATCCATAGAATGAAGAGACATCTACCTTGATAGAAAAAAACTCAATGTTGGATCCCTCTTGAAATGGTTCATGTTTGTATTAGAAGAGGATTCAAAATTTTCTAGAGCATATTGAGAATTTGAATTATCTTCATTAATTTACGAAATTGTGAAGAGAAGATTTGTAAATCTTCTTCATCCTCTATCCATTGAGTATCATCTAAATATGTAATTGTCCTAGCTAGAGGATACAAAGTGAATTTCTTAGTTGAACTACCATCAGAGATGTACATATCACCGGATCTACAACTAATGAAAGCATCATCTGTAGCTAACCAAGGTCTTCCTAGTATAATAGGATGCCCTCCTAGATTATTCTTAGGAGTTAGGATCATGAAATCCCTGGTACTCCCAAGAATCTAGGGACAACTGGAATTTCTTCTATTACCCCATCGGAGTTTGATACGGATACATGTCTGCTAATTGTAATAATGTGGGTGTAAAGAGAAGATTAGGAAGTTTCGGTTTATCCATGATTTGTCTGCTCATGATATTGATTACTCTCCTAAATCAATGAGTGTGTTTTAGTTCAATTCCATTGATGTGAATTTTAACATTTGGTTCTGGGTCTAGATAATTTGGAATAGTAATCTTACCCATCATAATGTCTTGCTATTTTTTCTGACAGGTTGAATTTTCTTTGTTTCTCTTATTCTTTTTCTTGTTTTCTTCATGCTTTCGACTCCTTTATTTGTTTATTAAAATTGGAATTTCCTTGATGGCTTGTAATAATGGAATCTTAATGCAAACATTTCTCGGCTCATACAGGAAATCATAATTAGGCACCATAATTTGTTTTTTCTACACCTCTATCAATTTGTAATCTTTAAGAGGAGTATAGAAGTAGATGTTGATGGCTGCTCTAATAAGTTTAAGTATTGGTTCTTTTTGCTTTGATTTTTCAATGTCTGGGTCCTGAAAAGATGTATCTTCTTCGAGACTTTTATTCACCCGTAGACAATCTTCCTCAGAGTTATCTTGTTCTTGGATGATCACAGAAGGTTTCCTCTTTTCAAGTATTCTTCCAGACCTAAGTTGAACATCACTAAGGTCTAAAGGAGTAATTAAATAAGTTGGAAACTGTTGGCCTTCTATCATGTATGTGTTTTGAGGATTTTTATTGTTGGGGTTTGGTATGGGTTGAGCAGACAACTGATTTGGTTTTTGAGGAAATGGTAATGGAAGTGGTTGATTTTGATGTGGTAGGTTCTGATGATGTTGTTGAGGATTTTGTTGAGGATTTTGAGGAGAAAAATGTGGGTATGGTGGATAGGATGGTGGATACTGATAGTACTGAGAGTATCTTCCATAGGGACTTTGTGCTCCTTGTGCCCAAGATTGATTTTGAAATTGAAGCCAAGGTTGCTGCCAAGAATTCCAATTTGGTGGAGGTTGGTTATACATTTGATCATGGAATCCTTGTGTTTGAGGTCCTCGCCAAGGCCTTCTAGAGACAAAATTGAGAGATTCTGTGGAATTTGTAGGAGTTTCCTCTTGAAAGACAGCTTTGAGACCAGGAAGGGAAGGACAATTCTTGGTCTCATGTTTTTCAGAACAAATGACACAGGTCTCTACAACTTTTACATCCAAAGGGCACTCTCTCAAGGCATGTTTCTTTCTACATTTGGGAAAAAAGATTGCTAAGGCATCAGATTCAGCTTTTTGCTTGTTTTGTATCTTAAGGGTGTCTATTTGTTCACTAAGACTCCCTAAGATGTCAGATTTGAAATCATCAAGCATATGTCCTATTTCTTACCTACTTACTGTCCCAGAAGCAGTCTTACTTTCCCTTGCAAGAGCAGGATCTCTTGGACCTTTTGCAGTTTTAGATTTCCCTCTTGAAAGGTTGATACATAACTCAGATATTTCAGGTAATGTGAGCTGTGATATATCCCCTTTTCCCATCATGTTAAGGATATCCAACCATTCATCCCTAATTGATTTCAACAAAGAGCTTTTAAGGTGTCTTGATCTAAGTTTTCCATTTTTTCTCTTTTGATGTTGTAATGAAATCTCTCCAACAAATCTTCCAAGTTTTCATCTTCTTTTTGTAACATCTTAAACACTTCTTCCTCATGATTGACCGGCATACAATAATCCAAATACCTCTCTAGAAATTCTTGTTTCATGTCTTCCCATGTCCTAATAGAACTGTTGATCAAACTCATAAACCACTTCAATGCTGCTCCTTTCAATTTTGAAGGGAATAGTTTAAGTTTTTGAGCATCTTGTAAGTAGTCATAAGTTCTACACAAGACTTCAAATTAAAATAGGAAGGCTTCAGGATCTTCAGTTTTGAGTCCATAGAAGTTTGGAAGGATGGAGGGTGAAATGTTTTTCATGGTTGTATTTGTTTCTTCATCTATTATAGGAAACCCAAAAGAGCTTCCTATTTCTCTTCTACCTCTTCCTCCTTCTGCACCTCTACCTCCTTCTCCTCTACCTCTACCTCTACCTCTACCCCCTCCAAATAATGTGTGTTCTCCATTAAAGACTCCTCCTTCCCCTTCCTCTGCCATGGTTGATTCTCCTGTGAAAGTGGAAAATTTTGTGTCCCTAACAGGAGTCTTTGGATCTTCTTCTAAGGCAGGTTCAGTGGATAAAGTGGAAGGTCTCTCTAATGGAATATCTTATCTTAGGTCTTCTAGAAGTCTAGGATCAGTAATGGATGGAATGTGGGTCTGAGTTGAAGGTGTACTAGCTCTTGGTCTAGGTGAAACAAGTGGTGTTCTAGAAATCAAACTTCTGCTTCTGCTGCTTATGAATCTACCCCTTGAGTCTCTCTCTCTACGCATATAATTGTTTTTTTGGGAGTTAAGAAACAAATGTTACCTAGTTTTCACTTCCCCGGCAACGGCGCCAAAATGTTTGTGCTCAACCTAGTCTCCTAAACTGAGTTCATTTAATTGTCAACCAGGGTTGGTAAACTGCTGAAGTGAGGTGCACTGTATGTGCCTAGGTGTTTGTTTCTTATTGCGTTGTGTTAGTGTTTTATGATGTTTTTGGTCTTTTGATGGTTTTATGTTCACAGGGGAAATGAACTAAATGTTGATGGAAAGAAGCTACTGGTTAAAGACAGAGTGAAGCCTAATTTGTTGATGACAAATGACAAATGAAAATATTGAGACAGAACCAAACCTAAACTATGACTTAGCAAAAATACAAAGCTTGATAATGACTTCAAGAAAATGAATCACAACATGAACTTAACTTGTAAAATCCATTCATTAAGGATATTTTGGAAGAGCTTGAGGAATGGGCAGCTAAGTGTAAAAATTATCCTAACTAAACAATCAAAAAATCAACTTGTAATGATACAACATCTCATCCATGATTAAAGGTTTGTGAAACATATCTGGAAAAGAACATTTGTAACATCAAAAGATCTCTACTTTAAAACTAGCTCCTAATTCTGTTCTGCAACTTAGTTTAACACCACTAAACTTCACTCAAAAGTTATAGATTTAGGGAATTTTAGGACGATCTTTTGAGGTTAGTGTGTTTGTGAAATGGTAAAAAGGTTGCAAAAGTACTTTAGAGGAGCCTTGGATTGTTGTTATCTTTAATATGATGAGTTGCAGTTGTTCTGATTTAGAAAAAAAGAAGTTTTGTAAATAATGAAGGCCGTGGTATTTAAGTTTAACAACTAATGTAATTTAATATGTAATGGATGATAACTAAAATGTGGAATGAAAATACAGTGAGCTAAGCTAGAACTGAACTAAAGTATTACCGGCCTACAATAAACAGTGCTAAACTAACAAGCCATTATCAAACTTGAAACAAAATAACAAAGCATGAATTGAATGCAATTTGACTCCAGATATTCTTTGAGTTATCATACAACTCATACAATTATCACAGGTTTTCATTTCTCTTTGTCAGCATCATAGTGGCGGCAATCTGAACTAAAAGGAGTTACAAACAGCCTGATTGAGCTGACCTGAGAAACATGATTGAAAACACGTTTCAATTAAACGAAGATATTAGCTATTTCTACCCATTTTTATGATGTTTTGGAAGAAGCTGATTTTAAGATGAGTCAGCTGTGCTACTTGAGCTAAACTAAAATGTGAAACCTTGATGTCACCATTAATGCCTTAATATCATAATGATTTTTTGGGAAGAGTTTATAGAATCATTAAATATGATAATGAACAAAAGGAATTGCAATAAAAATCTATAACACTACAGCCATTTCTCATTCATTATCATGATCTTTTGGAAGAGTTTCTTAGAACAAGTATAGCTATAGTGACTAATGAAATTAACTATGAACTCAAACTTCAAAAAAACATGAAAACAACTAAGATACTTATCTATATTACGAAAGTTAAGCCGTTCAGGAGGCAGGGGCCCTTTACCACCAGACGGAATCTAACTCAAAATCAACTCAACACGTTCAAAGAAATTTTGTCTTCTTCATTAAAGGAAAATAACTTAAAACCGAGTATTCTTGGTCTTCAGAAATATAGCAGTCAATCCATGAAATCTAATCAAAATCTAGAGCTAGTCTCTTGGTTTCCCGAGTGCATTTATAACAAATCTTCATAACAGAACTTGCAACAATACAGGGATCATTGTATTTTCATATCAAAATCGTACTAGAACTCTAAATATGGCAGCGTAAAGGGACAAAGGACATCTGGACTGTCCTAGTCCTATTAGGAGTCTGCCTCCTTGAATGAGTTCCCACGTACCAAAACCACGTCCAGAATTCAGTTCATTCTTCATGGTGAGCAACAAACGTTGAGAACATGATGTGGAATATACCCATGTGTGGATTTTCCTGTGAGGATACCTGGAACATGCTTGAACGTGAAGACAGCTGCAGAATTGGTAGTTAGCTATGGAATGTCTGCATTCTGTAGCTAGTTTCGGTTCAAAATGCATTACAATGACAAAATCACAAAACTTAGCAAGTTAGCCATGTTATTCATTCTAAAAGTAATTTTAAATAATTTCATTGATCATTTGAGCCTGGGATAACAATGGACAAGAGAAAATGGGGTGAAGTATGATGGAAGAAAGAAAAAACTTGGGGCTCAACACCTATCTTCTGGAATAAATGATCTGATGTCGACAAAAGGAGGTCCGCCATAGGTGAGGCAATAAGGGGTCCTCAACTACGGCATGAGATAAAATAGTAAAGTGACTGATAGACAGACACTAGGGGTGATGATGAAATGGAGGGGGGGGGGTTACTGAGTAGCGGACAGATGACTTCCCTTGTTAGAGCATAAATGGCATGAATGACCTGGCAGCAACTGACACAATATCATGAGGAATAAGGGACAGTGGGAATGGAGGCCATAATGTGCGACAAAAGAGAGGGACCAAGCAATGGAGGATGGAGGACTATAGTGGGATACAAAGGGACTCGAGATAGACTCCATGAATGCGATGATGACTCAAATCGGATGCTCTAAACAAGGGTGAATCGGTGGTGCTGCCACACAGTAAAGGTCCAATGGGGGACCATAAAAACATGAGTACAAGATGGTAACTCATGACGAAAATCGACACGAGCGTGGACAAGTATGGAGGCAAAGTGGTGCCTCCAGTACGAGTGTTGCAAGTGAAGAAAGTCAATTTTGAAGAGGGGTGAAGTGATGTTTCTTGGATAAAATGTGTCCTATTGAAGTATAAAATCACTAAATACTAATAGATACCCATTTTAGGGCTCGGTGATAGCTTTCCAATGGTACAGACGGTTCGTCAAACTGTGCTACAGTTCGGCCGCAACAGGTGAAAGAAAAATCAGGGGTTTCTCTTTTAATAAGGATTTTTCCCTCCAAATTCATTCATTTACATGTGGAGTTGTAGTGAATGTAGAGAGGAGAGAAGGCCCTAAATCTTGTGGCGATCGTAGCGGACAAACCAACCATTAGAATCGAGATCCGTTAGTTGTAGGTAAGAGGCCTAACCCTACTCTTTCATTTCAGAAGATTGAAAGTTCAGTTTAGGGCCCCAGGGCTCAAGAACAGACCCTTTCTCCTCTTCAAGGCCGGGTCGCACTTTTTGGGGAAAAAAGTGTGACCTGGGTAGTAGGTTTTGGGAAGAAAACTACGACTTGTCCCAGGTTTGGGCCTGAAAAGTGTGACCTGTCAGGGAGGGGTTTTTCAGTGCTGTTTTATGGCTAAGAACTAGGTTTTTATGTTGAGATATAGTCTTTCCTATCTGTACACTGAAAAATATGATAGTTTTGTACGCATATGGCAGAATTACAAATCAACTGGAGAGAGAGACCTAAACACATTACGGTCAGAGATTTTGGAGGGTCAGGGTGTCTACAGTGCATTGGCCAGGTTTGGAGTTCTGAATTTTGTGGAGAACCCTTTGATGAGATATGGAAAGCCTTTATTGGCCCGGATTGTCAGCTATTGGGATATGGACCATGAGTTCTTTATAGTGTAGGGGCACCAGATCGATTTGACAATATAGGATATATATTTCCTGACTAGTCTCCCACCACTTGGCATGGTCGGGAATACTCATCCAGTGTTACCGTAGGGGCAGAACATCATGGATTTTGTAGAGCGCCATTATCAACTAGGTCTCCAAGTCAAGGGGACTCGGATACCCATCAAGGATCTGAAGAGGTTAGAGACCCGTGCTATGGCCACAACAGTGTTGTAGATCTTGGGCAACCAGGCACTCCATCACATCACTGGAGGGCAGATGATGCTTGTGGAGAGTGTGTTGAGTGGGACCTACTATGGGTGGGCCCAGATGATGCTGTCATCGTTGAAATGAAAATTTTTGCTATGCAAGCGACAAGTGAACCATGACTATGCATATGGTGCAGTTTGGTGCTCTCTCTTCTTTGAGAAGATCCCGACACTTTTACCTCGCGTACAGCTCCAAGATGGGGGCCCGAGAGAGCCCAGGATGCACCGGTGGGGGCGATTACTGTGAAGAGGAGGAGGTGGGGCAGTCAGACGTGTGTTCCAACCCAAGTTCTTTGCTCATTGGGATCAGATTCCATTGTATATAAACAACTATCCCTATAGTGGGATGAGTTATCGTGGGGACCCTGTTCTGCCACTGCCACCTGGTTGAGTATGGGTGCCCGATGGTAAGTGAAAAATTTATAATCTTTTGTGTGCATTGTAAAGTTTCAGAATAATTTATATGGTACTGATTCTTTCACTTTTGGTATGTAGATATAGCACCGGTAAAAACGGCCGGGTATATGGGGCGGCTTGTAGTATCAGGAGCTGCAGGACCTAGAGCGCCGCAAAATGAGGATGCAGCCACCCTCCTGGAGGAAATCCGTCGTAGATGTGAGAGGCTTCTGACCGATGTTTTATAGCACGGCTCGAAAGACTTAGATGACCAGTACATAGAGCCATGTATTGGTCTACCCTCGGAGTGGCGAGGGGTCATGCGGCGCATGGCGATGGCTGGATAAGGGATGCACGATCTACGAGCTGCGGGAGCAAAGCCATTGGCTCGGGATCCTCTAGATAGTGATTAGGTGTAGGGGTAGGTGGTGCCCCCAGTTTTGATTTTTTGTAACATGCTATGGGCATGCCATATGTATCGTAGTTGATGGACTCTAAAATATGTTATGTGACACATATTATGAATATGCATCATTTTTATGGTTTATGTTATAATATTGTCTTGTGTTAAATGCATGTGCCAAATGCCAATCTAGAATATTGTTTGAAATGCTATATAAGTAGTGATTTTTTGCTCTAGGTACATGACTAAATGTATTGATTTCAAATTCACGCATCAAAAGCTTCACTCGTAAATATCTTCTAAAAAGGATAGGATTATGCACACGATAGAGACCATTCAATTGCATGACAAGAAGCAGGGAATATAAATGAACATGAAGGTGGAGGATATAATGGGAAAGGGCATCGGCTAATAAACCCCATACTGCATCATATTCGGCTTGATTATTGGTAGCATTACCAATGCATACGCCGTTCGAGAGAAAAATTGAATGCAAGGGGGTGAAAATGACCCAACCTACTGAGGCTAGATTCTAGGAGTAGTGACTCGCACCATCGGCATAACCAATATAAGGTCTGGATGGGAGGTCCATCTAAAAAGTGCCACAAGACAACAAATGGAAGGATGATGAATGATGCTAGCAACCTGAGCATAAAGTAGAGACCAAACAAACACTGCGAGAGGGAGTGATCTAGGTACAATGTATACTACTCACACACCGACGAGTAGGTGGGGTGTCAGAGCTACTGGAGGTGTAGCTTGTGCTCAGGTTGTGAAAGTCACCATAGACATGTATGGTGCCATCCAACTTATGGGCGAGAAATATGAAGTCAGGGGTGGACAAGGCTTCCATGATGTCATCATCGTAATAGAAGATGGAGTGATGGGAGGAAGGGAGACCACATGACACGGCGAAGATACCTGACTCATAATCATGAGAAGAGAGGTTCACGTGCCTATCTTCATAGGGGATGACAGAAGAACAAGTAGATAAGGGATCTACTGATGTTGAGCCCAGGGTGATCGCTGAAGGGAGGTTGAGCAAAATAACAGGGGAAGGTTTAGAGGGAGCTTCCACCGAGGGTCTCATGGATGATGACAGGTAGAGGATAGTGGCCGCAGGTTCCGTCATCTAGAAATTGGGAGGGGGAATTTCAATGGGAGCAAGTAAATCCTCAGGTTGACCCGCAGCATACTATGCAAGTACAGGAGAGGCGGATTGATTCTCTTCAACCTCATACTCCCGAACTACCTCTAAAGAGGCACGGTAATGCGTAAGGTGGGGACAATGGTGAGAGTAATGGCCGTGGAGATCAAAAAAAGCACAAGGTTGGTTGGTGTGAATAGTATTGGTGTTATTGGATGCAATTGAAGAAGAATTAGAGGCTTCAAGAACCGTAGACTCAGGGAACGCAACTTTAACCATGGGCTTGATGTGCGACAACTCGGGACAGGTATGGGTGGCATGATCGACGACATCACACAAATCAAATGGATTTGGGGACAGAGGAGGTGCAAGGTCAGAAGGGGCGGCCTTGTCCTTTGAGGCCCTCTTGCAAGATTTTCCCTTCTTACCTGAAGCGGTCGCAACAGGAGGTGGTTCCTATTGAGGTGGCTGAGGCACTGTAACAGTGGGAAAGGTCATAGGGACTAGTTAAACAAGGGTCAAAGAAATATAAGGTTTGGGTTGACCAGACGAGGTAGCAACTGGGGGATTAAGGTACCAAATGGGAATCCCCAAGGTCAGGTTAGGAAGAGAGAGGGTAGCCATAACAGGTGCCATGTAGACTCCGGGAGGGGGAGCTAGGAACGGTATTTGACCAGAGGGGTAATGGCCAGGCGGGACGGCTCCTAGATGGTTAAGGCTTGGAGCAACCATTCCAGGAGGATAAAGAGGCTCATGAATACCAGTTGAAGGTGAAGGGCTAGGAGGAGGAGGTCTAGAAGTTTGAATCTAAGGGCTAGGAGCAGGCTGCAGAGGGCAAGGAGGGTGCATACTAGTCGAAGCGAACCGCTTGTGGGCAACCCAAGAAGATTGCATCATGCAAATATTCGATGAGCTGGGATCAGAGACAGGAGGAGGGAGAGTAGGGAATGTACCAAGCAAAGAGGAATATTTATAGACTCCGGGTGAGACACTTGTCAAAGGATCGACAATTTTCTTATCGGCCACTAAAGAGATGATGGACTCAGGGGAGGTCTAAGACTTCGGTTCGTAATATGTTAACTGGTCGATGATGACTATCTTTCCATTATGAGGGAAGGAAATCTTGCGGTGAACCGTAGATGGGACAATAGAAATTTCATAGGTGTAGCTACAACCCAATAGAATATTGTAATCTAAGGGGGCATCAATGACTTCTATGTCAATGCAAACAGTCTTGCCCGCAAGAGTAATAGGATAGTTGCAGAACAGGCCAATGGGCTAGGAGGTGTGGTCATCCCACACTCGGAGAGTGATCGTGGAAGGAGCCAACTCAAGTGATTCGAGTTGCTTCCAAACCGAAGCGGACATCACACAGGTGGATGCCCCCTCATCAATGATACAACGGGAAACGTTGGCGTTCCAGATTTTGACTGGGATTTGGAAGGTGACAGAAGCAGGAAGAGGAGGATGTTCTAACCGGTCAGCATCAAAGAAAATCAAGTGATCATCGGCAGGATATATAGTGCCCATGGCAGATAGTAGATATTTTCGTTATGAAGGGCATGACTGGAGGAGTTCCAGCGTTGAGATGGCAGCAAGATATTGAGCCAAATCATATACTATACTATACGAATGGGCAGCTTTTCCAGAAGTAGCATTTCGGTGTAGTGGTCCCTTAGGGATCTTGGTATGAACCTCCACCTTAGGCTGGGGGATCTTCAAGGGACGATTACGTGTCGAAAGAGGCTCTATAGAAAATGAAGGAGGTGGCTCGGGGACAGACATAGCGGGAGGCTTGTTGTACTGACGGGACCGAGTCTGAAGGTTCAGGTCAAAGATAACTGGCTGGTCAGAGTTAATCATGAGGATCTGGTAATTGAGGGTACCAGATGGAAGAGGTTGAGTGGCTGCCTGACCTTCAGGTGTTTGGGTAGCCACAAATCCTTGTTGAGGGAAAGGATTAGTAAGCACAGCTGGCTGACTAGGCACAACACTAGGAGGGATGAAAGGGGAGGCTTGTTGTCCTCGCAATGTTTCTTGAGACTCCCACATCTGTCGCATCTGCGGCAAAAGAGGACAATCATGCATGTAATGACATAAAACACCACAACAAGAACAAGGCTTTTTGGTGCAAACAGGCCTGTCCTACTTGGGTTGAGTGCCCTGTCACTGGTTAGTAGTGTTAGGGGCATTAGTTTGCGGATTAGGTCCAGGATTACTAGAGGTAGATTGGATTTGAGTGCCTTTCCTCTTCTTTATAGAAGGAGGAGGATTAGTCACGCCCTGCTGTGCATACACCTGCCCCTGAGGAGGCGGTGGCTGCTGTTGCGGGGGTTGAGAAGGCAAGGGAGGCGAAGGTGCTAATGCTCGAGGAGTTGGAGCACCAGGATGTGGATACAGATAATAAGGAGGTTGGGTAACAGTGTGGTAAACAAGAGGTTGGGAAAAAAGAGGAGGCGTGCCATATCCTGGATACGTGCTACCGAGAGGGGGAAAAGTGCAGGAGGTGTTGGCCGCCCCTGAGGAAAACCATGTCCCATGGGAGGCTAAGCGTATGGATTGGATAGAGCTGCAAAGATATCATTGACAACGTGAGATTCCCCTGGTGCATTGGCACCACCGGGTCTAGGAAGATTAGGTAGAACGGTATAAACATAACCCGACTGAGCGTAGATCAGGTCATATTTCAACGCAATTTGGAGAGCGACTTCTTCAGTTTGAGGAAAATGCGATGCGACATATTTCTCGATAGGAGGCAAGAGAGATCTAAGGAACTAGTCCATGCAGACACAGTCTTCGAAGGTAGGGGCTCGACATAGGCTCTTTCTTCTCCGCCATTCCTGGACATGATTGGATAAGCGGGTCGCAGACAATTGATGGAAAGAGGTCAAAATTTCAGTACCAGTGTCATAACGGAGTGGAAGCTAGAAGTAAGACAAAAAAGCCCGGGCAAGAGTTGCAAAGGTGGTATGAGAGGAAGGGGCCTGGTCAACATACCACTTAGAAGCTTCACCTATAAACGTACGTTGGAACAGCCGAAGACAGACATATTCATCGGTAATGGAGTTAGACGAACACCACATGTAGAAAGATCGAACATGATTTGTACAATCTTCACCAGCAAGACCTTCAAACTTGGAGATTTCATAAGGGAGCTTGGTTGGCATAGTAGGCCAAGAAAAATCATTGTGTATAAGGTAATTTATCAACTGGTCAAAATCGGGAAGGCTAAGGCCAGCCATGTAGGGGAGCAAGGGCACAGTCGGGGTAGTGTCCGTTGCAGTCCCACTAGTGGTATTCCCAGCATTAGGTCCAGGGTTACCACTAGCATTAGGTCCTGTATTAGACATGGTGAAGGTGTCAGGGGGAGAATCAGGGGCATAACGAGAAGGAGAACATAATGAACCAAAAGAAGAGTCGGAGTGCGCACTATGTGGGGGGACTGACTCGAATCCTACGCTGAGGAGTAAGTATTCCTACCGGAAACTGAGGATGAAGGCCAAGAAGTCTCTGGGATAAATGACTTGGTGGCATAATGATGATGACACAAAGGAAAAAGAGACCAACAAGGGCAGGGAGGTGCAGGACCAACTGATTACAATGTAGAAATAAAGGCAGAGAGGTGCAGGATCAATTGATTTCAATTTTTTAGAGTCTTTGCTTGGTGGTGTTAACCAAGCCCTTTTTCTCTTAGGGTGTGTGTGTAAAACGTGTAAATTTTAATTTTTAAACCTAGACGTTTGTAGAGAAAAAAGAAAAAGTGTGTTGTATAGCTGCAAATAACAGTATATAAGACTGAAATAACAGAAAATAAACAACTAGTAATGCAATAATATAAACCCAAGGAGGCAAGCCTCTCAACAACTAGTCTGTAAGTGGGTAAAAAAATAATCAAAACACACTAAAGTAGCCAATATATCTAAGGTCAAGAGAGACAAGGATCCAAAGGTCACATCTGCTGGAAAGTGGTGCAGAAAACAAAACAAACCAGAGGAAATATTGTTGTAAATGAGGTAGCGAAAGGCTATATCCTGGAGGGAAACAGAGGTGACCCTAGAGGAAAACCCCAAAAAAAAAAAATGAGGTGTTGTGGATGGATAAATAGCCGATCTGAAGTGGATTTGAAGGTGAGGTATCAGATCTGAAAAATGGCTAAAGACTCTGAAATTTCAGACAACCTACAACAACAAAAACTCTTCCACAAAAAGTGGAGGGTACTCAAGCCCTAGGGGGCTAGGTTCCCACATATTTGAGTAAAAAAAAACAAGTATAGGTCCAAAAGGGGCAGAGAAGGAGGTCAGACAACCTTGAACAGGGGCTCAAACAAACCCAGAAAACTTTCAGAAAAATTCCCGCAAAAAGCCCACGTCGTAGTTTTTGACCTGTTTTCTGTAGAGGTTGTAGTTTTTGGGCAGATTCCCGCTTCTTGAAGCTCCAGGTCATAGGTTCTAGGCCAAAAAGTGTGACCTACACTTCCGGCACTTTCGGCGGCAGATTTTAGAAAAAAGTGTCGTCTCAACTGCGGCTGATGTCTGTTACCTGCGCAATAGGTCCAAAAACACATGGAAGTTAGAATTTTTATCATTTTAGGGATTTATAGGTTAAAAAAAACATCAAGAAAATAAAAAAAAAGAGGTTGAACAGAAATCCTAGGGTTTGAAGCAGCTAGATATGCAAGGATCATAAAAACGATAGCAGTTGTAATCGTAGACTCGTGTGGAGTCGCTAGTTGTTAGTATGAATCTTAATTCCAAGCGTACGAAAAAAGACCACTTTAGCTGTGCATAAAAAATAGCCCTAATAGCAAATATGGCTACCAATATCCTTAGATCTGTAGTTAGGTGATCAAGATAAATGCTGCATAAATCTAGATCTATGCATCAAAAGACATTAAGCAGTAGGAAAAACAAGATTTAATCCATGCATCCAATAGACAAGACAAGAATATGTTGAATGAATTTTGTATTAATGGCACCTGGGAGGAAAACACAGAAGCGTGTTACCAATTCTCCTCAATGGGATGGGTTCTTGTAAGCCCTCAGCACTTCAGCTCTAAAATTCCTCTCTCTTGATGGTGTAGAAAACCCAGACAAAAATGGTAGCAAAATATGACTATGATGGTGGATCAAAGTTAGACCAAAAGTATAGATCCAGAGTGATCTCTAGGCAACAAAAGGTGGTAAATGAATGGGAAAACCCTTCTATTTATAACAAAATATTGAGTTAGTATAGATATTGGTGCATAATTAAAATATTGTTAACCAAATCAAGATCCAACTTTTATGGAGTATTTTATTATATTTGTTGGAGGGAAAAGGAATTTGACTTGGGTTAAATCCATTTATTTTTAAATAATAAATAAATAAATGATTTACTTATCATTTTAAGGATGTGGTTGAGTAATAATCAAATAAATAATGATTTATTTAATTATTTATGGGTGGTTTAGTCATATTTAACAAAGAATATTATTTAAATAAGGTTTAAATAATTATTCTTAGAAAATAATAAGATAAATAATGATTTATCTAATTAATTTCCTTGTTTTGGGTTAATCTGTAGAATAATAGTCATTATTTAACTAGATATTCTTTCAGAAAAATCAAACAAATGCAGTTTGTTGTCATTATCATGGGGTTTTTGTTTAGACCATAAAAAACTTAATAAAGGTGGTTTACTAAGTTATTTTCATAGTGAAAGCAATTTTTACCGGGTAAAATTGGTCTTACATATTCTTAAGATCATCTAGCGTAATAGGTTAGATGACCAAAAAATGGTGTATGAAATTTGTTAGAAGGATATTTCCTAGGTTCATGACTTTTAGGACGGGAGAAGATTATTTTTGCACTCCTCAAAGCTATCCCCATGTCGAGGATTGGTGGGAAACCTCTTTGTGATAAAAAGGATGAGGGGAACCCTCTACGCATGTGTCAACTTACACTTGAGTTGTTCAAGATGCCATAAGACAATATTGTCCGTGGCGAGATATGAGAAAGTGCACAATGGACTATAATCGACGTGAGGATCAAGATGTGCATGAGTTGATGAATTTGTTCCATACCCTCAACACAAAGTTCGGTATCAAATATTCAGAGAAATATTTCTTCCTGAAGTACCGCAGCTTTCTGCACAGTTACATTCAAGAGGAAATGGATTTCCTCGACATCTCCTCACTTGGTAAAACATACCAATATGCTGCCAATATTGAGAACAAATTCAAACAGAAGAATCGAGAGTTTGGATCTGCGAATCAAAAGCAAGGGAAAGGTGACCCCAAACTACAAAACAAAGGAAAAATGCAAGGCATGGAGGCCGAAGATAACCTACTAATGCCACAAGAAAAGAATAACACCACGAAGCCGAAGAAGGACATGGGAAAGTGGTGTGAGTTCCATAAGAGCTCCAATCACATCACAAGTGAGTGTCGGGCCAAGAAGTCACTCGTGCCCGAGATGAGGGATTCTGAATTAGATGCATGCTCTGACTCTAAATTAGAACTCGACAAGGGGAATGACAAAGGGAAATAGATTATTTATGCAGATCTCAATGCCACCATTGCAAATTCAAAGATCTAGAAGAAGGAAATGGAAGTTCCAGAGGAGGAGGAGCATCTCTTCCAATCCTAGATGTGGGTAAAGGGTTCCCTGCTACAGTTCATTTTCGACAGTGGGAGCCAAAAGAACCTCATTTCAGCAGAGGTCGTGAATCGTTTAGGCTTTCCAAACACAACACACCCACAACCGTACACCATCGGGTGGCTTCACCAAGGATGAGATCACCAAGTCAGCCAGTAGTTCCACCTTCCCTACAACATCAAGCCCTTCATGGATGAGGTATTATGTGACATTGCTCCTCTTGATGTTTGTGACGTATTATTAGGCCAACGATATGTCGGCCCTCATTTTTTATCCATTTTTGTTTAATTAAATACACTTTATTTTCATTATATCCATCCATATACCATCCATATTCACTCTATTTTGACCAATTTATGCATATCCAGGTATATAAATTAAGTTTTGCAATTTTTAGAAGTTTTTACAAAAATTGAATTTTAAGGGTATTTTTGGACAGGACTAGAAATTCCCGTAATGGCTTAATTAATGTCATACAGGCAGGACACCTAAGCTTGAAAATATCACATTTCTAGAAATATTGGGAACTAATAATGGACGTGAACCTATTGGTTTCATCAAACTAAGCTTAAACAGGCATGATCAAAGCCAGTCAAATAGGAACCGTTATTCTGGAAATCCCTAGGAAATAGACCAAATTTAGCATTTTATGGGATTTTCTTGATTTTGAGAGATTAGATGGATGAGCTCGACCATAATAGATAGGATAAGGATATAAATTGTTTTTAGAGTCATTTTAGGTAATTTGTTTTCATATTTCTCTATTTAAGCCAAAGACATTGAAGGCATGAATATGTAAAATTTGTATAATTTCACTTTGATATCTCTGAACTTTGGAGAGTTAATTAAAGAACCAATTCTATATTATTTTTTATTTTTCTATATGGTTAATGCTTCATTGAATTCTATTAGCTGAGAATTGCTTTCAGTGTGCGAGGCAAGGGTGGATGGCCCCCCACACCAAGCTAAGTGCACTTTCTGGTTAATTTAGTTGCAATTTTCTGAACTAGTTTTGTTTCATGTTTAATCATATAATTAGATGTATGATGATATGTTGTGATTGCAGATGAATCCTAATCTAATTTCTAAACTAAATATGAAGGGTTAAACCATTGTTTAAGTTAAACTCTCCTTCTATCTGATCAGGGACTAGAAACTAGAATTCATCTTTATTGCTTTTAAGTGATTTTATGAATTTCTAGTTTTCTAACAATGGAATTAATGATGAATGAATTTATAATTAAGGACAACAAGGACCTCCTTAGTTAGGTTCCTCTTCTATTACTATTTTATGCATCTTGAGCTATTGTACATTAGTGGTTTTGGTTTATGTTCTTGAAGTAGTATTGTAGAGAAGGAAAAACAAGTTCTCCAAAGTTAGGATCTTCTTCTTCTGCTTATTACATAATTGAATTAGAAATTATTTAGTTAAGTTTTATATTTGTAATATGTGTGTCCTTTAAAATAAATAATTCATCTTCTAAACTTGACTAAAATTGAAATCCATATATTTTGGAGATGCTTCTAAGTTCTACAAGCCCGGATTGATAATAAAATACTTGTGTTAGTTTACCCAGTAAACATACCCAACACTTTTGGCACCATTGTCGGGGAAGCATATTTAAAAGTAGTATATATATATATATATATATATATATCATAAACAAAAAACACTTATTTTTTCTTTTAAGTTATGTTTCTTTATGCCTAGAGATAGTGATCAAAAGGATATATTCATTAAATAATCCCCCCCAACAATTTAGCCATCCACAAGAATCACAACACTAGTTGTGGGGAGACCTAGTCTAGTGGAGTTAGAGGAAAAACAAATATCGAGTCAAAGATTAACATTAATTGAGCGACAAACTGTGTTTACCTTGGATGTAAAAAGAAAGCAATCGCCAAAAGAAAATCCTTTCCTAGGAAATCAAAAGGAAACAAGAAAACCAGTTGTTGAACAATTAGAACAACCTACCCTTCAGCAAATTAAGATAGTTGAGGAAACGCAAAATCAACCTCATATTGAAACATTACATATCTTTGAACTAGGAAATGAATAAAGAAGTAGAAGGACCTAATATGCCAATTATGACTCTTGAAAAAGGAATTGAATATGAAAGATAACAAAGGGAATGGAAAAGGAAAAGATAACAAGAAAGGAAATTGGAAGCAGAGAGAAAGAGAGAGGAAGAAAAAAGAATAGAAGCACTAAGAAGGATAGAGGAAGAAGAAAAAAGAGAAAATGAAAACAAAAGACTACATGATAATGAATAAGAAAATGATAATGAACAGGAAGCTACTTTTGGATTTCCAATATTAGACACAAGAGAAATATTAGGAGAAGAAGTGAAAATGAAAAAAAAAAAAATTCCTTCTGTATTGCCTAACTTTTATGGAATGTCAACAGAAGATCCTGATTCATTTATGTTCGAATGTAATATCTTATGTAGAACTTATGGATACACGAATGACACACACAAGCTTCGTCTCTTTCCTGCTACTTTGAAAGAAGCAACATTAAAATGGTTTATGGGTTTAGGAGAACATACAATTGCTTCTTGGGATGATGAGGAAATTTTTTGTTAAAAAATATAAAGCTTACTATAGGGCTAGAGACTCAAAAGAAGATATTTTTATAATGAAACAACAAGGATATGAAAGTTTGGAGGAGTATTTAGAGAGATTTATTTACAATCTACAAAAATCCAAATAACATTCTCTGAATCCTGATACCATCCACACAATTTTTCTTAAGGGTATCAAATATGAATACTTATATGTCGTCATTGTGATGGGAAAAGGAGATATCTCAAACCTACCATTTGATGAAATTGTTGAACTTTGTTAGAAATATTCTAGGGGAAGATCAAAAAGTGGAAAGAGGGATGTTACATCAAGGTCTTCCAAATCTACAGCAAGTGGAGTAATAAGAGCAGAAATAGGAAGTTTACTAGAAAATTTCAAAACAGATCTCTTAAGCACTTTGGGAACACAAGTAGATGTTTTAAAAGCAAAGAAGAAGAAAGAAGAACAAGATCAAATCTTAGAAATATTTTTTCCAAAGTGTAGGTAGAAACATCCACTTAGAGAATGTCCTTTGTAAGGTATACAAGTGTGTGGACTTTGTACAGAGAATCATGCAACTGAAAACTATCCAAAATTGAAAGAGTTGCAAATGGAAGAAGTACAAGGGGTAGATTCTCTCTACTATATGGCACCAAGGAGACCTTGGCAACCAAGAATGCCTCAACAATTCCCTCAATAAAATCCCTAGAATTTTCAATATCCTGCTCAGAATTCATGGAAAACTCCAATGCCATGGAAGGCTTGGCCTAAACAACAAAATCAAAACCAACCTATACAAGGTTGGAGAGGATATAGTTATGGAAACCAGCCACCTTAGAAAATTTACCCTCAACAATATCAATACCAACAGCCATACCAACAACCATTCCAATACCAGCAATTCCAGCAACATCAACCAATGCCATTTCCACCAAAAAATTATGCACCAATGCTAACTCAACCTGAGCAGATTTCGCTGCCTTATAACCAACCACCTCCAAGACCAACACAATTTCCAGCTCAGCAAGTAGCTAATCCAAGTAACAAAGTGGATAAACCAGCATAAAATGTGGAAGACACAACATATTATACTACATATTCCATTCTTCCCATACAATATGGCCACTTAAGGTCTGGGAAGGTATTACACAAATATTCTACTCCAATAATAGAAGAGAAAACTAAAAAAGGAAAACAAACTCAACAATCTCAACCAGAAACTCAAAATTAGAAAGGGAAAGCTATTATGACTCAAACACCACCCTATCCAGAGAGGTTAGTACAACAAAAAATCCCAATGTTTCTTCTCGAATTTAATATTATGGATGAATTGAAGAATACATATGTATAAATTCCTTTGTTGTAGACAATAAAATATATTCCAATATATGCAAAAATAATAAAGGATTTATGCATCAAGAAATATGGCAAAAGAAAAAGAGATCCACCCACAATCTAGGTCATTGGAAGATTAGCTAGTCTCATGTCTACAAAGACAACAATTGAAAAATATGTTTATCCTAGGATCCCTATGGTTACCATCTCAATCAATAGTTTTTCAGTGCCAAACACTTTAATATATTTGGGAGTAGCTATAAATTCTATGACTATAGAGACTATGAAACATTTGAACTTGAACAACATTAGACCTACTACTACAATTTTAGATCTTGCAGACAGATCTAAAGTTGTACTAGAAGGGATACTAGAAGATATCATTATCTCTCTAGATTCATGGGAGTATCCTGTAGACTTCCTCATTTTGTAGCCAAAACAAATTTAGGAGGCCATCCTTTAACTTTAGGCAGACCATGGTTAGCCACTACAGATGCCTTCATTGGATGCATATCAAGAAGTATGATTATTGCACATGGGGATAAAAGGAAACATGTCACATTGTATCCTGCAGCACAATATCCTTCTTTATTATCATGGCTTGATGGAAAATAACAACAGGAAACTCAATTTTTTCTTAGTATTAATCAAGTCTATAATTTTAGAAAAGAGGAAGAAAATGAGGATTTATTAGATATTTTCATCTGAGAACCAAATATTTTGAAGCAGATTAGAATAGCACAATATGAAGTTGCAAGTCATCTTTTAAAACAATGTTTCTAGGAAAAATGTCTGATTCAATCACTGCAAAATTCATTTGAAAATATTTTTCCTGCTAACTCAATTACCAATTCAAAGAGTAAAATCATCGAAATTAGTCCTCAAAGGAATTTGAATATTGGTAGTAACTTATAATAATCACAATAACAAGATGTAATAGCATTGTTATAGAAATAATCAAAATATTTTTCATGGGACTACATAGATATGCAGGGTATTCATCCAAATACATGTATTCACCACATTCATACTAATGATCAAATCAAACCTATGAGACAACTAGAAAGAAGGATGAATCGTATGATGAAGGAAATAGTGAAAGAAGAATTGTAGAAATTGTTACAAGTTGGATTCATCTATCCTATTTCTGATAGTCAATGGATTTCTCCCTTAGTTGTGGTGCCTAAGAAAAATGGAAAGTGGAGAATTTATGTATACTACGGGGAGATAAATAAAGCCACATTAAAAAATCATTTTCCTTTACCATTTATCAATCAATTACTAGATTCATTAGCTGGGAATAAATTCTTTTCATTTCTTGATGGATTCAGTGGATACAATAAGATAAATATAGCATTAGAATACCAAGATAAAACAACATTTACTTGTCCATGGGGAACATATGCATATAATGTTTTTCCCTTTGGGTTATGTAATGCACCTGCTACTTTTTAGAGAGCATTCCTTGCAATCTTTGTTGATATAAGACATGAATGTTTAGAGGTCTACATGGATGGTTTCACTGTGTATGGTAGAACATTTGATGATTGTTTAAAAAATCGTGAATTGTTTTTGAAAATATGCATAGAGAAAAATCTATCCCCCGGTAATGAAAAATTCTTTATGATGTTAACTGAGGGAATACTATTGGGACACCATATTTCTTTGTAATATCCCCAAAAGGGAGAATGCAGAAATACTAAAACAAAATATAAGAACTGCAACTAAGTAAATAATAAATCTATTGACAACATCAGAATGTACAGAGAAGCTGAGCCTTTTTATTATATGGAGAGTATTCAGTTACACAATGTTCAAAATATGAGTAGATCTAGAATCACCCTTCAAACATGCTACAACTAGCACTGCGTAACTGATGAGCTTACAGGAAGCAATACTACGTTGTCCCTCTTGCTGGTGATGTACATGAGTTGTTGCAAAAAGGAAATGCAAATCTATGGAGCTCAGGAGTTCTGATGATGCCAAGATTCAAGATCTGGCCAATGTGATGGGAACCCAAGATAACCCAGAAAGGATTTTCCAGATCTACAACTTTGGAAAATCACCCTCCTAGGGTTTGATCCTTTGACTGTTGGGTTATACAGATCTAGAGCTAGATTTGATCCAAATATGGTTGCATTATGTTCCACAAACAGATCTGAGCTTTGAGGGCTGATCCCTCCTTTAGACCTACACGCTAGAAGCTTGAGATATTTTCTCCTCCTCTTCCTCCTTCAAGTTGCAACAATTGATTATGCAGCTGCTACAAAAATTTCTTTCTGTAAGAGGAGGAGCCTCTATGCCTACTAAAATGTGCTTCAATAACCTCCAGGCTGATGGAAATAGGGATGGCAAGGTGAGGGGATGATCCCTCACAGGATTACTAGCTGAAATAGCAGTAACTTCCTTCCTCTGGATCTGCAATGATGGACTACAAAATCCTTGATGGGACTACTGCTGCTAGGAGGTAAAAAATGTTTTTCCTGATGCTAGGTCTGAAATGAAGCCCTCAGAATGTTGATCTTTAATCCCAAGGTGATAGGAATAATCCTACACCGGTTCTCCAGCTGGAATATTGAAGACAACCTCCACCTCCAAACTGATCTTCAGAAATTGCGTAATTCCTAAAGGTAGATGTTCTACAGATAATGGAAATGATATGTGGCACCAATGCCTTATTTATAATGAAGTACAACCCTCTTCCAAGAGCTACTCAATGAAAGAGGAGGGATTCTCGACCAGGAAAACCCTGTGCTAAACAACACTTGCAATCTTAGCTAACCAACCAAAGAAAGCATGGAATGTCACATGACAATTCTAGAACTAAACATACCTCAACATCTATAATCAATAGCCTCCTTCATTGTTGCCTTCATCTCCTTTATATAGTTTATGAGACTTCCCATGCCCTGGCCCACCTTTAAATTGCATTGTGCAAGTGGACATAATCCTCCATGTGTGATTGTGTTGTCTCTCCAAGTCCTCCATCATGTCTAAATACAATGTACACCCTTTCCATCATGTGTGCATTAATTGCACTACTTCCTCCATCACTTCATCATGAATTCTCTATGATATTTCATTAGATGCCTTCCATGGTCTCAGTTGATTGCTTAAACCTCCATGAATTATATCATTAATGAGACATGATCTCCAATCTATTTACATTAGTAGTTGCTCCACTACCCCATTATATAGATCTAGCTTAATTAATCCACATTCACACATAAAAAGTGGATATTTATTCATCTTGAGGATTATGGGTCCCTACACCCTTTTATTTACTTAATTCATTAAGAAAATTAAGAACTATGGTTCTCAAACTTCTATGGTTGTCGTTAATTTCACAATTCGGATTATCCATAGTATCATAAAAAAATGGCCGACGTTTCGAATCCCAACATGGATCCATCTTCAGGATGAGAAATGAATGAAGAATGAAAGAAGGTTGCAAGAGGTCAAGGTATAAATAGTGAAGGCTAATGATGATGAGAGGAGCTGACAATAGATTATGTTAATATATTTAAAATAAATTTTGTTTTATTATTTGTAAAATTTTTAAAGTTTTTTATTTTAATTTAATTTAAGTACTACATATTTAAAAACTTTTTAATAAATATTTAAATTTTTTTATTTAAATTATCTATATTATTTGAATTTTTAAAATTTGTAAATCCTTAAGTGCTACTTAGTTAATTTTAATAAATTAATTTTAATTCTAAAGTAATAACCCTAATTTAAAATTCTTATTTATTATATTAATTTCATAATTGGTTATTTTTTTTTTTTTTTTTTTAAATTAATGTCCAGTTTTTTTTCTTTTTTAATTTAATGTCTATTTTTTTTTTTATAAATAAACCTTGAGAGTAACTCAAATTGTTAAATTATTACCTAAAATGTTTTACCTAAAATAGTGTAATCAAATTATTAATCTAAGGGTAATATATTAATTATTAATTCTACTAATGAATTTTTATTAAATATATTATATTAATTAAATCCTAATAAATTTTTTATTTTAAATTATTTATTAATTAAATCCTAATAAATTTTTAATTTTAAAACTTTTTATTTTATAAATAAATTTGGTTTGAATTTTTATTATTATTAGCTTCCAGTTATTGATAATAATTATTAATTAATTAATTTTTATTAACAGGATAAAAATTAATTAATAAAAATAATTTTATGAGTGAGTGGAATAATAAGAGTTTTGTACTAACATGACCCTAAACTTGTTTACTAATAAGGAAAAGAATCAAACCTGCAAAATTATACCTGGGATGAGGACGAACCTAAGGAGCAAATTTGTCTTATTAGAGGTCGCCAACTGTCACTAATCTTGTATCCTCCGTCCCTATTGATGTTATGCGGGAGTTTTATAATCCGCAGCACTTCTCTAATATTTCATCTCTGATAGTGTTCCTCCCTTGCAATGATTTTAAGAACTCTAATATTCCAAATATCATGTGAAAATTTGGGAATATTACAATCCTCCACAGAAAAATGTTGCTTGTCCTCAAGCAACTGCAAAAAGTAGATGCAAAGCCATCCATTCCCCTCTAAATGGCATCCACATAAGGAAGGCCTCCTCCATTTTCTGCAATGTATCATGCATGTTTGGTTCCAAAGTTGTCTCTCAAGAATGAATAGAATGACCTACAACTATATGGCTAGATGTCCTCCTTCCACCATGACGGACCAAGTGACAACCATATGATTTCCAACACCAGCATCATCATCAATACATTAGATACATAAAATAAAGTGGTTCTTTCCATAAAGGAAAAGCTCCATCTCACAATACATCTCTTCATCCCATGTTTCATGAAGTACATTGAGCATTGACATGCCCTCATCTTTAGCCCTGTTGACCTTGTTGGTTCCAAGCATCATTTCAACATTATGCAAAAGAATAAATATAGACATATGGGTAGATCAAACTGTCAAACCATATTCCCCCAATAGTAATCACCGGAGTAAGGCCCTTTGCTACCATCCTCCATCTCCCCCATGTAAGATGGATAAGCCATACTCCCCCAAAAGAAACCAAAGAAACAAGAGATCTTGCTGCCTTTTCACATCATCATGTGAATCATGGAGTAAAAACAACATATTGAATATCATATCAGCTAGATACAAACGAACTCCATTATCACATATCATGAGAGTATTATGCCATATTACCAAAAATACAAAACACATAAACATGGGAGATGTCATGTGATGGCCAAACTCTCTCAAGGACAAAAAAATGAACATGCCTTCTTTTGCTTCATTCTATTATTGATACACAAGGCATGAATTAGAAAATTATGAGCTATTGGGTGGTAATCATACTCACCCAAGAGCAGCCAATGTAGCCATGCCTCCTTCATTACATGAGTGTTTTTCAAGGCATGGATCAAAGAATTAGGGGCCTTTGGGTATTAACCAAACTCACCCAAGAGCAACCAACGTAACCAAGCTTCTTTCTAGCCCATGTCATATATTTGCAAGTGGTTATGCAACCCCTTTCTTTCCATTCTCACCCACTCATCCCAATGTGGATGATGAATGATGTACTACATAAACATGGTATCCTCCGTTTGTAGAATACCATCATCCCCAAACTATTTAATAACCTTGCACTCCATGAAATTTTGAAGTGCACCTCCAATGAGATCTCTTAATGAGACCCTCTTCTCATCCATGGCCTTCCAAAACCAATGAGGTTATGGATCTGATGCAGGTAGAAGTCTCTCTTTGAGCTATGAGATGCTCATTGAGAAAGTGTCATCAAGAAAGGAGAAAATATTTCTCATCTCAGGATGTCTACCATTTATCATCTTAACCTCCATTTCTTCATGAGTGAAGCTACCTTTAGAATGCACCAAGAATAATGGGGCTCCTTCATTATCACTGCTACTAAGTGACAACGTTGTAGATCTACATGGTAATACATGTGTTGTCTCAAAGCAAGGCACAGTACTGATCTCATAACCAGTCATTGTCTATAGGATCATGTGCATCCCATTTTCTGAAACTCTACACTTCAACTCAAAGGCTTGAATGTAGTCCATCAATGACAAACTGGGATAGATTTTCATCTCTTCCTTTATTAGATCAAGGGTCCTCTGCGCTATGATATTTTTTTGCTTCAAATCAACATTTTGTTCTAACACCCAGTTATGCATTGGCCCTGATGGCATGTCCTCATAAGTTTCAATAAGATCTACTGAAACAATATGTGGTGAAGATGTATGCATACCTTAGACCAAATTATGTGTGAGAACCTCTTTCCAGATAACAAGAGTTCCTTCAACGAAGACAATGGTGTCTCCAACTGCTGGTAAGAGTGATGGATGCTCTTCTATCAATGTACCAGCGTTGGAATCTTCCTCCTTTTCCTCATGCATCTCCTAAATCATGCATGGGACTCTATATATCAAGAGCTTAAGACTATCTTGCAGAGGTGCAAGTGTCTCTTCTTCGGATGTAATTACTTTTGCAACTAGTGGTGAATGTAGTGACTCCTTGTCCAGAGTGACAAGATTGAAATCCTCCTTTGTCTCCTTGGGAAATGTCTCTCTATGTGTAATATTCCAAAAATTTAGCCTCCATCTAAATGGAATATTATAGCTTGTTTGATCACTAGGTAGTTGAATAAGTGGGTGGGGAGACTCATAAAACCCCTTTAGAAGGAATAATAACACTCCTAATGTGAAAGGAGGAAGAATAAGCAGCTGGATTAAGCACCTTTGGGTGTGAACAGGAATTGGATCATGTTGATTTAGTCAACTTTGACAAAATCAAAAACATTGTCATGGAGGAGTGGACTTTATGATGAGACAGCGTAGTTTTAGTGGAGGAAAACTTGCATGAGCTTGGTGGCAAGTATGGATGGGACCCAATGTGAGGATGTTCACTTGCTATATATGGAGGGGATGGCAACCTTTGTTATTCATGATTGAAGATTATATTTTGTATGTGTTCTATTTATAATTTATGCATCCTTTGGTTTTTTAGCTAAGTTTGCTGAATTTTTTAGTGCAAGGGTTTTCTCATGCGGGAATTCCCCACTCTTGCTAGGAGATCTTGTTTAAGAAATCTAAGGAGAGAATTTTGTGCTATATTTTCCACTACCTGGTGTTAGGCCAAGCAGTCACCTTCAGCAACAGCGCAGTCCCTTTCAGAAACTGCCTTATTTCTTAAGGTATTGCAGTGGAGGGGTTTAATCCCTTGCATTTTGAGCTATTTTCCCTGAAGGAGGTTCTTTCTACTTCCCGAAAAGCTAGTAGGAGAGTATACTGCAATTTATTTTCATGATCAACAATATTTATGCAGTGCTTCAGCCATGCTAAGTGATTCAGCCATAGATCTGCAACAGATAATTTCATATATATCACTTCTGTCAAGAAACCCTTCCCGAGTCATCTTAGATCTATGTAAAAGAGACTAGATCTCTATTTTTATGCCTCATTGATCAATATAATAGAAGATCTGATTTGTCTCATTATTTCTAAGTAGAAACCCTCTATAAACTGCGCTGTCTCTTTCTGTAGTATTTTTGTGTTGCATTATTCTTGGGATTTTAGTGATTTTGGGTTGTTTTGAGCATGGGAGCCCTGTTTAACTAGGCTATAATGATTTGTTTCTGATTTCCTTTCAGATTTGGTTGCTATAATGTTAGATCTAATGGATCCATGGGCTGCATTTTTCTGTTAATGCTTATATTTCTGAAAAATGCATTTTTCATGCATGCATTACTGAATTTCCTCATTTTTGGATTTTACATTATGGCACATATCTGTTTTCTTGACATCAAAATTCTTCCTCAAATTTTGAAATAAATCTGAATATTTAGTCACCTTTGCATGCTCCATGTGAACGAACCACTAATCGTTGGCTTCACCTAAAAGATGAAGTGCTACAATTTGGACAACCTCTTTTTCAGCCACATGATGTAGCATGAAAAATATATCTAACTCTTTCCTCCAAGCCTTGACAGTGCTTGAGTAAGATCCATAAAATGTAGGAAAACAAAATCTATTGTGCCTCTTGCTTCTATTGCTGATATAGGATCTTCTTTCCTCTTTGAATTCAAAGAATTCTTGGAGAGTTAGACTTTCTTTGAATGCTCTACACTATGCTTTGTACTCCTCAAGATATAGACTGAGAGTCTCATGAGTCTCAAGTTTTCTTCCTTCTTCATTTCTATACCTCTCACCCTCTTCAGAATAAGTGGGCATAGTATATCTATGAGGAGATTTATTATTCTTCGGTCTTATTTTCTGTTGATAGGAAGTGCTTGGACCTTTCTCATCAAATATTCTTCTTGGATCCTCCTTTTGCCATTCATTTTTCATTTGATTGACCTCCTTGAGAGATCTTGCATGGATCCAAAGAGAGGAGTGGCAAAACTATAATCATCCTTCATGATAGATCTGATATATCTACTTCTTCTTTTGATGCAAAATATGAAGTGTCCACAAGCTGACCCAAAGATCATGCTCTGGTACCATTGTAATATCCCCCAAAGGGAGAATGCAGTAATACTGAAGCACAATATAAGAACTATAAATAAGTAAAAAAATAAATCTAAAGGAAACATCAGAATGTACAAAGAAGCTGAGCCTTTTTATTATATGGAGAGGATTCAGTTACACAATGTACAAAATATGAGTAGGTCTAGCTAAAGAGATGGCCTAGAATCACCCTGAAAACATGCTACAACTAGCACTGCATAACTGATGAGCTTACTAGAAGCAATACTGTGCTATCCCTCTTGCTACTGATGTATATGAGTTGCTGCAAAAAGGAAATGCAGATCTATGGAGCTCAGGAGCTTTGATGATGCCAAGATTCAAGATCTGGCTAATGTGATGGGAACCCAAGATAACCCAGAAAGGATTTTCTAGATCAACAACTTTGGAAAATCACCCTCCTAGGGTTTGAAATTTTGACTGCTAGGTTATACAGATTTTAAGCTAGATATCATCCAAATATGGTTGCAATATGTTCTAAAAATAGACCTAAGCTTTGAGGGCTAATCCCTCCTTCATATCTACAAGCTAGAAGCTTGGGATCTTGTCTCCTCTTCTTCCTCCTTCAAGTTTTAGCAACTGATTATGCAACTGCTATAGAAACTGTGCTGTAAAAGAGGGAGAGGCTCTATGCCTACTAAAATGTGCTGCAATAGCCTCCAAGGTGATGGAAATAGGGATGGAAAGGTGAGGGGATGATCCCTCACAGGATTACTAGTTAAAATACTAGTAACTTCCTTCTTCCTTTGGATCTACAATGATGGAGTGCACAATCCTTGATGGGATTGATGTTGCTAGGAGGTCAATAATGTTTTTCCTGATGCCAAATCTAAAATGAAGCCTTGGGAATGCTGATATTTAAGCCCAAGGTGATAGGAATAATCCTACACCGTTTCTCTAGTTGGAAAACTGAGGACAACCTCCACCTCCAAACTGATCTTCAGAAATTGCGTAATTCCTGAAGGTAGATGTTCTGCAGAGAAAGGAAATGATATATGGCACCAATTCTTGATGTAGAATGAAGTACAACCCTCTTCCAAGAGCTACTCAATGAAAGAGGAGGGATTCCCGACCAGGAACACCCTATGCTAAACAACACTTGAAATCTTAGCTAAACAACCAAAGAAAGCATGGAATGTCACATGACAATTCCAGATCTAAACAAACCTCAACATCTATAATCAATAGCCTCCTTCATTTTTTCCTTCATCTCCTTTATATATTTTATGAGCCTTCCCATGCCTTGGCCCACCTCTAAACTTTGATGTGCATGTGGACATAATCATCCATTTTTTACTGTGTTGTCTCTCCAAGTCCTCCGTCATGTCTACATACAATGTACACCCTTTCCATCATGTGTGCATTAATTTCACTACTTCCTCCATCACTTCATCATGAATTCTCTATGATATTTCATTAGATTCCTTCCATTATCTCAGTTGAATGCTTCAACCTCCATGATCTATCTCATTAATGAGACATGATCTCCAATCCATTTACATTAGTAGTTGCTCCACTACCCCATTATGTAGATATAGGCTTAACTAATCCACATTCACACATAAAAAGTGGATATTTACTCATCTTGAGTATTATGGGTCCCTCCACCATTTTATTTACTTAATTCATTAAGAAAATTAAGAACTCTAATATTCCAAATATCATGTGAAAATTTGGGAATATTACATTCTTCTTCAGGAATTAAGGTGGATCCAGCAAAAATACAAGTCATTGTGAATTTAATTCCACCTACAACACAAAAGGAAGACGTTTCTTGGGTTATGCAGGCTACTATAAGAGATTTATTGAAAAATTCAGTAAAATAGCTTTTCCTTTATTTAAGTTACTTGAAAAAAATGTGTAATTCCAATGGAAAAATAATTGTCAAATGCGTTAGAGATATTAAAAGAAAAATTGTCAGTTGCACCCATTCTTCGAGGACGCAATTGGTCATTTCCATTTCATATATCTACTGATGCATCTAACACTTCTATAGGAGCATCACTTGGAGATAAAGAGAACCAGTTTAACTATGCCATGTACTTCATAAGAAAAAACTTAACACCGACAGAATTGAACTACATTGTTACAGAAAAGAAATGTTAGTTGTAGTACATGCAGTTAATAAGTTTAGCCATTACATAACATTTTATAAAGTATTCATTCACACAGATCATTCAACCATAAGATATTTAATGAAAAAAGCAATTAAAAATGGAAGAATTACTAGATGGTTGTTATTGATGAAAGAATTTAACATCACTGTAAAATATGGACTAGGTAGGCATAATCAAGTAGCAGAATTTCTATAAAAAATTCTTTCACTTGGTGATCCAAATCCAGTTTCAGATAATTTCCTAGATGAAAATCTATTTTCTATAACTGTCAAAACTCCGTGGTTTGCAGATATAGCCAACTATTTATCATCTGGAATCCTACCATCCCATTACACAAATAAACAGAAAATAAAGATAATTAGAGAAAGTGCTAGATATATTTGGGTCAATGGTGACCTCTTTTATACTATTTCTAATCTAATAATAAGAAAATGTGTTAGAGACAATGAGATTATATATATTTTGAAAGCATGTCATGACGAGCCATGCGGTGGTCAATCTGCACACAAGCGTATGGAATACAAAGTTCTCAAACTTGGCTACTACTGGCCGGAAATATTCAAGGACTCCAAAGCCTATGTAAAGACATGTGACAGCTAGCAAAGAATTGGAAGACCAATGGCATTACATGAAATGCCATTAAAGCCACAAGTACTCATAAATCCATTTGAGAAATGGGCTCTAGAATTTGTGGGACCAATAAAACCACCATAAAATGGAAAGAAGTACTTCCTCGTGTGTACAGATTATGTTACTAAGTGGGTGGAGGTAAAGGAAGTGGCACGAGAAACATAAGAAATAGTGGTTTCTTTTCTATTTGAAGAAATATTAGTAATTTATGGAGTTTCGCTATAAATGTTTACAGACCAGGGAGAAAAATTCACCTCCAAGCTTGTAAGGTATCTCATAAAAAAGTACAAGATCAAACATAGAAAATATACTCCATACCATCCCCAAGCGAATGGACAAGTGGAGTCCACTAACAAAGTTTTGGAGAATATCATGACAAAAATTATGCAAATGAATAAAAAAGACTGGTCAGAAGAGTTGAGAGATGCACTATGGGCCTACAGGATCACATGGAGGAACACAACTGGATTGAGTCCATACTAGTTGGTATACGGTAAGGAAGTCTTATTACCCATAGAATTTCAAATACGTACATATAAACTTGCAGCACAGTTGGGAATGGAATTTTTTGAAGTACATGAAAAAGGTGTTTCAATTAAATGAACTGGATGAAATAAGACAACAGACAATGGACCATACATCATTATTGCAAGAGAAGATAAAAAAATGGCATGATCGATTCATCAAGAATACTGTTTTTCAAAAGGGAGACTAGGAACTATTGTTTGACTCCAAGTTTAAATATTTCAAGGAAAAGTTTACAACTCATTGGCTTGGGCTATATGAGATATAAGAGATCTTCGAAAATGGAGTGGTCATAATAAAAACAATAGATGAATCATCAATTTCATTTGTAGTGAATGGACATAGGCTTAAAGTATACAATAAGGCTATCAATAAAGAAGATTTTATGAAAATAATTTCAACCAAAACTGATATGGAAATAATGGAAGAGCATAATATGAATTCCTTAGTTCCAGAAGAATAAAAAAATAAATAATAAATAATAAATAATAAATAATAAAAGAGTTTGGTTGTGAAAATCCAGGATACTGGCAAAATAAAAACTCGAATTAATATCGGAAAACCAACTTGTTTGAAGAATATGAATTCTTTATTTCGTTTTGTTTTTACTTCAGTATGATTTTGCAGAGTTAATCCTCCAAGACATGCAAGTCTTGAGGACAATTCTTAACATCAGCAAGGGGGAAGTTCGTAATAAAACTATGTAAATAGTTTGAGTAGATGAATTGAAGATGGAACTTGAATTACATAACAAAAGGGACCTGATACATCATTGGAAATATTATGCAAAAGGGACCTATATCATATGACATAAGCAACTTGAAACATTGTTGAAAATTACATGTCAGAAGGGACCTAGAACATTATTAATAATATCACTGCAGAAGGGACCTGAGCTACATTAACATTCAAGCCTGAAGAACATGTCAGAAGGGACGTGAACAACATCAACATTCAAATATCCTAAATCAATAATCAGATGTGAAAACATGAAACAAAAATAAGTCTCTACATTTCAATGTATCCTGGAAGAGCCATTTTTATGATAATAAAGACGTTGTTGACCATCATTTGACCGGAGGAAATCATTGACATCAAATATTTTATGGGAGTACAAGTACGGTAAGTCAAAAAAATTTCTCTTAAAATTCCGTTGTTTAAAAATTTTCTAGAAGTTGCTAAGAATAATTTAGTGCTTGATATGCATTCCATTACATTTTACCTATATCCTACCACTACCTTCATTATTTTACCCATTATAATCACCTATTCAATACCCTTTTCCTAAACTTACCCTCATACATTAAACATCATTCCAGATACCATCATTTCAATCATTTTTAAACCACCACATTAATCCTAATTATTTTCTTAATCATATGGATCAAGAATTAAAGGCTCAATATTCAAATCCTTATTGACCTACAAAAACAACAAAGTTTAGTGTCATGATAGCAATTTAATTTTAAACATGACCATTCTAGGGTCATTTAAAAATTAAATTAAACAATAAAAATTTGAAAACCTAAGCTACAAAGTGAAATATGCATATCATATGATAAGAGCTAAGGTATGGAGCGCACAATGTAAAATGAAAAAAAAAATGACAACCTAAATTTGAAATGATGTAATGAAAAGAAGGAAATTATTATGCATTTCGATTAAGGTATAGGCATTCAAAGGAATGAAGGCGAATATGAGTGAAGTAGAGAGTGTGATTTATGGTGACGGGACGTATGCAAACATCGTGGAGCAAGGACGTAGTGCATGTGAGAGAAACTAAGTCACAAAGGCATTCGAGTAAGAGGTCAGCATGAAAAATGGTCAACAAAGATTAAAAAACACAGTGCTATGACATAAACAAACTTTGTGAAAATACTGAAGCCTCCGCCTTTTTTAAACTAACAGACCCCTGTAAGAACAAACTCCATATTTTTCTCATTGGTAAACAGATATTGAGAATGAATGAAACTCAGGATTTTTTGTTGAAAACGAGTTAAACTACAAGTTATAAATGTGTGTCTCTGCCACAATTAGCTTAACTCTTCCACCTACTAGCACATGATGGTTCTGAGATGATTGAAAAGGAGTCTTAACAATAGTAATGTTGTGAAAACATAGGGATACGAGGCTAAACTTAGAGAAAATCTTAGGATTGATCCAAAGTAGGTAAACGAAATTGAATTCTTCCAAATGCAGTCATGGAATTGTTATATTTCATTTTTAGAAAAAAACTGAGTGTTGCATAGTGAGTGAATTTTGAAAAATACAGTGAGCCATTTTATGAGACATTTGATGATTTTTTGACATATACATAGTGAGTCATTCATTGAATATTTTTGCAAAAAGTGAGCCTGAATCATTCCAGTTTGAATGCACAGTGAAATTGTCTCTGTGGAGAAAGAATTATGTATGAATTCGAAGAGCATAAGAAGATTGTGGCATAATTTTTTATTTTTTTTAAACTACACAATAAATTTAGAGACAGAGAATTCTACATCAAAGAAGAGTATATATATATATATATATATATATATATATATATATATATATATATATATATATATATATATGTTTTTTTACAAAATTTTGATAAAACATAGAATAGAAAATGAGAAATAAATTAATAAAAACATGTTTACAATGTTTTTATGATCTTTCTATATCAAAATTTTGTGTTCTTATCAGTTTGTGGAATCAGTGGGCTCGCTTTTGTAAGAAAACAAAGGTTGAAGAAGATTGATTTTATTCCCTTGTCAAGAGCATCAGAGAAGAGGTAAGCCTTATCACCATGAACAGAATGCATAAATAAGTCAATAATATCTTTATGTGTGCATAATATTTATTTTCAAAATGAGAATGTTTACAGTGCAAGGTTACATAAATTGGTTTTCAGAGAATATGGATACCAGAGTAGAACCAAAAGATATCTAGATTGAGCATTGGGAAAAAGAAACCATAAAAAAACTTTATTAGGCTAGTCTAATATTCTTCCTCCAAAAGTTTAATGGACAAAATGAGAGCATCAAAAATAAGTTCATAAAAAATCACACAATGGAGCAAACCATGGTGGGAAACTTAGTTATCTAATTATATCCAGAATCTATTTCTATGGCCTTAAATATACCACTGTCAGGGGAATAATATCATAAGGGTTTGCACTTTAAAGATAAGGGAAGGACTTTATTTTTGGAGAAAAATAGGAAGGGATCATTTGATAGAACCAAGGGGATTCCGAGGGAATGGTTTAATGAGCGATGGGTATAGTTGGTGTTAATTATTCAGATATTTTTCACATTTGACATTAGGCACATTGTAGTGCATCTATATCATATCAAATTTCTCCAGCAGATCAAGGGAGAAGTGAAAGTCAATTTTCCATACTTATTCTCTAATAATTTGGTTAAAATGATATAGAATGTGAGGAATGAAACTAAACCCAAGGAAGCACAAATATACCATCATGGACTCATTAAAATTCTTGTAGAGTATCAAATGAAAACAAAGGGTGTAATGTGGAAAGAGTTTTTAACTCAACATCAGTTTGAAGAAAAAATCATAGAGGAGAAGTTTAAACCAGTTCATGAAACAAAGAGCATAATGAACTCACCTCTTTATAAAAGGACAAGGTCAAAAACGCAACAAGACACTATCATGGTTGAGAAAGAAGCATATTTCCTATCCATTCCCAGGAGACATAGGAGAAAAAGTCCAACAGACACAAGCACTAAAGAGAAAGACTCTGAGGTAAAAATTGTTGAAACACCTCCCACAGAAAAACAAGTTGATGAAATCATTCAAAGATTGCAGAAAGAAGCCAATGAAAATACATTAGAAAGAGATTCATACTTTGATAATATTGAGGTATTATCCACTTCATTTCAAAAGACACAAGAGAGGAAGAGAAAGAGCTACATCTTAGCAAAATAAAATATTTGACTGGTCAACTGGAGGTAAGAAAAATTATGGAGAGGCATTTGAAGCAAGAGAACAAGATATATAGGAAAAAAAATTCCAAATTGATCAAGGAAAATGAAAATCTGAATGAGAAAGTTGGAAAATTAGAGACAAATAATACCCTTATTTCTAAACAAGCTTACAGGTGGCTGAATGAGAAAAACACATGGAAGTATAAGTATGAAAGACAAAATGTCATGAATTCAATATATAAGGGAGAACAATATAAAGGGATAGATTGTATTTTTCAAGTAGCACAGTAGGAGGCATATGTATCAGGTATAGTATCTACATCAGAGCTCAGGAGATCCAAGAGAAAGAAGCAAGCATGAGGACATGCTTGTACATCAACAAGGGGGAGATGTTGGCCTTCGTTTTTTATCCAATTTTGTTGAATTAAATACATGTTTTTTTCATGTTATACATCCATATACCATCCATATTCACTCTATTTTTACCAATTTATGCATATCTAGGTATATAAATTAATTTTTCCAATTTTTAGAAGTTTTTACAAAAAATGAATTTTAAGTGCATTTTTGGACAGAACTAGAAATTCTCGTAATGGCTTCATTGATGTCATACTTGCAGGACACTTGGAATCAAACAGAGCATATTTATATAAATATTGGGAACTAAGAATGGATGTGCAACTATTGATTTTGTCAAACTGAGCTTAAACAGGCCCAGTCAAATCCAGTCAAACATTACCGTTATTTTTGAAATCCCTAGGAAATAGGCCAAATTTAGCATTTTATTGGATTTTCCAGATTTTGAGAGATTATATGGATGAGATTGACTAGAATAGATAGGATAAGGATAGATATGTGAGCTATAGACATTTTGGTTAATTTGTTTTCATATTTTTGTCGGAAATACTGAGGGGGGGGTGAACCAATATTCCTTTCAATTAGTATTATTATTAATCTTTTAGAGCATTAGTTAATATCCAATTATTATCAGTGTTTGTACAATGATAGCAGTAAACAAAATGAACATAAATGAACATAGTTTTTAAGGTGAAAACCCCCTCTAGGACGAAAACCACCTGAATTCTTTTCTAATAATTCTTTTATATTCAACTCCAATTGAAAAGAAAGCTCCAACTTCCTAGAATCTAGAAAATCATTCTTCTCCAACTCCCACTGGATGGACGCTCCAACGCTCAAGATTCTTTAGTAGTTAACTGAATGGATCCCCCAACACCCAATGAACTACAACTCACCCTAGAACCACCCTAATTTTTCACAAGCTTGAACCTATTGGTGACTTCATGCACGAGCCTAGCACAACCATACCACCCTATAGAATAATAAAAGAAGAATGGAATCACGTACTAGGGAAAATGGTCCACTTTACAATGATATAGAATAATGTAGAAGAAGAAGACACACTAGAACATAACCCCAACTATGACGCAAATACCTAATGATGATCTTATAACTCCTGACACTGCCTCTTCAATTCTTAGCAAATAGACACTTGTACAAATTTGACAATGATGTTTTTGCAATGACTCAGTACAATGATACCTTTACAATGATAATATGCAGTGTTGCCCACATGAAGACTTCATGTGGTGAAATTCTTGTTGTTGTTCTGCACCTAAATTGTTTCTCTTTCCATGCTACCATTTATCACTCTTTAGAACATTAGATCATGCATTGAATCTTCTCTTGATGAATATATAATACCTGCAAAAAGTATTGAAGGAAATACCCATGACATGATAATAGAAAAACTTACCTCATTCTTCAAAGTATATGTCAGTGCTAAACAAAATAAAATTAGAATACAAATAACCTAATGAAATTAAGATATGAACATGCATATACAGAATATACTTACCTAGAGCTTACCTCTGCTACACCTTGCTTTGCTTTGCGGCCCTAGAAAGTATGTTCCTTTGCAGCCCTTGACAACACATGATCTAGATTTTTCTTTCCTTCTAGGATCTCAATATTGAATCTAGTGTATATATGTTATTTAAGATCCCCAATATGTGATTTTCAGTCCTATAGTAGTCCCCTAAGTCTTCTTTCCAATTCCATATATCTAACCCAATTTGGATTCTTCAAGGCAAAGTTATGCCCAATCTCTCACAATGACCTAATTATGGACTAGTTCAGTAGAGTGAAATTGTATGGTGTGCCACATGTCACTATTTCCTTGTTTGGCTCTGAAATTGATACTAATAAAACTAAATTCTATGCACTATCTGCCACGTTTTACAAAATTCCAATCTGATACTCAGAGAGAGAGAGAGTTATGATGATTTTCCCATGGTCACCTGTTTGAGATGAAGTTCAGGAGCCCACAAAAACCCTAACTTCCACTGATCATATCTTTGAAAATGTTATGCACCATGATCTGAAATTGTTACACGAACTTCCTTGGGATTTCGGCTTTGCCACATAAAAATTTCAGCTTCTTAACCTTTGTATAAAACAATTTATAGCGAAAATTCCATGATGGCTTGTTTCAAGTAGAGAAATCCCTACATGAGGACGATATGAGGGTCACAATTTATATAAATGCTTAGGTTGAGAGGGACTTCAACAAGTGAATGTGGGAGGAATTTTAGGAGCTTAAAAATTATTAATTATTTACTTTTCAATGATTGCAACCAATTATTAGTGTCATGCCACAACCCCATGGGGTTTTAGCTAACTAACTGGGGTTACTAACTTCCAACAAGAATATCTCTCAAACACTGAAGAATTAAGTGGCGTTCCATATATCAACGAAAACATCTCAAAAATTATAAACCATAAAAAATATCCTTGAAACAGAATATAGTAATTTGGTAGGTCAAAATTCCCATGCAAGATCGAGGGTAGCCCCTGGTGGTGCTTGGGTTGACATCAATGACAACCACTAATAAAAATTACACCCATTTGGCATTGATGGAAACAAAACTACTCCCCCTGCGATCATGACACCTCTTCCTACAACATTCTCTCCCCCTTTGGCATCAATGGCAAAGGGTACTCCCCCTAACACACAACCATCTTGCAGTCCTGTACACACTTCCACTCCCCCTTTATATTATGAATAAGGAAAATCAAATGAGAAATTGGGAGAATCCCAAGCTTCTGGTGAAGATATTCCAATGCTTCACGAGGTAAAGGTTTAGTGAAGCTATCAGTGATTTTTTCTTTTGTACCAACATATTCAAGTTTGATATTCTTTTCAGCGACTTGTTCTCTAACAAAATGACATTTTATCGGAATTTGTTTTGTTTTTGAATGCATGACAAGTTTCTTGGAGATGTTGATGGCACTCATGTTATCACAGCAGATGGAATAGGCTCACTAAATTTTACTGGAAGAACTTGCAAATATTGTTTCATCCAAAGGACTTGAGTACAACAAGCTGTCGCTGCAATGTATCCTGCTTCCGTTATAGATAACAAGATTGAGGTTTTCTTTTTGCTCAACCATGATACGAGACAACCACCTAGACATAATTTTTCTCCACTATTACTCTTACGATCATCAATGCTTCTTGCCCAATCTGCATCTATAAAGGCTTGAATAATGAGATTTCTACCCTTCAAATACCACAAGCCATATTCTGTTGTGCCCTTTAGATATCGAAGAATTATTTTGATGGCAATAATATGTGATTCTTTTGGTGCCGCTTAGGATCTTGCTACTTTTCAAACTGCTTGCATAACATCTGGCCAGGAGGATGTTACATATAGAAGACTACCAATCATAGATCTATAAAACCTTTGATCCACATCCTTAGATGAGTCATCTATGCTCAATTTTCAACCTGTTACCATCAGAGTAAGGACGGGTTTGAAATATTCCATTTTGAATTTCTTGAGCATTGCCTTGATGTACTTGGCTTGACATATAGATATTCCCTTCTCTTTCCGAGATATTTGAAGCCCAGAGAATTATGTCAGCTCACCAAGTAAAGACATCTCAAACTCGCTTTGCATCTTTGTAGCAAAGTTCTTAATTAATCGATCATCATTGCTACCAAATATTATCATCCACATATACCTCAACGATTGTTAAATTATCTTTATCAATTTGTACATAAATATTGTTATCAACAGTATCTTTCTTGAACCATTGTTGACGTAGATATCCATCAAGATGAGCATACCATGCTCTGGGAGCTTTCTTGAGACCATATAGAGCCTTCTTTAACCTGCAAACATAGTCTTATTTTTTTGATAGTATAATACCTTCAGTTTTTTCGATGTAAACTTCCTCTTCTAATTCACCATTCAGAAATGCTGACTTAACATCCATTTGGTTGACTTTGATTTTTCTTGAACATGCATAGGCGACAAACATTCGGATGGCTTCCATTTTGGCAACTGGTGTAAATTTTTTGTCGAAATCAATTCCTTCCAGTTGTTCATAGCCTTTGCAAACCAATCTTGCTTTGTTTCTGGTAACCTATCCATGTTCATTCAATTTGTTCCTAAACACCCATTTAGTCCCAATGATGTTTTTATATTTTGTTCGTGGAAGTAATTCCCAGGTTTTATTCTTCTCGATTTGATCCAATTCTTCATTCATAGTGAATGCAATTTTACTTAGTAAACCACCTTTATTAAGTTGTTTATGGTCTAAATAGGAAACCGCATGAGGAAATGTTAAATAAATCTACATTTTTTTTTATTTTCCTCAAGGAATAATTAGTTAAACAATAGTTTAATTGATATTCCTAGTTATATCTAACCCAAAACAGGGAAATTAATTAGATAAATCATTATTTATCTTATTATTTCCTAAGAATAATTATTTAATCCTTATTTAAATAAAATTCTTTGTTGAATATGACTAAATCACCCATAAATAATTAAATAAATCATTATTTATTTGATTATTACTCAACCACATCCTTAAAATGATAAATAAATCATTTGTTTATTTATTATTTACAAATAAAGGGATTTGACCCAAGTCAAATTCCTTTTCCCTCCAAGAAATATAACAAAATATTCCATAAAAGTTGGATCTTGATTTGGTTAATAATATTTTAATTATGCACCAATATCTAGACTGACTCAATATTTTGTTATAAATAGAAGGGTTTTTCCATTCATTCACTACCTTTTGTTGCCTATAGATCGCTCTGGATCTATACTTTTGGTTTGACTTTGATCTACCATCATAGTCATATTTTGCTACCATTTTTGTCTGGGTTTTCTACACCATCAAGAGAGAATAATTTTAGATCTGAAGTGCTGAGGAATTACAAGAACCCAACCCATTGACGAGAACTGGAAACATCCTTCTATGTTTTCCTCCGAGGTGCCATTAATAAAAAAATCATTCAACATATTATTGTCTTGTCTATTGGATGCATGGAGTAAATCTCGTTTTTATTTACTGCTTAATGTCTTTTGATGCATTGATCTAGATTTTTGCAGCATTTATCTTGATCACCTAATTGCAAATCTAAGGATATTGGCAGCCATATTTCCTGTTAGAGATTTTTGTTATGCACAGCTAAAGTGGTCTTTTTCATACACTTGCAATTAAGATTCATACTAACAACTGGCGACTCCACACGGGTTTACGATTACGACCGTTGTCGTTTTTCTGATCCTTGCATATATAGTTGCTTCAAACCCTACGATTTCTCTTCAGCCTCTTGTTTTTTCTTTTCTTGATATTTTTTTAACCTATAAAACGATAAAACGATACAAATTATAACTTCCATGTGTTTTCGTACCTATTGCACAGGTGACAGACATCAGTCGCAGCTGAGACAACACTTATTTCTGAAATCTGCCGCTGAAAGTGCCCGAAGTGCAGGTCACACTTTTTGGCCCAAAATCTGTGACCTGGAGCTTCAGGAAGTGAGAATCTATCCAAAAAATGTGACCTCAGCAAGAAACAGGTTAGAAACTGCGACCTGGAGGTTTTGCTGGATTTTTTTGAAAGTTTTCTGGGTTTGTCTGAGCCTCTGTTCAAGGTTGTCTGACCTCCGTCTCCGCCCATTTTAGACCTGTACTTGTTCTATTTTTCTCAAATAAGTGGGAACCTATCCCCCTAGGGCTTCAGTACCCTCCACTTTTTGTGGAAGAGTTTTTGTTGTTGCAGGTTGTCTAAAAATTCAAATTCTTCAACCATTTTTCAAATCTGGTACCTCACCTTCAGATCCACTTCAGATTGGCTTTTTATCCATCCAAAACGCCTCATTTAGTTTTTTTTGGGTTTTCCTCTAGGGTCACCTCCATTTCCCTCCAGGACATAGCCTTTCACCACCTCATTTACAACAATCTTTCCTCTGATTTGTTGTTGTTTTCTACACCACTTTCTACCATATTTGACCTTTAGATCCCTGTCCCTCCTGACCTTAGATCTATTGGCTATTTTAGTGTGTTTTTATTAGTTTTTTACCCACTTACAGACTAGTTGGTGAGAGGCCCACCTCCTTTGGTTTAGATTATTTCATTATTAGCTATTTATTTTCTGTTATTTCAATATTATATACTGTTATTTGCAGGTTTATTTGCAGCTATACAACACAATTTTTAATTTTCTCTACAAATGTCTGGGTTTAAAAATTAAAATTTACACACTTTACACACACACCCTAAGCGAAAAAGGGCTTGGTTAACACCGCCAAGAAAAGACTCTAAAACATTGAAATCAATTGATGCTGCACCTCTTTGCCCTTGTTTCAACATTGTAATCAATTGATCCTGCACCTCCCTGCCCTTGTTGGTCTCTTTTTCCTTTTTGTCGTGTTTTTGTCATCATCATTGCATGACCAAGGCATTTATCCCAGATACTTCTTAGCCTTCATCCTTAGTTTCCGATAGGAATACTTACTCCTTTGCGTAGGATTCGACTTAGTCCTCCACCGAGTCCGCACTCCAAATATTCTTCTGGTTCATTGGGTTCTCTTTATCGTTCTTCCCCCAGTTCTCCCCCTATCACCTTCACCATGTCTGGTGCAGGAGCTAATGCTGCTGGTAACCCCTGACCTAATGTTGGGAATATCATTAGTGGGACCGCAACAGACACTACCCCGACTATGCCCTTTCTCCCCTACATGGCAGGCCTCAGCCTTCCTGATTTTGAGAAGTTGATAAATGACCCTATACAACATGATGTTGCTTGGCCTGCCATGCCAACCAAGCTCCCTTCCGACATCCCCAAGTTTTAAGGTCTTGCTGGTGAATATCCTACAAATCATGTTCAATCTTTCCACATGTGGTGTTTGTATAACTCCATTACCGATGACTTTGTCCGTCTTCGGTTGTTCCAACGTACGCTTACTGGTGAAGCTTCTATGTGGTATGTTGATCAGGCCCCTTCCTCTCATACCATCTTTGCAACTCTTGCCTAGGATTTTCTATCTTACTTCCAGCTTCCCCTTCGTTATGACACTGGTACCAAAATTTTGACTTATTTTCGTCAATCTTCTATGACCCGCCTATCCAATCATGTCTAGGAAGGGCAGAGAATAAAGAGCCTATGTCGAGCCCCTACATTTGAAGAGCGTGTCTACATGGAATGGTTCCTTAGATCTCTCTTGCCCCCTATTGGAAAATATGTCGCATCACATTTTCCTCAAACTGAAGAAGCCGCTCTCCAAATTGTGTTAAAATATGACCTAATCTACGCTCAGTCGGGTTATGTTTATACCATTCTACCTGATCTTCCCAGACTTGGTGGTGCCAATGCACCAGGGGCATCTCACGCCGTGGACAGTATCGTTGGAGCTCTCTCCAATCCATACGATCAGCCTCCCATGGGCTATGGTCTTCCCCAGGGGAGGCCAGCACCTCCTGCACTTTTCCCCCTCCCAGTAGCACGTATCTAGGATATGGAATGCCTCCTATTTTTGCCCAACCTTCTGTTTACCACACTGTTACCCAACCTAATTATTATTTGTATCCATAATCTGGTGCTCCAGCTCCTCCAGCATTAGCACCTCTGCCTCCCTTGCCTTCTCAACCCCCGCAAGAGCAGCCAGCACCCCCTTAAGGGAAGGTGTATGCACAGGAGGGCGTGACTAATCCTCTTCCTTCCAAAAATAATAGGAAAGGAACTCAAATTAAATCTGCCTCTCGTAATTTTGGACCTAATCCGCAAACTAATGCCCCTAACACTGCTAACCAGCAATAAGGCACTCAGCCCAAGCAGGACAAGCTTGTTCGCACGAACAAGCCTTGTTCTTGTTGTGGTGTTTTTGGTAATTACACGCATGATTGTCCTCTTTTTCCATAGATGCAGTAGATGTGGGAGTCTCAAGAAAAATTGCGATGACAACAAGCCTCCCCTTCTGTCCCTCCCAGTGCTATGCCTAGTCAGTCGGTTGTTCTTACTAATCCTTTCCCTCAGCAAGGATTTGTGGCTACCCAACCACCTGAAGGTCAGGCGGCCACTCAACCTCTTTCATTTGGTACCCCTGATAACCATATCCTCATGATGAACTCTGACCAACCTGTTATCGTTGACCTCAACCTTCAGACTCAGTCCCGTCAGTACAACAAACCTCCCGCTACGACTGTCCCCGAGCCACCTCCTTCAGTTTCTATAGAGCCTCTTTCAACACCTAATGGGCCCTTGAAGATCCCTCAGCCTAAGGTGGAGGTTCATACCAAGATCCCTAAGGGACCACTACACGAAATGATGCTTCTGGAAAAGCTGCCCATTCGTATAGTATAGTATATTATTTGGCGCAATCTCCTACCACCATCTCAATGCTGGAACTCCTCCAGTCATGCCCTTCACAACGAAAAGCTTTACTATCTGCCATGGGCGCTGTAGGTCCTACCAGTGATCACTTGATTGTCTTCAATATTGACCGGTCAGAACATCCTCCTCTTATTGCTTCCGTTGCCTTCCAAATCCCAGTCAAAATCTAGAATGCCAATGTTTCCTAGTGTATCATTGATGAGGGGGCATCCACTTGTGTGATGTCTGCTTTGGTTTGGAAGCAACGCAGATCACTTGAGTTGGCTCCTTCCATGATCACTCTTCGAGCATGGGATGGCCACACCTCCCAGCCCATTGGCCTGTTCTGCAATTGTCCTATTACTCTTGTGGGCAAGACTGTTTGTGTCGATGTAGAAGTCATTGATGCCCCCTTAGATTACAACATTCTATTGGGTCATAGCTACACCTATGCGATTTTTTTTGTCCCATCTGTAGTCCACCACAATATGTCCTTCCCTCATAATGGAAATATAGTCACCATTGACCAGTTGACATATTACGAACCAAAGTCTTAGACCTCCCCTGAATCCATCATCTCTTCGGTGGCTAATAAGCAAACCGTCGATCATTTGACCAGTGTCTCACCCGAATTCTACAAATATTCCTCTCTGCTTAGTACATTCCCTGGTCTTCCTCCTCCTGTCTCTAATTCTAGCTCATCAAATTTTTGCATGATGCAATTGTCTCGGGCTACCCTCAAGCGGCCCGCTTCGGTTAGTGCACAACCTCCTCACCCTCCACAACCTACTCCTAGCCGTTCGATTCAGCCATCTGGACCTCCTCCTCCTAGCCCTTCACCTAAAACTGGTATTCATGAGCCTCTTTATTCTCCTGGAATGGTTCCTCCAAGCCTTAACCATCTTGGAACCATCCCGCCTGGCCATTTCCCCTTCGGTCAGATATCGTTCCTAACTCCCCCTCCAGGAGTGTACACGGTACCTATCATGGCTACCCCCTCTCTTCCCAATCTGACCCTGGGGATTCCTGTCTGGTACCTTGACCCCCCAGCCGCTACCCTTCCTGGTCAACCCAAACCTTATCTTGCTTTGACCCCAGTTCAATCAGTCCCTATGACTTCTCCCGCTACTACAGTGCCTCAGCCACCTCAACAGGAACCATCTCCTATTTCGATCACTTCAAGTAAGAAGGGCAAAGCTAGCAAGCAGGGACCTAAAGACAAGGCTACCCCGACAAACCCTGCCCCTCCTCGGCTTCCAAAGCGTACTATCCAATGTGCTTTGTGTGATGTTGTTAGTCATGCCACCCATACCTATCCAGAATTACCTAACCTCAAGCCCATGGTTAACGAAGCATTTCCAGAGTCTGATATCGCAGAGGTATATGTCACTATACATGATTCAGTCCCGAAACTCAAGTATTTGGGCACAAATCACCCCTGTGCTTTGTGTTATTTCCATGGCCACTATACTTACCTCTGTCCCCACCTCGAGGACTTTCGCACCTCTCTAGCGACAGTTCGTTAATTCGAGGCCAAGCGCAATGAGTCCATCACTCCAATATTTGTGTGTTTTGCTTCAGAAAAACCAGAGGACACATCCACTCTCATAGACATTCCCCCTCCGGATGTTGAAATGACAGATTCTTCGACCACTGTCCACTACCTGTCATCATCTATGAGATCCTTGGTGGAAGACCCCCCTGGGCCTTCCCCTTCTGTTTTGCCTGACCTCCCTTCAGCGATCACCTTGAGCTCAACATCGGTGGATCCTTCATCTACTTATTCTTTTGTCACCCTCCATGACGATGCACATGTGAACCTCTCTTCTCATGATGATGAGTCAGGTAGCTTCATCACGTCAGGTGGTCTTTCTTCCACCAGTCACCCCATCTTCTATTACAATGACGACATTATGGAAGTAGTTACCACCCCTAACTTTATATTTCCCCCCTTACATCGAACCCATGCATTCGAACCACATACACCTTGTGGCCATTACATTGACACCCAATGTTTGCGTAAGGAGGCACCCATATTTGAGAGACCAGGAGAAGAAATTCTCCATAACTCTCCTAGTGTATCTGGTCATGTTGACTCTAGTACCATTATTATTCCACATTTAGAAGAACCTCTAGTGTCCCATATCACTTCATATCACTCTAGGGATGATACCCCTCATCATTCCTTCATCGTACATCAACAACCCAGTCCCTTCAACATTTTTTTTGACCAGCTTGTGAGTTTTCTAGAAGAGCACCAATTCAATATCTCCAAATCCTCTTTTTGGGATAGTGACACCATGTTTGCAAACCCAGAAACTTAAGTCCATTTTCTTCATATATGCAGTAACAAAAGAGATTGGTAATCCTCCATTCCCTTTCTCGAACTGCATAACCACACCGAAAAAAAATGGTGCACCACATCATTAAAATGTGTTTAGATTCCCCCTTTCTAAACACATTTTGGCATGACCATAACATGCTTGGGGGAACCTATGCCCCTCAACCATAAAAATCCTAGATCTCAACCAAAGACAACACTGAAACCCCCTTTCTCTGACATGTTGCACTTTTTAGGTCATTTCCCATGACAGCTCGCAGTTTTCTGCCCAGTACCTACTACCCAGGTCACAGAACAAACCCATAAATTTGTGACTTGGCCTATTCATGAGCTCTGGGGACCTAAACAGAACTTTCAATCCACTGAAATGAAAGAGTAGGGTTAGGCCTCTTACTTGTAACTAATGGATCTCGATTCCAGCAGTCGGTTTGTCCACTACGCTCGCTATAAGATTTAGGGCCTTCTCTCCTCTCTACATTCACCACAGCTCCACATGCAAATGAGTGAATTTGGAGGGAAAACGCCTTATTAAAAGAAAACCCCTGATTTTTCTTTTGCCTACTATGGCCAAATCATAGCTCATTTTGACGAACAGTATGTACCGTTGGAAAGCTCTCACTGAGCCCTCAAATGGGTATCTATTAGTTTTTAGTGATATGATACTTCACCAAGACACATTTTATCCAGGAAGCGTCACTTCACCCCTCTTCAAAATCGAATTTCTTCACTTGTAACACTCGTACCAGGGACACCACTTTGCCTCCATACTTTTCCACGCTCGTGTCGATTTTCGTCATGAGTTACCATCTTGTACTCATGTTTATATGGTCCCCCATTGAACCTTTACTGTGTGACAGCACCATTGAGTCGCCCTTGTTTAGAGCATATGAGTTGAGTCATCATCGTGGCATTCATGGAGTCCATCCCGAGTGCCTTTGTATCTCGCTATAGTCGTCCATCCTTCATTGCTTGGTCCCTCTTTCGTGTTGCACAATATGGCCTCTAGTCCCACTGTCTTGTATCCCTCATGATATTGTGTCAGTCGCTGCCAGGTCATACATGCCCTTTATGCTCTAACAAGGGAAGTCGTCCATTCGCTACTCAGTCCCCCCCATTTGATCATCACCCCTGGTGTCTGTCTGTCAGTCACTCTACTATTTTCTCTCGTGCCTTAGTTGAGGACCCCTTATTGCCTCACCTATGGTGGACATCCTTCTGTCAACATCAGATCATTTATTCTAGAAGACAGGTCTAGAGGGTTATGTACCTTGGTTCTAGCTTCCACTCTTATTTGATACCTTGGATTAGGAAAAGGGACTCCTTATAGCCCTTTGACTTTATTGTTTCTTATCTCCATCTCCTTATAGCATGATCGAGATCGGTATACTCGATGGTTCAGTGATGCAGTAGATTAGATCGGTGATCCTCAGGTGTGTGTGAGATGTATCAACCCTCATGAGGGGGTGGCCCTACAGGTAGCCCCCCACATGCCCAGATGACCTCTTCATTTCAGCCTTCAATGCAGCTCCACAGATTTGATGATGTTAGCCTCAGCCGCTTACAGTGCCTTTTTGATTGCATGTATCAGCCAGATTTTCAAAGCCCTTTCTTGTTTACAGGGGCATTTGGGTTGTATTTGTACCTCATGTACTCAGATACTGTGGTATAAGTCCTGGCTGTTATCCCAGGCACAATATGTATGTGGGATTCATTATCATTTTTTTTATCTGGCTCGTGTTTATGCCAGCATGTACTATATTGTTCAGTCCCTTGTTTACTGGACGCATTATTCTTTGTACTTTGTGTCAGTAGGCATAGCTATGCCTCCCCCGTCACCTATAGCATAGGTACTCACTCATAAAAGAGACTTGTCGCACCTTTAAGTCTCGCCTCCTTAGGGTATATTCCTCTCAGTGCTTTGGTCTACCTTATATTTCTCTCTCTCTTACTTCCCCTTCGGTGTCTAGTGATTGAGTTCTTACAACGTACTTCGGTCATACGATTATCTCCTAATGCTCACATGTTGGGGGGAAATCTGTTACACCATTTTTTTGGTCATCTAACCTATTGTTATTAGATGGACCCAAGTACACCATGTAAGACCAATTTTACCCTAAGTAAATTGCATTCACTATGAAAATTAACTTAGTAAACCACCTTTATTAAGTTTTTTATGGTCTAAACAGGAAACCCCATGAGGAAATATTAAATAAATCTACATTTGTTTGATTTTCCTCAAGGAATAATTAGTTAAACAACAATTTAATTGATATTCCTGGTTATATTTAACCCAAAATAGGGAAATTAATTAGATAAACCATTATTTATCTTATTATTTCCTAAGAATAATTATTTAAACCTTATTTAAATAATATTGTTTTTTGAATATGACTAAATCACCCATAAATAATTAAATAAATCATTATTTATTTGATTATTACTCAACCATATCCTTAAAATGATAAATAAATCATTTATTTATTTATTATTTACAAATAAATAGATTTGACCCAAGTCAAATTCATTTTCCCTCCAACAAATATAATAAAATATTCCATAAAAGTTGGATCTTGATTTGGGTAATAATATTTTAATTATGCACCAATATCTAGAATAACTCAATATTTTGATATAAATAGAAGGGTTTTTCCATTCATTCACTGCCTTTTGTTGCCCAAGGATCACTCTGGATCTATACTTTTGGTCTAACTTTGATCCACCATCATAGTCATATTTTGCTACCATTTTTGTCTGGGTTTTCTACACCATCAAGAGTGAAGAATTTTAGATCTGAAGTGTTGAGGACTTACAAGAACCCATCCCATTGAGGAGAACTAGAAACATCCTTCTACGTTTTCCTCCTAGGTGCCATTAACACAAAATTCATTCAACATATTCTTGTCTTGTCTACTGGATGCATGGAGTAAATCTCGTTTTTATTTACTGCTTAATGTCTTTTGATGCATAGATCTAGATTTTTGTAGCATTTATCTTGATCACCTAATTGCAGATCTAAGGATATTGACAGCCATCTTTTCTATTAGGGTTGTTTGTTATGCATAGCTAAAGTGGTCTTTTTTCGTACACTTGCAATTAAGATTCATACTAACAATCTTCTTTAGAGATAAAGTTCCTTTTGAATCCTTTCCTTTTGCCTTGCTTGTTGAATTTCTTAAAGCCTTTCCTTTTGAGTTGTGAAATTCCCAACCTCACCATAGCTGAAAGATATCAATGGAAGTTTACCTTTGAATTTTCCCTTACCAAATTTTAGTTTTCTCGTAAAGTAAGAATATTCTCCATCTGAAAGACCTTGTTCATCATCTTCCTTTTCTTCACACTTGCAGGTGCTAGTATTTTATTTTGAAGGTTGTTTGTCCTTATTGGTTTTCTTAGATGCAACGAACATATTTTCTAGATACGAAGTACCCTCTTCTTCATCAAGTCTCATCTCATATGATATGAGAACTCCATGTAATTCCTCTTTGCTAAGTTTGTCCATATTTTCACTATATTCTAAGACCGATACCTTCGGGTTGAATCTCCCTGGTAACATTCTAAGAATATTTCGTATAATAGTCTTCTCATCAACTGGCTCTCCCAATCCTTCCAGAGTGTTGGTTATTTCATCAAAATGTTAGAAGTATGCAGCAATGTTGCAATATTATTTTATTCTGAGTTGCTCAATTTTTTCTCTGTAGATTTGAAGCTTTGCTTGTTCGACATTTGCGTCACCTGAATATATATTCTCAATATTTTCCCATACATTTTTGGCACTTTTACAACCCCAACACCTTATGATAAGTAGATTCAGTAAGTATACTGATAATAATATTCTTTGCTTTTGCACCATTTACCAAATTCTTCTTACCTTGTTCATTTGCGGATCGTGTAAATCCATTTTGAACAGTGTCCCATACTTCATAACCTTGTGCTAAGAGATAGACCTCCATTCTTCCTTTCTAGAGTGCATAATTATTTTCATTGAATAGAGGTACACAATTATTGGTATGCTCCATGACCTCCTTCCAGCTGTTAAACTGTTATTGAAGGAACCAAGCTCTAATACCAATTATTGGAAATACTGAGGAAGGGGGGGGGGGTGGTGAATCAGTATTCCTTTCAATTAGTATTATTATTAATCTTCGATAGCATTAGTTAATCTTCAATTATTATCATTGTTTGTACAATGATAGCAGTAAACAAAAGGAACACAAATGCACACAGTTTTAACGTATAGACCCCCTCCAGTAAAAAACCCACCTGAATGATTTTGTAATAATTCTTTAATAATCAACTCCAATTGAAAAGAAAGATCCAACTTCCTAGAATCTAGAAAAGAATTCTTCTCCAGCTCCCACTAGATGGATGCTCCAATGCCCGAGATTCTTCAATAGTCAACTCAACAGATGCCCCAACACACTGTTGTAATTCCCAGAGATAGCCTTGAGTTGCAAAAGACCAGTGCCTAGGACATATTAAAATGAGAGGTTAGATGTAGAAAATTATAAGGATGCATGTGACAGAATATGGATAAAGAGAGTAATGGTTTTTGTGTTTTAGGAATGGTGAAGACCTTGGAGTCTGATTCATGTGAATTAACCTATATTGCGAGATGGATCATGAATTTTTATGGCTGGGTAGCTTCCTAATGGGCCAAGTATGAAACAACAAGCAGAGGCTTTCAAAATATGCAGAGGTTTTGAGAAGGAACAGAGGAGGAGGAACCTGCGAGAGACAGGCTTAAAAGTCTTTAGAATATGTCTCCCATGAACTCAGAGGAAGCGGATGTAAGTGGAATATGACCAACAACAGAGATTCATGGAGCGTGAATTAATGGATCAAAACAAACTTAACACATGAACGTTATACATACATGAATTCATGGATAAAAATGCATACCACTAGCAGCTACATTACACGAATCATCAAAGCATCAAAACATTGATATATGATTATACATAAACAAGAGATGACTGATAAACAAGAGAATACATATAAATACTACTCATTGCTCCATATGGAATCCAAATAAGAAACCTTGTATATCATATTATGTTCAAAATAGCTCTCCCAAATATGTTTCCTAGAGCATAAAGAGCACAGTCATACAGAACTACAAGAAAATTTCTCAAAAATTCAGAACCTTTATTTCATCTCTGAACTCTCTACATATAGAGTTCTACTGAGGGTTTATGATCAAATAATATTCCATGATTTACACACACATGCGAAAATCAAAATATCCTAACCAAGTAGCAGAGCATGCATCAAGCAATCACTCCCATAATCAGAAAATCAAAATAGAATCGAGTGAAATCTAGATTTCAGTAGCAAGACATCATAATCAAACAGTAAAAGAAAAACACAGTTGGCCACGGAGGCAAAATCCTGGAATCTTCAAATGGGGCGGAGAGGAGTGGTTGTGAATAGGTGGGGTGTCTCGCTTCCATCACATGATTCCACCTACTGTGTGAATCCTCCACTCCCTTGTTCTCATGATTCACATTAATCATTATGAAACGGCCAATCATGTCACAAGTGCTTGGATCTTTAGTAGATATTTCCTAGACAAAATGAATCAACCGTAGTTGTGCTTGTTCCACCAAAACCCCATGTTGTGCTTAACTTGCAAAACTAGAGACAGGGCTTTAGAAGGGAGCCTATGGAATTGACACATAGCGGGATGGTTTAACACTGAAAAGGGTGAGACAAAGGCCATGAAAGGGCTATTGATGATGTGGCAGGGAGGTGGGACCCGAACTGATATCACAGATCGCAGATCAGGAGTTTTTGTTATAAGCAATGAAGAGTAAATGGTATAAATTGAAATTTGTGAAGTGTGATGGGTGGAGGTGATGTGGCAAGGAGGTGGGCCCACCCACAGATCATAGATCAATATTTTTTGTTATAATCAGTGATGGGGTAAATGGTATAACTTGTTATTTGTGAAGTGCGATGGGCAGATGTGACATCACAAGGAGGTGGGCCCACTCGAAGATCGCAGATTGAGAGTTTTTGTTATAATAAATGAAGGGTAAATGGTATCACTTGCGATTTGAGAATTTCGATGGGAAGAGGTGACATGGCAAGGAGTTGGGCTCGCCTGAAAATCGTATATCATTAGTTTTTGTTATAAGCATTGAAGGGTAAATGGTATAGCATGTGATTTGTGAAGTGCGATGGGCAGAAAAGCGACGTGGCAAGACAAAGGTGGGGCCCAAATTATATTTCAAATTTCAATTCTGGGAGTTTTTTTATGAGCAGTGAAGGGTAAAGGTTATAACTTGCGATGTGCGACGTGCAATGGGAAGAAAGGTTGGCGATGCAAAAAGGTAAGTGGTAAGTGCCCGTTCCTCCTTTGGCTGTAGGGTGTCCGCCTGACCTGGGCTTGAAGTGCTTGGCGTTCACTTTAGTTTCTCCTACTCTTGATTTGCTTCGCTTTCCCATGTTGCCTTATCATTCATAGAAATCACAAGCCAAAATTGACTCCATTGGGATGACGCACTCGTTTGAGCGTGTCGAGAACTCGCAGGCCACTTGCTTGTGTTCTCCTTAATGTGCCTAGGATCATTGTTAGAAACATTTTCAAGAAGCTTTAACCAAAAAAAAAACATGAATTCATGTGGAAATAACAAACAACATATATAGAATTTGACGATATGTACAATGGGCCATCGTAGCCTGCTATCATTGCTGGAAGTAAGGCTTGAGAAATTGTCCATTGACAGGCATCTCGAGTGTGTCTCCTTCCAAATTCTCCAGCCCAAAGGTATTGTTGCCTTTGACCTCTGCCACCCTGAATGGACCAAACCAAAGGGGGTTGAACTTCCCATGTTTCCCTTTTTCTGACTGTCTGACATCCTATCACAGCACAAAATCCCCTGTTTGGATCTCCTTGTCTTTAGCTCTTTCATCAAATAAGCCTTTCATATTTTCCTCAGACTCTGCTAGTCTAAGGCTTACCTGTTATCGTGTTTCAATTAGTTCGACCAATTGGTCATTCTTTTTATAATGTCGTTTGTATTTTCCTTTCTCTCTTGTAAGAATCAGGCCACGGGTAATGCAAGCTGAATATGGAAGACTGTTGCTCTACCGTAAACTTGATCGTAAGGGGACTTCCCTATGGATCTTTTAGTGGTGATGCGATTCGCCTAGAGAGAAAATTTGAGCTCAGAATCCCAGCTCTTTTGGCTTTCGTTGATGGTATTTTTCAGGATCCTCACCGGCTTCTTGTTAGATGACTCCACTAATTCGTTCCCCTGTGGATAATATGAAGTGGAATGTCCTAGAATAATATTAGAATGTAGAAAAAACTTCATGAACATAGCTGATTTAAAATCCTGGGCGTTATCTGTTACGATTTTGGTAGGGCACCCAAACTTGGCTATTATGTTTCCCTCCAAGAACTTGATCACCACCAAATCTATGGAATTCCTTGTGGACAAGGCCTCAACCCATTTAGTGAAGTAACCCATGGCAGTGAGGATCCATCGATGTTGGTTGCTAGAAGTCGGGTGAATATCGCCTATGAAGTTGATTCCCCATTGTTTGAATGACTCTTCAACATGAACTGGGATCAATGGGATAGGTGCGAACCTTTTCTTTTCAGTGAATTTATGACACTTTTCGTAGGCCCAGACATGAGCATGTATGTTACCAAACAACTTGGGCCAAAATAATCCTGCTCTCAATATCTTCTGAGCAGTGGAATACCACCTGTAATTCCCACCACACATTCATTCATGGAACTCTATCATCACTTCATCCACCTCTTTCTCTGTTAAACATAGTTGTAAAATCCCAGCCGGGTCCTTCCAATACAGTCCCCCATTTTCCACTGTATACTTATGAGACCTTAACTTTAAAGTGTGATACTTGGTCTTATCATAGTTAGGGGGGCACCTCAGGCTTAACAGGTACTCCGCTATATCTTTACACAACAAGGATAGAAGGTACTTTAAATGTGTATTTTTTGTGGAAGATTTTATGCCCTGATGTGCACCTATATCTTCCTGTGCTTCTCCTCATGTCATAGATAGATTTATCCCTAGAGCTTGACAATTGGATTCAGAAAGAATCTTTGCTAGCCCTTCGCCTTTGATGAGTTTGGTGGGCTTTATCTCCATCTCTTACTCCTGAATCTTATCTATCCATTGCCCCTTTTTTCCTTCATTGTCGCCTTACACTAGAATATCCTTCACTGCTGCAGTGGGTACGTAAGTTGTTATGATGGACTGTAACACATACACCTGGAATGCCTTAACTAACTTGGCCAAAGTGTATGCTTGATTTTCTACAATTCTATATTTTAGTTTGGAAACTTGGAGGACCTGGCTGAAGAACGCAATAGGTTGTTCATGCCCTTCATCATTTTTTTGTAGCAACACCGTAGTTGTTATGTGAGGGGAGGTGAAATAAAAGATCATGAATGGCTTTCCATAATATGGACCCACCACCATTGGAGCTTCTGCAAAGTCTTGCTTGATCTGATTGAAAGAATCCCTGGATTGAGGAGTCCATTTTACTTCACTATTCTTCTTTAGTATTTCGGTGATGTTTCAGACGATCTTGACATAATTTGGGATGAACCTTCTAAGGAAATTTATTCTTCCCAGGAATACCTATAATTCCTTTTTGTTTCTTGGTAGGAAAATTCTGTTTATCACCTCCACCCGCTTCAATTCAATATTTACCCCTTTTTTGGTTACTATATTCCCTAATAACTTTCCTTCTTCTAGGGAAAACATGGATTTTTGGGGGATAAGAGACAGACCATACCTTTTACATTTGTCAAAAGTTTGTCGAAGATGATTTATATGCTTAGTGTCACTCTTTGAGAATATGGTGATGTCATCCAGTAAATCACCAAAATATTATCATGGTGTCCTATGAAAGAAATGTCCATCGCATGCTAGAATGTGGCACTGATGTTTATCAGGCTGAAAGGCATTCGGGCATACATGAAGGTTCCCCAAGGCGTAGTGAACGTCGTCTTCTTTTGATCTTCTGGGAGCACTGCCACCTCATTATATCTTGAGAAACCATCCATCATGGACATGCGAGAGGATCCTATCACCTTTTGCAAGGTGTGGTCCATCTTCGGGAGGGGATAATTGTATTTGAGTGAGGCTCTGCTCAGATTGCGAAAATCCACGCAAAGCCTTATCTCACTGTTTTCCTCCCTTATGGGTATCAGGTTCACCACCCATTCGGAGTACCTTAGAGGGACAATGATATTTTCCTGCAACAACTTATTTATTTCTTTTTCAATAGTTGGGAGAGGAATAAGGTTGATCTGCCTCAGCTTTTGCTTATGAGGCTTAGTGTCTTCTTTCAGAGGTATCTTATGTTGTATGACATCAATATAAAAGGTCTTTAAGTCCTGGTATGAACAAGCGAAGACGTATTTGTATGATCGAAAGAGATTCAGGAACTATCCTTGATATTCTTTGGGGTCTCTTTTCAACAACTTCACCACCTTTGGGTCTTCCTCTATCCCAATATTCAAAACCCTGACTGGTTCATCGAGGGTAGGTTTGCTAGGATTCACTGGGATATCATTTTTATCAAAATTCTTTCCAATGGCACAATACCCCTAGGACTAAAATTTCTCTTTAATTGAAAAACTTGGTGGCCGGCCAGTGTCTCCTCACATCTAGTTTTTGGCTCTTCACTATCATCCTTGGTCATTGAGTCGATCACCAAATTCGAGAATTCACCCACCATCTCCATAAAACGCTTGAATTTCTCTTCATCCTCGAAGATCTTCCAATGTTTTACATTGTCCAGAATGGAAGGGCAATATCTCACTTCCACCGCATATCTAAGCAACGAATTCTACGGAGCATGGAAACTGCTAGTAGCCATAGCTAGTGAGTCGGCCATTCTGTTCTTATCCCTTGGCATGAACTGAATGTTAAAATTAGAGAATAATTTCTCAAATAAATCCCCATATCTCATTCCTATAAGCTCTGAGCCACGGGTGATTAGTTTTTCATTGGCTCCTGAATTGCCTCACTACTAGCTCTGAATCTCCAAATACCTTGAGGTTTTATATGTTCATGTTATTTGCTGCCTGCAATCCCAACAACAGGGCTTCATAATCAACCACATTTTTGTGACTTCAAATTCTAGCTTGAAGGAGAGGGGAACTAAGCAACCTTCAGGTGATATCCAGAGTACCCTAGCCTCATTTCCTTCTCATATATAAGCCCCATCAAAATGAAAGATCTAAACCTTGTTTTACTCTCTACTTATAGGATCCCCCTGTCTTAGAGGATAGACCTTCATTTCTTGAAGGAAATTTTCATCCTCCTTAAGCATAAGATAGGAAAATTCACTCTCCTTTCCATACACTGGAGAGTTTTTTGAACCATCAAATTTGGTGACCATATTTACAAACTTGGGCTCACGGTATAATATTATTTATTCCCCACCGAACAATAGGATATTGGAATGAGTTAGGTTGATTTGTATTGACCTCCAGTCTTGGAACCCCACAGTCTGGACAGCAACATTCCAAACCAAGCTGGGATATCCACTACAACAATATCCATTACCACACTTTTGGCCGGAATCTAGGCCAAGTTCACTATCAGGTCTTTTATCATCCCCAAACACTTCACCCTTTTAAAGTCAAAAGAATACATGGCTTTATAAGGCCTTGTAATCTATAATCACAATTGTTCCATGATAGAGAACGACAACAGTATATGAAGCCCTAGAATCCACCATGCAATTGTGCAATAGTAAGTCATGAATCACCAGAGTCACATAGAATGGGGGAGTGGTTGAGTCTTCTTCTTCTAAGTGAGGTCCAAAAACTACAAAGGGTTTCTCTTCTTGGAGATTAAGGTTGTCAGGCAGATGGATTACAACATGGGGTTGCATGAATTAGGACACTTGAGCTTTGTATGAAGGTTTTTTTAGGAGCTCAATCAGGGGAACATGGATCTTGACCTTCTCTAGTTCTTTTTGGAGATTAAAGGGTGTGGGCCCTTTTTTTATAATGGCTTCTTTGAACTACTCTTTTGGAGGATTGGGCAGTGTCAAGGGTATAGATGAAGACTTCTCATTTTTGGGAGGATCGGCTTCTTGCTTTGTGGAAGTGGAGGCAGTGGCCTTATGAGGGGTTGTCTCTCCTAATGGATTCTTCCCTTTACTAGAAACACGAGGAGGGGTTTTTTCTCTTGATATCGACTCTTCATTTTTTTCTTGCACTCGGGTTCTCTTCCTGGAGGACCCGAGGTCATATTTCTTGTGGAGTTGAGCTTGCATAAAATCCATGAACTGTCTGTAGTAACTATCAATATCTTGATCCTCTGGAGGGACTTCCCCTCTTCCTCCCATTGTAGGATGAGTTCACCATCCTCGTCATTAGAGTAAGTGAGGAATTTATCTTCTTGGCCATTTGTGACTTCTTCAACCTGTCCCTCCACTTCTCCATCCAATTATAGAGGAGGTTGGATGTGGTCTTGTTGTTCCTTCCTCTCCCGCTGCAACAACTGTAGAGGGGGCTTCCGAAATTTAGGGCTAAACCCATAGCTAGGAAACATTTGGTTTGGAGGAGGGAAATTCTTGGCCTCCAATTCAAGATTAATCAACTTATTTGAAAGGTTCTTTATTAGCTTAATCATTTCTTCAATTCTATATTTTTGTGATTCCCTTTCCTGATTTCAAGTGGAAGCCTCCTCCCTGTTCTTTCGATTCATGTTTTTTCTTCCCCTTGAATTTACCAGTAGAAGAAATTTTTTCTTCTACCTCCAATGCTTCAATCTAGATCTGATCCAGAGATGTGGATTTCTTTCTCTTAGGGTGAACCCAAACTCCGGTTTGAATGCTCCTATGAAGACCACCTTAACAACTGATTGGGGAGGTTTTATTTTAGCAGGAAGATTATTATAGAGCTTATTGAACCTATTGATGAATTAATTTACATCCTAATTGTGTCTCTTATTTAGAGCATTGAACTGGGTGAGAACGTATCCATGGTCCCTCTTTTCTCCCCATTTTAATGTGAATAATTTTTCCATTTCTTCCCAACTGTGGATTGTGTTATCGGCTAGAGACTTGAACCATTTCCGAGCTTCTCCATCCAAGGATTGGAAAAAAAGCCTCAACACCACATCTAAGTGCTCTACATTCACATTCTCAGCAAAGGCATAGAATTTTTCAATATGTCTATGTGCAGAAGTACTATCTTCACCTGTGAACCGAGGCAGAAGCTTTGGATAATCTTGCGGCATGTCATTCAGTACTTGAGGTAGAGCCAATGGAGCATATTTGTTGAGGAGGAAACTAGGTACAACCATGATGGACGGTGGTGGTAGATTGTGAGGACGAGTTGGTAGATGTATAACAGGTATGTGGTCAATAGAGGTTTGGATATTTGTCTGTAAAAAGCTTTGGAGTGTTGTAACTTCTTCAACTTCTTCAGCCTCACGAGTAGGGTGCAATGGAGTTAGCGAAGTATTAGTGGATTTGGCTTCATATTTTATGGCTGAAATGGCTACAGGAGAGGCTTCTGGAGAATACCCAAGTACACAAGATATAGAGCCAGGACCATAGACGTCAGCTTTCTGAGATGAGGAAGGCGAATCTTCTAGGGAAAATGAGGGTAGTTCAGCCTGACTAGATTTATTCTCCTTCCATATTCTCTTAAATATGATATTTTTTGGATGAGATACAGAAGGGGTTCTCTGATGGGAAGTATTTGATCGAGTATGAGGCATTCTGTAAGCCAGGATTATAATTGATTTGAACTTTGATAATAGTGGAGTCGCCAAGGTGAGGGATATGCAAATCTCAACCCTTTTTGATCACCCGATTGAATGGTGAAGATAATTTGTATCCCAAGGAATATATTTTCTAATTTGTCCATGAAAACGACACCAAAATGATGTTGTAATTCCTAGAGGTAGCCTTGAGTTGCAAAAGACTAGTGCCTAGAACATCTTGAAATAAGAGGTTAGACATATAAAATTATAAGGATGCCTCTAATAGAATATGGATAAAGAAAATAATGATTTTGGTGGTTCAGGAATGGTGAAGACCTTGGAGTCTGATTCATGTGAATTACCCTATACTGTGAGAGGGCTCAGGAAGTTGTATGGTTGGGTGGATTTCAAATGGGCCAAGTATGAAATAATGAGAAGAGGCTTTCAAAATATGCAGAGGTGTTGAGAAGGAACAAAGGACAAGGAACCCGTGAGAGACATGATTAAAAGTCTTAAGAATCTGTCTCCCGTGAACTCAGAGAAAGCGGATGTAAGTGGATATGACGAAAAATAGAGATTCGTGCAGCGTGAATTAAGGGAGCAAAAAAAAATTAACATATGAGCATTATACATACACGTATTAATGGATAAAAATGCATACCATTGGAAGATACATTACACGAATCATCAAAGCAAAAGAACATTGAAAGATGATTATACATAAACAGGAGATGACTGATAAATAAGAGAATATAGATACATACTACTAATTTCTCCATCTGGTATCCAAATAAACAACGTTGTATATCATATTATGTTCAAAAAAACTCGCCCAAATATGTGTCCCAGAGCATAAATAGCACATTCATATAGAACTACAACAAAATTTCTCTAGAATTTAGAACCTTTCTTTCATCTCTCAAATCTCTACAAATAGAGTTCTACTGAGGGTTTACGATCGAATAATCTTCCATGATTGACCCACACATGTGATAATAAAAATATCATAGCCAACTAGCAGAGCTTGCATCAAGAAATCACTCCCATAATCAGAAAATCAAAATAGAATAGGCTGAAATCGAGATTTCACCAGCAAGACATCATAATCAAACAGTAAAAGAAAAACATAGTTGGCCATGGAGGCCAAATCTTGGAATCTTCAAATGGGGCAGTGAGGAGCGGTTGTGCACAGGTGGGGTGTCTAGCTTCCATCACATGATTACGCCTGCTGTGTGAAGCCTCTAGTAAATCGTTCTAATGATTCACATTAACCGTTATGAAACGACCAGTCATGCTGCATGTGCCTGGCTCTTTAGTGGAGATTTCCTAAACAAATGGAATCAACCATAGTTGTTCTTGTTCCACCAAAAACCTATGCTATGATTAACTTGCAAAACCAAAGACCGAGCCTCAGAAGGGGCCTGTGACATTAACACATAGCGGTACAGTATAACATTGAAAAGGGCAAGACAAAGGCCGTGGAAGGGCTATTGATGACGTGGAAAAGAGGTGGGGCCCAAACTGATATGGTAGACCGAAGATCGCAAATTGGGAGTTTTTGTTAGAAGTAGTGAAGGGTGAATGGTATAACTTGCAATTTGCGAAGTGCGATGGGCGAACATGATGTGGCAAGGAGGTGGGCCCACTTGTAGATCGCAGATCAGGAGTTTTTGCTATAAGCAGTAAGGGGTAAATGCTATAACTTGTGATTTGTGAAGTGCGATAGGTGGAGGTGACGTGGCAAGGAGGTGGGCCCACTCGTGGATCACAGATCATGAGTTTTTGTTATAAGCAGCAAAGGGTAAATTGTATAGCTTGTGATTTGTGAAGTGCGATGGGCGGAGGTGACATGGCAAGGAGGTGGGCCCGCCTACAGATCGCAGATTGAAAGTTTTTGTTATAAGAAGCCAAAGGTAAATGGTATAACTTGCAATTTGTGAAGTGCGATGGGCAGAAAGGCGATGTGGTAGGATGGAGGTGGGGCCCAACTTATATCACAAATCGCAAGTAGGGAAGTTTTTTTATGAGCAATGAAGGGTAAAGGTTATAACTTGCAATGTGCGAAGTGCGGCAGGCGGAAAGGTTGGCGATGCAAAAAGGAAAATGGTAAGTGCACGTTCCTCCTTTGACTGTGGGGTGTCCGCCCGACCTAGCCTTGAAGTGTTTGGTGTTCACTTTAGTTGCTCATGCTCTTCAATTGATTATCTTTCCCATGTTGACTTATCATTCATAGAAGCCACAAGCCAACACAACCAATGAGCTACAACTCACCCTAGCACCACCCTACCACCCTGAAGCTTTCACAGGCTTGAACCTGTTGGTGACTTCATGCACTAGCCTAGCACCACCCTACCACCCTATATAAGAATAAAATAAGAATGGACTCTTGTAGCAAGGAAAATGGTCCATTTTACAATGATATAGAATGATTTAGAAGAAGACGACACACTAGACCATAACCCCAAATATGACACAAATACCTAATGATGATCCTAGACCTCCCAAAACTGCCTCTTCAATTCTTGGCAGATAGACACTTGTACAAATTTTACAATCATGATTTTACAATGACTCAGTACAATGAGAAATTTACAATGACTGTATGCAGTGCTACCCACGTGAAGACTTCATGTGGTGAACTTCTTGTTGTTTTTCTGCACCTTGATTGTTGCTCTTGTTATGCTACCCTTTCTCACTCTTCAAAAAATAATGTCATGCATTGAGTCTTATCTTGGTGAATATATAATACCTGTAGAAATTATTCAAAGAAATACCCATGATATGATAATAGCAAAACTTACCTCATTCTGCAGAGCATATCTTAGTGCAAAAAAAAAATTGAATACAAATAACCTAATGCAATTAAGAGATGAACATGCATATACAAAATATACTTACTTGGATCTTACCTCTACTTCACCTTTCTTTTCTTTGTTGCCCTAGAAATTTTGGTCCTTTGCAGCTCCTGATAGCACATGATCTAGCTTTTTCTTGCCTTCTGGGAGTTCGATATTGAATCTGGTGTATCTCTGTTATTTCAGATCCCTAATATGTGATTTTCAGTCTTGTAGTATTCCTCTGAGTCTTCTTTCCAATTCCATAGGTCTAACCCAATTTGGATTCTTCAAGGCAAATTTATGCCCAGTCTCTCACAATGACCTAATTATGGATTGGTTCAGTAGATCAAACTTGTACGGCGTGCCACATGTCACTGTTTCCTCATTAAGCTCTAAAATTGATACACATAAAACTAAATTCCATGCTTTATCCTCCAATTTTTACATAATTCCAATCCGATACAAAGAGAGAGAGTTATGGCAATTTTCCCAAGGTCATCTCTTTGAGATATAGTTCGAAAGCCTGTAAAAAATCTGATGTCCACAGATCAATCTCTGAAAATATTCCGTACCATGATCTAAAATTTTACACCAGCTTCCTTAGGATTTCTTCTTTGCCTCACAAAAATTTCAACTTTTGATCCTTTGTAGAAAAATATTTATAGCGAAAATTCCACAGTGACCTGTTTCAAGTAGTGAAATCCCTAAATGAGGAGGATATGAGGATCACAATTTATATAAATGCTTAGGTTGAGAGGGAATTCAACAAGTGAATGTGGGAGGAATTTTAGGAGCTTAAAAATTATTAATTATTTACTATTCAATTACCACAACCAATTATTAGTGTCATGCCACAACCCCATGGGGGTTTAGCCTACTAACTAGGGTTACTAACTTCAAACATGAATATCTCTCAAACCGTGAAGAGTTACGTAACATGCCATATATCAATGGAAACATCTCAAAAATTCGAAACCATAAAAATATCCTTGACTCGGAATATAGTAATTTGGTAGGTAAAAATTCCCATGCAATATCAAGGTAGCCGTTAGTGCTTCTTGGGTTGACATCAATGACAATCATTGATCAACAAATTTTCTATTTAAGTCAAAGACATTGAAGGCATGAATATATATCATTTTTATAACTCCACTTTGATATTTATGAACTTTGGAGAGATAATTGAAGAACCAATTCTATCTTATTTTATGATTTTCTATATGGTGAATTATTGATTGATTTTCAGTAGCTGAGAAGTACGTTCAGTGTGTGAGGTAAGGGTAGAGGGCCCCCATGCAAGCTAAGTGCACTTTCTGGTTAATTTAGTTGCAATTTCCTGAACTAATTTTGTTTCATGTTTAATCAATTAATTATATGTATAATGATATGTTTTGATTTCTTATGAATCCTAATCTAATTTCTAAATTTCATATGAAGGGTTAAACCAATATTTAATTTAAACTCTCCTTCTATCTGATGAGGGACTAGAAACTAGAATTCATCTTTCTTGCTTTTAAGTGATTTTATGAATTTCTAGTTTTCTAACAATGACATTAATGATGAATGAATTTATAATGAAGGACAACAAGGACCTCCTTATTCAGGAGCCTCTTCTATTATTATTTTATGCACCTTGAGATATTTTTCATTAGTGGTCTTATTTTCTGTTCAAGAAGTAGTATTGTAGAAAAGGACAAAAAATTTATCCTAACTTAGGAGCTTCTTCTTCTACTTAATACATAATTGAATTAGAAATTATTTAGTTAAGTTTTATATTTGTAATATGAATTTCCTTTCAAATAAATATTTCATCTTCTAAACTTGACTGAAATTGAAATTCATATGTTTTGGAGATGCTTCTAAGTTCTACAAGCCCAAATTGATAATAAAATACTTATGTTAGTTTACCTGGTAAATAGGCCCAACACCATACTTGTGGAAGTGACATGCTATGTATGAGTCCAGTACTCACTCTATTATTGTTATTTTGGGCAATAATCTATACAAGATACCATAGGTACCAACGCCTTTGGTTATCTCTTTAGTTACTGAAAAAAAATGTAGTAAGCTCATTTCCAAAACCGGGAAATTTTTTTTCTTGATGATCTGCCCGCGGGGCAAGAAGAAGACTATGGCCACAACCTCCAAAAATGGCTCCTCTGCACAATAAAAAAAAATGGAAAAGGTCGTGGAGGAGTATGGGGAAATCTTCACCTCACCAACAAGGGTGCCTCTGCACTATCAGGTCAAGCACCCATCGATCTGACCATAGGTGCACTGCTGCCCAATGGACCGATCTATCGGTGCTCTATTATGGAGAACGATAAAATAAAGAGGCAGATTCAGGAGTTGTTCCAGAAAGTTCGCATCCAGCCAAGTTCATTGCCCTCCGGGAGCCCGATCGTGTTGGTGCAGAAGAAGGATGGGACTTGGGGACTCTGTATTGACTATCGGGCATTGAAAAAAATCACTATCTAAAAACGGTACCCAATCCCATTGATTGATGACCTTCTAGATCAACTCAAAGGGGTGAAATATTTCAACAAGATCGACTTGAAGTCTGGATATCACCAGGTACCAATTGAACCCTATAATGTGCGGAAGACTTCCTTCAAAGCCATGTAGAGCCTTTTCGAATGACTGGTCATGCCTTTCGGGTTGACAAGCGGCTCCTGCCACCTTCATAAGGCTAATGGATGACATCTTGCATCCATTCACCAACTAATTTGTAGTAGTGCACTTGGATGACATCTTGATCTTCAGCTAGACTTGGGAAGAGCACCTCCACCACATCTGACAGGTCCTCCAAACACTGTGGCAACACAAGTTGTGTGCCAATTTGGAGAAGTGCACTTTTGGCATGACCTAGGTTCAATATCCATGATACATTATTGATGAACAGGGGGTGCATGTGGATCCAACCAAGATCCAAGTAATTCAGGATTGGCTGGCCCCAACCACTCTAACACAGCTTTGTATATTCTAGGTCTTGCTAATTTCTACCACAGGTTCATGTTGGGATTCTCTCATATCACTTGGCCCTTGAGTCAAGTGACCAAGGGAGGAGCGAAAGGAAAATTCTTTTGGTCAGAATCTCAACAAAACGAGTTTGTAGAATTAAAACATCGCCTCTAATCTGCCCTAGTGCTCACATTACTAGACTTGCAACAACCATTTGAGATCAAGACATATGCATTTGAATATGTTATTGGGGCAGTTCTTACTCAACAGGGGCATCCAATGGCATATCACAGTGAGACATTTCCCGACACAGTCCACAAGTATCCCACTTATGACAAAGAAATGTACTCCATTGTGCATGCATTTTTCCAATGGAAGCATTACATTTTTGGGAAGGAAACGGTTATCCACATAGACTACCGACCCCTACAGTTCATACTGACACAAGGGAAGTTGTAGAATGATCGACATCAAAAGTGGTCCACATATCTGCCAAAATTTCATTTGAACTTAAATTATAAGAAGGGAAACACCAATAATGTCACAAATGGCCTCAGCTGACCAACGATAATGGCGCTAACCATCGTTCTCAACTCTTGTGGGCATGAGAATTCTGATTGGCCGCTTCTCTACAAGAGAGATCTGGAATTCATCCACACTCACAAGACACACTTGGAGGGTACATAAGTTCTAAATTTTCACCTCCAGGATGCACTTCTATGTCACCTAGGACACCTTTGTGTTCCTTCAAGCGAGCGTACCAAGATTATTTGGGAAGCACACTACAGTCGAGTCGTTGGGAATTTCTAGGTCAAGAAAACAATGGCAGTACTACAAAAGTATTTCTATTGGTTGAACCTCCGACAGGATATTGGGAAGTATGTCATATCCTGCACTTCTTTCGTCATCACCAAACTGACCATCAAGAAGCAAGGCCTCTATACTCCGCTACCTACCCCCAGTCAACCTTGGGAATCCATCTCCATGGATTACATGTCGGGCCTTCCTTCTACTAAGCATGGAAATGACTGTGTTTTTTTGGTCATCGACATATTCTCGAAGATGGACATTATGTTGGTCTGCAAGAAGAATATCACACCAGACGCCACAACTAAATTCCTCTTTGCATGAGTGTGGTGCACTTTGGGATCCCACAGTCTATCATCTCAGATTGGGACAACAGTTTCCTCAACACATTTTTATCTAGCCTCTAGTAAATTCTAGATACCAAGCTCACCAAGTCCACAACTTTCCATCCCCAAAATGATGGCCAAACAGAGATCGTCAACAGGATGATTGTACACATTTTGTGCATGTAAAATTCAAAGCATCCACACACATGGGATGAGAAACTTCCCTATGTACAACAAAGTTATAATCAAGGTCTCCACAAATCAAGCGGCCACAACCCTTTTTAGGTGGGCCTGGGGTTCCAACCACTATGTCCCATTGACGTAGCCATGCCATTTGTGGCTACTCTAGCCAATTCGGCTCATGTCCAGTCTGAAGATGACAAAGTGAACAAATTTATTGAGGACATTAAACACATCCACCATCATGTTCATGACATATTAGACAAATTCATTGCTAAGTACAAGCAACGACATGATCAACATCGAGTGCCACACAAATTCCAGGTCGGCGATAAACTGTGGCTACATTTGTAGAAGGAGCACCCCACTAGACCCCACCGTAAGCTTCACTGGCTCTGATATGGGTCGTACACTATCACAAAGACTGTAGGGACTGATTAATTTTAACTCGTTATTCCACCATTCCTTGGTATGCACCTTGTATTGAATGTGGACCACCTTCGGACCTACTTTCCACCTCTACTAGACACCTCTAACATTGCAGAATAACTCACACCAACAGATTTAAACCCAAACTGCATGGAACAAGCCACCATAGATTGTATCATGGACTTGAAAATCAAGAACACTCACCAGCAAAAGATCCAACTGTATCGGATTGTCAAAGTTGGCCAACTCCTGCACCAAGGCAAGTGGTTCACCAGGGACCAAGTTCAGCAGAAATTTCTTGATCTCATGGAGGAACTCAACGCAATGGGGACCATTGCTTCCTAATGGGGGAGGAATGATCCAGGTGGATATTGGTGGCGACTCACATATTCCACTTGGGACTCCACCATTTTTTCTTTCATTTTTTCATTTTCCTTAATTATAAAACAGTTTAATATTTTTAGCAGTTTTTTGGGTCTTGAACTTTGGGATCTGTTTTGAGGCCCTAAACGACATTTTTTAGGCACCAAACCTAGAAATAACATGAATCCATTATAGACTTGATATCCAATATAGAATTTTTAGTCCTCGGATTGATCTTTCTAACGATGTATCATGTGCATCAAATGGAGATAGTATGCCAAAGTTACGACCCCAGGAAATCGACGTACCAATTTACGCCAATAGGGCACATATTCTGGTGTTTCATCTCCTAGGGTTAGGTTTTGTATGTTTATGGTTTAATATTGTTTCTCAATGATATATAGGCCTTCTAGCCTCATTGTAACATAGATTTTAGAGGCCTGTAGCCACCACATCTCTTCTCAGACATACGCTACCAGCGCTCTAGCTAGTTTATTTCCATTCTGTTTGTAAACAAATTTCAATTATTTGATATTAATGAAATGAAGTATTATCTCCACTGCATTTTTGTATTTATGGTTAGATGTGTATTTTTTTGCGTTCCTGCATAAATATAGATCATTTGAGTAAGGTTGGATATGTCATCACTATGAGGCCTTAGGCTCATAGAGAGTGTTGCGTGATGCAAAATCCCTTATTTAGATTTGTTTATATGTGAATGTTATCTGGTGAAGTCAGGATAGTGATTTCCAAGGTATGAACTTGAAATTTTATTATGAATTTGATTTTACATATTAATATTCTATCATTGATAGGTGATGAGCCTTTAAATATAAGTAAGAGGGAGATGAATTTTTAATATCGTAATGACGTATCATGGCATGATAAATTTATCTCTGGAATTTGGGAAAGAAATTCCATATATAAATACTGTTGAAATGTCTTAGTGTAATGTAAATCCTTGGATACTCTGATTTAAAGTTAAAATGTTGATTGAATGTGATATGGCATCTGGTACTTGTTTGAAGCGTTGATGTTTCGTATTGAATATTAATCCTTATATGATGTGTATAGAACATGATTGAATTCATGATTGAGCTGCTTCACTTATAATTTCCACCAAACATATTTTATTTGGCTGAGATATTTCTCCCATGATATGTAGTTGCATGAATTAACTAATGATGTTTTGGATTGATGAGAACATTAGGATCATTCCTTAGTATGAGATCTACCATGACACTTTGGATGAGAGATCCACAGCACAACTAAGGTCAGGTATAATGCCACTAGCTAGGCTAGGTGTGAGGCATGATGTAGAAGATCCTTAAAGAGATGATCAAGCATGATCTGGATAAGATATGGATACATGATAATGAGAGAGAATCCCAAATACCTATATTTGGGACTATGTCTTCTCCATTAATTTGAGACAACGCAAATATTCGAGACAAGTTGAGGCTTATGATTGACACCTTCATTAGAGGGAGGATGATTATAGTATCCATGCGCATTTGACACCTATGTGAGAGGGAGGGTGGTTTTGGTATCTTGTTGTTATTGGTATCTTGTTGTGATTTACATGATGATGTATGTTATAATGTGACAGTTTATTTGATTTTTTGTAGGTACATGAATTTGAAGACACCATAAGAGAGAAGCGTTGATCAAGGAGACTAAGCCATCTATTCCTCTTCTATTTGAGCTCCCAGAAAAAAGAATTGATATTGAGGGCTCCTGGGATTGAGGGAACTCTCAAAAATAGGGTCGAATAAGTTGATCCCTTATCTATCATGCGTGGGATGTGTGTGATCCTTGTATGTTTTGAAACATCAAGTATATACTCTAGAGGTTGGTCTATGCAGAGTATACCCTAGCTAGCATCATACCCATAGGGTTTTTTAGGATTGGACCTGGCCGTTGACCAATGGGTTGAGCAGGCTTGGAGGTGCATGATCCTTACATCTTATTAAGTTGGGTATCTCATCCAAGTTGGATTATCATGCAGGTTTTCTACCACATGACTATTCAGGGTCATTGATGGAAAAATTAATAGGCAATAGGATGGGTTGAGATAACCCTCTGTGATTCTAGGTTGAGAGTGAGCTCCCCGATGTGAAATAACACTATGTGATTGCGGGTTGAGGGTGAGATCCCTGATGTGACACTAGGGTCAATATGATCTCCTCTCCATGAATGGGTATCCTATTTTCTAGATATGGGGTTGTAGAGGTATATCTCCCCCATGAGATTCTAGAAGATGCACCCTTCGAGCTGTTCTCCTTGGTTATATGCTCTCTAATGATGATATTCTGAGATGTAACCTAATGGAAAATACTCCAGAGTGACAAGCCGATGCATGAAGAGTGGCAGACCAAGCTCCCCTCTGGTAACAAATTATTCTTATAGATCCGAGAATATTCAACATACAAGGAAAAACAATCAAGAGATAAACAAAAATAAGCATGAAGAGTACATTGATGATTTGTAATGAGAAAGGTTCAATGCATGATGACTACATGACAAAGATGGTCAGTGATGACACATGATGATACATGAATATCAGAATTCCATATTGATCAATGATTAGATATCAACAGATTGTGTTGATCCGAAATGACTCCATGATACAGAAAACTACAAGCAGAGATTGCAAAGTGGAATTCCTCCTATTTGAGAGGGAGTGTTAATTTTTTAAACTAGTCAAATTACACATTGGAAAGCTCATATGATTAAGATAATAATTTAATTGGATTCCTCTTTTCGAAAGGATCAAAATCAACCTATATATTTCCCCAATCGGTTAAGAAGAAGTTAAGTTATGAATTAATTTAATATTTTATGGGTTTTCTTAACCGCATTTTGATCCAGTCAAAGCCCCAAGAGGTCACCCACCATGTTATAAATAGAAGAGACCTCAAGCTCATTTTGACATTTTCTCAAGAAATCTATGATTTTCATCCATTGGTTTATTTCATCTATGTCTATGTTTTTTCTCACACAGGTACGTCTATAGGAGCTTGCTCAGTGGCACGTAGTGGATCGGGGTCAGAGTCTAATGCACATTCCAGATCTGAGTCTATTGAGGCAGAGCCATGGGTAGGGAATTTTGAGGTAGAGACACTAGTTGGGCTTGTTGAGGTCAAGGCTCAGTAGGTAAATCCACTGGAAGGATGGATATAGGGCGCGACCAAGGTTCTAAGGTATTCACCCCCTCATCCATGGGCATAGAACGTTGTCGTAGTGGCTCAGAGTCCTTCAAACGTGGGATGAGAAATTTAAGGCCACAACCAAGAAAATTTCTGGACAGATCAGAATTGGGTCATCTTGAGTTGATTACACAATGCTTCCACACATCACTCATGCATTCACAATTGCGTCAGAGCATCAATGACAGACTCCTTGATTAAGATCTAAGACTTTAGAGTTGATATCACTGGTAATATTTCAAATCTGATCTTTGGTATTATAGATATCTAGATATATACATAAGATCTGTTTGTTTCTACTGCAGATGTATCTTCAGTACTCATTCAGTATCAGTCATGTTCATTAGTTTGCTACATCCAATGCTAGTCCATTTCAGTTCTTAGATTCAGTTTCCTTCATGCAAAAGTATGGATATGGTTTTATTTCTTTTATGCTATTTTTTTTCTTCATCATAAAGATATGTACTCATATATCATTGTACTCTTGTTGCTGAATCATTCAATGAATATCTAAGAAGAATAATTTCCAAGGGTTTTCCCCATAGTGAGTTTTGCCCTAGTCTCAGACAAATTCTGGTGTCTCTACGTGTTCACGCTTCTCTTCCTTTGATCTTTTATTTTTCGATGTTTAGATGTCGAGGATTATTATAGTATTGTTCTTACCACATAGTTTCATTTTCTAATGGTTAATGACATAGATTTATGATGATGATGGTTAACGTCCATTGAGACCAATGTTTGGTCTATCAGACCTAAAGAAAAGAGTTATTTAGTTTGATTTAAGATTTTATTCCTATGCTCAAAAATATTGGAGAGAAGCCTCCCGATCTCACTATAATTTTGACATATTAAAAGGCTAGGAAGGTCAATATTGCAATAAAGATTACGAAATTGAGCTCTAATGTGGTTGTATGCAGGGAACTCTAAGAGGAAGTGATTTTCATCCTCGATGTTCATATTCTCATAGAGATGGCAGATCCTTTCCATCCATGGTGTTTTAGGAATTTTCCAACGACCTGTTTCACTATGGAACTCATGAGATTTCATTCTAATCTTGGTTATATTAATTTTCTTCTTTGAGCTAGTTAAAACAAAGAGATTATTTTGATATTATAGGGTGGGGTTGATGACCTCCTTATAATATCTTAATTTTCTTTTAGCTGCTAGCTATTTCTCACACCACATTTTTTCTTTGAACTTAGAAGTAACAATTTTTTTAATGTTATTAATGTTTTGCAATGCAACATTCTCGTCGATCTCCCAATGGTTTAACCAGGCCCTGGTGTTTTTATACCAACCTCGCTTAAGCCTTAGGTTGTTTTGGCTAGAATTTAAAGCTAGCTTAGGAAGTCTATGGTCTCCTATGCTATTGAGCTTGTGCTTGTACAACATAAGCCTAGTCATAGTGATCAGGGGATCATGTCCTAAGTGAAAAAATGCTCAAAATTGGAACCGCTCAGAATTGGTAATAAATTGATCGAATGGATAGTGTTCGTCATTATGATCCTAACACTGTGAATCGAAATCAAATACGATGTCAGATGTGGAAGATATTCAAGCTTTAATTTGTGTAGTAACCTTAAAAAGAACACTTTGGAAATAAAAATTATGCCATCTTCAGAAAATTTTGTGAAAAGGAAAATTTCATTTTTTTTTATAAAAAAAGGATGGCCTATCATTGGGTGCCACGTGGCCTGCCCAGAGGCTACCATGTGGCCCCAGGCCTAAAGGTTCAATCCTTAAAAAAAATTGATGTTGAATTTTTTTTTGGTTCATTCGAGACGACCCAACCCGACCCGGATGGGCATAGGTCACTCGCAGGTGGTGTCTACCTGTGAATGTGGGCGAAGTGTGAACGAGACCTGGTTTAGCAGTGAATGCGATGGGTCAGCTCTGAACGAGCACATGCAGAGGGGTGAGCATTGATCGTGTCAGGTGAGCAGTGAACGTGTTGGGTCAGAGTTGAATGAGGATGGGTCAGCTCTGAACGAGAGGGTGTGCAAATGGTTGGACGTCAACAAGCCACCGGCAAGTCTACCCACGGGTTAGGGCTGCATGAGCATGGGTCACAAAATATCGGTGGCAAAGGTTTGGGTGGAGACAAGTTTTAGCTCTCACGGTGATAGCCCCCTATCCATAAGACCAAGGCTCGGAACCACAGGTCAAACACACAGTGGATAAACATCGAACCCAATGATTAAGCTTTATAGTTAGCTATTCACATGTCTCAGCGGTGGTCTCGCGTGACATTTATAGGCCATGGTCTCATAACCATTGGCTCCACAATTCTGCCGGCGGTGGGGTAGTCGATCCATGTGACCACTACCCACCTTAACACTTAATGCCACCCAAACCGCGCAGAAAAATCTGGAGCGGAGTCCACCTTTTTAGGCACTTATGCCAAAATTAATGGGCTTAACTGCAGCTACCCGAAGTTTGGTGGAGTTTCCTTAGGCCAACTTGGACAAAACTTTAGTTGGGCATAACTTTCAGATTACTGAACCTTTTGGAGCGAAATTTCTTTTGATTTCAGGTATTCTCAGCATTTTGGAGCCATTGGAACAGGTTGTAGAGCCATCAGAGGTGTCTTTTTTCCATTTACACTTTAGATAAGCTTGGGGCGCCATCAGGGCCTTGAGGGAAACAGAGCTGCATTGGAATACACTTCACTTTTTTAGGTGAAATCAAAGTCATTCTTAGCTTCTTTTTATGTTTTGAATCCATTTTCACAGTTGGTTTGGTATATTTAGGCCTTTTTCTCACTGTATTACCAATTTGAGCATCATAATATATCAAGGAAATGCCCATTAGGAGAATCGGACCTGGCAGATGTAGCCCAGGAGGGGTGAATTGCCTCATCATGTTGCTGTGTGTTTATGGTGAAGTTATTATGCTATGTTATTCAGATTAAAGTTGTTAAACAGTAAATTAAAACAACACTCCCTCACACCAAAGTTCATAAACAGTTAACAAAAACACTTTGCACAATTAAATTAATGGAAATGAATACTTTGAACAGCAAAACAAATACTTTCATTTTTAGATCAGTTGGTATCACAACTCAGGATTAGAGCGTTAGAAGCTAGAGTTTTTACTCAGCATTTGTTTTGTGTAAAGATTAAGTCATTTGTTTGCAAATTTTGATGCTGACAAGGTTAAAACTCAAGAGAGGTGAAGGAAACTTGGTTAGTGCACAAACTAATCCACAACCAAGAAGGGTCAGAGAACCACCTCCAAGAGCCCTAGAAGCAACTACAAGCATGTCTTCAAGAGAAGGAGAAGCTCCTGAAGAGATGGATCCCAAGGAAGAAGAAATGGTATTTCAGAAAGCTTTCTTGGATATGACTGAAATGGTAAGGATCCTTTATCAAGAAACAAATGATAGGATTGTTGGAGAAGGGTCTAAAAACCAAAAAGAAGGAGAGGATTCCTCAGGAGGAAAGAAGGGTAATGATCAGTCAAAGAAAGGGAATGGAGGAAATGGTGATCCACCATCTCCATCGTCATCCTCTTCCTATACATCGTCTTCCTCGACTTTGGTAAATCAGTCACATAAGTTGAAAACCACTGGTAAAAATCCTTTTTTAAAACTTGATGTCAAATTTGAATTGCCCATTTTTAATGGTGAATTCAATGAAGATAAATTAGATAATTGGATCAGACAATTGGAAGTCTATTTAAGGATTCAAAACCTGGATGATGACAACACCAAAATACAACTAGCCTTTCTAAGAATGGATGGAGCAGCATTGGTATGGTGGGAATCCAAGACCAGGAATGAAATCAAGAAACATGGTAAGATTACTCTATCATGGTCTCAATTTATTACTACAATAAAGAAATAATTTTATCCTCTTACTCATCTTCAAAAGGCTATAATGAATTGGAAAAACTTTAGACAACTTAAGGGACAAAATGTGAAATACTATACCTAGGAATTTAGGAGAAGAGAACTCTAATTAGGGGTATACTTACAAAGTCAAGATACTTTGCTGAAGTATATAGGTGGTTTGCACAGTTACCTTAAACATACTATCCTAATTTCTAATCCTACTAGTCTAGATGAAGTTTGTGTACAAGCTACTCATTTAGAGGCTAGAGGGAAAAACACTTTTGATGAGGGTAGAAACAAGCCTTTCAAAGTGAAGAACAAAGATAAATCCTTTAAGGGAAAAGGTAAAAAGAATGCATATATCAAACAGGAGGGTGGAAAGGTAATTTGTAAATTATTTTCAAGAGAGGGCCATGAAGAGAAAAACTGTTGGAAATTACATCTTGAAAAAAGAAACCAGTTTAACAAAGACAAGGGAAAGAAGAAAACTGCAACTACTACAACTACACCTCAAGATTTAGGTGATGATTCAGGGGATGAAACCAAAATTGCAGCCATGGGTTTGAAAAGTATGAAGGGAAAGGAAACTGAAACTAAATCAAGCACTAGTACTTCAAATTTTCATGTAGAAGCTCCTAATGAGGAAGAAAGAATTGAATTGTTCCATGTGAGGGTAGTCTCAAAACATACTAAAATTGACACACTATTTTACAGTGGGTCACAAGAAAATCTCATATTAGAAGACTTGGTCAAACAACTAAAACTTGAGACCATTCCACATCCAAAGCCTTATCCACTTGCGTGGATATGAAAGGATGCAAACTTATAAGTCTCACGAAAGTGCATATTGTGATTCGCCATAACTGCACCCTTTATTGATACAGTTGAAATTGATGTGGTGTCGCTTGATATATCAGGAATTGTTTTGGGAAGTCCTTACTTATTTGACAGGAAAGCGATCTTCCATCACCATGAAAATAAATATCATCTCTTTAAATATGGCAAGGATTTCATTGTCAGAGCACATCGCAAGAAGACAAATACAACGATGGTAAATGTGGGATAGGGAAAAAGGCTAGTCAATTCTAGCAAGAGTTTTGTACTTCTTATGGTTAAGCCCAAGGTTGATATGAAGCACGATTCATTTGAAAATTGTGATTCCAAGCTTAAGTCAGATTTATATGATGTAGTTGATGCATAGCATGAGATGTTTTAGGAACCGACAAGTTTACCTCCTAAAAGGGAGATTCAACTTGAGATCATTTACATCAAGATTGTCATCTTCCTAACATTGGCATGTATCGCTTGTCTATCATGGAGAATGCTGAAATCAAGAGGAAAATTAAAGACTTGTTGGACAAAGGATTCATAAGACCAAGCACTTCGCCATGTGGGTCACCAATAGTGTTTATTCCAAGGAAAGATGGAACTTGGCGCATGTGTGTGGACTTCAGGGCATTGAAAAAAATAATAGTAAAGAATCGTTACCCACTTCCAAGGATAGATTATTTGTTGGATCAGCTGAAAGATGCTAAATATTTCACTAAGTGAGACTTACGTAGTGGTTATCATCAATTTAGAATTGCAGAAAGTGACATTTGGAAGACAACATTTAAAACCAAACAGAGACTCTTTGAGTGGCTTGTTATGCCATTTGGTTTATGCAATGCACCTGCAACTTTCATGCGAGTAATGGATGATGTATGACGTCCTTTTCTTGATGATTTCATTATTGTCTACTTAGATGACATCTTAATTTTCAGCAAGACTAGAGAAGAGCATGTCATGCATGTTAAGAAAGTACTTGATGTTTTGAAGAAAAATCAATTATTTCTTAAAATGTCAAAGTGTGAATTTGGAAAGAATTATTTGGTTTATTTGGGACACATAGTAGGAGGAGGCGCTTTGAGAATTGATCCTTCCAAAGTAGAAGCCATTGTGAATTGGCCTACTCCCAAATCCATTACAGAGGTAAGAAGTTTTTTGGGTGCAACTCAGTATTGGAGGAAGTTTATTTCTAACTTCTCTGCCATAGCAGCTCCTATGGATGTAGTTACTAGTGTGAATCATGCTTTCCAATGGGGAGGAAAGAAATAGAAAGATTTTGAATCTTTGGAAGAGAAGGTAAGTTCAGCTCCAGTACTTTTATTACCGGACTTGAGACAGCCATTCGAGATTCAGACAGATGCAAGCGATTACGCCATGACTGCAGTTCTCTTGCAACATGGTAAGCCTGTTGCATTTCATTCTGAGATATTTAATGGTGTTGTTGTGAATTATCCTACATATGATAACGAGTTGTATGCATTGATACAAAGTGTCAAAAAATGGAAACATTATTTGATGGTCAAAGAAATAATTGTTCATACCGACCATCAGCCTTTACAGTACTTGAAATCACAAAGTAAATTGCGGCAGTCATGATATTTCAGATGGATGGGATTCCTACAACAATTTCACTTGGTAATAAGGTACAAGAAAGGTATTTACAACAAGGTTTCTGATATGCTTTCAAGGCCTATTATTAGTGCTATTACTTTGCTTAAGAATGATTCTATTGTACATGAGAGCTACATAGAATAGTATGCATCAGATGTTGATTTTAAGGATGTGTATGCTAACTTGAGTGAAGGGAATCATGTTGAGGAGAATGATTATCATTTGCATAATAATTTGCTGTTTTATATGGGCAGGTTATTGATCCCACAGGGGGAGAGACTATGCATCATGAGAGAGGCTCATTCTTCTCTCATAGCTCGACATTTCAGGGTAAGCAAAACGGTGGCACATTTACAAAGGTATTGTTATTGGCCTCGCATGGTAGATAGTGTTTCACGTTTCATTAGAGGTTGTTCATTATGTGCTACAAGAAATCATAGCAATAGGAAGCTTAGTTTATATACGCCATTGTTAGTACCTTCTAGACCATGGGAAAGTGTTTCTATGGATTTTTTTGGAGGGCTACCACTATCTAGAAAGCAGCATGATTATCTTTATGTAGTAGTTGATCGTTTCAGCAAGATGTGTATTCTTATGCCATGTAAGAAAACTATAACTGCTGAACAAACTACTGATTTATGTTTTCAACATGTATGGGTTCATTATGGCTTGCCTACTTCTATTGTTAGTGACAGGGATTCCAGATTTGTGGGGAATGTTTGGTCCAATTTATGGAAGATGATGGACACCAAGTTGAAGAAGAGTATTGTTTTCCATCCGCAAACAGATGGCCAAATAGAGGTAGTGAACAAAACCATTGTACATATTTTGAGAGGTTATTGTAGCAAGCATCCCAATCTTTGGGATGAGCATTTTCATTACATTCATCATGCTTACAACCGAGCCAAGCACTCTTCTACATATAATTCACCTTTTGAAGCTTGTTTTGGGTATTTGACTAAGTAACCTTTAGATTTTATTCATGAGAAGGATGTGGCCATTGATGGTCATAGTGAAATTGACAAAGCTCACATGTTCATTGAAAGAATTAATCTCATACATCAGTAAGTTCAAGAAAAGCTTGAAAAACGTCAAGACAAGTACAAAGAGAGGCATGATAAGCACATAATTGATCATAAGTTTCAAGAAGAGGATGAGGTATGGTTTCATATTAGTAAGGAAAGAATGCAAGGAGAAGGTAAAAATCTAAAGCCTATTCGTTATGGTCCATTCAAGATCCTTAAAAAAGTTGGAAATAATGCTTTTCAATTAGATTTTCCTTCATACATGAAAATGTATTCCGTAGTGAATGTGGAAAATTTACGTTTGTATGAACCTCCTTTAATTACTGATTATGAAAGTGACATTCAGTTGCCATTCATACAGGATTTCTCACTATAATTTTTGGATGAATTGAAAGAGGATGCTATCCGTGACAGAAGGACACGCACTTCAACAAGAGGAAATGTTGATTATGTTCGAGTTGGTCTTAAAGGCAGAAAACCGAGTAAGGAAAAGTGGATTGAGGTAGAAAAGGTGAGGGGCCTATACCCTCATCTTCTTAACAGGTAATTGAAATCTTTTGGGGTCCAAAAGCTTCCCAATGGGGAGGTGTGATCAGGTGATCATGTGCTAAGTGAAAAAATGCTCAAAATTGAAATTGCTCAGAACTAGTAATAAATTGATCGACCGGATAGTGTTCATCATTATGATCCTAAAGCCATGAACGACACTCAAATCCGATTTCGGATGTGAAAGATATTCAAGTTTTAATTTGCTCAGTAACCTTCAAAACAACACTTTGGAAATAAAAATTATGACATCTTCAGAAAATTTTGTGAAATGGAAAATTTATTTTTTTTTTATAAAAAAGGGATGGCCTATCAGTGGGTACCACGTGGCCTGCCCGGAGGCTGCCACGTGGCCCCAAGCCTAAAGGTTCAATCTTTAAAAAATTTGATGTTGAAAGTTGTTTTGGTTCATTCGGGCCGACCCGACCTGACCCGGATGGGCACGGGTCACCCGCGGGTGATCTCTACCCATGAACGCGGGCAAAGCGTGAATAAGCCTCGAGTCATTAGTGAACACGATGGGTTAGCTCTAAACGAGCAGGTGCAGAAGGGTGAGCAGTGAACGTGTCGGGTGAGCAGTGAATGTGTTGGGTCAGAGCTGAACAAGGATGGGTCAGCTCTGAACGAGCGGGTGTGAAAACGGTTGGATGTGAATGAGCCACCGGCAGGGTCTACCTACAGGTTAGGGCTACATGAGCATGGGTCACAAAATATCGGTGGCAAAGATTTGGGCAGAGACAAGTTTTAGCTCCCGCGATGATAGCCCCCTATCCATAAGACTAGGGCTCGGAACCGTAGGTCAAACACATGGCAGATAAACATAAACCCTGACGGTTAAGCTTTACAGTTGGTTGTTCACATGTCTCGGAAATGGTCTTGCATAACATTTATATGCCATGGTTTCATAACCGTTGGCTCCACGGTTTCGCCGACAGTGGGGTAGTCGGTCCGTGTGACCACTACCCACCTTAACACTTAATGCCACCCAAACCACGCAGACAAATCTAGAGTAGAGTCCATATTTTTAGGTGCTTATGCCAAAATTAACGGGCTTAACTACAGTTACCCCAAGTTTGGTGGAGTTTCCTTAGGCCAACTTGGACAAAACTTCAGTTGGGCGTAACTTTCAGATTACTGAACCTTTTGGAGTGAAATGTTTTTTGATTTCGGGTATTCTCAGCATTATGGAGCCATTGTAATAGGTTGTAGAGCCATCAGAGGTGTCTTTAATCCATTTACACTTCAGAGAATCTTGCGGAGCCATCAGGGCCTTGAGGGAAACGAATCTGCATTGGACTATACTTCACTTTTTTAGGTGAAATCAGAGTCATTCTTAGCTTCTTTTTATGTTCTGAATCCATTTTCACAGTTTTTTTGGTCTATTTAGGCATTTTCTCACTGTATTACCAATTTGAGCATCATAACATATCAAGGACATGCCCATTGGGAGCCTTGGACCTGAAAAATATAGCCCAGGAGGGGTGAACTGCCTCATCATGTTGCTGTGTGTTTATGGTGAAGTTATTCTGCTGTGTTATTCAGAGTAATTTTGTTAAAAAGTAAATTAAAACAACACTCTCTCACACCAAAGTTCATAAACAGTTAACAAAAACACTTTGTTTCACTTGCAAGACTATCCAAACACTTTGCACACTTAAATTAATGGAAATGAATACTTTGAACAAAAAAACAAATACTTTCATTTTCAGATCAGTTGGTGTCAAAGCTCAGGATTAGAGCCTTAGAAGCTATATTTTTTACTCAGCATTTGTTTTTTGCAAAGATTAAGTCATTTGTTTGCAATTTTTGATGCTGACTAGTTTAAAACTCAAGAGAGGTGAAGGAAACTTGGTTAGTGCAAAAACTAATCCACAACCAAGATGGGTCAGAGAAACACCTCCAAGAGCCCTAAAAGTAGCTACAATCATGTCTTCAAGAGAAGGAGAAGCTCCTAAAGAGATGGATCCCAAGGAAGAAGAAAGGGTATTTCGGAAAGCTTTCTTGGATATGACTGAAATGGTAAGGATCCTCTATCAAGATAGAAATGATAGGATTGTTGGAGAAGGGTCCAAAAACCAGAAAGAAGGATAGGATTCCTCAGGAGGAAAGAAGGGTAATGATCAGTAAAAGAAATGGAATGGAGGAAATGGTGATCCACCATCTCCATCGTCATCCTCTTCCTCGACATCGTCTTCCTTGACTTCGGTAAATCAGTCACATAAGTTGAAAACCACTGGTAAAAATCCTTTTTTAAAGCTTGATGTAAAATTTGAATTGCCCATGTTTAACAGTGAAGTCAATGCAGAGAAATTAGGTAATTGGATCAGACAATTGGAAGTCTATTTAAGGATTCAAAACCTGCATGATGACGACACCAAAATACAACTAGCCTCGCTAAGAATGGATGGAGCAGCATTGGTATGGTGGGAAGCCAAGACCAAGTATGAAATCAAGAAACATGGTAAGATTAATCTATCATGGACATAATTTATTACTGCAATCAAGAAACAATTTTATCCTCTTGCTCATCTTCAAAAGGCTATAATGAATTGGAAAAAATTTAGACAACTTAAGGGACAGAATGTGCAAGACTATACCTAGGAATTTATGAGAAGAGCACACTTATTAGGGGTAGACTTACAAAGTCAAGATACTTTGCTGAAGTATATAGGTGGTTTTCACAGTTACCTTAAACATACTATCCTAATGTTTAATCCTACTAGTCTAGACAAACTTTGTGTACAAGCTACTCATTTAGAGGCTAGAGGGAAAAACACTTTTGATGAGGGTAGAAACAAGCCTTTCAAAGTGAAGAAAAAAGATAAAAACTTTAAGGGAAAAGGTAAAAAGAATGCATATATAAAATAAGAGGGTGAAAAGGTCATTTGAAAACATTTTTCAAGGGAGGGCCATGAAGAGAGAAACTATTGGAAATTACATCCTGAAAAAAGAAACTAGTTTAATAAAAACAAGGGAAAGAAGAAAATTGCAGCTACTACAACTACACCTCAATATTTAGGTGATGATTCAGGGGAAGAAACCAAAAGTGTAGCCATGGGTTTGAAAAGTATGAAGGGAAAGGAAACTGAAACTAAAGCAAGCACTAGTACTTCAAACTTTCATGTACAAGCTCCTAATGAGGAAGAAAGAATTGAATTTTTCGATGTGAGGGTAGTCTCAAAACATACTAAAATTGACACACTATTTGACAGTGGATCACAAGCAAATATCATATCAAAAGACTTGGTAAAACAAATAAAACTTGAGACCATTCCACATCCAAAGCCTTATCCACTTGGGTGGATATGCAAGGATGCAAACTTACAAGTCTCAAGAAAGTGCATATTGAGATTCGTCATAACTGCACACTTTATTGATACAGTTGAACTTGATGTGGTGCCGCTTGATATACCAGAAATTATTTTGGGAAGTCCTTACTTATTTGACAAGAAAGTGATCTTCCATCGCCATGAAAATAAATATCATCTCTTTAATTATGGTAAGGATTTCATTTTCAGAGCACATCGCAAGAAGACAAATATAGTGATGGTAAATGCGGGACAGGGAAAACGGCTAGTCAATACTAGCAAGAGTTTTGTACTTCTTATGGTTAAGCCCAAGGTTGATATGAATCATGAGTCATTTGAAAATTATTATTCCAAGAATAAATCAGATTTATATGATGTAGTTGATGCACAGCATGAGATGTTTTATGAACCAACAAGTTTACCTCCTAAAAGGGATATTCAGCATGAGATCCATTTACATCAAGATTGTCCTCTTCCTAACATCGGCATGTACCACTTGTATATCATGGAGAATGCTAAAATCAAGAGGAAAATTAAAGAATTGTTGTACAAAGGATTCATAAGACCAAGCACTTCACCATGTGGGTCACCAATAGTGTTGATTCCAAAGAAAGATTGAACTTGGCGCATGTGTGTGGACTTCAGGGCATTGAAAAAAATAACGGTAAAGAATTGTTACCCACTTCCAAGGATATATGATTTGTTGGATCAGCTGAAAGATGCTAAATATATCACTAAGTTATACTTACGTAGTGGTTATCATCAAGTTAGAATTGCAGAAAGTGACATTTGGAAGACATCATTTAAAACCAAACAGGGACTCTTTGAGTGGCTTGTTATGCGGTTTGGTTTATGCAATCCACCTGAAACTTTCATGTGGGTAATGGATGATGTCTTGCATCCTTTTCTTGATGATTTCATTATTTTATACTTAGATGACATCTTAATTTTCAGCAAGACTAGAGAAGAGCATGCCATGCATGTTAAGAAAGTACTTGATGTTTTGAAGAAAAATCAGTTATTTCTTAAAATGTCAAAGTGTGAATTTGGAAAGACTTCTTTGGTTTATTTGGGACACATAGTAGGAGGAGGCACTTTGTGAATTGATCCTTCCAAAGCAGAAGCCATTGTGAATTGGCCTACTCCCAAATCCATTACAGAGGTAAGAATTTTTTTTGGGTGCAGCTCAGTATTGGAGGAAGTTTATTTCTAACTTCTCTGCCATAACAGCTCCTATGCATGCAGTGACTAGTGTAAAGAATGCTTTCCAATGGGGAGGAAAGAAACAAAAAACTTTTGAGTCTTTTAAATAGAATATAATTTCAGCTCCAGTACTTGTATTACCAGACTTGAGACAACCATTCGAGATTCAGACAAATGCAAGCGATTACACCATGGGTGCAGTTCTCTTAAAGCATGGTAAGCTTTTTGCATTTCATTCTGAGACATTTAATGGTGTTGTTGTGAATTGTCCTACATATGATAAAGAGTTGTATGCATTGATACAAAGTGTCAAAAAATGGAAACATTATTTGATGGGCAAAGAAACAATTGTTCATACCGACCATTAGCCTTTACAGTACTTGAAATCGCAAAGTAAATTGCAGCAATCACGACATTTCAGATGGATGGGCTTCCTACAAAAATTTCACTTGGTAATAAGGTACAAGAATGGTATTTACAACAAGGTTGTTGATATGCTTTCAAGGCCTATTATTAGTGCTATTACTTTGCTTAAGAATGATTCTATTGTACATGAGAGCTACATAGAATAGTATGCATCAGATGTTGATTTTAAGGATGTGTATGCTAACTTGAGTGAAGAGAATCATGTTGAGGAGAATGATTATCATTTTCATAATAATTTTATATTTCATATGGGAAGGTTATTGATCCACAGGGGGAGAGACTAAGCATCATGAGAGAGGCTCATTCTTCTCTCATAGTTGGACATTTCGGGGTAAGCAAAATGGTGGCACATTTACTGAGGTATTGTTATTGGCCTCGCATGGTAGATAGTGTTTCACGTTTCATTAGAGGTTGTTCATTATGTTCTACAAGCAAGCCTAGCAATAGGAAGCCTGGTTTATATACACCATTGCCGGTACCTTCTACACCATGGGAAAGTGTTTCTATGGATTTGGTTGGAGGGCTACCATTATCTAGAGAGCAGCATGATTATCTTTATGTAGTAGTTGATCGTTTTAGCAAGATGTGTATTCTTATGCCATGTAAGAAAACTATAACGGCTGAAAAAAAATACTGATTTATATTTTCAACATGTACGGGTTCATTATGGCTTGCTTACTTCTATTTTTAGTGACAGGGATTCCATATTTGTGGGGAAGTTTTGGTCCAATTTATGGAATATGATGGACACCAAGTTGAAAAAGAGTACTTCTTTCCATCCGTAAATAGATGGCCAAAAAGAGGTAGTGAATAGAACCATTGTACATCTTTTTAGAGGTTATTGCAGTAAGCATCCCAAGCTTTGGGATGAGCATTTTCATTACATTTAGCATGCTTACAACTTAGCCAAGCACTCATCTACAAATACTTCACCTTTTGAAGCTTGTTTTGGGTATTTTCCTAAGTCACCTTTATATTTTTTTCATGAGAAGCATGTGGCCATTGATGGTCATGGTGACATTGACAAAGCTCGCATGTTCATTGAAAGAATTCATCTCATACATCAGCAAGTTCAAGAATAGCTTGAAAAAATTCAAGGCAAGTACAAAGAGAGGCATGATAAGCACATAATTGATCATAAGTTTCAAGAAGGGGATGAGGTATGGTTGCATATTAGTAAGGAAAGAATGCAAGGAGAAGGTAAAAATTTACATTTGTATGAACCTCCTTTAATTGCTGATTATGAAAGTGACATTCAGCTGCCATCCATAGAGGATTTCTCGCCAGAATTTTTGGATGAAATAAAAGAGGATGCTATGCTTGACAGAAGGACATGCACTTCAAGGAGGGGAAATGTTGATTATGTTCGGGTTGGTCTTAAAGGCAGCAAACCGAGTAAGGAAAAGTGGATTGAGGTGGAAAAGGTGAGGGACGTGTACCCTCATATTCGTAATAGGTAATTGAAGGCTTTTGGGGTCCAAAAGCTTCCCAATGGGGAGGTGTGATCAGGTGATCATGTCCTAAGTTAAAAAATGCTCAAAATTGGAACTACTTGGAACTAGTAATAAATTGATCGACAAGATATTGTTCATCATTACAATCCTAACATTGTGAATGACACTCAAATCCGATGTCAGATGTGGAAGATATTCAAGTTTTATTTTTCTCAGTAACCTTCAAAACAACACTTTAGAAATCAAAATTATGGAATCTTCAGAAAATTTTGTGAAATGGAAAATTTCATTTTTTCTATAAAAAAGGGATGGAATATTAGTGGGTGCCATGTGGCCTACCCAGAGGCTGCGACGTGGCCCCAGGCCTAAAGGTTCAATCTTTAAAAAATTTGATGTTGAAATTTTTTTTGGTTCATTCGGGCCAACCCGACCCGACCCGGACGGGCATAGTTCACCCATAGGTGATATCTACTTGTGAACGTGGGTGGAGTGTGAAAAAGACCTAGGTCAGCAGTCAGCACGACGGGTCATCTCTAAACGAACGTGTGTAGAAGGGTGAGCAGTGAACATGTTGGGTTGGAGCTGAACGAGGATGGGTCAGTTCTGAACGAGCAGGTGTGCAAACGGTTGGACGTGAACGAGCCATCGGTAGGGTCTACCCATGGGCTAGGGTTGCACGAGCATGGGTCATGAAATATCGGTGGCAAAGGTTTGGGCGGAGACAATTTTTAGCTCCCATGATGATAGCCTCCTATAAATAAGACCAAGGCTCGGAACCATAGGTCAAACACACGACGGATAAACATCAAAGCCAACGGTTAAGCTTTACAGTTATTTGTTCACATGTCTCGGCGGTGGTCTCGCATAACATTTATATGCCACGGTTTCATAACCGTTGGCTCCATGGTTCCGCCGGAGGTGGGGTAGTCTATCCATGTGACCACTACCCACCTTAACACTTAATGCCACCCAAACCACGTGAACAAATCTGGAGCGAAGTCCACCTTTTTAGGTGCGTATTCCAAAATTAATGGGCTTAACTATAGTTACCCCAAGTTTGGTGGAGTTTCCTTAGGCCAATTTGGACAAAATTTCAGTTGGGCATAACTTTCAGATTACTGAACCTTTTGGAGCGATTTTTTTTTTTTTTCTTCAGGTATTCTTAGCATTCTGGAGCCATTGGAATAGGTTTCAGAGCCATTAGAGGTGTCTTTCATCCATTTACACTTTAGAGAATCTTGGGGAGCCATTAGGGCCTTGAGGGAAACGGAGCTGCATTGGACTACACTTCACTATTTTAGGTGAAATCATAGTCATTCTTAGCTTTTTTTTTACGTTTTGAATCCATTTTCACAGCTGGTTTGGTATATTTAGGCCTTTTTCTCACTATATTACCAATTTTAGCATCATAATATATCCAGGACATGCCCATTGGGAGCCTTGGACCCGACAGATGTAGCCCAGGAGGGGTGAACTGCCTCATCATGTTGTTGTGTGTTTATGGTGAAGTTATTCTACTATGTTATTCATATTAAAGTTTTTAAACAGTAAATTAAAGCAACACTCTCTCACACCAAAGTTCATAAACAGTTAACAAAAACACTTTGTTTCACTTGCAAGACTATCCAAACACTTTGCACAATTAAATTAATTGAAATGAATACTTTGAACAACAAAACAAATACTTTGATTTTCAGATCACATAGCTAGGCTCTCGATAGGGGAAATACCCACTTCTATAAGGAGAATAGGATAGGGTGTATTGCTTTTAATTTTAAGGTTATACGTTATAAAATGCTTTTGGATTTTCTCAATCATTCTCCAAGATTCTCTAGAGATGCTACAACTGCAAACCTCACATCCATATAAGATAACAGGAGTGACTAAAGTTTCAAAGAGGAACTTATTTCTATCCCACATTCCAAGGTTTGTCGTTTTACAATTATTTTTAGGACCAAAATAAGATTTCCACCCCATTAATCATTTTCTGAATGTTATAGTTCCAGTTGAGCTTGTGATGAATATCAATTCCTAGGTAATTGTAAGAAGACACTTCCTCCAAGTTATTATTTTCATACATAAAATTAGCATAAGTGTCCTTCTTGGATTTGATAATCATAACTTTTGTTTTGTCAGTGTTAACAGACATACCCATGGTAGAGCAGAAATCCTTAAGAAGTCTAAGTTGCTTATCAAGATCAGATGGGCACCTTGCGAGAAGAACAATATTGTCAGCATAGAGGGGTGAATGTAACATGTTAATTAATAAATGTAACTATCAAAGTATAGAAAAATGTTGCTTTATGAAAAATGAACAAAAAGGCATAATCATGCTACATTAATATAGTAATATCGTTTAATTTCGTTCAAGTCAACCACAAAACATTATTTTTTAATAACTCCAATATAATCTCATGGGTCATTTTCCAATTTGATATGACTATTTAAAAATGAGATGTGTGATATGTTATAGATATTTGAAGTTTAATTTATTTGAATTTATACTTATTATACAATAATAAATTTAACAAACGCTTCATACATGGAGAATCAAATTTTCATAGATATTGATATTTGACATGTGTACTATTAATTAATTATTATGACACTTGGTCGCGTGAAGATTTTTTTTGAATTTGTTTTTAAATAAGTTTGTTTTCTAACATATCAATTTTAACATACATAAAATTAGTCATTTCATGCAAATTAACCAATTAGAAAGTAGAAATTCAAATTTAGAAATTTTAAAAAATAATTTTTTTATTTTAAAAATATTTATTTTAATATTTATTTATTTCAAAACTTTAATAAACTTGTTAGAATTTGTTTAAAAATTTCAAAATTAATTGAAAGTAAAAAAAAAAAAAAAATCTCAAAAAAAAAAAACAATATAACCTACCCACTTAAATCATTCATATTAATTATATTTGATAAATAGTTACAAAAATTATCTACTTCAAAAACACAACATAACTTAAAATTTTATTGATCATTTTATTTTTGCAAAATTTGATATGTATTTTTATTAAATTTACATTATTTTTAGAGTAAATTTGGATATCTAATGAAGCTTATATAAAAAAATATTATCTATTAGTTGGAATTTCATAACTAATATAATCTCAAAAATACAAAATTAATTATAATGTTAATATGGAGATTTATAAATTAAATACTATCATGTATACATATCCTTAGTTTACAATAACAAATTACATATAAATATTGCTTTGAACAAGTTTTTGTTAAATATAATTTGATAAATATTTTTTACATACTAAATAAAGAGTACTTTTGAAAATAAATGCCAAATTAATTCAAGTCATAATGATATTACAAACATTTCACATTATCAATTAACAAAATTAATAAATTACAATTAATGATACAACATATTCATCATAAAAGGTCACATGTTCAAAACAATAATGAGTAGAGTATGTACACCCATGTAGAATTCACAGTCAAATTCCTACTCGGAGTGGGTTCCTTGTCCGACAAACAAAGGAGTCTCGTACACCAATTTTTTCTTTGTTTGGTTGAGACCTTGAATGAGTTACTTCTAAACACAATGTAGTCATCACAAACTAAGGTTATGCAAAAACCAATAACAATTATATGAACTCTAAAAAATCAACATAGATTGAATAAAGTTGATGGCTCCAATATAATGTTCAGAAAAGTGAACATGTTTTTTCTTTAATAATGAAAACCAATGTCATATGATTTAGGTTCGAGCTCAAGTTCAACAACCATTATTAATGAATATAGGTAGAAAGTATACCATTATAGTTGTGGAGGAAATCGAAACTCATGAGACTATTATTGCAAAGGATACCTTAGAAGGATACTATATCTATTGTATATGAGGAAGAAACACTCATAAACGAATGGAAAATAAATCATGGTCTCCGGTAGTAAAAGGAATAAATAATAAACCCTATAACATGGGATATCTCCTACTCAATACATTGTTGAATACATACCACTACTTTGAATACTCTTGAATTTTAAGAGTCTTCGTAAATTCTTGAGAGAGTGTTGGGTAAAGTGATTTGGGCCTATTCATATATGGGGGACCCTGAGCCATTTCTCAGAGAAGTAACATACTCTAAATAAGCACCAAAATTAATAAATTATGCTTGTTGACATGAGCACAAGAAAAATCTAGGGTATGGCATGCTTCTCAATAATATGTGATTTTTTTTTTCATATGTGTCGCTAGTGAGTAGTAACAAAGGAATAGTGCTAGTTAAATATTTATGAAATCATTGAAGTCACTATCCTACTTCTCAGTAATGTGTACAAGTATGGTTTAAAAGAGAACATATATTTAAACTATTCATATGAAAAATTCATACCAACCCAGAATTCAGATATAGCTTTGGGACACAAGTTGGTAACATTAATTTTCTTACATCCTCTCTCTCTTTATCTCTTTGATGCATTTTCATTTGATGACTAGTTATCTTGTGGCGGTGGTTGTGTGTGTGAATTACAATTCCCATCCTAGTATGTTCTTCTTGGTTTCCATGATTGTCTTATTTTCCACCTAAACCACCCTGCCTTAGCCTCTGTTTTACATCCTAAACAATATCTCTATGAAATTATTTTTATTTTCTTTAATAATTCTTTGGGTAAATCGATAATGCATGCTTATTTTTAATTAAACAAAAAAAAGGTCAATGTTTTCTATGTAATTTTCCATTTTTATCACCTTATGGCTATTACAATGTATGTTCATTAATTTGATATCAAAATTTGGTATAGGAATACATCGAGGATCCTGCACTCATTCTGATTCTTGCACTTAATATGGATGGTCATTGGTTTAAGAGCTTGACTCAGAGTTGGTTCTAGTTGTCGAGGAAGGAATGTGTGCACACAGTCCTGAGAACCTGTACTTGTTTTCCTTCATGTTAGTGTCCCATAATTTGGCAAATTGGTAAACCAAATGACAAGGTAACATTAGACCAATCTTTGGAGTCCTAGGACCTAGCCTTCCTGGACTCAGAGAGGGCTCTCTCTATTGTGTGAAGGATGTGAACTTGTTCGCTTTGAATAATTGATTTTACGCTAGTTGTTTAAGAACATTTGGTTTGTTTGTTTTGGGTTGGGGTAAGATGATCAAGTAGGATAGGTGGAAAGAGAGATGATCGAATCAATAGGGCTATGGGGTCAGATGAATTCAAGAGTGTCTAAATGATGAAAAGGGTGTACTGTAGGGCCGATTTAGCAAGGTTTATGGATCCTTTGGGTGATGTATGAGGTGTAATGAACATTAAGTTTGGGAAAAAACTAAGAGGTCTTAAACATATATAGTCTAAAGCAACAAAACATGAGGTAGGGAAAACCATTAATCTCTATGAATAATACTCAGCCTGATAAACATATAAGATGAACATTCCAGTGAAACATAGAAGCATAAGAACTCATAACTTTATAAATTCACCTTCAGCTTTTGAGGAAAACAAATAAGATAAAAAAATAACTCAATTTATGGAGAGGGAACTCCTAAACAATGTATATCAAGCTATTAGGAACTATGAGATAAGTTGGTAAGCATGGACAAAGGGCAAGATCAAACAAAACCTCTATGACTTAACCTATTCAATTAATAACCCATAGAAAGGCTTCAAAATAGGGTTTTGAGAACTTCAAATAAGCAGGCATATCGTGAATCATACTTGTAAGCTAGCATATTAACCATTCATGAAACAAAAAAAAAAATTAGTGGACCTAAGGAGCAGTCAAGAATTCCTTAAGATGGCTAAAAGAGAAAACATCAAAGCTATAGGAAACAGGAGGTTTGAGGTGCTTCCATGAGCATGTCTCAACCTATAATTTTCTGATCTATAACAACCAAGAAGAATGAAACATAAATGAGTACAATAAAATACTAAAAAATCAAGAAAACATCACCATTCACCAAGCGATGGAATCCTGCAAACATGCTTCTCCATCATCAAGCCAAGCAAGCCATTCATCCACTTCACAAGACCAATATCTTCTCCAAGCTCATAAAACCATGTATTTCTCTTAAACACATCAAGTCCCAACTGTTTACAATGAATCCTCATGGCTTATATAACAAGCAAGGAGGAAGAGAGCTCACTAGAGCATCTAGAAGCCTATTGGCCAAAAACAAATATCCTAACTTGTCCTTGAGGTCTTGCAAGGTCCAAGGCACAAAATATCTTCAAAAATATCTTTTCTGGACTAAAATAGAAAAAAAATTGACTTTTAGGCTATGACATACATGATATAACTTTCCTAACGCACATTTTCTTAGTCACCACATAGGAACGCAACACTTTGTCTCAAATTTTGAAAATTTTCCAGGAGTGCAGCACCAAAAAAGGTCTTTTTGCAACAGAGTTTTGGAGGCCTTCCCGATGTCGGAAAAGGCTCCGTGATGGCCTGTTGGAAATATGTGGATGTCTACTTTCCAAATATAACTTTTTGTCCTCAAACTAACCTCTGTAAGTTTCCCAAAAAGTGGAAAACGTTAAAGCTTCCAGGAGCGTAGCACCTGCTCAAAAAAGAGGGCAGAAAGGTGAAAATTTGGGTGTTTTTGACCCTTTTGGGGGACCAAAATAACTCCAATTGAGCTTAAATTTGGTGAGCATACTCCTCTCATAATTGGGAATCCAAAAATGTAAGTTGCTCCCTCTAAATATTCCCTAGGAAAAAGCGCAACTCCAAGGGTGTTGTGTTCCTCGGCTTGAAAATTTGCGAAAAACAAAAAAATTGTTCATATTTCCTCAAATTTGGTAGGTAGGTGCCTCATGGGTCCTTGGAGACCTGTAGAAAATATTGGGCCAAAATACTAAGCCTAGATTCATCTTTTTCATCTTTTGGTGTCGGGCCCTCATTTTGGGCAGTTTTGAGTTTTTTTCCTTGCAAAGTGGTTTCTTCATTCATAGTGCCCAGTCATTTTCCTTTGAAATGTAAGAGGTGCCTTGATCATTGCTTGGTACATTTTTGTCTTCATGAATTTCCTCTTCTTCATTATTTGACCCACTATTTTCACTGTCTTGCATATGGTCTTTATCTTTAATTTCAACCTCTATTTCATAACTTGTATCATTTTCACTCTTAGGACTGTCTCCTTGAAAAAATTCTCTCTATGTGTATATCCTCCCTACCTTGCTCTGGGTTGTCCCTTTGATCAACATTTTCAACATCCTTCATGCTTTCATCACTAACAAGACTTTCAGAACTGCAATGTTCTATTTCTATAGTGTCAGAGGCGCCAATGTTCATCATGTCTTCACTTTCATGAATATCTTCCTCCTCACCCTTTGCGATACTGTTTTCACTGCCAACTTCATTTTCTCCATTACTGCCTTCATTCCTTGGAATTTTGTCATCATTTTATTGCTTATTGAAAACAATTTTAAAATTTGTTTGTGGGATGCCCCTGTTATTTTTGTCACCATCAAGGCTTTCTATTGCTTCCTCACCACAGCCTGTTGTAGTGTTTTTAGTGTCATTTCCATCTTCGCAGGACCCACTGACTGGACTTGTTAGCTCATCATAGGATTTAGTAATCAGAACTTTGTTTTCTTGCCAATTGTCCTTTTCTTGAAAGGCTACCTCTGTTTTTGTGTCTTTAGAGCGATCCTTTTCACCATGGGAGCCATTGTCTTGACTTATTTTCTCATCACTGTGAGAATAATTCCCTTCTTTACTTGATGAGTCCTTTTGATTGATCTTTTCTTCACTTCCCTGTTTATTGTCTTCATTACTTGGCCCTTTGTCATCATTTCCTTGCATATTGAAAACAAATTTGAACCTTGTCTCTTTGTTGCCTGTGCCATTCTTGTCACTCTCATTCTTTCTTTCTCCATTTCTTTCATATGTCTCCTCTCCACTGTCAACATTTGTACCCTCAGTGTCATTTTCTTCACTTTCAGACCCATTGTTTTGAATTTTTAGCTCATCATGGGATCAATGGTTTGACCTCTGTTTTCTCTTTGAAATGTCCTTTCCAACAAGAAAAATCTCTACTGAGATTTCTGGGAAAATTGGGTGCCTCTGAATGCTTTTTTGGGTGGTGCTGCATTTTTGTCGTAAGAGCGCAACATTTTGGGTAGGCATGAATGAATTCTCGTTCAGTGTTGCACGCCTGTGGTAGGACCACAACACCTCTGGGTGGCTTGGGCACACCTGAACACAAAGTCAGGCAATGCTACGTTTTTGTGGTAGGAGCACAGCGTCTTGGTCAGGCCTGACGAAGTCTCATTTAGCGCTGCACACCTATGGTAGGAGTGCATCACCTCCAAGTGCCTCGGGCACTCTTGAACGCAAAGTCGAGCGGTGTTGCGTTTTTTTGGCAGGAGCGCAGTGCAAAAAAAGGCCTTTTTGCAGTGGGAATTTGGAGGCCTGCCTGGTGTCGCAATTTGGCCCGCGATAGCTCGTTGGAAATATGGTTGAGTCTACTTTACAAAAATTCTTTTTTTTTTTCCATTTTGTGTCCATTTACCTATCTAAAAACTGATTCTCCCAACACTGGTCAAAAAGTGCTGAATGCTGGTGCAGAAATGTAGAGTGATGGTGCAGGCCACTTTTGTATGCCTTCTTCAATTCCAAATTGAGCTCATGATAGCTCATTAGAAATCTGGTTGAGACTAATTTCCAAAAATTATTTTCATTTTCCATTTGGTGTCCATTTACCTGTCCAAAACGTGATTCTCCAAATATTGGTCAAAAAGTGATGAATGTTGGTGCAGAAATGTAGAGAGCTGGTGCAGGCCACTTTTGGATGCCTTCCGCAATTCCAAATTGAGCTCATGATATCTCATTGGAAATATCTTCAAGTCTAGTTGTCATTTGACTCATTAAGAAATTCATTTGGATACTCCAGCTGTGAGAAAACCTAAGTTTACCAAGGTCACTCCAGCAGTGCAAAAATTCTCCCATGTCACCTGTATTTTTGACATTTCTCCCAAACCATGATACTTGTGTAAAAACTCAAGGAATTTTTTCTTCTTGGGCCTATGATGGACAAACACCTCTCTCACCTTTTTCAATTTCATCTCTGTTTGGTCAGAAACACAGTTTGAAGCAAAAATAGCCCTAGGCGTGACACATGGATTGTCTTTTGGAATGAATTATTGTAAAATAGTGGAGGTATGATGTTTATGAGCTAGTATGGACTTATGCTTGCTGACATGATCTATCAAATGAATCCTTTTATTTTGTGCCTCCTTTTCATATCAAACCCTAGCTTAGTTGGAAGAGAAAAAATAGGGTTTGGTGTGGGGATTTAGGACTGCCTTGCAGAGGGAGTGGAATGAAGGGGTTAAGGGTGGTCTAAATTCTTGGGGAAATTTTGGGGGATAGGGATAGATGTTAGGGAGTAGGGGAAAGTGGAATTTCAATAATTGAGTGAGGGGAAGGGTTCCAAAAGGGAAAAACACAGGCCTAGTCTTAAAAAGTGTCAAAATGTGGCCATAGACTAGGTTTTTTTAGAAAAATGATGAATTTGAGGGATAGGAGTGATGGGAAATATTTGTGAAGGTATATTAAGGATAGGAGGAGGTGTAAGAACAATAGGTTATAAGCCTTGTTTATGTTTAACCATGGAGGTCATGAAACCAAGAAAAATGCCCTTAAAAACCCTAAATGGACAATGGAGGAGTTAGGCAAAACAAAATAGAGGGTTGAGGCCAAAGGTGTCACAACAAAGACAAACTAAATGATATGAGCCCATGATGGGTCTTCTGGGATGGGTGAGTAGAGAATTGACACGATGGAATGATGAAATATTGAAAAAATTATCTTAATGATAATGAAGGCAGCGAGATTTCTAGAACTCACAATATTCATGAAATTTGTTTCTAGAAATCTAGAACCGATACTTATTCATCTTCAAATAGTGAAAATTATGGATGACTACAGTGGCTCCACTTGGGGACGGAAACTCATTTTTAGGAGGTGTCCAGAACTTTCAAATCTCTTGGTTTATGAAGACTAATGCCTCATCCATTGGGCAGATTTTTACCTCTTTCACTTGTTGATGCTTTCTTGAAGTTGTGATCTCAATAATCTGAAAGACATGATTAGCTCAACTTCATTTCTACCTACCCAGCCTACTTTACTAACATTTTATTCTTCCTTGGATGCAATTGGACTAGAAATCCCTTGACATTTTCTTCTTTTGAAAGCAAAATGAACTATCTACTTCTACTCTTATCACTTCCAAGAGTTCATATTAGGCTAGTGAACTCTTTTTATTCTCTACCTAGACTATTTGACTGTCAAGATTAAGCAGTATGACATACTTCATTCTCTAATCTATTGACAAGAAATTTAAAGCATGAATTGAACCAGGATTAGACAATCTGATTCATCATGAGTCGTTGCATCAATACAAACTGCACATAAACTTTATTTTCATAAGCAAAACAAAACTAGAAGGTCTGAGGGCCATGTTTCATCATTTGCTAATCATCCCTATCCTTCTCTTTGGTTAAAATTTAAGCATGTGGAACAAACATCTTTCATTTCTAATCTATTTTCCTTTTACAAGTCAAGCTTAAATGATTTGACCAACATTATCTCACTAACTTATCAACAATAAATTGAAAACATGTTCAGCCATGATTAGGCTAGATGACTGAACAAGACATTATTTTTTGCATCAGTAGTGGCATTTAGGCTTGCACACTTTCAGTATTACTATTTTTTGGGTATGGGGCTCTACCTTCTTTTCAAATATGCCCTCTTTTTTATTCTTTCTATGTTTTTGAGTTTTTTCTCTCTTTTTTCAAAACAATCTAAATTCGAAAGATGCTCAAAGCCTGAGCTTATTTGCACTCCTATCCATCCTAATCTAAACTATTTATGATATACATTCAGTTGGTGAACTCTCTTTTCCAATACAAACAGTCAAGCAAATGATTCCATGAGGGATCTTGGTTTATCTCCTTGAGTATGTGGGACAAACAAAAGGGCCATTCCCATCTTACTTTCTTTTGAACAGTGGTGCCTAAACTTCTCTTTAAAGCTTGCATCAAACTGATTTTAAAATATTTCACTCCCTCTTCAAATGTCTTTAACAAATCAGCAAAGGGATCTTGAGACAATACCTGAATGTGAAGATTTGGAAAATAAGCTTGATCTAGGCCTGCTTCTTCCTCCACTTGGCTGAGCTTAGGACTCTTTTGGGAAAGAAACTCTTCCTCTTCTTCATGATCATTTGAACTGGTATACTCATCATAGATTGAAATATTATCCTTTAGCAAACATGATGGGTTTTGACTGAATGGGTTGAGTTCTGTGTGAAAACCACCATGTTTATGAGTAGGAGCACTCCTTGGCAACAAATATTCTTGAGAAAGAAGGGCAGCAACTTTCTTGTGATCATCAAATTTTAAGCCTTCATTCGCTTCCAAATTTTCTAAGCTTTCCTCATCATTATCATAGCTACTACTACCCTCAACTTTATGGAACCGGCTTCCTCCTGCAAACCAAGCGTTTAATACTCTGTTAGCTTCTGCTGGAAAGCATCATCATATGTTCATATTGATCAAACCTTGGATAATCATCAATATAATTAATGTCACCAACCATACATATTGGACTATTAGATAGTTTCTCTTTGAATTGATCTATAAATCCATTTCCTGCTATGTGATAGTTAAGATTTGGAGGAAAATAAATAGAGGTTGACTGCATGTTCATGAGTTGATCTATCTCCTCTTCAGTTAAAAAGGGAGGCAATTTTATTTTTCTTTGGGTATAACTACAATCATCCTCTTTCTCTTCGGAAGGTTGAACATAGGGCTAAATGTGTTCTTTGTTGTTGAAATCAATATCCAAAGATTGTTGACTTCTGATTGCATTAAGGTTGTCTTTGATAAACTGAAAAGAAGTACAACAAAGAGGTAAAGAACCTTCCCTTTCTCTCAAACTTTCTGCACTTTCTTCTTCACTATCATAGTTGAGTGGTATTTTTTGATCACTATATTTGAGCTGTTGAAAATGACTGTCTTTGTCCCACAAACTAATCACTGATTGTTCTGTAGTGTTATCTTGAGTTTGGAGAATATAATCATCATCATATTGATAATATTTGGATATCTTATTCATAGGAGGAATGTCATCTATTATTCACACTTGATCAACAGTTTGTTCCATAATATGAAAAGGAGAGTATTTGTGGCCAATAGCCTTTCTTTTAGCAACCTGAAATGATTCGAAGCACAAGGGTAGGGACTCAAGAGGTGTTGGATCATCTTCCATTTCTGGTTTTGTAATCCAAACACTCAGACCAAGATGATTTGAGGGGAGGACTTCAGTATTTGAAAAAGGGTTTGTATTATCCATTTCCTCCCTTACTGATTCATTAGAGCATTCTACCTTGTTTCTATTTTTAATTTTCTTGTAATACTCTCTTAATAGTGAAGCAAAAGATGTAGGAAGGCATATAGTACTTACTTGACAACTTTCCGCATCTTCTTCTTTGCAACCTTGGTTAGCCAGTATGTTTTGATAGCTATCTTTACATTGAAATGACTGATTTGGTTCCTCCCAAGAAAATGCTACCGGCTGCTCTGAATAATCAGCACCAACCTCAACCTTGTATTCTCCTCTTTCATGCCAAGTATATGCATCATTTTGTTGATTTTATCTGTCAAAATCTCTATCTTTACCTCCAAAGAAGTCAGTTTCTCTTGAGTTGCTTTGTCCTTCCTTACTTCTTCTAACTTTTCCTCTCTTTCCAGTATGTTGAATTCCATAGTAATTTCCATGTTCTGCATTTCTTCCAGGTTTGAAGGGTCTTTTTCTCTTATCTGGAATTCCATCTTTGGGTAAAAAGTACTTGGGTAGTGCAAGAGAGCCCACCCTGAAGGTGGCTTTATCTTAGCAGGTATTGCATTGTATGCCTTATTAAACCTGGCTGAAAAGTCTTGTACTATCTCCCCTGGCTGTCTTTTTAAATGCTTGTATTCCTCTATGATGAGAACTTCATTTCCCATTATCACCCACCTATCTAGGAAGAGTTGAGTGAATTGATGAAAATTGATAATGCTTACAGCTAGAAGGTCCTTAAACCAACTCTTAATTTTTCGTTGTAATGATAAGGAAAACATTCTAATACGCACATCATCTTTTTCTATTTCAAAAAGGTCAAGTAAATTCTCAAGATTTTGAATGTGTTATTCAGCAGTGACTTTTGAGTTTTCTCCATCAAATCTGGGTAGTTTATTTGCAATATTTGCAGGGAGGGCGTGGAAGATAGGAGGTAAAATCAGAGGCTTGTAATCTTTCTGGGACCTTTATGGGTATAGGTAGTGTAAAAATAGATTGATGACTGTTTGAGGTTTCAGCAAGAGGAGGAAAGGTAACATGAGGATCATTTTTCACTGGGTTTTCCATAGGTGAATCTGGGGTAAGCACAGGTGCATAAGTCTGCTCATGGTCTGAAATTTGAGGCTTGAGATCTTTCCAATGATCAATGTAGATATCATCAGTGTATTCTTGATCAAGCTTAAAGTAGGATAGAACATAGTTATAGGTAAAAACAATAATTTCTTGAATCCAACTGATGCCTGAGTGCTCTTTCTTTCTAGGATGATTGGTCATGTTTCAGGTTCTTCCTCCAGTGGATTCTTTAAGTCAATTTAGAGTTGTGGAGTCACCAGGTGGATGATTTAAAATGTTTTAAGGAAGGTTTTTGTCCACCATCAGAAACTAAATACCAATTTAAGGATGTTTGTGGGTTTTCTGAGGTCTTAAGGATATCAAAGCTTTTTACTTACTCAGGTCCCACCGTGATCACCATTATGTTAGTGTCTCATAATTTGGTAGATTGGTAAACCAAATGACAGGGTAACATCAGACCAATCTTTGGATTCCTTGGACCTAGCCTTCCTAGACTCAGAGAGGGCTCTCTCTATTATGCGAAGGATGTGAGCTTGTTTGCTTTGAATAATTGATCTTAGGCTAGTTGTTTAAGCACAGTTGGTTTGCTTATTTTGGGTTGGGGTAATATTATCAAGTAGGATAGGTGGAAAGAGAGATGATCAAATAAATAGGGCTATGGGGTCAGATGAATTCAAGAGTGTCTAAATGATGAAAAGGGTGTACTGTAGGGCCGATTTAGCAAGCTTTATGGATCCTTTGGGTGATGTATGAGGTGTAATGAACATCAAGTTTGGGAAAAAACTAAGAGGTATTAAGCATATATTGTTTGAAGAAACAACTCATGAGGTAGGGAAAACCATTAATCTCTATGAACAATACTCAAACTGATAAACATATAAGATGAACATTCCAGTGAAACATAGAAGCATAAGAACTCCTAACTTTAGAAATTCACCTTCAGATTTTTGGGAAAACACATAAGGTAAACAAATAACTCTATTTATGGAGAGGGAACTCATAAAAAACATATATCAAGCTATTGGGAACTATGAGATAATTTTATAAGCATGGACAAAGGGCGAGATCGAATGAGACCTCTTTGACTTAACCTATTCAATTAATAGCCCATATAAAGGCTTCAAAATAGGGTTTTGAGAACTTCAAATAAGCAGGGAATACCATGAATCATACTTGTAAGCTAGCATATTAACCATTCATGAAACAAACAAAAAAAATTAGTGGACCTAAGGAGCAGTCAAGAATTCCTTAAGATGGCTAAAAGAGAAAACATCAAAGCTATAGCGAACGGGAGGTTTGAGGTGCTTCCATGAGCAGGTATCAACCTATACTTTTTTGATCTATAACAACCAAGAAGAATGAAACATAAATGAGTACAAGAAAAAACTAACAAATCAAGAAAAAATCACCATTCACCAAGCTATGGAATCCTGCAAACATGCTTCTCCATCATCAAGCCAAGGAAGCCATTCATCCACTTCACAAGACCAATATCTTCTCCAAGCTCATAAAACCATATATTTCTCTTAAACACATCAAGTCCCAACTGTTTACAATGAATCCCCATGGCTTATATAACAAGCAAGGAGGAAGGGAGCTCACTAGAGGATCTAGAAGCCTACTGGCCAAAAAAAAGTATCCTAACTTGTCCTCGAGGCCTTGCAAGGTCCAAGGCACAAAATACCTTCCAAAATATCTTTTCCAGACTAAAATAGAAAAAAAATTGAATTTTAGGCTCTGACATACATGATAGAACTTTCTTAATGCACATCTTCTCAGTCACCACATAGGAACGCAACACTCTGTCTCAAATTTTGAAAATTTTCTAGGAGCGCAGCACCAAAAAAGGTCTTTTTACAACAGAGTTTTGGAGGCCTTCCCGATGTTGGAAAAGGCTCCGTGATGGCCCATTGGAAAGCTGTCGATGTATAATTTCAAAATATACCTTTTTTTCCTCAAAATAACCTCTGCAAGTTTCCCAAAAAATGGAAAAAGTCAAAGCTTCCAGGAGCGCAGCACCTGCTTAAAAAAAGGGCAGAAAGGTGAAAAATTGGGTATTTTTGACCCTTTTGGGGGACCAAAACAACTCCAATTGAGCTACAATTTGGTGAGCATAATCCTCTCGTGATGGGGAATCTAAAAACGTAATCTGCTCCCTCTGAAGATTCCTCGTCTTGAAATTTTTAAAAATACAAAAATTGTTCAAATTGCCTCAAATTTGGTAGGTAGGTGCCTCATGGGTCCTTGGAGACCTGTAGAAAATATTGGGCCAAAATACAAAGCCTAGATTCATCTTTTTCATATTTTGGTGCTGGGCCCTCATTTTGGGCAGTTTTAAGTTTTTTTCCTTACAAAGTGGTTTCTTAGTTCATAGTGCCCAGTCATTTTCCTTTGCAATGGAAGAGGTGCCTTGATCATTGCTTGGTACATTTTTGTCTTCATGAATGTCCTCTTCTTCATTATTTGACCCACTGTTTTCACTATCTCTCCTATGGTATTTATATTTAATTTCAACCTCTGTTTCATAACTTGTATCATTTGCACTCTTAGGACTATCTTCTTCTTGAAAAAATTCTCTCTGTGTGTATATCCTCTCTACCTTTCTCTGGACTATCCCTTTGATCAACATTTTCAACATCCTTCATGCTTTCATCACTAACAAGACTTTCAGAATTGCCATGTTCTATTTCTACAGTGTCATAGGTGCCTATGTTTGGCATGTATTGACTTTCATGAATATATTCCTCCTAACCCTTTGCATTACTGTTTTCACTACCAACTTCATTTTATGCATTACTGCTTTCATTCCTTGGACTTTTGTCACCATTTCCTTGCTTATTGAAAACAATTTTAAAATCTGTTTTTGGGCTGCCCTTGTCATTTTTTTCACTGTCAAGGCTTTCTATTTCTTCCTTGCCACTGCCTTTTGTAGTGCTTTGAGTGTCATTTCCATCTTCACAAGACCCACTGACTGGACTTGTTAGATCGACATGGGATTTAGTAATCAGAACTTTGTTTTCTTGCCCACTGTCCTTTTCTTGAAAGGCTGCCTCTGTTTCTATGTATTTAGAGCCATCCTTTTCACCATGGGACCCACTGTCTTGACTTATTTTCTTATCACTGTGAGAATCATTCCCTTCTTTATTTGATGAGTCCTTTTGACTAATCTTTTCTTCACTGCCCTGTTTATTGTCTTCATTACTTGGCCCTTTGTCATCATTTCCTTGCCCATTGAAAACAACTTTAAACCCTGTCTCTTTGTTGTCTGTGCCATTATTGTCACTGTCATTCTTCCTTTCTCCATTGCTTTCATATGTCTCCTCTCCACTGTGAGCATTTGTACCCTCAATGTCATTTTCTTCACTTTCAGACCCACTTTTTTGACTTTTTAGCTCATCATGGGAATCAATGGTTTGACCTCTGTTTTCTCTTTGAAATGTCCTTTACAACAAGAAAAGTCTCCACTGAGATTTCTCGGCAAATTGGGCACCTCTAAATGCTTTTTTGGGTGGTGTTGCATTTTTGTGGCAGGAGAACAACATCCTAGGCAGGCATGAACGAAGTCTCGTTCAGCGCTGCATGCTTGTGGTAGGAGCGCAGCACCTCTGGGTGCCTCGGCCACTCCTGAATGCAAAGTCGGGTGGTGCTGCATTTTTGTGGCAGTAGCGTAGCATCCTGGGTAGGTGCTGCATTTTTTGGGTAGGAGCGCAGCACGTCTGGGTCCCTCGGGCACTCCTGAATGCAAATTCGGGCGGTGCTGCGTTTTTGTGGCAGGAGCGCAGTGTATAAAAATGAATTTTTGCAGCGGGCATTTGGAGGCCTGCCTTGTGTCAGAATTTGGCCCGTGATAGTGCATTGGAAATAAGCTTTAGTCTACTTTATAAAACTTATATTTTTTTTCCATTTTTTATCCATATACCTATCCAAAAACTGATTCTCCCAACACTGGTCAAAAAGAGCTGAATGTTGGTGTAGAAATGCAGAGTGCTGGTGCATGCCACTTTTGGATGCCTTCCTCAATTCCAAATTGAGCTCATGATATCTCATTAGAAAGAGGGTTGAGTTTTATTTCTAAAAATTCTTTTGATATTCCATTTTGTGTCCATTTACCTATCAAAAAACGGATTCTCCCAACACTGGTCAAAACGTGCTGAATGCTTGTGCAGAAATGTAGAGTGCTGGTGCAGGCCAAATTTGGATGCCTTCCTCAATTCAAAATTGAGCTCATGATAGCTCATTGGACATTTGGTTGAGTCTAATTTGTAAAAAAAAAAAAAAAATCCATTTTGTGTCCATTTAATTGTCCAAAACCTGATTCTCCCAACACTGGTTAAAAACTGCTGAATGTTGGTGCAGAAATGCAAAGTGCTGGTGCAGGCCACTTTTGGATGCCTTCTGCAATTCCCAATTGAGCTCATGATATCTCATTTGAAACATATTCAAGTATAGTTATCATTTGACTCATTAAGCAAGTCATTTGGATATTCCCGCTGTGAGAAAACCTGATTTTCCCAACGTCACTCCAGCAGTACAGAAATTCTCCCGTGTCACCTATATTTTTTATATTTCTCCCAAACCATGATACCTGTGTAATGCCTGAAGGATTTTTTTCTTCTTGGGCCTATTTTGGACAAAAACCTCTCTCACATTTGTCAATTTCATCTCTGTTTGGTCAGAAACACAGTTTGAAGCAAAACTGGCCCTAGGCGTGACACATGGCTTGTCTTTTGGAACGAATTCTTGTAAAATGGTGGAGGCATGATGTTTCTGAGCTGGTATGGAAATATTATTGCTTACATCATCTATAAAATTAATCCTTTGCTTTTGTGCCTCCTTTTCATATCAAACCCTAGCTTAGTTGGAAGAGAAAAAATAGGGTTTAGTGTGGGGATTTAGGATTGCCTTGCAGAGGGAGTGGAATGAAGGGGATAAGCGTTGTATAAATATTTTGGGAAATTTCAGGGGATATGGATAGATGTTAGGGAGTAGGGGAAAGTGTAATTTCAATAATTGAGTGAGGGGAAGGTGTCCAAAAGGGAAAAACACAGTCCTAGTCTTCAAAAGTGTCAAAATGTGGCCATAGACTAGGTTTTTTTAGAAAAATGATGAATTTGAGGGATAGGAGTGATGGGAAATGTTTTTGAAGGTATATTAAGGATAGGAGGAGGTGTAAGAACAGAAGGTTATAAGCCTTATTAATGTTTAACTATGGAGGTCATGAAACCAAGAAAAATGCCCTTAAAAACACTAAATGGACAATGGAGGAGTTAGGCAAAACAAAATAGAGGGATGAGGCCAAAGGTGACACAACAAAGACAAAATGAATGATATGAGCCCATGATGGGTCTTCTGGGATGGGTGAGCAGAGCATTGACATGATGGAATGATGAAATAGTGAAAAAAAATATCTTAAGGATAATGAAGGTAGCGAGATTTCTAGAACTCACAATGTTCATGAACTTTTTTTCTTGAAATCCAGAACTGATACTTAGTCATCCTCAGATAGTGAAAATTATGGATGAATAACACTTAAAATGGCCTGGAGCATTAGAAGGTTTCTAAACTTAGGGATTAGTTTCCAACAACTACATATATCTTATCTATTTGACATGACCGAGAGCCTATGTCATATGTATAAATTTTAATATAGATTTGGATGAAAGCTAGTGATAATGTGAACAATTTATATTTTTTTTTTATATTCAGAAAGTGTATATCTCCATGACCTCTCTAAGGCTAGATTTTTCACTTTATGTTATGTATTGAACAGAGACTCTTGTTTGTAATAAAAGAGTGCTAATTTCATATTCATGCATTATGTTTATCTATTTCACATGATGAACAACTTGACTTCATAGATTAATATCATTCCTTAAATAGGGAAATGAGTTGGTTGGTTGGGGCCCAACCAACTGAGCTCATTCTACCTCTGTTTATTATATTGTGTGATAAATGGTGTGATTAAAACTTCAATGTGGAATTGTGCTTGTAGGAGGTGTGCCTTACCAGATAAGCGCTTGTGTGTTTTATTTCGAAATGAATGATATAGCTTTAGATCTATTTTTCATTCTTTAGTTTATGCATGGATTTATTTTTCCGCAGAGCTTTTATTATTATTGAAGAATTTCTTTCGTTTATTGTGAATTGCAATTTAGATCTAGTAATTTTTTTTGTTTATAAGTCATCTCTTTAGTTTAGAATTACTCTGTGGTGTACACAAATCTTTTGATTTAAGACCCGCAGAAGGATTATTTAACTATTGTTTGGTTGATACATTTATTCTTTAAATCATTCTTTTTTTATAGCGTGAAACTGAATGTCCTTGTTCTGGTACATGTACTTATCTGACAGTATTATTCTGCAAGTGAATTTTTTCTTGACTAAGAACCTATTATTTTAATATTTCACTGTACTAATATGGTCTTGTTGAGCACAAATATTCCTTTTCTCATTTAGAAATTCTAAGCGTAGGAACATAGTATCGTTATCTTTAACCAAACTGGAGTTATCAATTGATCTTATTCGTAAAGTGATATGCACATAAGTTGATTTTGAGCACAATCTTAAACCTAGGAGAGGTAGTGGTCTGAAGCCCAAGAAGGGAAAAGGGAATATTGTTAAAACATAAAAATTTTCTCACATTGGGCTTTCTTTTCTAGACAATTTTTCCAAATAGAAATAAACCCATCAGGTAGGTACCATTTATCTGGACACTGGGGACAGTAGTTCAGGAATCTCACAACCGATAGAAGGGTAGAACGAGACTATTTTGAATAAAATTATAAATTTTCATTACAATCAACCTTCATGATCTGTGGTAAGTGGTCCGTTTAAAGGAGAAAAAATGGCAGATAATGATTATGTGCATGATGAAGGGTTCAGTGAGAACCAACCAATAGAAGAGCAATCTACTCTTAGGTTTCTGATTGTGGATCCACATGCAGTGGTTCAAATGAAGAATATCCCACCATATTTCCTTACACATATTCACAGTAAAGTGCACGAAGATCCTGCTTCTTTTCTTTTTTACTTTTATATACTGTGTAGGAGTTATGATTATTCTTTCGATACCCAGAACCTAAAAATTTTCCCTGCAACTCTCAAGGATTCAAATTTACGCTGGTTCATGGGCTTAGGGGGGAATACTATAGCTTATTGGGAGAAAATGCAGAAGGTGTCGTTAAGTAAATATGAGGAATATTGCAAAACAAGTGAAATGCAACACAATATTTTTACTATTGCAAAGTGGGAAGATGAGATCTTGGAGGATTATTTGAAGAGATTCTTATATATTATTCAAAGGTTGAAACATAAATTTGATATAAGAATTATTAGAGGCTTATTTCTACATCGGCTTATGGATGATTCTACAAATAATTTTAATTTTTTAGGACAAGTAGATATTGCTCAAAAAATATTTGATCAAATTTGTGACCTGTGCAGGAAGTTCTCAAGAAACTAATCTAGATATGTAAGGGAATTAGGAGCAATTCTAAAAATAGAAGATTTGGATCTACAAAAGTTATGATCACTAGTTTGGAAAAAAAAATGGATAATATTATGAATAATGTTAGGAAATAGATAAATTATTTAAAATTTCAATAGAAATTAGCAGAAGAGCAAGAAACATTATCCATTTATTGACAAAAATTTAGAAAAAAACTTCATTTGTGTGAGTGTCCCATAGATGTTAAAAGTGCTAATAGTTCTGTAATATGTGTAGGGAAACATCGTATTGAATAATTCCCATCCATAATAGAATTAAAAGAAACACTTGAAGGAGAGAATTCAGTACTAAAGCCATTACATGCTATTGGAGCATGAAAATCATGGCTACAGGTAAGTAAAAGTACGATTTCTGAACCTGCAACATATTTTTCTTGTAATAATGCACCACATTACTCCTATCAAAAGAAAAAATAATCTCAGTCTTGGCAGCATGGGTATCATTCCCAGTATGGGAAGTCTCCTCCTCCTTGAGAACAGGGATGAAGAGGACCACCACATTCTCATTATTCCTATCCCATGCCTACACAGTCATATCCCATATCATATTCACCTTATCCATTGGCACAACCTACATTGCTAGTATTATTACCTCAACAGACTCGGTTTGTGACACCACAACCAGTACCACCACCTTTCTAACCACCTTCATTTCTAGCACATCCAGTGACCAACCCAAATAATAAATTGGTTCAAATGATTCATTCTATTGGACCACTCCCTTTCCCTATTTATCATACATTCTAATTGGGATCAATGGCCTCCAACTAATATTGGGAAGGGAAAAAAACTCAGAAAAATAGAAATAGAAACAACCAGTGGTGATCATTGAGGATAAAATTGAAGAGGAAGCTCCCAATCGTTCAAACAATGATGCCATTGTTCATCCTATTCCCACACACTCAGACTATTTTTCGTTATTCTTAAAACTAACCTCCCTTTCCAGAGAGACTAGTTGTGGAGAAAATTGACACCACTCTTGAGTACAAACTGGCTTCCGAGTTGAAGAATTTTTGTATAAAGGAACCTATACTGCAAGCTATAAAACCAATTCCTATACATACTAATATTTTTAAGGAATTTTGTTTTAAAAACCAAGGGAGGAAGAGAGTTGAACCCCACATTATTTAGTTTTTTGGAAGAGAAGTTGAGTTGACGATAGGATGTGTTCAAATGGAAAAATATATTAATCATGGAAACCTAGTTGTCGTTGTTCAGATAGGCAACATATTTTTTCCCAATGTGTTAATAAACATTGGGGAGGCTATGAATGTTAAAAGTAGGAAAACCATGGAACAAATTTGATTGAATCAGAGTCATCCTATACTCTGCTTGAACTTGATGATAGATCTAAAATCGAGCTAGAGGGTGTGTTATATGATGTAGTTGTCTCAATTGACTCATGAGATTACCCTATAGATTTTATTTTGTTTCAACCAAAGAATCCTATTGGGAGCACCCTTTGTTCTTGGGATGACCATGGTTTGCCACAAGAGATGCCTATATAGGATGTCGCTCAAGTGATGTGTATATTTACCATGGGGATGCTAGGAAAAGGGTCACCTTGTACCCACCCACCAGATCTATTCACGAGCTTCGAGATACCTTATGGTTGGGTTATGATAGTAGTGATGAGGAGACTTGATCACTTTCCTTGATTCCACAGTATACTGAGTCGACTAATTAAGGCGTGATCCAATATTTCCTGGATAATTTAGACACTATGCATAACTTTGAATCAGTTTATCAGATATTTATTCCAAGTTTCAAAGAAAAATGTGATCCCTAATCCTCACCCTCATCAGTATAGAGTTTAGTAGCCACCACAAGTATTCTCAAGCATGACACTACCCTTGTTGAGATTAATCTAGGAAAATATTTATATATTGATTCAGACCTAGACTCGTCCCAACAAGAGAATCTTGTGAGATTATTGCAACATCATCTTGATTCCTTTGGATGGACTTACGACGACATGAAAGGAATTCCCCCTGAAACTTGTACTCATCATATCTATATTTTGGAGGGTGTCCGACATGTCTGACAACCGCAAAGGTGAATGAACGATTCGCTAAGAGAGGTTGTTAAGTAAGAATTGAAAAAAATATTAGATGTTGGTTTTATCTATCCTATATTTGATAGTCAGTGTGTCTCTTCATTGGTAATAGTCCCAAAAAAGGATGGGATATGGAATAATTGTATTAATTATAAAGAATTAAATAAAGCCAATCCCAAGGATTAATTTCCCCTTCCCTTCATTGAATAGTTGATAGATACCCTTGCAGGTAAAAATTACTTCTCATTTTTAAATTTCTTCTGCAGATATAACCAAATATAAATGTTACCTAAGGATCATGACAAGACTACCTTTACTTGTACATGGGGGAGATTCTCTTATCGAGTGCTTCGTTTTGGACTTTGTAAAGATCCTGCCACTTTTCAAAGTTAAGTCTTGTCTATTATTGTTGACCTCATGTGTGTTACACAGTAATTTTTCACCATGCTCATTTTCCCGTCCCTGACCTTGAAATTCCCCGTGACAAATATTGTGTAATGTTTCCATCATCAAGAAATATGATAACATGTCCCCTTGAAGATCCAACAAAGACTTCTTTGAAATATTACTGAAGCAACTTCACCAAATTCCTAGTTTCTTGGGACCACGCTCTTCCTAGTGCCATGACCACGCTGATGTCCTTTTCCTAGTTATGGCCCAGTGCTGTCAGCGCCCTAATTTCTTGGAAAATTGTGTTGATCCCCTTTCTGGCACTGCTTCCTGAAATGGGGGAGAAGCTTAGACCTCTACAAGCTCAAGGGCGACGAGTTGGTTATTGAACAAAGATGATAAGGTTGATCTCTCTCATTTCAGAACCTTGATCTCATCCATGGGGGATCATCCCTTAGAAAGTGGGCCTTACTCCTCCTTTCATGGGCTCCCAACCTCCTTCTCCTTGCTATAAATTCACATCCTTCATTCCCCCAAGATTAGAGCTTGGTTGATCATCGTCAGACTCATGTTAACTATCATCCCTTTTCATGCTAGCATCATGACTATGCTGAACTGCACGAGAGAAGGAATGTTTTTGAGTTGTGTGAAGGACTCATATTTTCACCTAAGGATGCCTCCAACATCAAGGTCTAGTTGTAAGCTCTCCTTTTGTAATTTATCAATAATAACATCTGATGTTTTCTTTCTATATTTTTCCACATGATTATGCAAATATTATGTTACTCCTAGGTCTGATAGATAGCTAGTATTTACGTTTAATATATATTGTATCACGTTTGTTGTTGTCTCTTTGTCATCCGCAGGTATTCGCCCGCCATCAATAGCACGAAGTGGGCCTACAATTATCGTGGATCAACGTCACCATTAACAGATCCAAGGATAGTGATTGGAAAAATGTATTTACATCTCTTTCCTCATTGCATTGTAAGCATTAGTTAAGAAATATTATGTTAGAAAGAATCTTGTGTTACTAGACCTACTCTAGGGATAGAGAGATCGCATCTTTCCGAAGAGGGGATTTATCTTGACAAAATAACTAGCAAATCCACTGGGGATCTTTAGCCTCTTAAGTCCTCCTTTCTCGAGCAGATCTTAGAAAAGTTTCACTATTTTCAAACACCCTTTGCCACATTTTTCTTGTATTTTTTCGAAGAGAATTGGTGTATGCTTTGGTCATCTCTCTGTTTCTGACTGTTTCCCTTCGGTTCAGTGTAAAGTAAAATATTATGGTTTTTTTGGCACGCAAGTCTAGAAGAGTGTGTTTTGTCTAAATTGAAAAGAAATTGGAAGTGATTCTATATTTCTTTTTTTGATTTAGATTATCTTTGTCATTTTAAGAAGAGTGAAATTCATTTCATTCGTGTATTCTTTAAAGTGATTTTTTTTTGTTCGACTGAAAGAAAAGTAAAGGGATTTTACATTTCTTTTTTTTTCATTTGTTTTTCCTTTGATTACATTTCAAAATGAAAAACAAAAAATATATAATTTCTTTCATCTTAGTTGAAGGAAAGGCATTTTCATTTTCAATAAGTTGCATTTGTTGGGAAATTGAATTCAATTGAAAAAGCATTGCATTTTCATAACTGTGAACTAGTTTGGGGGGCATTATTGTTTCTACATTAAGTGCATTCTTGCTTTGCTTTCTTCCACAAATATTTTAGGATTCATCAAAATTGAAAGCTTCTTTCTTACATTCAGTTTGCACCAGAAGCATTCAGGTGACATTCATTTTAAGACTTGAAACTGAAACTTTAATCAATATTGTTGAACACCTAATCCTCCATGGGTAGGTGTGTATTGAAGCCTAGAAAATCTCTGCTTCAAACATTGGGGAAAACCACCCGGTCAGGACCTTAGGATAACTCCTTATCCGTTTGGTATGGTGGCTCCAACTGGATTGAAAGGACCATTTTCCTTATGACTAATGGGTTGGTAATGGGTTGATTTGGATTAATGAAATATGGAACTAAACGATTGAAGTAAAACTATCTAATCTAGTTTAATACTAATAAGGAAATTCTAAGACTAACCCGGGTAGCATATCTGAATACAACTTAAAATTATTCCAATTTAACAACAACCATAAAAATGTATTAAAGTTTAATTGAAACGTGCAGCAACAAATAAAGATAACTCTGTTTAAGAATTTAAACAGAGTTATATTAGCATATTGTATTCATCATTGTATATCAGTTTACATACATTTATGAGGTGAATATTTCTAATATAATAAAAAATGATATAAAAAGAAATATTGTGAAAACGAAATATATATAAATGATAGCAAATTTAAAAGAGAATATCATATAACAAAAGAAATTAATAGTAAATAGATAAAAATACCTTATCATATTGAAAGTTTCAAATGAAATCCGATACTCTGATCTAGTAATTCCAATGAAAAATCAAATCCAAGGTACAAAAATGCAACTCTTTAAAAATAATTCTGCACAAAAATCACCAGATGTGATCCTTTATAAAATATAAGAGTCAATGGAGTACATAAATGTAATATCCAAGTCAAAAATATTACAAATCTGGACCTCTTCTCCAATGCATGAGAGGGGTTTAAATATGACATTACATGAAAACAGAATCCTACTACTACTGCTACAATCTATTAACTTTAAAAACAGAAGTGTTATCTTTTGTGGAACTGATTCATTGCTTTTGTTTCTCGTTCAATGTAGCCAGGTGGAAAATTTTCAGCATTTCCTGGACCTCCGTGGATGACTTATCTTCGAATGTAACTGTCCAGCGTATGTGGCATCAGATAATTCTGGAATCAAACAATCAATAGCATTTGATAGGAATTTAATAGCTAATTGTTGATTGTGTGGCTTAATTGGATAAGTTCACATATTGTCCCAAGATATTGTTTGAAGCTTGTTGATCTGTTGACTTTTATTCATTATTTCTTCTTTCCATCTGCAATTGTTTTCTTTAACTTTAGGTAAACTTCCTGGAACACAATCTGAAATGAGATTAATTGCATACAAGCTGTCATTGATAAATTGTGTTATATTACCTATCATGCTTCTAACTCTTGATATAGCTCTCTCGACTTTCATCAACTGTTGTTCCCACTCTGTAAATAGGATCTCTTTATGTATTTCTTCTATCCTAGGAAGATTAGCTTTCCTTCCTTTTTCTGTATCTTGCCAAGTAAGAAATTTAGAAATCTTTTCATCGGCGTTATCAATTTCTTGCCTGAGAGTAATTATGTCTTGGATCAAAGATTATGTGATATCAACCAATGGTTCTGCTTGTGTCAATTTTGTACAAAAATTATTTAACTACTGAGACAGCAGTTTATTGGCTTCAAGAGCCTCTGATTTGAATTCATTTAATTTGGGGAAATCCTTGAACTTATCTAAAGCTTCTTGAAATTATTTTTCTTGCACAATATTTGTATTCTTCTCATTTTGTAACAAATTTTTTAGCTTTGAAATTTCTTGATTCAAATGTTGCTGTTTGCTCAAAGCCTACTCATCAATTTTCTTCTTTTCTGTGGCAAGCTACTCTTCTAGCTCTTTAGATTTGAGCTCTTGATCTTGTACTTGTTGTTCCAATTAAGCAATCTTCTACTGATTTTCATTAGCTTGTTCTTCAAGTAAAGATATATGTAGATCTTTCTGGGTCATTAACTGAGAAACTTCTGTAGATTTATCTATTGTTGCAGCACTGTATGCTCCTACATATTGCGACAGCTTAGTGAGATCCTCAGATGGATTTACTTCGGCATTCTTATAAACAATGTTCATGAATTCCTCCTGTGAAGCAGAAAACGTGTCTTGATCAATTCTCCTCCTTTTTCTCTTTTTTTTCACAACAGCTTTATGTTTAGGACTGTAGAATATATCAAGGGGAGGAATTTCCTCAATCTTCAATATAATTTTCCCTGTAGGATGTTCAGGAATGATTTCAACATCCTGATCTTTTGGCTCTTTCTCTTTGGGATCATCCTGCAGTCCTAATTGATGAGAAAATTGACTATATTGTTTCAACAATTGTGAGGAAACATTTAGATCAACAAAGTCTACTATTTTCTCAGTATTTTTGTTTCCTCCAAGTTGTGTATCTGATTTCTCTGTATTTGTTCCTTGTTCATTAGTTTTTTTGTCTGATCCTTCTTTTTGACTATGCACATTAGTATCAGTACTTGTGCATTCTTTCTCTGTTTGAGTTGTGGACTACTGATCAGTATTTACATCGGGTTTGCCATCAGTGCTCACCTTTTCAGTATGTACATGCACAATTGGTTGGCCAGTAGATAATTGTGTAGTGACCTTACTAGTAGATGTTTCTCCTGCTGTTTTGCCAGATGCATCCTCTGTTTCTGACTTTTGCATAGGAACTCTTAATTGATCTAGAGGAACTTTCAACAATCTTTGTTTTCTGAATAACATAAATTTATTCATCTCTTCTTTCTGGAATTTGGATTTGGCCAAATTATAAACTTGAGAAAATTTATCTAATGAAACAAACAAATCATCAAATTCATCCGGTTCATGCTCGAATCGAGCAATCGAAACTGAAGAAGTAACATTAAAATCTATCTTTTGTGGATCATACTGTCTCCCTGGGATTGTTGCGAATTTTAAGTCCTTTATTTTGATGACTTCCTTTTCTGCATGTTTGAAGTCATTCAAAGTAAAATGTCCACAATTGAATGGAAAAGAAGGCCACATTCTTTTCTTATTGTTGCTCAGAGATCTGGACATTCCTTCAACTGTCAATTGATAGGAGATTTCCTGGGCTAGAAGTTTATCTGGAACAAAAAGAGGGAGTACATGGGGTTCCACAATACTCCCGAAAATCCTGACATACGTGAATTTTTCTTCTCCAAACCAATCTCCTATTGAGGATAAGTCAGTTTTAGCTTTGTCGGAGAATCTAGGAGGGAAGCGATTGAAAATGGTTTGAAAGACTGGGATAAGGAAACCATGACATATTCTATAAACATGATCTTTGAAATGAACTTTCCAAAGGAGTTTATGATATATATGAATCAGAGTAGGGTCTTTAGAAGTCCATTTCCATCTTAACAAAGGAAACTCAGAATTGAAACAAAGGGCGTCTAGAATATAAGCACAAAAGAAAAAGGGAGTGGTATTTCCAGCGTTTTTATCTTGTCTATATTTGAGTATCCTATTAGCTATCCTATTAGAAAGAATGATAGCCCAGTCCATAATTTTGGAATTGACAGCAGCAAGGATTAAAGGAACCGTTTGTATAGAAAACCTAGCAGAATTGTTATTACCAAATAATCTACACATCATGGCAACCGCATAACAGTATGGGGGTAAGAGAGAATCTACTGAATACATACCGGATGACTCATTTTTGTGCTTTTCAGGATTTTTTCTCCATTCTTTGATAGGTTCAGATTGAACCTTATTACTGTTAGCAAACTCTTTGACAAATTCTTTGTTATAAACCTTCTGCGGATCAGGGAGATGATACATTGCCTTAATGTCTTCTGCTTTAAATGATCCAAAAGATGCTCCAGAAGCCGAAATAAAAATTCTGTTCTTTATTTCTACATTATCGATGACCCATTGAATCACATCATAATAAGGAATGATGTTTGCTCTGGCTGCAATTCGATGTAGGAATGAGTTTGCAAGTGTTCTGATAGTAATCTCAGAATCGGAATTTGAGTCATCTTCATCCGAAACTGATACCTTTGCTATTGTGACTTTAGGGTTTTCACTCTCAATCAGATTATAAACTCCTTCCCATGTCATTTTTCCAAGCCCTTGACATGATGTATCCGTAACCAACTTCAGCTTTGCTGGCTTTTCCTTTGAGACTGTAGGAATTTCAACAAACTTTGCGGTAATAGCAACCTTCATTTTTCTTGTTCTTTTCGACATTTCAGTATCTGGTATTGTTTCCCTCAGTCTGCGAATGAAAGGGTTTAGTGTTCTTTGATTCTGCAAGGCAATAAACAATCAGTCGTGATAAACAAGCAAGTGAAAAGAACAATTATAAAAATTATGAACTCACGATTCATTATTTATTGATTCCGTATAACACTTAAATGTTTTCCTTGGGCCATACTCACGTAGAATCATAAACCAATATTTGTTTTGATTTGCTATTCAATGTTGAACGTACTATTGGAGATTTGGTGCTTGTGAAATAATATAAAATTACCTATTTTGAATTATTCTTATGTGATGAGTGTATAGTGTATTGAATATCAATCGCATCGGAAGTATTTAAATGGTACATAGATATCACAATAAAGATTTCTTCGATTGCCGATTGCGGTTACAAACTTCTCTGATTTCCGATTGTGATGGTGGTATATCGCATCGGGGAGTTTCAATCGAAAATAATTATCAAGGACCATCTCCGATTTCCGATTGCGATATAGTGGGGTCCATCACATAGAGAACATTTACTTTTCCTTTGTAATGAGTTCTTATAATAAAGCGCATCGCATCGGGAATTTCTCAATTTGACTACAAAGAATTTAAAAAGTGCTCCAATTATGCGATTGCGATTGATCGCATCGCATCGAAAAATATGTAAACAAAATGTGTAACTTTAAATCCTTTGCGATTGGCGATTTGCGATTGAACAAATCGCATCGGAGTTTTGAGCATGTATGTAAAACTTTTCTTTAAAGATTTCTCCGATTTCCGATTGCGATTACTGTTCATGGGACTTTTTATAATTGACTTGTTTTATATGATAAAGTCTTTTATATTTGATCGGATGAGAAGTTTTAAATGTTGTATTTTGTTTGTACACACTTGGTCATAAATATATGCAATGAGTTTTTCAAACAATGAATCTTTATTTCTAAGTCTTTTATTCCTATATTAAAAGAAAAAGGGACCCTATTTCTAAATGAATTTTACTCTAAAATTTTGAAAAAGGGAGGGTTGTTGTACAGTACAACAATTGGCGATTCACTGGAAGAAACAGTTATCTCTGAAAAAATAAAATGAACACTATATTTCTAGTAAGTAAATTTTTTTAAAGATAATGAAAACTATCTTAGGATAATTCAAATAAAATCTAACTATGAAAAAGAATAAGAATTACTTACAATTTCTTTCTAATTTCTTAAGAATAAAAACATTTTTGAGTTATCTCAAGCTTTGATTGGTTGTTAATAATGAAGTAAGTGGATTTTACCAAGTTTGGTTTTTATAATATACTCTATTGTCATAGGGATTGCCTCTGCTGCCTGCAAACATTCATAGTCTCGACAGGGTTACCTTTTAACCATTAACTTATTCATTGTCCCATCCAACTAAGATTATGACCTTTTAAAAGATAAATTCATAAGACATTTTATCTAATGTTTTTGTCTTTTACTTATTTTTTTATTTTTAAGAGCCATTGTTCTGGTTTGGTAGCCAGTTAATAACAATGCCATTCACTAGTTGTAATTAAACTGAACAAGCTGGCTCGTGATGAGACCCCTTGTCTTATATTTATAAGCCATTACCTTGTTTTGATATGCAGTATTGGTAATGTCAGTTTTATTACTTCTTATGAACATGGTAAGCAGGCTCGTGATGAGACCTCTTATCTCTTAAAATTTTCATATAATTTCTTAGAATTACATTCTAAAAAATCACAACTTAAATGGATGGGGTGAAATAGTTTTATCCTTAAGAATCAATGGATGACAATTTTCAGAGCTTCTTGAGTACTAAGACTTTGAAAAAATATTTACTTTTATAGATAACCTTTCTCTGCTCAATAAACTTATAATGATTTACATTTTCTTCAAGTTTTCAAAAGATCATGCAAATGATTGGAATAATCTTTCAAAGTTTAACATCTTATTTTAAACTATCCAAAGACTGTGATCATCTCTTTAAAAATTCTTATTTACACAAAATAAATATTTATAATATTCGTCCTAAGAAATTTTCTTAATAGTAAACAGTCAATTAGAGACTTATTAACAACCTTTATTTACAAAACAATCAAAAAATTTGCAGAAAGGAATATGTACAAGTAAGAAGGGGTTACCTCCTTATGAAAATAATTTCTTCAAGACAAGCCCATTTACAGGAAGAGATTCTCTCTTTCCTGTTAAATCTTGGAGTATGAATGTATTTGAGCCTATCTTTTCAGCAATCTAAAATGGTCCAAGCCACATTTTCTGAAACTTGGTATGCTTACCTTTTTCTTCATGTGCTTTATCCCATTTCAGAACAAGATCACCAATTGACAAAATCTTTGAGCTGGTAGAACTTGCATCAAAAGAAGATTTTACAAGCTGTTGATGTTTTTCATGAATAATTTTTGCTTTATCTCTATCTTCTTCTAATTTAAGGATTTGATCATATCTCAATTGAATGGATGAAGAAGGATTTTCTTCAATGAATTGCACTAGAGCTAATGATGGGAGAGTAAGATTTGATGGTATTACAGCTTCTTTTCCATAAACCAAATTGAAAGGTGAAGTTCCTATTGAAGCTTTTTGAGTAATACGATCAGCCCTTTTTTTTTAACTGAAACGGATATTGTTTTTATATATAGATGGAATCAGACTGGGCCGGAGCCAAAGCAGCCTTCATTACAATTTTTTTGCTGTTTCTGTTACAATCTCTTTCTCTTATCATGGAATACAACTTTGGACTGGCGCTTTGTTATTTGTGCTGAGTTCTCCCTGAGCTAGTGTGCAACCAAGGTTGGCATATTTGTCAGCTTCCTTGTTTGATTCTTTGAGGATATGATAACATTTGAAAGTGATGAACTCTTGAATTATGTTCCGGAGCCTTTGGAGGTTCTTGTTTAGAACAGCGTCGTTGAACTTGCTTTCCGTATGTATTTTTTTAATCAAGACTTCAGAGTCTCCAAATACTTGGATTTCTTTTATGCCTCTTTCTTTGGCTATTTGACAGGCTTTTAGCAGACTCAGGATTTCGGCTTGGTTATTGGTCCGCTGTCCTAGGCCCCAGCTGTATGTCTCTTTGATGGATCCGTCCTGAGAGAGGAGAAGACCTCCAGCACCGGCTGTACCGGGGTTTCCTTTAGATGCTCCGTCAAAGAAGATCGTTTTTATGCCTTGCTTTCGCCACCAGCTCTGAAATTCTTCATCTTTTCCTCTTAATCTCCACTCTGGATTTTGTTGTGGTCTCACTGCACTTTGATTTCTGTTTCTATATACATATGTGCCAAGCCATTTTCTTTCAGCAGGAAGTAGTGTGGACTCGTCTTTTAGCTGTTGATTGCTCAGGGTTTCAAGGAGTAGGCCTTTTGCTTTGGCTGCTACTGTAGTTGGTTTCCAGCTTGTATTATTAAAGATCTGTTCATTCCTAGCTAACCACAGTTTCCAGCAAACGTATTTTGGGATCGTGATCCACACCTTGGCCCATAATGTGTTGCTGTTGATGCTTGTGGGATATCGATCTTTCCATGTCCTGAAGAGTTCTACTGTTGTCAGATTTTCAGGTATCGCGCTATTCAGACCATGAAGGATTAGCTCCCAAACTTTTGTTGCAAATGAACAAGCTACGAATAGGTGATCGATTGTTTCGTCATTTTGTTTGCAGAGGGCGCATCTATGCGGCCCTAGTATGCTTCTCTTCATGAGATTTTCTCCTGTTAGTATCTTCCTCTGCATGACTGTCCAAAAGAAAAAGTTGATTTTAGGGAGCGCCATCGCATCCCACACTTGCTTCCAGAAGATTGGGGATTGCTTGCTATTTCGCTGAGGTTGCTGTGCATCATAACCGTTTGCTGTGGTATAATTACCTGAGGGCCCCCATCCCCAGCAGTCGACTGCGTTCAAGTGCACGGGAGCTGCGTTTTGCAAGTCATCTTTGAGAAGTTTTAGTTGCTGGTTTAGATGGCTTGGGATGTCGTTGAACTTCCACGACTTCCAACTGCCCTGTGCGTCCCACTCTGAGATGTCTGATAGTCGATTTATGCCTCTGTCTTTTAGCAGGGAGCGCAGGTCAGAGTACTCTGCCTTTTGGTCCAGCGGGTCGTTCCCCATTAGACTGTCAGTCCAGAGCTTGGACTTACTTCCATTTCCAGGCGATCTGTATAAATGCTTGCAGAAGACAGGAATGCTTCGTTTGCAGAGTTCCCAGAGTTTAGTTCCACGCTTCCTGTCTGCGTTTTCTAAATTTCTTAGCGTTGCTCCAGGAAGATATTTGTGTCTGAGCGTTCTGCAGGCTGAGTGATTGGGGTCAGTGAACATATGCCAAAGTATTTTGCATCTAAGGGCGATGTTTATTTGCTCAGCATCTCTTATCTGCAACCCTCCATCTCTGAGTGGGCGTTTTACTGTGTCCCACTTCACCAAGTGAAATTTTCTTTGGTTTCCCCTTCCTCCATGCCATAAGAAGTCTCTCAAAAGCTTATTTAATTGACCTATGATTGATTTAGGGGCCATCAAGAACGATGCCTGGTATATTGGGAGGGTAGTGAGCAATGTTTTTATTAGGATGAGTTTGCCTCCATGGGTGAGCCACTGCCCACCCCATGATTCGATTTTTGTCTTGATTTTGGTCAGGACTTCCTCCCACAGAACTCTCTTGTTGATGCCCAGGGTGAGTGGCAGCCCAAGGTATTTGATTTTGTCCCATTTTGAATATCCTTTGAACCCCAATATATTTGCTACATTCTGTGTTTCTGCTTCTTCAGCATTCCAGCTGTAGACAACACTCTTTCTTTCGTTTACCAAGGCCCCTGAGACTTTGCAGTATGCCTGTAATGTGGACTTGTATGCATTGGCTATTCTGCGGGAGGCCCCACCTAGCATGAGTGTGTCATCAGCAAAAAGGGCGTGGTTGATGGGATCCAGTTCTTTCCTTATTCGCAGACCTGGAGCATCTCCATTTGTTTTGTCAAGCTCAAGTTTTCTGCTCAAAGTGTCCGCCAGGAGTATGTACAGGTAGGGAGAGAGGGGGCATCCTTGCCTTAGTCCTCTCATTGCTTGGAAGAAGCTGGCTGGCCTCCCATTTACCAGTGGGGCAATCCATGGCCTGCTGGTGCAGGCTTTTATTAATTCTACGAACTCTTCCGAGAAACCAAAACTTCGGAGAACTTTGTATAGGAATGTCAAGTTGACTCTGTCAAATGCATTGGCCATGTCAAGTTTGACCAGCATTCCTTTCTCCTTTCTTGTGTTGCTGGAGTGAATAGTTTCCTGGACTTGGATGACGTTATCCAGAATATGTCTTCCTTTGACGAAGCCTCCTTGTGATGGGGAGATTAGATTACCTAGCAGAGGTTTCATTCTATTGGCTATAATCTTCGCTATTATTTTATATGAAGCATTACATAATGAGATTGGCCTGAACCTTTCAAAGGATTCCGGATTGGTTTCCTTTGGGATTAATGCTAGGAAGGTTGAGTTTGTGTTGCCTCCCAACTTTGCTTTCTGCAGGAAGTCTCTGATCATTTTAATTAAATCTGTTTTTATTATATCCCAGCATATTCTATAAAAGTGAATTGTGAATCCGTCCGGCCCGGGCGCTTTGTCGGGTTCCATGGCCCAGATTATTTTTCTGATTTCTTCCTCCGTGACCTGCTTCAAAAGGGCTTTGTTATCCTCCTTGGATACCAATGGTGGGATATTTTTGAGGAACTCTTCATTTTCTTCCTTATTGCCTTCATTTCCTTTGCTGTACAGTCTTTGGAAGTGAGTGCTTGCTGCCACTTTGATTTGATCTATTCCTTTGCAAAGCAACCCATCAGAGGTTTGTATTTCTGAAATATGGTTTCGAGAGAGGCGTGCTCTGCATTGCCGGTGAAAATAAGAGGTGTTTCTGTCCCCGGATTCCAGCCATAGACTCCGAGACTTTAGTCTCCAGTATTCTTCTTCTGTCCTGAATGAGCGGAAGGTATTACATTGGGCTTCCTGTTCCTTGTATAGTTCTGCTGTTGTTATTTCTGCAGAGTCCATTTCTATTTGTAGATTTCCCAGATGTTGTACTGCTTCCTTCCTTTGGCTGCTAGGTGTGCATATGGGTGTCCTGCTCCATTCTTTCAAGGCCTTCTTGGTGTGTTTTAACTTTTGTTCCCAAACATAGCTGTGGGAGCCTGTTACAGAAGTTGACCATGCCTTTCTGACTATCTCTTGGAATCCACTTCTTTCTCTCCAAAGCGGGCTGAATCTGAATGGGATTGGGCCCAAATTCTCTTCCTCCTCCATCGAGAGAAGGATGGGTTTATGGTTTGAGGTGAGTTTTGGGAGGATATCTGTGGAGATGATCCTTCTTTCCTGAAGTAAAGTGCTTTGTACTAGATATCTATCAAGCCTTGCTGAGATGTGATCTGCTCCTGTCCTGTTGTTTGTCCAAGTGAAGAGCCCTTTCTTTGGTTTGATGTCCAGTAATTCCCATTGTAGTATTATGTCTTCTACTACATTTAGCATTTGATCCCTGCTACTTCTTCCGCCTCTTTTTTCTTTCCCTTTCATCACTATGTTTAGGTCTCCAGCTATGATTATGTTGTTTGGTGATTGAAGTTCCAAAAATTCATTTAAGTTTTGCCAACAAGTTTTTTTATCTGCATATGTTACCGGTACATAAAGGTTGAATAAGGCAATAGTTAACTTACTTGTTATGTGTTTCAATTCAGTGAAGATCCAGTGCTGAGTGATGTGTGTGTTGAATAGCTTGAATTGATCCTCCTTCCATAGGGTGGCTATGCCGCCTGCGGTGCCTCTTGCGCTCACTGTTTTGCCGGAATTCTTTTGCCATTTCTTTTTGCTGATTTCTAGAAGAGTGTCCCCTTCAATTTTTGTCTCTTGGAGCATTAGGATGTCTGCTGGTTCCGCTTTCATAAGATCTCTAACTGCTTCTATTTTTGACGGGTTCCCCAATCCTCTGCAGTTCCAAGAGATGATTCTCATTATTTACTAATGGGGGTGGTGCTTGTTCCTCCTTTTGGAGGCCTTGTTCTTGTGCTTCTTCCGATTGACATTTCTATTGTGGCCTGGTTTCCTTGAGTTTTTTGTCTCTCTGCCTCTTCCTCCCTTACTTCTCTGCGTGACTTCCTTCCTGCTCTTTTGGTAGGCCTCTCCATGGTCTCTTCCTCTGAGGAGCTTAGTGGATCTATTATTTTCTTCCTGGCTATGTCTGCATATGAGGGAGAGGAGGTGATTTCTGGAGTTGCTGCCTTTTTCCCTTCGGCCTCTTTGCTCTTTCCACTGGGGGGAGTCTGATCTTGTTCCATGCTGTTGATGTTCGACTCTTTTGCTTCTACTTCCTTGTTGGGGTCTGTGTTCTATACTTCTGCTGCTATTGTGGGATTGGATTTCCCAGATCCAGAATCCTGGGGGTCTTGCAGGGTTTTGTTTTCTTTTGTATTGGACTTGTCTCTGTTTTTCGATGTTCCTGCTTTCTGCACTTTTGTCCATTGTTCCGCTTTTGCATTTTCCTGTTCCTCTGTGTTCTTTTTTTTGCAATATCTTGTGAAATGACCGTAGCCGTGACAGTACCGGCATTTGAATGGTAACTGCTCGTAGTCTAGCTCCTGGATGTGCGTCCAGTCTGCTATGGTTAATTTTATCGCTTCCGGGAGCCCTACTTCCAGATCTACCTCTACGCAGATCCGTGCGCAGGAGTACTGATCTTTCCTCACTGCTTGATCTATGTACTTTCCCAGCGAGTTACCTATGGTTTGCAGCGCCTTTTGGTTCCAGCAGTGTAACGGAAGGTGGGGGAGACGGACCCAAACTGGGACAACCGATGGAACGTCCTGAGCCGGGTCGAAGTCAGGGGACCATTTATTTAGGTACAATCCTTGTGGTCCCATGAAGTATGGTCCGTTGCGGAAGATGAGATTTTTGTCTTCTGCACTTTCGAATACGAAGACGAAGTAGCCTTTTCCTACGAAATGACTTTTAATCCCTTCGGAGATTAGTGGAGCCCAGTTTCTTTGTACCCATTCCTGAACTGCTTTGGGTGAAGGCCAGAGGCCTGTAAATTGGCCAATTAACCCTCTGTCGGCTAGGTTGAGAGCTGATCTGCATGTCTCTTCAATTGGTAGCTCAACTGAAGGCATGCGATCCAGTTTTTTGACAAATTTCTGTTGCATCTCTGTCATTTTTCTTTTGTTTGCTCCTGCTGTAAGTTTTTGAAATGCCACGAGTTCTGGCATGGGTGATGTAGTATCAGCTTCCCTTCCGGGATCCATGTCTGCTTGCATGCAGGCTCTGCTAGCACATGCAGCAGTGGTAACGCATGCAGTTGTTGAATTACCAGCGCTCAGATCGGATCGAGGTCCTTTCGGATTTTTCCATTATAATCGATGGTGATCCTGCAAGGCTGTTCTGTCTGTGGGGTCTGCGCTGGGTGTCTCAGAGCCGAGTCAGCCTTTGTCTACAGAAGTCGCTTGTTGCAGTGCAAAATTCGTCCTCAATGATCTGTGCTTTTGTGTTTTCAAATCATCCAATCACATCGATGGTGATCCTGCAATCTGGCCTGTCTGTGGATCTGCGCTGGGTGTCTCAGAGCCGAGTCAGTCTTGGTCTACAGCGATCGCTTGTTGCAGAGCTCCGTAGCTATTTGTATTTTTTAATAACACCCCGCCAATTCTTTTGATTTTGATCAATGGTCCTTTTAATAATTTTGATAAGATTTTTGTTAGTGGATTCAGCTAGACCATTACCTTGTGGATAATAATTTGCTGAATATTTCAGTTTGAAACCTCTTTTGATTGCAAATTCCATTATACTGTTTCCAGAAAAATAAGATGCATTATCAAAGACAAGAGCGTTAGGTACACCAAACCTGGTTATGATGAATTGATCTATGAAATCAATAATTGCATCAGAATTGGCTACCTTCAAAGGAATTGCTTCTACCCATTTCGTAAAGTAATCTATTGCCGTAAGGATGTATTTGTGCTGTTTGGAATAATGAGGTACTATCTCACCAATAATGTCAAGCCCCCATTGCTCAAATGGTTGCTCAATATTTACTGGCTGCAAAGGCAAAGCAGGTTTCCTTTGTCTTCCACTAGCAGTTTGACAAATTTTGCACTTCCTCACATAATCATGCGTATCTTTAAAAAGGGTATGCCAATAATAACCAACATGGATTATTTTGTGAGCTGTGGTATCACCTCCAAAATGAACTCCTGCTGGTCCATCATGTAATTCCTGCAACACCTTTTCAGCTTCAGTCTTTTCAAGACATCTTAATAGGATTGAGTCATAATTCTTTCTGAATAACACATTATCAATGATTTCATATTTAATAGCTTTCAATCTTAAAGCATGTTTGTTCTTATAACTGAGATTAGAAGGAGCATACCCATTTTTCAAGTAATATATGAGATCAGCATACTGAGATTCAAAATCTGTAACACTTATCTGACTTACTTGAATATCATTGTTTGGATCTTGATTTTCTGGTATGTTATGAGCTCCTACCAATAATCTGCAAAAACCTTGTCCTCTAACAATCTTAGCTGGCTTAATATCAATATCATATTCTTGCAAAGCTGTTACCCAGTTAGCTCTCTTTTCTCCTACTTCCTTTTGAACTAATAATTGTCTCACTGTAGAGAATGGGACAATGATTTTTGTATGTGTTTTCAAGAGAAAATGTCTGAAATGTTTGATTGATTTAAATACGACAAAGGCTTGTTTTTCAACATCGGAATAATTAAGCTCAGCTCCTTGCAGATTTGAGCTAAAGAAAGAAATTGGTGCTTCAATTTTCTGATCATTGAGCTGTGTTAAAACAACAGCATAGGATGTTTCGGTGGCCAAAGTATACAAAGTAAAATCCTTAGAAAAATCAGGGGGATTCAATGCTGGTGCATTAATGATCGCTTGTTTGATTGCCTCAAAGGCTTCTTTATCTTTATGCCCCCATTTGAATACTGAATTTTTCTTGATCATATTTTGCATAGGTAAAACAATCTGAGAAAAATCAGGAATGAATCTTTTTACAAAATTGATTTGCCCAAAAAATGATTGCATGGATTTTTTATTATGAGGTAAAGAAATATCAGAAATTTCTTTTACTCTGTCTGGATCAATGTATATACCATCTTTTGACACAACAAATCCTCAGAGTTTTCCTTCATCAAGAGCAAAGAAATATTTCTTTGGATTCAAGGAAATACCAAACCTTCTACATCTTTCAAATATTTGCTTTAAATCATGTAGATGATTGGCTCTCTTTTTTGAAAATACTGTTATGTCATCAAGATAAATAACAACTGATCTATTGATCAGACCTTTAAATGCTATGTCCATAGCTCTTTGGAAAGTTGCTCCTGCATTTATTATACCAAAAGGCATTTTCTGATAAGCATATGTTCCCCATTTGGTTCTGAAAGTAGTTTTCAACCTGTCCTCTGGATGAACTACGATTTGATTATAGCTTGAGAAACCATCAAGGAAGGACATGAGTTCAGAACCAACTACTTTTTGAAGTATCTGTTCCATGGTTGGCAATGGGAAATTGTCTTTTAAACATGCCTTGTTTAAATTTCTAAAATCAATACAGATTCTTATATCACCATTTTTCTTCCTGACAGGTACCATATTAGAAACCCAATTGGAATGCCTTACAGGAAAAATGATTTTGGCTTTCAAAAGTTTATTAAGTTCTGATTTGATTTGACTTTCGAGATTTGGATGAATCTTTCTTAACTTTTGTTGAACAATTTTAATATTAGGAAGCATTGGAATTGTGTGTTGAATAACAAAAGTGTCATACGTTTTTAAATCATCATAATTCCAAGCAAAAACATTTTTATATCTATTCAAAAGTTTGATGAAAGCATTTCTTTCCTCTGGAGTTAAATTGAGTCCTAAAATAACATTTTGAGGATTAGAATCAGAGCCAAGATTTACTAATTTAAACTTTAAAGTGGAACTTTGAAGTTTAGCATTAGTGACTTTCTTGAATCTGTCTTTAATATCATATAAGTCCTCCAATTTAACAACAGATTTCAGAATGGGATTTTCGTTACCTTTTGAGGAAATTTGCAGATCATGATCATCTTCATCAATAATTTGTTCATCGTATGATTTCTCTGAATTCATGAAATTCAAAATATCTTGATCATGGTAGAATACTCTCCAATTTGTGATATTACCTGGAACAGATGGGTGAAAAATCAATTCTACTGAAAATCTATCAGGACTGCAATCTTCAGCAGGAAGGAGTTTGGATGCAACATTAGCTAACAAATCAGCTGATGTATTTTGATTCCTAGGAATAGAAGAAATATTGAATGCTAAAAAATGAGTGGTAAGATCTTGTACTAGGGTTTGATAGTGTTTGAGATGTCCTGAAAGGCAATGGATGGTATTTCTAACTTGTTTTATGACAATTTCTGAATCACCATAGACTTTCAAGTATTTAACATTTAACCCTATAGCTTTATAAAGCCCTTGAATCAAGGCTTCATATTCTGCAGTATTATTTTTACACTCAAATTCTAACCTACATGATAGCATGGTCTTCTCTCCATCTGGATCAATTAAGATGCATCCTAATCCAGCCCCATCACTAGATTTTGATCCATCAAAATATAATGACCAAAATAAAGATTTATCTATTGGTTTATCTACAATCGTATCAGAAATATTTATAATTCTAGAAGAATCAGACTGTGAACAAATTTCTATTTGAGAAACAAAAGTATTTACAGAAAAGGGTGATTGTGGTGCTTTGAAATTCCCAAGGAATGACTCAGCAGAATATCCTCCAAGAATATTGTTGTTGAAAGCTACAGGTTCATTTGATTGTTCAAATTCAGTAACGGTGTGCATCATATGTTTTTCTCGTTCAACTTTGATTTGATTTGGTTTCCCTTTGTAGGGAAGCCACATATGTGAATAATTAGTTGCGATATAACCATTAAGTTTTGCAGACCAGTCCCTGCTTAAGACTAATCCATAGAATTCAGGAATATCTGCAATTAAAATATCAATTCTTTGGACAATCCTAGGATCGGAAGCTAGTCTGATAGTAACTGAATTGATTTCTCCTACAACTTGAACTTTAGAGCGATCCAATTGAACAATATGAACTGCCGATTTTTGTGGTTCAATATTCAATTTGGCACAAACAAAAGTAGGCATTATATTAGAGGATGCTCCTGAATCGATTAAACAATTATGCAGATTATTATTATACATTTCATAAGTCAAAAGAAAAGGAGGAGCCTAAGAATTTGATCTTTCTCCAATGAGTATAGTATCAGTGGCATCTACTTTATCTGGTGGTTTTCCAGTGCCTTTAGCTGCTTTTGCAACTACACCACTTGGTAAAGGAGCAATTGGTGTAGCATTTAACTCTTTTAATAGCAACTTCTGCTGGTGTTTAAGTTTGCTGAGTTCATGTAAGGAAATGTTTGCTTTAATCTTTTTCATGTCTTCAACAATGTTATACTCCATAGGATCTGATATCACTAAAGTCTTTGATGTCGATGTAGGAGGATTAGAAGAAGATGGCCGATTTTGAGTGGGTAATGGAGAAGTTTTCTTTGCAGGGGATTGTCTTTGGTACTTGGAGTCGTAGTTTTCTTCTTAGGAACTGTTTGTACAGGTTCTGATGTAGATTTACTCCTATTACTTATAGGCATAGCTTCTTGTTCTACCTCACTATCAGAATTAGGGAGAATAAAATCCCACATTCCATGCAATTCAGCTATTTCTTCATTCTCATCTTCCTCTTCTGATACTGGAGGAGTATCTTCTTCTTCTTCCTCTTCTGATTCTACATTAGAGATTGAATTGGGAGGTTTAGATTCAACTTGAGTTCTTTTAAAATTTCGGAATGGTTTTTTGGTAGAGGTCTCTGCCACTTGCTTTTTAATTTCAACCATTTCATTAGACATGGTTTTAAGAACTTTCTGTAAACCTTCCATGTCATATGGGTCTTTGGCTGTCTTTTTCCTTGAATCATCTTTAAAGCTGACTTTCTTGGATTTTCTTTCTTCAAGAGCATTTTTCTTATCTAGAGAAATAATTCGTTTCTCTACTGCAATAGCTTATTTCATATTCTCAGCTAAAGTAGGTTTTGCAGCTCTATCTACAAAAATTGCTATGTTTGAGGGCAAAGCAGTTATGTACCATTCACTTATGACTTGTTCACTAGGCTTTGAATCTGTAGGGATTTTGTTCAAAAGTTTGTTGAATCTAGAGTTGAAATCTTTAATGGGCTCCTTGGGTTCTGTCTTCAAATTTGAGAGATTGTTGATTAAAGTGGCTATTGATCTGTCATCTCCAAATTTGGTTAAAAAATGATCTGCGAAGATATCCCAACTTGTTATGGATCCTGAAGGTAATGAAAAGTACCAGGATCCAGCTGCCCCTTGAAGAGTATAAGGGAATATTCTGACTACAACATCTTCTTCTTCGACTCCATTCAAATTTACAGCCAGCATAAAGTTATTGATGTGTTCTTCAGCTTGAATGTTAAGCTCTGGACTGAAATTTGGAAGCCATTTTCTAGGATTATCAGGTAAATCATGTAATGGTGCAGGCATGTTGACAGCCCCTGGACTAGCCCATGGTCTTTGTGCCATTATTGTAACAACTGTTGAAGGAGTAGTAGAGACTGGTGGTGTTTGAACAGAAGTTGTTGGAATAGATGATGTTGGGATTGATGATGATTGAGCAGATGATGTGGAAACAACTGCACTTTGTTGAGTTGGGGTTTGGGAAACAGGTGATTGAATATGAGATGAAGAACTTATATCACTTTCTGATTCTGATTGAGTTCTTCTTGTCTTGACTCTACTAGGTAAAGGGAATTCTTTTGGAGGAATACCAAGTTTTTCACTTTGTAGCCTAGTAAGAGGTTTTGAAGAAACAAATTTTGAGCTTACACTACCTTCAGATATTTCAGACTCATCTAGAGATAATGAGAATCCTTTCAATTTATGGATTAAATCTTGTACTTCAGGAGACTCAGGAGGTTGTTTGTCTGATTGTTTTGAGACTTTGGTAGTGGGTGTCTGAATATTCTTCTCAATTCCTTCTCTAGGATTTTGTAATTCAGAATAACTTGAAGAAGTTAATGAGGGTGTTTTGCTCTCAGAATGGCCTGTGGATAAGGATTTACTTGCCATTCATAGCTCATGCCCTCCTTCTAGCGCCAAAAATGTTGAAGCCTAGAAAATCTCTGCTTCAAACATTGGGGAAAACCACCCGGTCGGGACCTTAGGACAACTTCTTATCCGTTTGGTATGGTGGCTCCGACTGGATTGAAAGGACCAGTTTCCTTATGACTAATGAGTTGGTAATGGGTTGATTTGGATGGATGAAATATGGAACTAAACAACTGAAATAAAACTATCTAATCTAGTTTAATACTGATAAGGAAATTCTAAGACTAACCCGGGTATCATATGTGAATACAACTTAAAATTATTCCAATTTAACAATAACCATAAAAATGTATTAAATTTTAATTGAAATGTGCAGCAACAAATAAAGATAACTCTGTTTAAGAATTTAAACAGAGTTATATTAGCATATTGTATTCATCATTGTATATCAGTTTACATACATTTATGAGAGGTGAATATTTCTAATATAATAAAAAATGATATATAAAGAAATATTGTGAAAACGAAATATATATAGATGATAGCAAATTTAAAATAGAATATCATATAACAAAAGAAATTAACAGTGAATAGATTAAAATACCTTATCCATCTTGAAAGTTTCAAATGAAATCCGATACTTTGATCCAGTAATTCCAATGCAAAATCAAATCCAAGGTACAGAAATGCAACTCTTTAAAAATAATTCCACACAAAAATCACCAGATGTGATCCTTGATAAAATATAAGAGTCAATGGAGTACAGAAATGTAATCTCCAAGTCAAAAATATTACAACTCCGGACCCCTTCTCCAATGCATGAGAGGGGTTTAAATATGACATTACATGAAAATAGAATCCTACTACTACTGCTACAATCTATTAACTTTAAAAACAGAAATGCTATCTTTTGTGGCAGTGATTCATTGCTTTTGCTTCTCGTTCAATGTAGCCAGGTGGCAAATTTTCAGCATGTCTTGGACCTCCGATGGATGACTCATCTTGGAATGTAACTGCCCAACGTATGTGGCATCGGAGAATTCTGGAATCAAACAATCAACATCATTTGATAGGAATTTAATAGCTAATTGTTGATTGTGTGGCTTAATTAGATAAGTCCACATATTGTCCCAAGATATTGTTTGAAGATTGTTGATATGTTGACTTTTATTCATTATTTCTTCTTTCCATCTGCAATCATTTTCTTTAACTTTAGGTAAACTGCCTGGAACACAATCTGAAATAAGATTAATTGCATACAAGCTGTCATTGATAAATTGTGTTATATTACCCATCATGCTTTTTGCTCTTGATATAGCTCTCTCGACTTTCATCAACTACTGTTCCCACTCTGTAAACATGATCTCTTTATGTCTTTCTTCTATCCTAGGAAGATTAGCTTTCCTTCCTTTTTCTGTATCTTGCCAAGTAAGAAATTCAGAAATCTTTTCATCGGCGTTATCAATTTCTTGCCTGAGAGTAATTATGTCCTGGATCAAAGATGATGTGATATCAAACAATGGTTCTACTTGTGTCAATTTTGTACTAAAATTATTTAACTGCTGAGATAGTAGTTTATTGGCTTCAAGAGCCTCTGATTTGAATTCATTTGTTAGGTCCCTATATCACTAGTATAGTCCCTTATTATTGTTAGTGTAACCCCCTTATTGTTATTATTGAACCCTTGTAACCCCCATTTTGTTATTATTGTGCCCTTAAATTAGTATTTTTAGGTCGGCTAGGATTACATTGTGGCCCACTAGGATTACATTATGGCCCCATGGACTCCTATATATAGAAAGGAGGTTTTGTAAATTGTATCATCCAAGAATTATTCATTTATGTAATGTATTGGAGGTTGCCCCCTCGAAGTGGCTCATTTCTAAGGCGTTGATATATCTTTTCTTCTCTTTTTGGAGCTGGTTACACAACATTTGGTATCAGAGCTTTGGATTCTAGGGTTTCGCTGCTCCAAACAGGTCATCGTGGCATTTTCGCTATAACTTTTTTTCTACGAAGCTTCAGAAGCTGAAATTTTTAGGGTGCGAAGCTGAAATCTTGAGGAAGTTTGTATAAAAATTTCAGAGCTTGGTTCGCAATATTTTCGGAGATATGATCTGTGGAAGTTAGGTATTTTTTCAGGCTCCTAAACAGGTCATCGTGGCATTTGCGCTATAAAAAAATTTCTACGAAGGTTCAGAATCTGAAATTCATATGGTGCGAAGCTGAAATCCTGAGGAAATTTGTCAAAAAATTTCAGATCTTGGTTCGCAATATTTTTGAAGATATGATCTGTGGAAGGTAGTGCTTTTTCAGGCTCCTGAATTTCATCTCAAAGAGGTGATCGTGGGAAAAGTTCAATAACTCTCTCTTTGGGCATCAGATTGGAGTGCCGTAAAAAGTGTTCACAAGTACACAGACTTTAGTTTCTTGGCTATCAATTTCAGAGACAAAGGACGAAACAGTGACACGTGGCTAGTCGTACAAGTTCGCTCTACTGAACCAATCCATAATTAGGTCATTGTGGGAGATTGGACACAACTTTGTCTTGGAGAATCCAAATCAGGTCAGACCTGTGGCATTCAAAAGAGAATTCAGAGGGATACTTCAATGCTGAATTTCAGATATTGAAGAGCTGCAATCATAGAGATAATACAATTTCAATATCGAGCTCCTCAAATCAAGTAAAAGGTGTGTATTTTTTTATTTTTTTTATTTTTATTTTTATTTTTTATTTTTTATTTTATTTTATTTTATTTTATTTTTTCCGAATTGCATAAGTCTTGTTTGAAGAATCAAGTTGAATTGATTGCAAGGGCCTATTGTAGAATAGATATCAATATTGGAGTCTAAAATGGCCCCTAAAAAAAATTCAACACCCATTAAGCCTTTAGAAGGCTCTACTATGACTCATGAAGATGAAGAATGGCAACATGACATATCAAAATTACAAGAGCAAGTGCAACAAATTTCGCTCTCGCAAAGAACAACAAAAAATGAAATGGATGGTTTGAAGAAAGGCGTGGAAGCTAAGATTAATGGCATGGAATCTAAGATGGATGACATGGAAGCTAAGATCGATGAGAAAATGGAAAACATGAAGAATTTTCTAAAAGCAGACATGGAAGGTTTGACAAAGTTTATACAAGGAAGGTTTACTAATGGTGAAAAGATAGTAGAAGAACCTCATGATGAGAACAAAATAAATGTTAATTGTGATTTCATAAACTCTAATGTTGGCGGGAAGAACCACCATATTCCAAAGATGGATATGAGGAAGTTTGATGGAAAGGATCCTGTAACATGGATACTACGGATGGAGCAATATTTTGATCTCCATAACGTGCAAAACACACAAAAGGTACGCATTGCAACTTTACATTTAGAACAAAATACATTTGTATGGTATCGATGGCTTTGCTCCCGTAAAAAAATTGTCACTTGGTCAATTTTTACGGAGGAAATGATGGCACATTATGAGGATACAAAGAGCAACACCTTCTTTAGCCAATTGATAAATCTCAAACAAAAGGGTTTAGTGGGGCAGCACATTGAGGACTTCCAAAAATTGAATATAAGGGTAACTGATATTCCGGAGGAACACAGGATCGATCTCTTCATAGGCACTTTAAAGGATAACATCCAACATGAAGTTCGCATTTTGGAACCGGATTCATTGGAGAAGGCATTCAGGTTGGCAAGAAAAGTTGAATGTAAAATAATGGCGACAAGGAAGCCTACCACTCAATTCTATAAAGAAGGAAGTGTTGCTATGCCTAGATTTCCACAACCTACAAAGTTGACACCACAACAATTGGAAGAAAAAAGAGCAAAAGGGCTTTGCTACAGTTGTGATAGAAAATACACTAAAGGTCATAAGTGTGTTGAAAAGAAATTATTTTACATAGATTGTGAAGAAGAAGAAGAAAATGAACAAGAAGAGGATATACACCAGGAACCGGCCCTAGAAGAGGAAGAAATGAATTCGACCATATCATGTAATGCACTGGCAGGAATTACCACTCCTCAAACTCTCAAGATAGCAGGACAGATCAAGAAGAAAAAGGTAATAGTGTTGATTGATTCCGGTAGCACCCATAATTTTATTCATTGTAAGGTAGCCAAGGAATTAAATTGTTTCCTATACCCAGCACCAGAATGTCAAGTGATGGTTGCAAATGGAGGAACTATAAATTGCTCTGGAAAATGCCATAATATCAAGCTAACCATGGGGGAATGTGTGTTGACTAGTCCAATGCTTTCCATTCCTATGGGAGGTGCTGATGTTGTACTAGGAGTACAATGGTTACAATCTTTGGGGACAGTAGCTTTTAATTTTCAAGAACTCTTCTTGAAATTTTTTTGAGAAGGAAAGGAAGTCGAATTACGGGGTATTGAAGGGAAGCCAGGAAGGATAATAAGCTCTAATGTCATGACAAAGCTTCTAAATAAAGAACAACGAGGCATAATTGCACAATTATGCTCACTAGAAGTTCCGACATCAAAATCATCTATTTCTGCAGATCTCCAACAAGTCTTGGACAATCATTCCAAGGTGTTTGAAACTCCCAAAGGACTCCCACCTATTCGTGATCATGATCATGCTATTCATTTGATTCCGAGAAGTGTTCGTCCAAACATCAGGCCTTATAGATATCCTTACTTCCAAAAGAGCGAAATTGAACGTATGATTGCAGAAATGTTAGAGGCGGGTATAATTCAACTTAGTCAAAGTTCTTTCTCTGCTCCTGTAGTATTGGTACACAAGAAGGATGGATCATGGCGAATGTGTCCAGATTATAGGGAGCTCAATAAGCTCACCATTAAAGACAAATTTCCCATTCCTGTGATTGATGAGTTATTGGATGAATTACATGGAGCAATTTATTTTACCAAGTTGGATCTTCGTTCAGGATATCATCAAATTAGAATGAAGACTGAAGATATTTCAAAAACAACATTTTGAACTCATGAGGGTCATTATGAATTTTTGGTCATGCCTTTTGGCCTTACCAATGCACCTTCTACATTTCAAGGGTTGATGAATTCCGTTTTCAAACCCTTCCTTAGAAAATTTGTGCTAGTATTTTTTGATGATATACTAATCTACAGCAGGTCTTGGAAGGATCATGTTGAACATGTTGACAGGGTGCTCAAACTGTTGCAGGAGAAACAATTATATGCAAAAAAATCCAAATGTTTCTTTGGAGTACAAGAGGTGGAATATTTGGGTCATATTGTATCTCACGAGGGTGTTAAAGTAGACCCTAACAAAATTAAAGCCATTACGGAATGGAAAGTCCCCACAACCATAAAGAATTTGCGAGGATTTCTTGGGTTAACAGGGTATTATCGCAAGTTTGTTAAGAATTATGGGAGAATAGCAGCACCTCTAACAACATTATTGAAGAAAGAGTGTCATCATGGTGGTAGTTGATAGACTTACCAAGTATGCACACTTTTGTGCATTATCTCATCCATTTAAAGCAAGTACAGTTGCTACTACATTTATGGATAGAATTCAAAAACTACATGGAAGCCCAAGGGTTATTGTGAGCGACAGAGATCCCATTTTTACTGGAAATTTTTGGACGAAGTTATTTTCTTGTTTGGGTACTCAATTAGCTCATAGCTCATCTTATCATCCTCAATATGATGGTCAAACTGAGATAGTAAATAAATGTTTGGAAAGATATCTTCGTTGTTTTGTATCTGATAAACAAACACAATGGGTCAAGTGGTTACCTCTTGCTGAATGGTGGTATAACACTTCCTTCCATACTGCAGCAAAAATGACCCATTTATGGCACTTTATGGATATCATCCACCATCCATCACATCATCTTTAAGGGAAAATTCGAAGGTTCAAGCAGTGGAAGATCACATCGAGCATCAGCAAGAAGTTCTCCAACTCTTAAAGGATAACCTGAATTTGGCACAAAATCGAATGAAACAACATGTAGATCAACATTGCAGCGAGAGAAGTTTTGATGTAGGAGATTGGGTATTTTACGGCTACAACCATACAAACAAATGTCCCTCAAGCAAGCTAAGAAGGATAATAAATTATCACCAAAGTAATATGGTCCTTACAAGGTGTTGCAAAAGATTGGTACTATGGCATACAAATTGGAGCTTCCTGCTTCTTCGCGAGTACATCCAGTTTTCCATGTTTCATGCTTAAAGAAGGTTATAGGAGAAAATCTTCCAGTTCAAACAATATTGCCAGAACTTGATGAGGAAGGAAAAATCATATTGGAACCAGAAGCGGTCATGGAAACAAGAACTCGACAACTACGGAATCGATCAATTTCAGAGTATCTCATCAAGTGGAAGAACTTACCCACTGAAGATTCTACATGGGAGGATGAGAATTTTATACGGAAGCACCCAGAGCTACTCAAGCGTTGAGGACAACACTTTTTTGAAGGAGAGGGGCATGTTAGGTCCCTATATTACTAGTATAGTCCCTTATTGTTGTTAGTGTAACCCCCTTATTGTTATTATTGTACCCTTGTAACCCCATTTTGTTATTATTATGCCCTTAAATTATTATTGTTAGGTCGGCTAGGATTACATTGTGGCCCACTAGGATTACATTATGGCCCCATGGACTCCTATATATAGAAAGGAGGTTTTGTTCATTTGTATCATCCAAGAATTGTTCATTTATGTAATGTATTGGAGGTTGCCCCCTCAAAGTGGCTCATTTCTAAGGCGTTGATATCTCTTTTCTTCTCTTTTTGGAGCTGGTTACACAACATCATTTAATTTGGGGAAATCCTTGAACTTATCTAAAGTTGCTTGAAATTCTTTTTCTTGCATAATCTTTGTATTCTTCTCATTTTGTAACAAATTTTGTAGCTTTGAAATCTCTTGATTCAAATGTTGCTGTTTGCTCAAAGCCTGTTCATAAATTTTCTTCTTTTCTGTGGCAAGCTGCTCTTCTAGCTCTTTAGATCTGAGCTCTTGATCTTGTAATTGTTGTTCCAATTGAGAAATCTTCTGCTAATTTTCATTAGCTTGTTCTTCAAGTAAAGCTATATGTAGATCTTTCTGGGTCATTAACTGAGAAACTTCTGCAACTTTATCTATTGTTGCAGCTCTGTATGCTCCTGCATATTGGGACAACTTAGTGAGATCCTTAGATGGATTCACTTCAGCATTCTTATAAACAATGTTCATGAATTCCTCCTGTGAAGCAGAAAACGTGTCTTGATCAATTCTCCTCCTTTTTCTCTGTTTTTTCACAACAGCTTTATGTTTAGGACTGTAGAATATATCTAGGGGAGGAATTTCCTCAATCTTCAATATAATTTGCCCTGTAGGATGTTCAGGAATGATTTCAACATCCTGATCTTCTGGCTCTTTCTCTTTGGGATCATCCCGAAGTCCTAATTGATGAGCAAATTGATTATATTGTTTCAACAATTGTGAGGAAACATTAAGATCAACAGAGTCTACTATTTTCTCAGTAGTTTTGTTTCCTCCAAGTTGTGTATCTGATTTCTCTGTATTTGTTCCTTGTTCATTAGTTTTGCTGTCTGATCCTTCTTTTTGACTATGCACATTAGTATCAGTACTTGTGCATTCTTTCTCTGTTTGAGCTGTGGACTGCTGATCAGTATTTACATCGGGTTTGCCATCAATGCTCACCTTTTTAGTATGTACATGCACAATGGGCTGGCCAGTAGATAATTGTGTAGTGACCTTACTGGTAGATGTTTCTCCTGCTGTTTTGCCAGATGCATCCTTTGTTTCTGACTTTTGCATAGGAACTCTTAATTGATCTAGAGGAACTTTCAACAATCTTTGTTTTCTGAATAACATAAATTTATTCATCTCTTCTTTTTGGAATTTGGATTTGGCAAAATTATAAACTTGAGAAAATTTATCTAATGAAACAAACAAATCATCAAATTCATCCGGTTCATGCTCGAATCGAGCAATCGAAACTGAAGAAGTAACATTAAAAGCTATCTTTTGTGGATCATACTATCTCCCCGGGATTGTTGCGAATTTAAAATCCTTTATTTTGACAACTTCATTTTCTGCATGTTTGAAGTCATTCAAAGTAAAATGTCCACAATTGAATGGAAAGAAGGCCACATTCTTTTCTTATTGTTGCTCAGAGATCTGGACATTCCTTCAACTGTCAATTGATAGGATATTTCCTGGGCTAGAAGTTTATCTGGAACAAAAAGAGGGAGAACATGGGGTTCCACAATACTCCCGAAAATCATGACATACGTGAATTTTTCTTCTCCAAACCAATCTCCTATTGAGGATACGGAGAATCTAGGAGGGAAGCGATTGAAAATGGTTTGAAAGACTGGGATAAGGAAACCATGACATATTCTATAAACATGATCTTTGAAATGAACTTTCCAAAGGATTTTATGATATATATGAATCAGAGCAGGGTCTTTAGAAGTCCATTTCCATCCTAACAAAGGAAACTCAGAATTGAAACAAAGGGCGTCTAGAATATAAGCACAAAAGAAAAAGGGAGTGGTATTTCCAACGTTTTTATCTTATCTATATTCGAGTATCCTATTAGCTATCCTATCAGAAAGAATGACAGCCCAGTCCATAATTTCGGAATTGACAACAACAAGGATTAAAGGAACCATTTGTATAGAAAACCTAGCAGAATTGTTATTACCAAATAATCTACACATCATGGCAGCCGCATAACAGTATGGGGGTAAGAGAGAATCTACTGAATACATACCGGATGACTCATTTTTGTGCTTTTCAGGTTTTTTTTCTCCATTCTTTGATAGGTTCAGATTGAACCTTATTACTGTCAGCAAACTCTTTGAAAAATTCTTTGTTATAAACCTTCTGTGGATCAGGGAGATGATGCATTGCCTTAATGTATTCTGCTTTAAATGATCCAAAAGATGCTCCAGAAGCCGAAATAAACATTATGTTCTTTATTTCTACATTATCGATGACCCATCGAATCACATCATAATAAGGAATGATGTTTGCTCTGGCTGCAATTCGATGTAGGAATGAGTTTGCAAGTGTTCTGATAGTAATCTCAGAGTCGGAATCTGAGTCATCTTCATCCGGAACTGATACCTTTGCTATTGTGACTTTAGTGTTTTCACTCTCAATCAGATTATCAACTCCTTCCCATGTCATTTTTCCAAGCCCTTGACATGATGTATCCGTAACCAACTTCAGCTTTGCTGGCTTTTCCTTTGAGACTGTAGGAATTTCAACAAACTTTGCGGCAATAGAAACCTTCATTTTCTTGTTCTTTTCGACATTTCAGTATCTGGTATTGTTTCCCTCGGTCTGCGTATGAAAGGGTTTAGTGTTCTTTGATTCTGCAAGGCAATAAGCTATCAGTCATGATAAACAAGCAAGTGAAAAGAACAATTATAAAAATTATGAACTCACGATTCATTATTTATTGATTCCGTATAACACTTAAATGTTTTCCTTGGGCCATACTCACGTAGAATCATAAACCAATATTTGTTTTGATTTGCTATTCAATGTTGAATGTACTATTGGAGATTTGGTGCTTGTGAAATAATATAAAATTACCTATTTTGAATTCTTCCGATGTGATGAGTGTATAGTGTATTGAATATCAATCGCATCGGAAGTATTCAAATGGTACATAGATATCACAATAAAGATTTTTCCTATTGCCGATTGCGATTACAAACTTCTCCGATTTCCGATTGTGATGGCGGTATATCGCATCGGGGAGTTTCAATCGAAAAGAGTTATCAAGGACCATCTCTGATTTCCGATTGTGATATAGTGGGGTCCATCACATTGGAGTGTAAAAACTCTGGTAAAACTGATAAATATATATTATTAATGATGAAAGATGAGATGATTACAATGAGGGATCGCCTGGGCTTTAAATATAGCCTCAAGGTGTCCCTTGGTGAAGAGGCATGATCTTTGATCATGCCCTTTTAGGTAATAGAACCTAATATAACTAAATCTAACTAATAATTAATAAAATATTCATAACATTGCCCCTCCCTTAAGATGCTTTGTCCTCAAAGCATACGTAATGATGGACAATGTTGACGAATGTCTGGTTTCCTCAAGCGATGAGCTCTTGCGTCCCACATTTTAAAAAGATCGTGAAGCAGCTTTTTGATCTCCATCTGTTGGTGATGTGGATAGTGAAACGATCTGATATCGACAAAGCTGGATACTGTCTTGACTTCTATTGGATGTTTGATTTTCCTATCGGAAGGCACTTTTATGGGTAGATCTTGGAATACTTTTTCATGTTTTCCAACTATCCCTTGTTCTTCTAGTGATTTTTTGTGATTCCTTTTTAGACTTAGAGGTAAGTTACCAACAATTATTGTCTGATGTAACTTCTCCTCATCATTAAATGTTTCATTCTTAACAACCATATCTTCTTCATCACCAAAGGCCTCAACAACCTCTGTTGTTATATCAGTGGCTTTGGATATAACAGCTTCTGTCGTTATATCAGCTTCATATGTTTCGTTCAATTCTGGGGATGGAACAGCTTGTTGTGTACAAACATTTGTATCTTCCTGGTGATGTGGAAAATCAATTTTTTCCGGCTGCTCTTCTGAGATCCCTGAATCTGTGGCATTGTGTTGTTGAGTTTGTTCCCTGTCATGAGAGATCGGGGATTGTGTCTGACTTAACTTATCTATTTTATCATCTAACTTATTGCAGAGTTCTGACATCCTGTTCATTGCTTTGCTAAGCTTTTCTGTGGCCTCCCTTCGTTTTAGCTTTACTAAGCTTTTGATCTGATCAATTGTCATCGTAGATAAAGACATACTAAACAGATATGAGGTGAGAAATACTCTTTTGCCAGTTTTTCTTTTCTCCTTTCTTTAAAATTAATTAATTAATATTTAATTAATTAATTAATTTTTGAATTAATTAATTAATTAATATTTATTTAATTAATTAATTAATAATATTTTTTTTAAAACTATATAATTATTATATATATCACACACATCCAAAGAGCGATGGCTCTGATACCAATGGAGTGTAAAAACTCTGGTAAAACTGATAAATATATATTATTAATGATGAAAGATGAGATGATTACAATGAGGGATCGCCTGGGCTTTAAATATAGCCTCAAGGTGTCCCTTGGTGAAGAGGCATGATCTTTGATCATGCCCTTTCAGTTAATAAACCCTAATATAACTATATCTAACTAATAATTAATAAAATATTCATAACACACATAGGGAACATTTACTTTTCCTTTGTAATGAGTTCTTATAATAAAGCGCATCGCATCGGGAATTTCTCAATTTGACTACAAAGAATTTAAAAAGTGCTCCAATTATGCGATTGCGATTGATCGCATCGCATCGAAAAATATGTAAACAAAATGTGTAACTTTAAATCCTTTGCGATTGGCGATTTGCGATTGAACAAATCGCATCGGAGTTTTGAGCATGTATGTAAAACTTTTCTTTAAAGATTTCTCCGATTTCCGATTGCGATTACTGTTCATGGGACTTTTTATAATTGACTTGTTTTATATGATAAAGTCTTTTATATTTGATCGGATGAGAAGTTTTAAATGTTGTATTTTGTTTGTACACACTTGGTCATAAATATATGCAATGAGTTTTTCAAACAATGAATCTTTATTTCTAAGTCTTTTATTCCTATATTAAAAGAAAAAGGGACCCTATTTCTAAATGAATTTTACTCTAAAATTTTGAAAAAGGGAGGGTTGTTGTACAGTACAACGGTCCAAGTGGGTGAGCGGGTAGCCTAAATATCCACCTGGATCATTCCTTCCCCCTTAGGAATCAATGGTCCCCATTGCGTTAAGTTCCTCCATGAGATGAGGAAATTTCTGCTGAACTTGGTCCCTGGTGAACCACTTTCCTTGGTGCAGGAGTTGGCCAGCTTTGACAACCCGATATAGTTGGATCTTCTGCTGGCGAGTGTTCTTGATTTGCGTGTCCGCCAGTCATTAGGTGTGGCATGTTCCATGCAATTTGGGTTTGTTGGTGTGAGTTGTTCTACAATGTTTGATGTGTCCAATAATAGTGGAAAGTATGGTCGAAGGCAGTCCATATTGAACACATGGTGCAGGCCAGGGAATGGGGGAATGTTGAGCTCAAATGCATTATCTCTTGCAACCTTGGTGATAGTGTAAGGCCCATATATGAGTGGTCTGAGATTTTTATGGATATTGGTAAGGCGTTATTTTTACATATGTAACCAAACTTTGTCGCCCACCTAAAAATTGTGTGGCTCCCAATGTTGATCATGTCTATGCTTGTACTTGGCATTGGATTTATCCAAGATGTCCTTCACTATTTTGGCGAATGTGTTGGATACATTAAATAAATTAGGTTCCTTTATCAACCTTAAGCTTGTACATGTGTGGATTTTGTCTATGTAGCCACATGAGGCATGAAAACACCAATCAAACACAATGGTTGAAAACCCAAACCCACTTGAAAAAGAATTTTTGGTAAAAATACTGAGAGGGGGGGTGAATGGTATTTAGTGATATTTGAAAATTTTACTTTTTTCTTTACAAAATTATATACACGACTGTAATTAACCCAACTCGCGTATATACGCAGATATCTTTAAGCAAACTTGCATATGTCCAGAGATATTAATATGCAGATAATTATTTACTTAGATCAATGCATCATTCATTCATCAGATGTTTAGTAAGAAATAAGCATGTGCAGTAAGAATAGAATAAATCATCACATATAAGCACACATGAACACCAAGATTTAAGGTGGAAACCCAATTCGGGAGAAAACCACCGCTGTTGTCGTCTCTATCTTCAATATTTATTATAAAAGAAAACTTCTTACAACCGTATCTTGGCGCGAGACTCACTTAAGCAGGCAACCTGCTGAAAGGCTACAACCTTCTCTCGTTTACCAGCCTCTCCTGGGAGGGAGCTACAACCCCTTGCTCTCGTTTACCAGCCTCTCCTAGAAGGGATCTACTACCCCCTGCTCTCGTTTACCATCTACCACTGGAAGGGAGCTACAACCCCCTGCTCTCATTTACCAGCCTCTCCTAGAAGGGAGCTACTACCCCCTGCTCTCGTTTACCAGCTACCACTAGAAGGGAGCTACAACCCCCTCCTTTGAAGGAAGCATTTCAGCTGTGTGGACCATGTTTCATAAGTTTTCATCTTTGGATCCAACAGCTTCCATACCTTGTAGGCCACTAGATTTATTCATTTTCTTCAGTAGACTTGCACCAGTTCTTCATGATTTCGTCAGTCGATCAAAACCAGAGATTCATCATCGTCAGATCATTATATCCATGGGTGCATCATAGATTCTGATTTAGCAATTAAGAACAGAGTTCGTCCATGCAGATATTCCTTAGAGAAATTTATTCATTCACCACCCTTACGCATGCACCCCTTGTACAAAAATCGTCTTCTCCTTATATAGTTTAGCCTTTATCAATACCATGAGTAGAAAACCACTCAACCGCTAATGGTATTTATATTAAAAGTTGAACCAATCCAAATTGAAATCCCAATTTTCGTTCTTTCATGCACGAATCGCCCCAAAGGTAATCTTTATTTCCGCCAAATAATACTATAGCCAAGGTTAAGTATCATTATCGTGCCGCTGATGGTATTCTTTCTTTTATTGGAATTTTATTTATCAAATTCGTGGAATTTGATAAATAAATATTATTCACAACCTTTGGAAATTAGCAATATAAATTAAACTGGGGCCCAATACTAACAATCGAACCAATCGAAGGGCTCACATTCCATCGCGCCGCAACATCCAATCCGACGGATATCGCTTGGGTAACTTGCACGGGAAATAACGCACGATGGCGCACCGTACCTGGGTTATCCTTTGTGCACCTTCTGAACACAGCCACCATCCGATGGCATCTTCCCAGATCAACGGTATGTATCAATATCGCTGGGCATCTTGGGTCGAACAATAACGCGCGATGGCGCGCAGTGACAGGCAGTTTTCCATGGGTCCACCTCGCCATGTGTCAACGTTTCTATGGAATCGCTCCCCATCCAGGAAATACCGCTTATTATCGAAAGGCGGTGTGATGAAAACCATAAACTGCCATCACTGTTCATCTGGTCACGGTTCTGCTCTTCTACGCAGGGTTCCGTTCTCTTCATTATGTTTTATAAACCCATCAGGTCTGGAACTTAAACGCAATCGCAAGTTCCTGTATGGACGTTTCGCTCCCTTTATATTCTCCGATGCGATTGGGTAAGGGGTCCCGCCTTATGGTACTTTTGTTCTTTGAATCTAGCGCTACATATGGCTATACATATGTATATATATATATGCTTTAGTCCTTTGTATATAAAGCACAATATATACTTTGCCGCTGGAGTATACGATTCCTGAAATGAGATTTATATTATATATGCATTACATTGCCACTTGGGTTATGATTCCCGGAATGAGGTTTATTCCAAGAATCGCTACCCTAGCTGGAGGATATATATAAAATTCCGAGAATCGCATACCCCACTGGAAAATACACTAAATATTGGAGCAGAAAAGTGTAAGTATATATATATATATATATATATATATATATATATATATATATATACATACCACTGCTCCTATATTTAGTGTATTTTCCAGTGGGGTATGCGATTCTCGGAATTTTATATATATCCTCCAGCTAGGGTAGCGATTCTCGGAATAACAACTGTGTCTCTGCCTCTGCTGCTTTTGTCGCTCTGCTTCTACCTCTACTGCTGTGATAACGGTTCTACCTATATTTCTTTTCTCTGTTTCTAGTTACTGTTTCAGATGCCAATTCCTTTGCCATCAATGATAATATTTCCAACAGGAATATGGCCAGTGGAGCTATGGAGAGCTTTGTTATAGCTGTGTTGCACATAAGGAAGGCTCTCATCCTAGGTTCATTGATGCTTGGAGTTGTACATGGGTTGGATGTGCACTATCATCCTGTTAATGACCTCTGTCTGGCCATCAGTTAATCAGGTGATCAAGTCCTTAATGGAAAAATGCTCAAAAAATTAGTTGCTCAGAATTGGTCCAAACCAGAACGACAGGAAAGAGCTCGAAAAATGATCCTGTAGACGTGAACGGCACAGAAAACCGATGTTGTATGAGAAAATTATTCAGCTTTGAAGTTTTCCAATTTCAGTTAAAAAAAAGGCCAGTTTGACTTTATAAAAGTTTTTATTTAAAAAAATATTCCACAGAATATTTTGGGAATATTCCACAGAATATTCTGCGAAATATTCCAGTGGCTGCCAATCATAGGGCGCCACGTGGCCAGCCCGGAGGCCGCCACGTGGCCCCAAGGGTCGAATGAAATAGTTATGTTTTAACAAAATTTGATTGGAGCGAGCAGGAGTCGACCCCGGGTCGGGACGAAGATAACCGAGCGGCCCAACCATCAGGCCAAAGGTAGTTCTTAATAGTTATGGTCGAGAATTTCTATTTGAACATTGTTGTTTGTTTGGGCAGAGCCCGAAAGGGGGCCAACACCTAAGGGCCAGCCCCCTCATCATAGAACCTAGGCCCGGGAACCAAAGGTTTAATAAATTGGCACGTTTAACTTTGGATAAGTCACGGTCACGTGAATTTCGGCGGTTGTTTATATATGGTTTTATATTATGGTTCAACATTAATACAGTTCGCCATTAACTCAAAGTGATCTTATGCTGGAGGTTCTGCCGTAAGGGATAAGGCCCTTATCCCTTAGCACCATGAACTGGCGGTATTATGGCGGAGTGCCAAAAATTTAGCGCCAAACCTAAATTGTCGGGGATATCTGGCGGTTCTCCACCTTTGGTGGAGCTTTCCTAGCCCTAACTGGGCAAAGTCTGTTTCAGTCATAACTTTGGCTAGGGAAGTCCAATTTGAACGAATTTTTGTTTTGTTTTGGGGGTATTGGAACATTCTGAAGCTGTTAGAACAGGTTGCAGAGCCATCAGGGCACTCCGTCAGAGGTTTTATCAGTAGAATTGCTTGTGGAGCCACTAGGGCCTTGTGAATGATCAACTGTATTGGGCTATGTTCATCTGTTTGAGGTGAATGAATAGTCAATTTTTACTGTTTCCAGCACTCTAATTCTGATTATGCAACTTTTTATGCCTTTTGAGGCTTTCTTCATGGTGTAAAACTTATTTTGAGCATTAATAAAGAAGGGAAAAGCCCATTGGGAGGATTTTGGACCTAGCAGATGTAGCCCAAGAGAGGGGTGAACTGCTTTATCAGATGCTTGTTATTATGCTGTGAATTCTTGCTGCTTATTTCCAGAGTTTAACACTTTAAACAGTAATTTTAAATAAGTCCTCTTAACACATAAAGACTTATACAGTGATCAAAACATATTTGTTTCATTCCAAAACACATTACTTCGATTGCAGAACACCTTAAATTGCTTGCTCACTCATAAAATTGGTTAATGAATACTTTGCAATCAGAAAACAAATACTTTCATTGCCAGATCACTTTAGTGTTTACTTAATATTTCTTTAGGGAGAGCCAGTAAGAGGGCCATAAGCTACTGGTTTCATCCTTTCTTTGAAAGGTGAAATAACCAGTAAAAGCCCCTACTGTCTATCTCTGTATAAGAAATATTTTTTTCACACATTTCAGATCAGATTCGTATCAGAGCTCTAGGTTTTGCTCAAGAGTTGTGAATTTTGTGCAAGAAAATTGTGTTGTTCTGCAAATTTGATGCTTACTAGGCTGAAATTGAAAAGAGGGGAAGGTCAATTGGTGAGTAAACAAGATAATCCTCAACCAAGGAGGGCTAGGGTGCCATTATCTCCACCTTCCATTTCATCCTCATTAGTCTTAGAATCAGCCACGAACATGTCTTCAAGAGGAGGAGAAGTATATGAGGAATGGATCCCAAGGAAGAAGAAAGAGTCTTTAGAAAAGATTTATTGGACATGACTGAGATGGTTAGGATCCTCTATCAGGAGAGAAATGATAGGATTGCTGGAGAAGGGTCTAGAAACCAAAGGGAAGAAGGAGATTCTTTAGGAGGGAAGAAAGACAATGATAAGTCTAAGAAAGGGAATGGAGGAAATGGTGATCCACCATCTCCATCGTCATCCTCTTCCTCCAAATCATCCTCTTCCACTTCTGTTAATCAGTCACACAAAATAAAAACATCTCTTAGAAATCCTTTGTTAAAGCTTGATGTGAAATTCGAGTTGCCCATGTTTAATGGTGATGTGAATGCAGAAAAATTGGATAACTGGATTAGACAGCTGGAAGTCTATCTAAGAATTCAGAATTTGCATGATGATGACACAAAAATCCAATTAGCCTCATTGAGAATGGATGGATCAGCTTTGGTTTGGTGGGAATCCAAGATCAAAGAGGAGATTAAAAAGCATGGTAAGATAACTCTAACTTGGAATGAGTTTATTACTGCTATTAAGAAACAGTTTTATCCTCTTGCTCATATTCAAAAAGCAATCATGAATTGGAAAAATTTTAGGCAACTTAAGGGTCAAAATGTGCAACATTATACCCAAGAGTTTAGAAGGAGAGCACTTCTACTTGGAGTAGACTTACAAAGTCAATACACCTTGTTAAAATACATAGGAGGTTTGCACATTTACCTTCAACATACTATCCTAATGTTTAATCCTACCAGCTTAGATGAAGTTTGTGTCCAAGCCACACATTTAGAAGCTAGAGGAAAGAATTCTTTTGATGCTTTGAATGAGGATAGTAATTTCAAAAAAAAAGGAAAGAAAAGAGTTGCAAATTCAAGAAAAGAAAAAGGAAAGTTCTTTTGCAAGAACTGTTAAAAGAAAAGCCATGATGAAGATAATTGTTGGAAGCTTCATCCTGAACTGAAACCAAAAAAATACAAGAACAAAAACAAGACCAAATAAAAGGAGAAAAATGTAGCAACAGTTGAGCAAGACTTAGGGTCAGACTCAAGGGACGAGACAAAAAGCATAGCCATGGTTTTAAAGAACAATAAGGGGAAAGAAGTGGTGCAAGACACAACTCCCAGTTCTAGCTCTTTGAATTGTCACAAAGATACTCATGAAGAAAAGAGGAGGATAGAGCTTTTCCATGTGAGGGTAATTTCAAAACATACCAAAATTGACACACTATTTGACAGTGGGTCACAAGCTAATCTCATATCTGAAGACTTGGTCAAGCAGCTTAAACTTGAGACCATTCCACATCCGAAGCCTTATCCACTTGGATGGATATGCAAGGATGCCAATTTGCAAGTCTCAAGAAAGTGCATATTGCGCTTTGCAATAACTGCACACTTTACTGACACAGTTGAACTTGATGTGGTGCCGCTTGATATATCAGGAATTGTTTTGGGAAGTCCTTACTTATTTGATAGGAAATCCATCTTCTATTTCCATGAAAACAAGTATCACTTGTTCAAAGATGGTAAAGAGTACATTGTGAGAGCACATAAGAAGAAGCTGGAATCTTCTTTACTCCATGCAAGTCAATTGAAAAGACTGGTTAATGCAAGTCAAAGTCTAACTTTGTTAATGTTGAAATGACAAGATTTTGAGCATTCACCTTTTTATGATGTTGCTAATAACATGTCTCAGTTTGATAACAGTTTGTCTTTGAAAGAAGATGATGTTATGTTGCACAAATTACCTTTTGGGTCAGCGAATGCAGTGAATGAAGTGTTAAAGCAAAGCAGTGCAAGCAAGGAGGACCCACAATTCAACATGGGACAAAGTTGGTTTCAGAATGGTAGAATTCGCCACGGGAACAATTTGCAAGGTGAAAGTTATTTTAAGTATTTTTGGAAGTTTGATCAGTGTAGAAACAGTTTGTTTTCTACAAATTACCGTTGCTGTTCAACAAATTTTAAGAATTTCCATCATGACTCCTTCAATCTTAGCAGCGGTCGATCAGTTAATTCTAGAGACAATTTATCATTTTATGAAAAGCTCCATTTGATGAAATCGGGTAGATTTCAGTTATTAAAGGGTGGAAGAGTGGAGAATCAATCTCCACATTATCAGTTTCACTAATCAGAGAGCTTTTGGGGTCCAAAAGCTTCTCATTTGGGAGGCGTGATTAGGTGATCAAGTCCTTAATGGAAAAATGCTCAAAAAATTAGTTGCTCAGAATTGGTCCAAACTAGAACGACAGGAAAGAGCTCGAAAAAATGATCCTGTAGACGCAAACAACACTGAAAAACGATACTGTATGAGAAAGTTATTTAGCTTTGAAGTTTTCCAATTTGAGTTAAAAAAAAGGCCAGTTTGACTTTATAAAAGTTTTTATTAAAAAAAAATATTCCACAGAATATTTTGGGAATATTCCACAGAATATTTTGCTGAATATTCCAGTGGCTGCCAATCATAGGGCGCCACGTGGCCATCCTGGAGGCCGCCACGTGTCCCTAAGGGTCGAATGAAATTGTTATGTGTTAACAAAATTTGTTGGAGTGGGCAAGAGTCGACCCCGGGTCGGGACGAAGATAACCGAGCGGCCCAACCATCGGGCCAAAGGTAGTTCTTAATAGTCATGGTCAAGAATTACTATTTGAACATTGTTATTTGTTTGGGCGGAGCCCGAAAGGGGTCCAACCCCCTCATCATAGAACCCAAGCCCGACGACCAAAGGTTTAATCAGTTGGCGCATTTAACTTTGGATAAGTCACGGTCACATGAATTTCGGTAGTTGTTTATATATGGTTTTACATTATGGTTCAACATTAATACAGTCCGCCATTAACTCAAAGTCTTATGCTAGAGGTTCCGCCGTAAGGGATAAGGCCCTTATCCCTTAGCACCATGAACTGGTGGTATTATGGTGGAGTGCCAAAAATTTAGCGCCGAACCTAAATTGTCGGGGTTACCTGGCAGTTCTCCACCTTTGGTGGATCTTTCCTAGCCCTAACTGGGCAAAGTCTGTTTCAGTCATAACTTTGGCTAGGGAAGTCAAATTTGAACAATTTTTTTGTTTTGTTTTGGGGGTATTGGAACATTCCAAAGTTGTTGGAATAGGTTGCAGAGCCATCAGGGCACTCTGTCAGAGGTTTTATCAGCGGAATTTCTTGTGGAGCCACCAGGGCCTTGTGAATGATCAACTGTATTGGGCTATGTTCATCTGTTTGAGGTGAATGAATAGTCAATTTTTATTGTTTCCAGCACTCTGATTCTGATTATGTAGCTTTTTATGCCTTTTGAGGCTTCCTTCATGGTGTAAAACTTATTTTTAGCATTAATAGAGAAGGGAAAAGCCCATTGGGAGGCTTTTGGACCTAGTAGATGTAATCCAAGAGAGGGGTGAACTGCTTTATCAAATGCTTGTTATTATGTTGTGAATTCTTGCTGCTTATTTCCAGAGTTTAACACTTTAAACAATAATTTTAAATAAGTCCTCTTAACACATAAAGACTTATACAGTGATCAAAACATATTTGTTTCATTCCAAAACACATTACTTCGATTGCAGAACACCTTAACTTGCTTGTTCACTCATAAAATTGGTTAATGAATACTTTGCAATCAGAAAACAAATACTTTCATTGCCAGATCGCTTTAGTGTTTACTTCATATTTCTTTAGGGAGAGCCAGTAAGAGGGCCAGAAGCTTCTGGTTTCATCCTTTCTTTGAAAGGTGAAAAAAACAGTAAAAGCCCCTACTGTTTATCTCTGTATAAGAAATATTTTGTTCACACATTTCAGATCAGATTGGTATCAGAGCTCTAGGTTTTGCTCAAGAGTTGTGAATTTTGTGAAAGAAAATTGTGTTGTTATGCAAATTTGATGCTTACTAGGCTGAAATTGAAAAGAGGGGTAGGTCAATTGGTTAGAGCACAAGAAAATCCTCAACCAAGGAGGGCTAGGGTGCCATTATCTCCACCTTCCATTTCATCCTCATTAGCCTTAAAATCAACCAAAAACATGTATTCAAGAGAAGGAGAAGTACATGAGGAAATGGATCCCAAGGAAGAAGAAAGAGTCTTTAGAAAAGCTTTCTTGGACATGACTGAGATGGTTAGGATCCTCTATTAGGAGAGAAATGATAGGATTGCTAGAGAAGGGTCTAGAAACCAAAGAGAAGAAGGAGATTCTTTAGGAGGGAAGAAAGACAATGAAAAGTCAAAGAAAGGAAATGGAGGAAATGGTGATCCACCATCTCCATCGTCATCCTCTTCCTCCACATCATCCTCTTCAACTTCTGTAAATCAGTCACACAAAACAAAAACATCTCTTAGAAATCCTTTGTTAAAGCTCGATGTAAAATTTGAGTTGCCGATGTTTAATGGTGATGTTAATGCAGAAAAATTGGATAACTGGATTAGACAACTGGAAGTCTATCTAAGAATTCAGAATCTGCATGATGATGACACAAAAATCCAATTAGCCTCATTGAGAATGGATGGAGCAACTTTGGTTTGGTGGGAAGCCAAGATCAGGGAGGAAATAAAAAAGCATGGTAAGATAACTCTAACATGGAATGAGTTTATTACTGCTATTAAGAAATAATTTTATCCTCTTGCTCATATTCAGAAGGCAATCATGAATTGGCAAAATTTTAGGCAACTTAAGGGTCAAAATGTGCAAGATTATACCCAAGAGTTTGGAAGGAGAGCACTCTTACTTGGGGTAGATTTACAAAGTCAAGACACTTTGTTAAAATACATAGGAGGTTTGCACAGTTACCTTCAACATACTATCCTAATGTTTAATCCTACCAGCTTAGATGAAGTCTGTGTGCAGGCTACACATTTAGAAGCTAGAGGAGAGAATACTTTTGATGAGGATAGTAATTTCAAAAACAAAGGAAAGAAAAGAGTTGCAAATACAAGAAAGGAAAAAGGAAATTTCTTTTGCAAAAACTGTTCAAAGCTAAGTCATGATGAAGATCATTGTTGGAAGCTTCATCCTGAACTGAAACTAGAAAAATAAAAGAACAAAAACAAGACCAAAGAAAAGGAGAAAACTGTAGCAACAGTTGAGCAAGACTTAGGGTCAGACTCAGGTGATGAGATAAAAAGCATCACCATGGTTTTAAAGAACATTAAGGGGAAAGAAGTGGTACAAGACACAACTCCCAGTTCTAGATATTTAAATTTTCACAAAGATACTCATGAAGAAAAGAGGAGGATAGAGCTCTTCCATGTGAGGGTAATTTCAAAACATACCAAAATTGACACACTGTTTGATAGTGGGTCACAAGCTAATATCATATCTGAAGACTTGGTCAAGCAGCTTAAACTTGAGACCATTCCACATCCGAAGCCATATCCACTTGGATGGATATGCAAGGATGCCAATTTGCAAGTCTCAAGAAAGTGCATATTGCGCTTTGCAATAATTGCACACTTTACTGACACAATTGAACTTGATGTGGTGCCGCTTGATATATCAGGAATTGTTTTGGGAAGTCCTTACTTATTTGATAGGAAAGCCATCTTCTATCGCCATGAAAAAAAGTATCACTTGTTCAAATATGGTAAAGAGTACATTGTGAGAGCACATAAGAAGAAGCTGGAATCTTCTTTACTCCATGCAAGTCAATTGAAAATACTGGTTAATGCAAGTCAAAGTCTAACTTTGTTAATTTTGAAACGACAAGATTTTGAGCATTCACCTTTTTATGATGTTGCTAATAACATGTCTCAGTTTGATAACAGTTTGTCTTTGAAAGAAGATGATGTTATGTTGCACAAATTACCTTTTGGGTCAGGGATGCAGTGAATGAAGTGTCAAAGCAAAGTAGTGCAAACAAGGAGGACACACAATTTAGCATGGGACAAAGTTGGTTTCAGAATGGTAGAATTCACCCTGGGAACAGTTTGCAAGGTGAAAGTTATTTTAAGTCTTTTTGGAAGTTTGATCAGTGTAGAAACAATTTGTTTTCTGCAAATTGCAGTTACTGTTCAACAAATTTTAAGAATTTGCATCACGACTCCTTCAATCTTAGCAGCAGTTGATCAGTTAATTCTAGAGACAATTTATCATTTTTTGAAAAGCTCCATTTCATGAAATCGGGTAGATTTCAGTTATTAAAGGGTGGAAGAGTGGAGAATCAATCTCCACATTATCAGTTTCACTAATCAGAGAGTTTTTGGGGTCCAAAAGCTTCTCATTTGGGAGGCGTGATTAGGTGATCAAGTCCTTAATGGAAAAATGCTCAAAAAATTAGTTGCTCAGAATTGGTCCAAACCAGAACGATAGGAAAGAGCTCGAAAAAATGATTCTGTAGATGAGAACGACACTAAAAACTGACGCTGTATGAGAAAGTTATTCAACTTTGAAGTTTTCTAATTTCAGTTAAAAAAAAGGCCAGTTTGACTTTATAAAAGTTTTTATTAAAAAAAAAATATTTCACAGAATATTCTGGGAATATTTTGCTGAATATTCTAGTGGCTGTCAATCATAGGGCGTCACATGGCCAGCCCGGAGGCCGCCACGTGGCCCCGAGGGTCAAATGAAATTCTTATGTGTTAACAAAAATTGTTTTGGAGTGGGCAGGAGTCGGCCCCGGGTCGGGATGGAGATAACCGAGTGGCCCAACCATCGGGCCAAAGGTAGTTCTTAATATTTATGGTCGAGAATTGCTATTTGAACATGGTTGTTTGTTTGGGCGGAGCCCGAAAGGGGGCCAGCCCCCTCATCATAGAACCTAGGCCCAGGAACAAAAGGTTTAACAATTGGCACGTTTAACTTTGGATAAGTCACGGCCACGTGAATTTCGACAGTTGTTTATATATGGTTTTACATTATGGTTCAACATTAATACAGTCCACCATTAACTCAAATTATTATGCCGGAGGTTCCACCGTAAGGGATAAGGCCCTTATCCCTTAGCACCATGAACTGGAAGTATTATGGCGGAGTGCCAAAAATTTAGCACCGAACCTAAATTGTCGGGGTTACCTGGCAGTTCTCCACCTTTGGTGGAGCTTTACTAGCCCTAACTGGGCAAAGTCTGTTTCAGTCATAACTTTGGCTAGGGAAGTCCAATTTGAACAAATTTTTTGTTTGTTTTGGGTGTATTGGAACATTCTGAAGCTGTTGGAACAGGTTGCAGAGGCATCAGGGCACTCTGTCAGAGGTTTTATCAGTAGAATTGCTTGTGGAGCCACCAGGGCCTTGTGAATGATCAGCTGTATTGGGCTATGTTCATCTGTTTGAGGTGAATGAATAGTCAATTTTTACTGTTTCCAGCACTCTGATTCTGATTATGCAGCTTTTTATGCCTTTTGAGGCTTTCTTCATGGTGTAAAACTTATTTTGAGCATTAATAGAGAAGGGAAAATCCCATTGGGAGGCTTTTGGACCTAGCAGATGTAGCCCAAGAGAGGGGTGAACTGCTTTATTAGATGCTTGTTATTATGCTACGAATTCTTGCTGCTGATTTCCAGAGTTTAACACTTTAAACAGTAATTTTAAATAAGTCCTATTAACACATAAAGACTTATATAGTGATCAAAACATATTTTTTTCATTCCAAAACACATTACTTCCATTGCAGAACACCTTAACTTGCTTGTTCACTCATAAAATTGGTTAATGAATACTTTGCAATCAGAAAAGAAATACTTTCATTGCCAGATCGCTTTAGTGTTTACTTCATATTTCTTTAGGGAGAGCCAGTAAGAGGGCCAGAAGCTTCTGGTTTCATCCTTTCTTTGAAAGGTGAAATAACCAGTAAAAGCCCCTACTGTCTATCTCTGTATAAGAAACATTTTGTTCACACATTTCAGATCATCAGTCCAGGAATGGAATGCAATCGACTTGGAGAGTTAAATGTCCAATAATGTTCATAGGCTCTTCTAGAATGCGCTCATTAACCTGTTATCTCGATTTTAGATAATGGTCTGCAGGATTCCAAAATGTACCCACACTCGTTCAAAGAAGAGTTCGGCAATGTCCTCTGTTATGGTGTCGTTATTGCAAGTTGAAAAATATGGCCTTCTTAGAAAATGTGTCCATGACCACAAATACACAGTCATTACCATGCTTGGTAGAAGGGAGGCCTGACACATAGTCCGTGTAGTTGGATTCCTAGGGTTGGCTAGAAGTAGGCAACAGAGTGTATAAGCCTTGCTTCTTGATGGTTGGCTTGGAGATGACACATATTGTGCCAGATCTGATATATTTTCTTATGTCATGTCAAAGTTTTGGGCAATAAAATTACTTTGTAGTATGACCACAGTTTTCTCTACGTTGAAGTGTCCTGTGACTTGACTATAGTTTGCCTCCCAAATCAATTTTGTACGCTTGCTTGAAGGAACATAAAGGTGGCCTGGGCAGCGTAATAATGCGACCTAGAGGTGGAAATATGGAACTTTCTTTCCATCCACTAACATCTAGTAAGTGGTGGAAAATTCTGGATCAATCTTATACAATTGCTACCATTCAGAGGTCTCGTGGCCACAAGAGTTGAGAATAGTAGTTAGTGCTGCAACTAGGGGGTGACTGAGGAAATTTACAACATGATTGGTGCTACCCTTCTTGTACTTAATGTTCCAGTGGAATTTTTGCAAATATGTAGACCACTTTTAATGGTGATCATTTTGCAACTTCCCTTGTGTGTGTATGAACTGAAGAGGTCGGTGATCTGTGTGGATGATCGTTTCCTTCCCCAAAATGTAATGTTTCCATTGTCGGCAAGCCTGCACGATATAATACATTTATTTATCATAGGTGGGGTACTTCTGAATTGTATTTGAAAGTGTCTCACTGTGATAAGCCACTGAATGCCCTCGCTAGGTGAGAACTGCAGCAATAACATAGTCAAAGGTGTTTGTCTTGATTTCAAATGGTTTTTGTAGGTCTGGAAATGTGAGTATAGGTGCAGAGAAGAGGTGGTGCTTTAGCTCAAGGAACGCCTTCTGTTGGGACTCAGACCAGAAAAAAATTTCTTTCGCTCTGCCCTTAGTAACTTGACTTAAAGGCTAAGTGATATGGGAGAATCCCAACATGAACCTTTGATAAAAATGGGCAAGGCCCAAAAAATGAAAATATTTGTGAGAGTGGCCAGGGCTGACCAATATTGAATGACTTGGATCTTAGATGGATCCACATACGCGCCTTTCTCATCTACATTGTAACCCAAATATTGGACTTGACCAATGCCAAAGGTGAATTTCTCTAGGTTGGAACATAATTTGTGTCGTCACAAGGTTTGAATGACTTGTTGAATGTGTTGCAAGTTCTCTTCCCAACTCTTGTTGTTAAACACAAACAAGTTGGTGAAGGTTTGCAATATGTCATCCATCAACCTCATAAAAGTATCAGGGGAATTTGTCAAACCAAAAGGCATGACCAACCATTCAAAAAGGTCGTCCTTGAATTTGAAGACAACCTTGCATACATATGTGGGCTTTGTTGGAACTTGGTGAGAGACACAATTTAGATCGATCTTGCTAAAATACTTGGCCCCCTTGAGCTGGCCAAGAAGGTCATCAATTCATGGGATTGGATACATGTTCCTGACAATGATTTTGTTCAGTGCTCGATAATCAATGCAGAGCCTCCAAGTCCCATCCTTCTTATGTACAAGTACAATCAGACTCCCAAATGGCAAGGAACTTGGTCGAATGTGCCCTTTTTACATCAACTCCTGGATCTACCGCTTGATCTCTTCGTTTTCTAGAATGGAGCGATGGTATATTGGCCCTTTGGGTAGAGGTGCTCCGGGGGTCAAATTGTTCGAATGCCTGAACGGAGCATGTAAGGCACCCCTATGGGTGAGGAGAAGATGTCCCTGTATTATTCCACGACCTTATCCACATGCTTCTATTGCATGGAGCAACCTTTCCTTGGGGCCATGGACGCAACCACGAATTTCCCCTTACTTTGAGAGCAAATAAAAAAGAAAGAAAAAAATCATGGTATGGGATATGATCTTATTTCATTGCTTAGCAGAGATCAAAGAGATGACAGAAGGTGGGGCTACCACTAGTATCCTATATAAATTATTTCCCAAAGTAATATTAATAGTGCAAGGCCTAGAATCATACACAACATGACACTTCCACAAGTATGGTTGGCCTAATAATACATCACAAACTTCAAGAGGAGCAACATCACATAGTACCTCGTCCGTGAAGGGCTTGATGTTGTACGGAAGGCAACACTGTTGCCTGATGTGGAGATATAGTCCTTGGTGAATCCACCCAATGGTGTATGGATGAAGATGTGGGGTTATTGCTAGGCCCAAACACTTCACAACATCTTCTAAAAAGAGGTAATTTTGGCTCCTGTTGTCAACAATGAATTGCAGCGGTGAACCCTTCACCCACATTTGTGAGTGGAAGAGACGCTCCCCCTTTTATGGATCTTCGGGCTCAATATTCTGTACCTCGGTGGTGAAAAAGATGACATTGGGTTTGATGTAAATAATCTGATTTCCCTTATCGGGTTCTAGCTCATAATCAGAACTTGCATCGAACTCTGAAGCCTTCAAATCAACCGCCAATGACTACTTGGTGTGACACTCATTCATGTTGTGAGTGGGTTTGTCGTGGAACTCACACCACTTTCCTTTGTCCTTATTCATATTTGTGGTGCCATTGTTTGCTTGGGAGTTTGATGGGTTGTTTTGGGTCATCCCACCTTGGCTCTTTGTTCTGCAGTTTGGGGGTGCTCTTGCCCTGTTTCTGATTTGCAGATCTAAAGTTGCAATTTTTTGTTTAATTTATTTTTCAATATTGGAAGAATATTGATACACTACACCAAGCAAGGAGATGTCTAGGAACTCCATTGTGCAGACAACCATGGTACTTGAGCACCAGATGTCACTTAGTGTCTTTGATACCCAACTTTGTTCATAGGGCATGAAAAACATTTGTGAGCTCACACATGTCTTGGTTCCTTTGCTGTCGTAGTGTGGTCCACTATTTGTACTTGTTCACATAGCTCCCCACTGGATAATACTATTCCTTGACAACATCTTAGAAAGAGTTTCAAGAGGAGGAAGATGTAAATAGAGGGTTCCTTGGCCCTTTCTTACAGTATTTTTCCCACCAATCCTTGATGTCGGGGGTAGCCTTGAGCAGTGCATAAGTAATCTTCTCCCTATCAAAGAAACTACGGACCGAAAAAATATTTTTCCAACAGATTCAACCATTTATATACAACATCTACATCTATTTGACCTTCAAATATATAGATATCAAAGTTCACTTGTACCTTGAAGGGGGAAACGCCTTCGAAGTGACTGCTGGATGAAGATGCATCACTGGAGGGCTTCCACCAAAGGATCTGGGAAAAGTTGTCCATCATAGTGTTCCTTTGTCACTTGAGGGCTTCTTCGAGCAATATTTTGAAAGGATGTCCTACTCCCTCATTATTATTTTCTTCAGCCATGGGATTTCGTCTAAGTAGATGAGGCTGATCTTGCAAAGCTTCAACCAGTTCGAGCCCTAACTCCTTATACCCCAACCTCTTCGGGGACATGCGCAAATAAAGAAAGAGCAGACCACTTTGATACCACTGATCTAGAATTATGAAGGGACAAAACAAATACATATAAAAAAAAAAAAAATATACAATAAAAACATAACTTCAATTCATTAATAACAAAGTACTGATAATTGTTTACATGCATAATGGAAATAAACTAGCTCAGGAGATGGTAGCTTATCTCTAAGAATAGAGGTGGTGGCTACATGCCTTCTGAACCATGTTACATGTGGCTTGATGGCCTATTTATTGTTGAGAAATAATAGAAAACCCTAAACATGCAAAAACCTAACCATAGGAGATGAAGCGCTAAAAGTCTATGGGTCTTGTTGGGGTAAATTGGTACAACAACTTCTGGGGGTCGTAACTTTGGCATATGATATTCGTTTGATGAGTATGATACCTCGTTAGAAAGACCCATCCAAGGAATACAAATTTTTACTTCAAACACCTACCATAATTAATTTTTTTTCCCATTTTCCAAAAAAAACGTTGTTTAGGGCCTCAAAATAGCTCTGAAAGTTTAGGACCCGAAAAACTGCAAAAAATAGTAAATTGTGCTATAATTAAGGAAACTGCAAGAACAAATGATGGGGGTCCAAGTGGAATAGTTGGGTGGACACCAATATCTTCCTGAATCAATCCCCCCCCCCCTAGGAAGTAGTGGTCCCCATTGTGTTGAGTTCCACCATGAGATGGGGAAACTTCTGCTGAACTTGGTCCCTGGTGATCCACTTGCCTTGGTGCAGAAGTTGGCCAGCTTTGATAACTAGATACAGTTCAATCTTCTGTTGGAGAGTGCTCTTGATTTGCATACCCATGATCTAATCAATTGTGGCATGTTCCATGCAGACTTAGTTTAACTTTGTTGGTGTGAGTTGTTCTACAATGACTGATGAGTCCAGTAATGGTGGAAAGTATGGCCAAAGGTAGTCCACATTGAACACTAGGTGCACGCCAAGGAATGGGGGGATGTTAATCGCAAAATAATTTTCTCCCATAACCTTGGTGATGGTGTAAGGCCATTATTGGAGTAGTATGAGTTTTTTATTGGCTCCAATAAGGCGTCCTTTCGACAAATTCCAACAAAATTTGTCGCCCACTTGAAACTTGTGTGGCACTTGATGTTGATCACTTCATTTCTTTTACTTAGCATTGAATTTATCCAAGATGTTATGCACCTACTGGCTAATGTGTTGGATGCGTTCAATAAACCAGGTTTCTTTATCAACCTCTAATGTACATGTGTGGATTATGTTTATGTAGTTGCATGAGGCATGACAACAACAATAAGACACAATGGTTAAAAACCCAAACCCACTTGAAAAGGATTGCGGCTAATCGAGCTATGGAGAGTTCTGTTATAGTTATGTTGCACATAAGGACAACTCTCATCCCAGGTTTGTGGATGTTTAGAGTTATACATAAATAAGATGTGCATTATCATCCTATTGATGATCTCTGTATAGGCATTGGTCTGGGGATGGAATGCAATCGACTTGGTGATATTAGTGTCTAATAATGTCCAGAGGCTCGATTAGAATGTGCTTAGGAACCTGCTATCTTGATTTGATATAATGGTCTGTAGGTTTGTTACACAGTATTTTGTCACATTCCTCATTTCGTATCTGAAGTATCTTCCTTTGTGTCACTCATGCCATAAATATCGCAAAGCGAAATAAGTTGTGAAAACATATTCATCAAGGATAACATGCTCAAATCGTCCCTGAAGATTGAAGTCATTATGAAAAATATTGTAAAAACCCTAATCTGCAAGATCAACGCGGTTCTTTCCTCTATGGCCTCAGACTTTTCACCCTGTGTTTAACTTGTGAATAGCATTGGCACTCTTTAGGAAGGTTCTCCAAAAATGGGGTAGAAGCTTCTCCTACTAGAAGCCTCGAGAACGGAAGTCTGGCATCAATTAGCTAAGGATTGGGTCGAGTTCTCCCATTTTGAGTCCTTGATCTTACCTTTAGAGATCTTCCTTTTGGACCTTCCTCCCTCTTTTCTAGATCCATAACCTCTCCATCTTCCCTATAAATGAATTCCATGCCTTCCCCAAATGGTTGGTCAATGTTGCTTACCATTCTTCTTCTCAATTGCACCTAGATGTTTCCATTTTGTGAAGGAGAAAGGAGAGCTTGATAAATTTTTTCTTGGACTTGGAAACCCATCCGGAAGTAGGATTCCAACATTAAGGCAACATTTGTATGCTTCCCTCTTTGATTTATCAATAATACAAAGCATGTTTTACTTTCCATAAGATTGTAGATGATTACTTGCTCAGTATGATGATGCTTGATATGTCATATGGTTTATATTATAATGCAATATTATATGCTTTATTCGTTTGTTGTTGTTTGATCTATCTTGTAGGTGTCCGTGCGCAAAGGAATAGCGAGGAGCGAGCTTGGAAGTGAGGATATCGATATCGACATCGAAAAGTGACGCATAGGAGTGAGGTAGGCCATATTCTTCTCTCATGTCATTTTGGTTTAAGCTAGGAAAGTTTGCTTGTGTCTGTCTTGGTTGTTACTAGACCCACTCATTGGGATAGAGAGATTGCTTCTATTCGTAGAAGGGATTGCCTATATAACAAATTGGTGATTCTGTTGGGGAAGCCTACACTCTTTTCGTCCTCCTTTTGTATTTTTCCTTCTTGTTTAGTTTAGCCGACCATTGAACGACCCCTTTTATGGATTGATTTTTAGTCTATATTCTAAATTGCAAGTGTCTTAGGGTATTAAGTTTAAAGTTTCTTCGTGATATTTGCTTGTTCTTTCCCTACATTCCACATTCAACGTGTCTTTTATCAGTGACAATCGCATTGTGAGCACCATTTTTTTCTAAAATAGTCGCGTTGTAGATCTCTTGTTCTAACTGGATGTTCGCGCCGGTCTTTTTATGTGAAGAATTTGAGGGCCTCTGCTGAAAGCTCTAATGTGTCTTGATCCTTAAGGTATTTTTTTTGCTTTGTCTGCATCAAGTTTTGTCTGGTCGCTTTTGATTTCTTTGCAATATGCAAAAATTGGTCCCATGATTGAAGTGGTAAAATTTGTGTTTTTGATTGAGTCTTTTATGTTTTGAGTCGATTAAAATTGTTGTTTGCTTCTTGTATGTTTGCAAATATTGCTTATTTTTTTATCATTAAGCATCATTAGTTCTTTTGTAGTCCATAAAATAAATTGATTTTTTGCATTCGTTTAGTTTTTATCTCAAAAATGTACTTTCTGTAAAAAATGCATTATATTACATTGCATTTGAAAAGTCATTTTTTTGATTATCATTAGACATTGATTGCATTGTTTAGTGATTAAAAAACGAAAAAGTGCATTGAGTGCATTATTTTTCATTGGAAAATGCATTAAGTATATTCTCATTTCATCGAAAAGTGCATTGAGTGCATTCTCATTCATTAAAAAGAAAAAGGAAATTGTGCATAGATTACAGTTGCATAATTTTCAATTTTTTATTTTTTTGCATAGATTACATTACATAGTTTGCATATTTTAATGTTTTGAATTGAATTGGGATGGTGAAAATGATATAGTTATGAAATATTTGTTTGCTACATCATTGTTTGAAACTCTTCCCTAAACTAGATAGTGTTCATTGAACTGAAAGAATTTTCTCATGCTAGTTGCATTATAAGTATTCAGATGACATCGTTTTGAGCTTTGAAATTGAAACTTTAATCAAGATCAACTTAAAATGTACCACAATTAACCTAAGGAGTATTGAAATTAAAGAAAATATCTATAGGTCTAGGCTAGAGACGTGTTCTAACATCTTTAAACATAGTATTTGTTGCTAATTATCTGCGTTGCAGCCCGAGGTGATATCCCGTTCCACGTACAAAAGTGTATAGGAACGTTCTCCAGTACTTTCGGGTATATCGGAGGTGCTCCACGCATGATAAGTATATGGGACACCTCTCATCAAACGGTTACACATTAGACAACACTAATACGGACTACGCTCCCACATACCATCGTGTATATTTTGGGAGTCCCCGCTAGGTTTCTATCCTACCATAGGTAACCGAGTCGACCGCCTTGTAAAAATGATACATTATTAGGGAGATTAGATGCCATAGTTCTTGGTTCGGTAGGAGGTATTATGCTGTTCATGAATACTTGGTAAACCCTTTTTCCTAGGTTACCCCTTGTTGATTTATTTTGTTGTTAATTTCTAAAAAAATATTGACTACAAAATAACATCTTACCTGTGCATAATTCCTCAATAGATCTTAGGTTGAGAGTAATCGCAACAGTTCCTGAGTTTACCAATTAAGGAAGCCCCTCTGACGATAATCTTGGTCCTTTTCCTTCTTTTCAAAATATTGGTGCTCCCTATATGGCAACGTTGTCCCTTCTGGTATTTACCATTGGTTTACCGGTTTGGTTATTATTGACCCCCATGGTTTTGAATGTCCAAGATGCTTCTCAACCAAGTTTTCCTTCACCTGAACAGTGTCAACCTCATGTTGATCCTAAATTTGACCCCTCGCCTTCTTCACCTGTTTCTTCGTACTATTCTTCCTCTTCTCCTGGTGAAATTCTGGATTGTAGTGACCATGAGGCTAATAAGACAAAGAAGAGGATGAAGAAGAAGAAGAAGCAAAATAAGTAACGGGGAAACAAAGCAACCATGCTACCAATGCAACTGATGTTGAAAAACCTTCCAATCAGCCCCGCAAAGTGAAATTCCCTTGCAAGTTATGCAAGTATGACCACCTTCTTAGGGATTGTCCTCGTATTCCCAGGATATTAGAACAGTGGTCCACTACCCCAAATCATCCTTTATCATCAACCTCTAAAGATCATGCTGGTGATAAACCCTCAACTAGTAGTAGTAAGTTCCATGGGAAGAAGGGTAAAGTTAAATTTCCCTGTAGGTTATGTGAAGGGAATGACCCCATTCAAATTTGTCCTTATATGGATGAAGCTTCCAAAGTATTGGAAAACCTTACAACTTCTCATAATATCTAGTCAATCCCACTCTCTCTGAAAGTGAAACATGATGCAGGAGCATCATGGTTCCAAATTTTGTACATTTAGTAGAATCTAGGGGGTCTTGTGTTTTCAAGGGAGTTGGTTCCCTAAGTAATAATGTAATTTTCAATGCTTCGAGTGATTTTATGTGAGAACTTTAGAATAGGATTTAATTAAATATTGTGAGGCAGATTTGTAAATGTTCTCGAATGTAAGAGAACATGATTGATTGGTGAGGATTGAGAGATTCTAAAATATTGATTGTAAATCTTAGATTAGAAGTTGGTTCATGATTTTGTGGATCTGAGAGGATCCTTCAGATTTAGTGGAGCAGATTTTGGATCCGAACCAAAATTGATTCTAGACTCCATATGTATATTATTATGTCTGCATAGGCAGAAATAAATATATATTCAGGAGGAATAAGGGAGTACTCAGTAGTGTTGAAGAGGCCACTTATATAGAAAATCTAGTCAAGAGGAGGTTCATTATTGTAAATATAAAACTCAATTATGAGTTTATATGTGGTGCATTGGGTTGATGTAATTCCTGATGTGTTAATGAATTATAAAATTGTGTATGTAATCAGGGTATTTTCACATAACGTAGGTGTTTTAGGTGAGTCCAAGAAGGATCAAATTGAGAATAGCATGAAAAGGTGTTTGCAAAGGTCATAGAATTGGTTAAATCTTAGGTTTTGCTTTCAACAACTATCTTTGAACAAAAATAGGAATGACAAATCCGCTTTAATAGCCATGGAGAATCATGACTTGTGCTTGCAGAGTAGTAATGTAAGTGTTTAGAAGAGAAATTATGACATTCTAAATTAGTTAGTTGTTAGATGTTGAATTAACCATTGAAATCAAGTCAGAGCTGGTTAATCTGAAGCTCGTTCGATTTGAGATCCATTATGTTATTGGATTACGTTGGGTAAATTCTGTGTGGAATCGGTGTTTAGAAATATGTTTAGAAAGTTGCATACATGATGTATAGAAGAAGAATGTTTACCATCAAACATTGATAGTGCTACAACAAGTGGAAAATGATTTGGATCTCTTGTGGATAGGAGGAAAACAAGTATATTTTTCTAAAGGCAGCAACCGCGATTTCTTCCAAAAATTCTAGAGATTTCTGAACAAGAGCGATGGACGGTTAAGATTGTATTGTAGAAATGAAGCGGAAGATGAATGGTCAATATTGAATGTCAAGATTACTGTGTAAGATGGATAATTGTGAAGCATATCTCATTCAATCATGAAAAGTTTCATCGCATATCGCACTTGGCCATAAATATTTCATCGAATATCGCATTTGGTGAAAGGAGCCTTGGGAATGTGACGAGGAATCATGTGTTGAATTGTTCTGTGATTTGCGATGAGTGATATTTGTGATGAGCCGAGATTATGATGAGCCAAGATTTGCGATGTCATATAAGGAGTATTGCGAAGACAATTTGCGATGTCATATTTGCGAAGGAGTATAGAGATGAGGAATTTGCGATGAGGATTCACGAAGGAAGTATCGGTCACGTGAAGTGGTTGTTGTTGGACTATATTAATCACTATTAAATGATTAATACGGTATAAATAAATTATCAATCCAGGGACGTCTTTTATCTCAATGACAGTTGCACTATCTGTGCCGATACATCAAACCAGAAGCAAATAAAAATAAAAAGGAATCATTGCTGAATATATTGCTGAAAATTAACACTTGTGTAGGAATAAAAACAATCTACAGGAATGTAATCATCCTCAATTAAACTGTACCTAGTGAGCCACACAAAAATTACACCAACTGGTATTTCTAATCACATCCGTGTAACATCATAATAAGATCGAAACTAAAGCAGATCTACTTACATCCAACAAAACAACAACAACACTCCACCAATACGCAAAGTAAATAAGAAATATAGTACATCTACTTTAACCGATGCAGTCCCTGCTAAAGAGGAGGGCCCTTCCTCCCTAGCATGGCATATGAAGAGATGGAAACTAAATGAAAATTAAACTAGACAATGCATGTAATAGCAGCAACGTGATATCTTTGTATTAATGTGACCAAAATTACAGAGCCAAAAGTAATAATGTTCTCCATTAACCTCTTGAAATCAAGGTTCAAGTGTTATATAATGGTTACATGTTTAGAAAAACAAGGAACAGATCAGTCATGAGAATCTTACGATTCTCATGTTGATCAAAATAAGATAAATATAGTTACAACCAATTCCTTAATAAAAATTTTGACTGGGAGAATATGGATTACAATCAAGACTTCCTAAAAGATGTCATCCTAAAATATAATATATAATGACTTCTACAATTGTCATGGAAAATGACACCTGTAGCGTAACAACAACTGAGGACAGGTCGATATCCAGAAGTTGATGATATCCAATCAACATTACAACTGTAACAACAATTTGTAATAGCGGGTCTGTAACAACACCATGATGTAACAACATCGTAGCGTAACAACTCACTGTAACATCACACTTTCAAATGCTTCTGTACACCTCATGCTCTAGGTCTTTTGTGCTAAGAATAACATCTAAAAGGACAACAAAAGACCAGAGAACTTCTTCCAACATTCATCCCAGTTAGCCAAAAAAAGGAAACGATGCATCATAATAATCAATGAACTGACAAGCTAATGAAATAAGGTAAAAAAACACTGTTTAAGATAGAAAATAAGGGAAAAAGGAAAAGGTAGTCCCAAGGTTTGAGGTCACGAGGTAAAAATGGGGGAAACAAATATAGGAAATAATTACAAAAATGGCACCCAACATCTCCCCCTAACTGAAGCACTTGCATGTCCTCATGCAAAAATATCATCTCCCATGATAATATCTCCTGTGTAGGTCAGTGAAGTCATAGGCGCCGACTGTGTCTTCATCTTGAAACCTGTACCCTTGAGTAGCCATCAGTTGTCGTGTCCAAGACTCTTCTTCATATTTTCTCAGTTCATAACGAACCTGGTATTCCTCTATTGGTAGCCATATCAAAGGGAATTTAAATCTTAGCCCAATCCAGGAAGCGCTAAGGGTATTTATTACCTAGGCATATGCCGGTACATGTGTAACAACTATTACACAGTTCTCAAATGCAAATGGCTCCCCTTCCACTAGCTCAAAGCTTCTGGTTTTTGTACGCTTCAGACACCCAGTCAGGGCTCGACTTTTCATTTGTGAAAATTGATTAAGGAAAAAGTCCACGATCCTTCTTCTGTAGGCGGCAACAGGTTCCCTTATCCCAGGAGTGTTCAACATATTTCTAAATTCCTGCCTTAATTTGGCGGCCCATCTTGGCTCTGCTCATATCCATAATGCTATCGTTTCTTCATTGGCATCCATAGATTTTGTGGACAGATGCCACTCAATTTGATTCCTCATAAATGACACGAAGGCTCGTAACTGCAAATCCCCCATGTAGGAGAATATAGTTACTACCATTTGCATGCTTGCGTGCTCACAAATGATATTGTGCAAAAATAACTCGCACAACAGGATTTGTTCATAAAAGCCAGAAGCACAAAAGACATCTAAAAAGGTGCGGGTGGAAGAACCCATATAGGGTCTATTCTCCATGACAAATTTTAAATGAAACAGATAATATCGTTCCCATAGGAAAATGGGGTAGGATGGGGAAGGTTTCTTGCACCCCAACAAATTGAGGGAAAGCTCATGGAGTTTTTTATTATCCACAGTCAATACTGAACCTGCTGCTGTAATAGCAACAACTGTTCCTTCTGCTTACACTCTTCCTAACCTTTCTTCAATTTTTCCTTCATCCATTTTTCCTGTAAAACACTTATCTCCTTCTGATGTTCTTTTAGTGAGATCACCCCCTCTCGAAGGAAGATTGCCTCCTATTTCCATTTCTGCAATTTGGAAATCAAATTTTTTTTATGGGAACTCCATCCCATGGTGAGACCTGATGTTCCTCTGCATTCAACATCAATAATGGGTGTAATAGCCTCTGTTGGATGGGTCTGCTCCACATCTTCTACTGGTTCTTGTGTAACAACAACGTCATCAGTGGGTTCTTGTTTATCAGCCCCTTTATTTTCCCTTAGGCTAGACTTTGTGCCCACTGCTGGTTCTTCTGTAACAGCAGTGGCTTCCACAAGTTCTTGTGTACTGGCTTTTAGGTCGATTAATATGGGAGGCTCTACTTTAACTGCTGGTTCTTGTGTAACAACAATATCCGTAGCAAGTTCTTGTGGGATAGCCTCCCGAATTTCCATTTGTGTCTCCATTGAGTCGGTGTTTTCCCGACAAACCCTATACCCTACTGTTGTTAATTCCTAAGAACATGTTGTGCATATGGATACTAAAATTTCCTCCCCCCCAGCTAATCTCTGTTTAAACTGTTCATTTTCTTTTCTTAAATTTTCAATTTCTGAAAGAAGAACATGAGTTTCGTCCTTACCTAACGAGGAGGGTTCTTTTCCTTCTTCTTCTGATCCCTCTGTTTCTTTCTGCTTCTCAGCTATGGGCAATGGTTCCGTTGGCAAGCTAACTCTCACCCTCTTTTTTGGCCGTCTGTCTCTAATCAGCTTGTCAGTGGGTTATTTTCCAATTCTGATCCTAACAGGCCGGGCCTGGACTTCAGCTTCTGCATGACTTCCTTTTGAAGTCACAACCTGTTTTCTCTGGGTTGTCCTAGGCCTTTTCCATTTATCCTTCCCTATTGGCTTAGGGCATCCAACACAACCAATTTGATAGGTTCGTGGTTGGTCACACGGGCTTCAGGATGTGTTTTCGTCTTAACCACCGTAGCCATGTGCTTAATGTTTCCCAATAGGAAAAATGGGAGGTTGATCTTCTGCTGGTGCCGAAGATGATTTAGTAAAGGGAAGTGGTAATTGAAGACGATTGTGGATCTTCCCTCGCAAGTAATTTACTTTATCAGACCTAGGGCGAGATCTGCCCATGGTTGGGGGAGTGATAATCTATCAACCCCTCTTCCCTTCTTTTCCAACCTTTCATCTGGTAATGTGTGTTGATCAGCGGTTGTCATTGATGTCAACCCAAGCAACACCAGGGGCTAACCCAATATTGCATTGGAATTTTGACCTACAAAATTAATATATTCTGGGTCAATAATGCTTTTGATGGTTTCTACTTGTCTAGATGTTTTCGTTGATATATGGCACGCCATGTAATTCTTCACGGTTTGAGAGACATTCATGTTTGAAGTTTGTACCCCCAGTTAGTGGGCTAAAACCCCATGGGGTTGGGGCATGGGTCATTGAAAAGTCATAATTAATATTTTTTAAGCTCTGAAAATCCCTCTCACGTTCACTTTTTGAAGCCCCTCTCAACTTAAGCATTTATATAAATTGTGATCTTCATTTCCTCCTTAGGTAAGGGATTTCGCTATTTGAAACAGGTCATCGTGGCATTTTCGCTCTAAATTTTTTTCTACGAAGGTTCAAAAGCATAAATTTTTATGAGGCAAAGCTGAAATCTTGAGGAAGCTTCTGTAAAAATTTCAGATTAAGGTGCACAATATTTCTGGAGATATGATCTGTGGAAGTCAAGGTTTTTGCAGGCTCCTGAAATTCATTTCAAAGAAGTTACCTTGGTTGAATCGTCATAACTCTCTCTGAGTATTGGATTCGAATTCCATAAAAAGTGGTAGATATTGCACAGTCTATAATTTTCGCTCTATCTATTTGAGAGCCAAATGAAGAAACAATGACACATGGCACGCCGTACAAGTGCGCTCTGCTGAAAAAGTCCATAATTAGGGCATTGTGAGAAATTGGGTATAAATATCTCTTGAAGAATCCAAATTGGGTCAGACCTATGGCGTTGGAAAGATGACTCAGAGGACTACTACAGGACCGAAAATTAGATATTGAGGATATGAAATAACAGAGATACACCGGATTCAATATCGAGCTCCTAGAAGGCAAGAAAAAGCTAGATCACGTGTTGTCAAGGGTTGCAAAGGACCAGACTTTCTATGGAAGAAAAGCAAAGTAAGGTGAAGCAGAGGGTAGCATGATAAGAGCAGCAACCAAGGTGCATAACAACAGCAAGAAGTTCATCATATGAAGTCTTCAAGTGGGCAGCATTGCATACAATCATTGTAAAGGTATATTTGTACTAAGTCATTGTAAATACATTATTGTAAAAAATGTACTAGTGTCTATTTGCCAAGGGTTGAGGAGGTAGTGTTGGGAGGTCTAGGATCATCATTAGGTGGTTGTGTCAAAGTTGGGGTTATGGTCTAGTATATCTTCTTCTTCTACATCATTCTATATCATTGTAAAGTGGACCATTTTCTCTGGTACGGGAGTCCATTCTTCTTTTATTCTTCTATAGGGTGGTAGGGTGGTGCTAGGGTGAGTTGTAGCTCATTGGGTGTTGGGGCATCTGTTCAGTTGAGTGCTGAAGAATCTCGGGCATTGGAGCATCCATCCAGTGGGAGCTGGAGAAGAATGCTTTTCTAGATTCTGGGAAGTTGGAGCTGTACCTCAGTGGAGTTGAATGGCAAAGAACTATTGAAAAAATTAGGTGGTTTTGTCCAGTGAGTTTCACATAGCGCGCTGCATTGTGTGCCTCTTGTTTTGCTGCTTGTCATTGTACAAACGATAATAATTGAAAGATTAACTAATGCTCTAATTGAAAGGAATAAAAGATTCAGTATTTCCAACGAGTGGTATAGAACTTGGTTCCTTCAATAACGGTTGCAATAGGCTGAGAGGAATTAGCTGGAGCATACCAAGAATGGTATGCCTCTATTCAAGAAAATAATTATGCACTCTTTGGAGAGAAGAATGGAGGTCTATCTCTTGGCGCAAGGTTATGAAGTATGAGACACTGTTCAAAATGGATTTACATCAACTACGGATGAACAAGGTAAGAAGAATTTGGTAAATAATGCAAAAGAAAAGAATATTATTATCAGTGTACTTATTGAATCTGCTTATCATAAGGTGTTGGGTTGTAAAACTGCCAAAAATGTATGGGACAAGCTTGAGAATATATATGCAGGTGACTCAAATGTCAAAGAAGCAAAGCTTCAAATCTATAGAGAAAAATTTGAGCAACTCAGAATGAAAGAAGATTACAACATTGTTGCATACTTCCAATACGTTGATGAAATAACCAATACTCTAGAAGGATTGGGAGAGCCAGTTGACGAGAAGACTATTATACGGAAGATTCTTAGAATGTTACCAGGGAGATTCAACCCAAAGGTATCGGTCTTAGAATACAGTGCAAATCTGGACAAACTCAGCAAAGAGGAATTACATGGAGTTCGCATAGCATATGAAATGAGACTTGATGAAGAAGAGGGTACTTCGCATCTAGAAACTGCATTCGTTGCATCTAAGAAAACCAATAAGGATAAACAACCTTCAATTGAAAAGACATGCACTTGCAAGTGTGAAGAAAAGGGAGATGATGAAGAAGGTCTTTCAGATGAAGAATATGCTTACTTCACGAGAAAACTAAAAATTGGTAAGGGACAATTCAAAGGTAAAATTCCATTGATATGTTTCAACTGTAATGAGGTTGGGCATTTTGCAGCAAAATGTCCAAACAAAAGTAATGTCAACTCACAAGGAAAGAAAGGCTTTAAGAAATTCAACAAGCAAGGATCCAAAAGGAAATTTCTCTCTAAAGAAGATAGCTCATCATCTGATGAAGACAATGATAGTGAAGAAGAAGCCAATGAGAGAGTATTGTTTATGGCCAAGCACAATAAACCCAAGCACAATAAAAAAGAGGTATCGAACAATGAAGAAGAAGGATGGACCATAGAAGAATTTTATGAGGAAGCAATCAAGCTTATAAAAGATCTCAAGGCGGAGAAGATCCGTTCCAATACTCTTGAAGAACAAGTTCAAGGTCTCAAAATTGAAGTTGAAGAACACAAATGAATTGAAGAGTCACTTCAAAAGAAGTTGGAAGAAAGTAACCAAGAAAGGGAAGAATTAGAAGTCGAAGTAGTCTCGCTGCGTGAGGAAGTGAAGAAAGGAAAAACTATCCAAAACTATGCCAACAGCTGAAGGGCATTGGAAGAAATCATCAACAATCAACGATCTTACAATGACAAAACTGGCATTGGTTACAAAGAAGAAGAAGCAGGACCTTCTACAACAAAATACAATGAACCTATGAGATCTGACATGCATGTAGACTTCATTGGACAAGATTCGCAAGAACAGCCTTGGAAGACAATTCCTCGACAAAAATTTCCATCCAGGTACCAACATATTTTTTATGGCTACTGTAATTCATGTTGAAAATTTGGTCATAAAGCTGTAGAATGTCCCACGTACCCTAGGAACGAATACAATTCCAGGAGATCTGTTAAATATGAACCTCCCAGGGCTCAAAGAAACATCAATAGATTTGAACATTTAAGAGATAATATTGAATGTTACAAATGTCGAAACTTTGAATACATAGCCAAAGACTGCAGACTTGAAAATCCTCCAGAAGAATCTTCGAAGCCACAGAACGAATGAACATTGAAGAATAAGTAGAATGATAATTGTGCTCCCGCTTTCAAGGTTCAAAAGAATAAAGATGTGTGGTATGTTGATAGCGGTTGCTCAACGCATATGACTGGAGATAGAAATAAATTTGTATTCCTGAAAGAGAAGAAGAATAGAACCGTGTCCTTTGGAAATGATGGATCTTCAAATGTTATAGGATCAGGTACTGTCACTCTCGGAAGCAAAGATGATCCAGCCAAGAATTTTCTATTGGTTGAAAACATGAATCACAATTTGCTTAGTGTTGGACAAATGTGTGATCAAGGACACACAATACTATTCAACTCCACGAAATGTGAAATTAGGAAAGGCGTGTATGGTGAAATTGTGGCTATAGCAAGTTGAGCTCCAAACGACATATATGTTCTGGATTAAGCAACTAAAGCATGTCTAATAGCTAAAGAGGATGATACAATAATTGGTAGCAATGATGATCGACTAAGTAAGAAGTTTGCTACAAAGGTGCAAAGTGATTTCGAGATTTCTTTACTTGGTGAGATGACATACTTCTTAGGGCTTCAAATATCTCAGCAATAGAAAGGAATATTTATATGTCAAGCCAAGTACATCAAGGAAATGCTCAAGAAATTTAAAATGGAAGATTTCAAACCCATCCTTACTCCAATGGTAACAGGTTTCAAATTGAGCATAGACGACTCATCTAAGGATGAGGATCAAAGGTTGTACAGATCTATGATTAGTAGTCTTCAATATGTAACAGCCTCCCGACAAGATGTTATGCAAGCATTTGGACAAGTAGAAAGATTCCAAGCAGCACCAAAAGAATCACATATTAAATATTCGCCAACATTGGAATATCTTCACCAGAAGCTTAGGATTCTCCCAAGTTCTCATTATATTTTCCTTATTTAGAATATAAAGGGGGAGTGGAAGTGTGTACAGGTCCACAGGATGGTTGTATGTCAGGGGGAGTGGAAGTGTGTACAGGTCCGTAGGATGGTTGTGTTTCAGGGGGAGTTACCCTTTGCCATTGATGTCAAAGGGGGAGGGAATGTTATAGGAAGAGGTGTCATGATCGCAGGGGGAGTACTTGTGTTGCCATCAATGCCAAAGGGGGAGATTGTTGATCAGAGGTTGTCATTGATGTCAACCCAAGCAACACCAGGGGCTAACCCAATATTTCATGGAAATTTTGACCTACCAAATTAATATATTCTGGGTCAATATTGCTTTTGATGGTTTCTACTTGTCGAGATGTTTCCGTTGATATATGGCACGCCATGTAATTCTTCACGGTTTGAGAGACATTCATGTTTGAAGTTTGTACCCCCAGTTACACTAAGACTTCACCATAGTTAATTTAGGCATGGAATGTTGAAAAGTCATAATTAATATTTTTTAAGCTCCTAAAATCCCTCCCACATTCACTTGTTTAAGCCCCTCTCAACTTAAGCATTTATATAAATTGTGATCTTCATTTCCTCCTTAGGCAAGGGATTTCGCTATCTGAAATAGGTCATCGTGGCATTTTCGCTCTAAATATTTTTCTACGAAGGTTCAAAAGCATAAATTTTTATGAGGCAAAGCCGAAATCCTGAGGAAGCTGCTGTAAAAATTTTAGATCAAGGTGCACAATATTTCTGGAGATATGATCTGTGGAAGTCAGGGTTTTTGCAGGCTCCTGAAATTCATCTCAAAGAAGTGACCTTGGTAAAATTGTCATAGCTCTCTCTCTGAGTATCGGATTGGAATTCCATAAAAAGTGGCAGATAATGCATATTCTGTAGTTTTTTCTCTATAAATTTTAGGGCCAAATGAAGAAACAATGACACGTGGCACACCGTACAAGTGCGCTCTTCTGAAAAAGTCCATAATTAGGGCATTGTGAGAAATTGGGTATAACTATCTCTTGAAGAATCCAAATTGGGTCAGACCTATGGCATTGGAAAGACGACTCAGAGGACTACTACAGGACCAAAAATCAGATATTGAGGATCTGAAATAACAGAGATACACTAGATTCAATATCGAGCTCATAAAAGGCAAGAAAAAGCTAGATCATGTGTTGTTAAGGGTTGCAAAGGACCAGAATTTCTACGACAGAAAAGAAAAGCAAGGTGCAATAGAGGGTAGCATGAAAAGAGCAGGAACCAAGGTGCATAACAGCAGCGATAAGTTCATCATATGAAGTATTCAAGTGGGCATCACTGCATATAATCATTGTAAAGGTATCTTTGTACTAAGTCATTGTAAATACATTATTGTAAAAATTGTACTATTGTCTATCTACCAAGGGTTGAAGAGGCAATGTTGGGAGGTCTAGGATCATCATTAGGTGGTTGTGTCAAAGTTGGGGTTATGCTCTAGTATATATTCTTCTTCTACATCATTCTATATCATTGTAAAGTGGACCATTTTCCCTGGTATGAGAGTCCATTCTTCTTTTATTCTTCTATAGGGTGGTAGGGTGGTGCTAGGGTGAGTTGTAGCTCAATGGGTGTTGGGGCATTCATTCAGTTTACTACTGAAGAATCTCGAGCATTGGAGCATCCATCCAGTGGGAGCTGGAGAAGAATGATTTTCTAGATTCTAGGAAGTTGGAGCTTTAGTTTCAATTGGAGTTGAATATTAAAGAATTATTAGAAAAGCATTAGGTGGTATTTGTCCCGGAGTGGGTTTCCACCTTAAAAACTGTGTGCATTTTTGTTCCTCTTGTTTGCTTCTATCATTGTACAAACACTGATAATAATTGAAGATTAAATAATTCTCTAATTGAAAGGAATATTGATTCATCCCCCCCTCTCAGTATTTCCAACAATGCGGTCACTCGGGCAACCACTTCTTCTGTTACTTTGATTTGCAGGCCCCTGACTTGGGTCTGGTGGTTATTCAAATTCCTAGCGAATTCAATTGCAATAGCCTCATCTGAGCCTTCCAATCCCTGAAAATATTTAAGCCACCCGACTTTCCTAAATACTTGATAAGTTTCCAGACAGTTCTATAAAGCTTCTATGGATTTCGGCTCATGTCTTACTGCTGGTTCTCCCATCTTGTTGTTACTCTGAATCACTCCTTAAGCTCGACCAAATGTAATATCACCACACTGCTTGTTCTATCTCAACACCCTGCTCTACTTATCCCGGATTAAGAATTTCAGATGAGGATATGAGACTTCAGATAAGGGAGGTGATGAGAGGTGACAGGATTTTCAAATTATTAAATCGTACTTCACACATTATACATTAATGTCTACTTATGGAAAATAACGGGCTCTAAGTACAAATGCCTTTTCCAGCCGGATTTGGTCATAATTAGTTATTGTGCTATTTAATTTGATGCATGTGGGATTAATGACGGTTTCAAGACTATGGATTTCTTGCAATGATTAAAAGATTCATCCCCCCCCCCTAGATTTAATGGTGATGACCGCCCACGGTTGTCACGGGAATGTCATAACTTGCCATTAATCATCAAATTATTAAATGATGATGTTACCTTTTTAAATGACGAACATGAGACGATGTGAAGGAGGAATTTAATGTGATGGCGTAACTGATTCTAGTGATCGTGGTAGTCACGCTTGACTGTTTTAATTATTGTTGCATGTCAGGATAGCGACGAGATAGGAAACATTGTTCATGTTGTCGACTGTTACATGTGTAACAACCAAGACATCCACTGTGTTATTCTTCAAAAAACATGATAATTATGAAAAATAGATACAAAAAATAAACAAATAAGTATCATCATATTGTAAAGTATGTTGGGAAGGAAAGATGATGTTTTGAAAAAGGGAAAAAAATTGGGTGTAATAGCCGCCACATAAGTGGTTTTCAACTGCTACAAATTGTCTGACTATGCCTTGAAAAGAGGTTTTCACAATCCGATTTTTATTGTTATTATTATTATTATTTATTTATTTATTTTTATTATATATATATATATATATATATATATATATATATATATATTTTAACAGGTGTAATAGCCGCCACAAGAGTGGTTTTCAGCTGTTACACTTATTGGAATTTGAAATTTTAGGCTGCACAGGGGAGCATTCCCCTACTGCTGTAACATAAAGATCAGAGTCTGCGACAATGTTAACAAATGATTCCTTCAAAGCAGGTTGATGATACAACCTCAGACAGTGCCCATTAACCAGTAACGATGTCTTAGCACTATCAATGGTAACCAATTGTACAGTCCCATTGTCAAAGACCGTGTCTACTTCGTAAGGACCTAGACATCTGGTGCAGAGCTTGCCTTTGAAATCCTTGAATCTTGAATCGTACAAGAGAGCCCAATCTCCTTTATGAAATTTCTTCTTCTTAATGAACTTGTCGTGCAATCTAGCTCTTTGTTGCTAAATGATCCGTGTCTGCTAAATGGCAGCCAATCGTTTCTCTTTCAACTCATTGAGTTGGTTCAATCTTTGTCTTTGCACTATGCTTAAATCCAGATTGACCTGTAATGTTGTTCTCAATGTATTTATTTCGAACTCTATGGGGAATAAAGAATTCTTACCATACACCAATTCATAGGGTGAGAAGCCTGTAGTATTCCTCCATGTTGTTATGTAAGCCCACAACACCTTTGGAAGTTTTTCAACCCAATTTTTTCAGTGGCTGGCTACTGTCTTTGTTAAAATTCCCTCAATAACTTTGTTTGTGCTCTCCACTTGACCATTTCTTGTGGGTGATAAGGTGAAGTGATCCTGTGATGAATTCCATACTTCTCAACCAGTTTCTGGATGAAATGAGATGTAAATTGAGCCCCCCCATCCGTAACTATCTCCCTGGGTCTTTCTAAGCTAACAAAAATATCTTCGATCAGGAAGTATGAAATAACCTACTCTATAGCTCTAGTTAATGCCTTCGCTTCGACCCACTTTGTGATGTAGTCAGTGCAGACCAATATGTATGATCTTTGCTGTGATGAAGGATTAATTGGCCCTACAAAATCCACGGTCCATTTCTCAAATGGCTCTATCACTATCTGAGGCTGTAATGAAATCTCATCTGATTTCAGAGGTTGGCCCATCCTTTGGCAGCTATCACATCCCTTCACAAATTTCTTAGCATCCTAGAATATATTTGGCCAGTAGTACCCTGTTGAGAGTACTTTATACCACGTTCTCTTGTCCGCTAAGTTCCCTCCATAGGGCTACTTGTGGCAAGCTTTCAAGATATCAAATACCTCATCTTCTTTAACACAACGCTGAATCTGAAAGTTTGGTCCAGTGTGGTAGGGATTGCCCTCTATCCAGGAGTAAGTAGCACTCTACTGTATGATCTTCCTTTTTTCTCTGGAAGATAAATGGTGTGGGAATTTTCTTGTAGCAAGATAGTTGGATATGTCTCCATACCATGGTGAGTGAGTAGATATGGAAAAAAGATATTCATCTGGAAAAGAATCCTCAGTAGGAGTGCATTTATCACCTATAGTTAACCTAGAAAGAAAATCAATAGCCACATTAAATTTTCCAGGTTTATCTAAAATAGTGATATCAAATTCCTGTAACAGCAATAACCATCGTGTAACTCTGCCATTGGTAATAGGTTTATTCATTAAAAATTGAATTGCAGTGTGTTCAGTGTGTACAAACACTTGATACGCGGTGATGTAGTGCCAAAATTTGTTGATAGCATGCACTACTGCTAGGAATTCCTTCTCGGCCACTATGTAGTTGAGATCAGCTAGAGTTAAATTCTTGCTGATGTAATAAATGGCATAAGGTTTATTTTCCTCCAGCTGCCCGAAAAAAAACACCCACAACTATGTCACATGCATCTGTAGCGATATGGAATGGCAGTCTCCAGTTTGGTCCTCGCAAAACATGTGCTGTTGTTACACGGTTATTTAACTTCAAAAAGGCTTGCTCACACTTCCTTGTCAACACAAATTCCACATCTTTAATGAGCAAAGAAAACATAAGAGATGCAATGTTTGAAAAGTTTTTTATAAATCTCCTATAGTACCATGCATGTCCCAGAAAGCTACGTACCTCTTTTTGAGTTTTGGGAGTTGGGATTCTAGAGATTACCTCAAATTTTGCAGGGTCTACCTTGATTCCATCTACCGAAATGAAATGTCCCAGTAGGATCCCCTCGGTCATCATCATGTGGCACTTCTTTGTTCTCAAAGAAACATTAGTTTGTTCACAACGTTGCAGTCCCTTTTCCAAATTAACTAATGTTGTTTCAAAGGCATCCCCGTAGGGTGTAAAGTCATCCATGAAGATTTCGAGACATTCATTCAAGAGATCCGAAAATATACCCAATATTTACCTTTGAAAAGTGTCTGGCGCATTGTAGAGGCTAAAAGGAAGGACTATGCATGCAAAGGTACCCAATAGGCAGGTGTTGAAGCCTCGAAAATCGCTGCTTCAAACATTGGGGGAAAACCACCCGGTCGGGACCTTAGGACAACTCCTTTTCCGTTTGGTATGGTGGCTCTGACTGGATTGATAGGACTAGTTTCCTAATAAATTAAATGGGTTGGTGATGGAATGATTGTGTGAGTGGATAATGAAACTAAATGACTGAAATAATCTATCTAATTTAATCTATAACTTATAAATAATTCTAAAACTAACCCGGGTGTCAAATATGAATACAACTTTAAGATTGTTTCAATTAAATCAATAACCATGAAAATGTATTATAATTTAATTGAAATATGCAGCATCAAATAATGATAACTCTGTTTAAGAAATTAAACAGAGTTATAATAACACATTATATTCATCATTTTATATATCATTTGTATACACTGTGAAAAATGAAATATTTCTGTACACCCAGAAATGATATGTATAAAGAAACATTTGTAAAACAAGTACATATAAATGATAGCAAATTTAAATAGAATATCTCATAACATAAGAAAAATAACAGTAAATCGATAGAAATACCAGATTCATCTTGATACTTTTCCAAACGGAATTCAATATCTAGATCCAGTGCTTCAATGTAAAACAAACTCTAAGGTACAGAAATGCAATTCTCAGAGGTAATTTGGCATAAACCACCAGATGTGATCCTTTATAAAAATATAATAGTCAGTGGAGTACAAAAATGTAACATCCAAGTCAAAAATATTACAAATTCAGGACCCCTTTCTAAATGCATGAAAGGGGTTTAAATAGGAACTTAATAAAACAAAATAACTAAAACTATTGCTAAAATCTATCATCGGAAGTCTTGAAATAGACTTGCGATTTAAAAAATGAAACCAATTCATTGATTTTCCCCTGCATTCAATGTGCCCAGGTGGAAAATATTGAGCATATCTTTAACCTCTGCTGGACGACTTAGCCTCGAATGTAGCTGACCAGTGTACGTGGCATCATAAAAATCTGGAATGATACAATGAATGGCATTGGAAAGGCATTTAATTGCCATTTGTTGACCGTGTGGCTTGATTAGATATGTCCACATGATATCCCATGAAATTCCTTGAATTTTGGTGATTTGCTGATTCTTATTGATTAATTCTTGCTTCCACTTAGAATCAGTCTCTTTTACCTTTGGTAATTTACCTGGGATACAATTTGAAATTAGATTGGTGGCATATAAGCTATCATTAACCAGCAATGTTATACCATTCATCATAGTTTTGGCTCTTGATGTGGCTCTTTCTCCGTTTATCAATTGCTTTTCCCATTCAGTAAACATAATTCCTTTGTGTCTTTCTTCAATCCTGGGAAGGTTTGCCTTGTTTCCCTGCTCTGAGTCTTGCCATGAAAGAAATTCAGAAATTTTCTCATCTGCATCATCAAATTCGAGCCTGAGGCTAATTCCTTCATCTATAAGAGCTGATGTTATATCACACAAAGGCTCGGTTTGTGCCATCCTTTGACATAACTCATTCAACTACTGAGATAGTAGTTTGTTTGTTTCAAGAGCTTCAGTTTTAAATTGATCTAATTTAGGATAGTCCCTAAATTTTTCCAATCTTGCTTGGAATACTTTCTCTTGCTCAGCCTTAGCAGTTTTCTCATTTTGCAGTAGGGTCTATAGTTTTTCCACCTCTTGAGCTAGATGTTGTTGCTTATTCAAAGCTTGTTGATCAAGCTTTTTCTTTTCAATACCAAGTTTCTCTTCCAACTGTTTAGATCTGAGCTTTTCATCCTGCAACTGTTGTTCCAACTGCATAATATTTTGGTGATTTTCTGTTGTTTGTTCCTCCAGCATAGCTATCTGTACTTCCTTTTGTTTCATCATTTGTGTGACTTCCGAAGCCTTGTCTATAGTAGCTGCACTATAGGCGCCTGCATATTGTGACAATTTGGTGAGATCCTCTGATCCACCTCAGTATTTTTCCAGACAATGTTCATCAGTTCAACTTGTGATGTTGAAAGTGATTCTTGATCTGTTCTTCTTCTCTTTCTTTGCTTCTTGACAACAACCCTATGCTTAGGACTATAAAAGACATCTAGAGGAGGAATATCCTCTACTTTCAATACAATTTCTTCTGTAGGATGCTCAGGAATGATTTCCATATCTTGATCTTTCAAAATGTCAACTTGAGGATTATTTTGTAATCCTATTTGCTGAGCAAATTTTTCATATTGACTTAGCAAATGGGAAGTAACAATAACTTCAGTAGAATCTATCACATTCTCAATAGTATTTTCTCTTTCAATTTGATTATTTGATTTATTATCAATATCATCTTTTTTTGTCTGTACATTAGCCTCATTGCCTGTATTTTCTTTCTCAATATGTATATTAGTCTCAATGCCTGTACTTTCCTTCCCTATTTGAACTGTAGTTCCTTTCCCAATATGTTCATCTATTTTGCTGCCAGTATTCTCCTTTGGCACATCAGGCTTGCCACTTGTACTTACATTTTTAGCTTGTACATTTCCCTTGCTAGTAGATGCTTCTTTTCCTGCTTTCTTGGTTGCATCTTCTTTTTGCTTCTGCTTTGTTTCTATATTCTTAGATTCTTGCAGCATAATTCTTAACTGGTCAAGAGGAGCTTTCAGCAGTATCTGACTTCGAAACAACATGAATTTATTCATATCCTCGGTCTGAAACTTGGATTTAGCCAAGTCATAAACTTGGGGAAATTTATCAATAGAAACAAATAATTCATCAAACTCATCGGGCTCATGCTCAAATCAGGCGATTGAAACTAAAGTTGTGAAATCAAATGCAACTTTTTTTCGGGTCATACTACCTTCCTGGGACTGTAGAGAGCTTAAGATCCCTTATTTTGATGACCTCCTTCTCAGCATGTGTGAAGTTATTAAGTGTATAATGCCCACAGTGAAATGGAAACATAGGCCACATTAGTTTCTTGTTATTCTTGAAAGACCTTGACATGCCTTCTACTGTTAACTGGTAGGAGATTTCTTGTGCTAACATTTTATCTGGGATATACAGAGGTAAAATATGGGGCTCAACTATACTCCCAAATACTCTGATATAGGTAAATTTCTCTTCTCCAAACTAGTCACCTATCTGGGATATATCAGCCTTGGATTTTTTAGAAAGTCGGGGAGGGAATTGATTAAAAATGGTTTGATAGACAGGGATGAGGAAACCCTGACAAATTCTATAAACATGATTTTAAAAATTCCCCTTCCATGAAAACTTATGGTAAATATGAATAGGAACAGGATCTTTGGGGGTCCACTTCTAGCCAAGAATAGGAAATTTAGAGTTAAAATATGGGGCATCTAAAATATAGGCACATAAGTAAAACAGGGTTGTGTTTCCAGTGTTTTTATCCTTTCTGTACTCTAGGATTCTATTAGCTATCTTATCTGAAAGGATAACTGCCCAATCCATGATTTCGGAATTCACAGTAGAATTGATTAAGGGTACCATTTGAATTGAAAATCTAGCTGAATTATCATTTCCAAATAGTCTACACATCATTGCGGCGACATAACAATATGGAGGTGAAAGGGACTCCACGAAGTACATACATGATGACTCATTTTTATGCTTCTCTGGAGCTTTCCTCCATTCTCTGATTGGCTCAGACTGAGTTTCATTGCTTGTAGAAAAATCTTTAATAAAGGCTTTGTTGTAGACCTTTTGCGGGTCTGGAAGATGGTACATTGCCTTTATGTCCTCTGCTTTGAAAGACCCAAACATTGTTCTCGCAGCTGAAACAAAGGTCCTGTTTTGGATGGCAACATTGTCTATTACCCACCGAATTACATCATAGTAAGGGATAATGTTTTCCCGAGCTGTAATTCTATGAAGGAACGAATTCGCAAGCGCTTTAAGAGGAGTCTCAGAATCAAAGTCTGAGTCATCTTCTTCAGGAACTGTCGCCTTCTCTTCAGTGACTTTAGGGTTTTATTTTTCAATTAAGTTATATACATCTTCCCAAGTCATTTTTCCAAGTCCCTGGCATGATGTCTCTGTAACCAGCTTAATTTTTGCTGGTTTTTCTTTTGGTACTATGGGAATAGCAGCAAAATTTGTAGCGACAGCAGCCTTTGCTTTCTTAGATCTCTTAGACATGTTGTCATCTGGTAATGTATCTCTTGCTCTACGAACGAAAGGATTGGGAATTTTCTTGTTCTGCAAATGAAAAAAGCTTTTAGACGCGGTAAAAATGAAGTAATGGGAACAACTGTATGAAAAGATCTGTTCGTTGATTTTCATTTTTTAACTCCGTTTTAAAACTTAAATGCCCTCTAAAGAGTCACACTCACGCATTCAAAATAGAATCAATTATCATTAATCGTTTGATTTTCTATTTAGTAGTAAACGTACAATCAGAGATCAACAAATTTGAGATGCGAATATAAAATTTTCCTTTTGATTTTTGCGAGTGATGAATAAATAACATATGTATAGTGTAAAGATTAAGTATCGACCACATCGGAGTTTATCAAAAGGGATGACCAATAACATCTCATGATCTCTGCCGATTTGCGATTGCGATGATGTTATATCACATCGGCTCTTTTTAAAGAGAGTAAGTTGCAAATGATATTCGCCGATTTGCGATTGCGATTATTGTGGGGTCCATCGCATCGGGGTTTTGGTAACATGAGTGAATATGATGTTTGTTTCTCCGAAATGCGATTGTGATGAATCGCATCGCATCGAATTTTATAAAGCAAATGTGACAACTCAAAACCTTTTCCGATTTTCGATTTGCAATAAGGACCATCGCATCGGAGTTTATAAAATAAGCATACATGACATTGCTTCTCTGAAATGCGATTTGCGATTCATCGCATCGCATAAGAGTTTTTCAAAACAAATGTAAAACTTTAAGATATCTTCGATTTGTGATTGCAATTACGGTATCACATCAAACTTTGTTAAATGTGAATACTTTATGTATTACGTTGATGTGATAAGAGTTTTTATATCTCATCGGATCGGGGATTTTCAATGTTTCATTTGTTTATAAACATTTTTTGATTTATGAAACAATGGACTCTTTATTTGTTTTATTCAAAATGATCGGATTTCATCTAAGTATTTTATTCCTAAAAAGAAAAAGGGGACCTATTTCTAAATGATATTTCTTCTAAAAAATTTGAAATGGGGAGGGTTGTTTCACTGTACAACAATTGGCGATTCACTGGAAGAAACAATTATCTCTGAAAAATAAAATGAATACTATATTTCTATTAAGTAAAAGTTTTAAAGATAATGAAAACTATCTTAGAGAAATTTTTAAATAAAATCCAACTTCGGAAAAGAATAAAAATGTATTTACAATTTCTTTCTAATTCCTCAAAAAATAAAAACATCTTGGGTTTTCTTAAGCTTTGACTGGTTGATAATAATGAAGTAGGGGGCTCCTCCAATTTTAGCTTTTTTGTTTTACTCTATTGTCATAGGCATTGCTTCTGCTGCCTGCAAACATTCATAGTCTCGACAGGGTTACCTTTTAACCATTAACCATTTCATTGTCCCATCCAACTAAGATCATAATTCTTTAAAAATAAATTCATAAGACCTTGTATCTTATGTTTTTCTTCTTTTTATTTATTTTTTAAATTAAAAGCCATTGTTCTGGTTTGGTAGCAAATTAATAACAATGCCATTCACTAGTTGTAATGAAACTGAACAAGCTGGCTCGTGAGGAGACCCCTTGTCTTATAATTATAAGCCATTACCCTGTTTTGGTATGCACTGTTGGTAATGTCAGTTTTATTACTTCTTATGATCATGGTAAGCAGGCTCGTGATGAGACCTCTTATATCTTAATTTTGATATATAATTTCTTAGAATTACATTCCAAAAAATCACATTAATGGATGGGGTGAAATGATTTTATCCTTAAGAATCAATGGATGACAATTTTCTGAGTTTTTTGAATGCCAAAGCTTTGGAAAAATCTTTACTTTTTATGGATAACCTTTTTCTGCTTAATAAACTTATAATGATTTACATTTTCCTCAAGGTTTCAAAAGATTATGCAAATGTTTTAAACAAATTTTCAAAGTTTAACATTTTATTTTAAACTATCCAAAACTGTAATCATTTATATAAAAATTCTTATTTACATAAAATAAGTTTTAATAGTATTTTTCTGAAAATATTTTCAAATAGTAAAAAGTCAATTAAAGACTATTAACAACCTTAATTTACATAATAAACAAAAAATTGCAAAAAGGAATATGTACAGGTAACAAGGGGTTACCTCCTTAAGAAAATAATTTCTTTAAAATAAGCCCATTTACAGGAAGAGATTCTCTCTTTCCTGTTAAATCTTGTAGGATGAATGTATATGAGCCTATCTTTTCAGCAATCTGAAATGGTCCAAGACACATTTTTTGAAATTTGGTATGCTTACCTTTATCTTCATGTGCTTTATCCCATTTCAGAACAAGATCACCAATTGAGAAAGTTTTGGATCCGGTGGAACTTGAATCAAAAGAAGATTTTACAAGTTGCTGATGTTTCTTATGAATACTTTTTGCTCTCTCTCTATCTTCTTCTAATTTAAGAATTTGATCAAATCTCAACTGAATAGATGACGAAGGATTTTCTTTTAATAAATTGCACTAGAGCTAATGATGGGAGAACTAGATTTGATGGTATCATAACTTCTTTTCCATAAACTAGATTGAAAGGTGAAGTTCCTATCGAAGCTTTATGAGTAATATGATCAGCCCATAGTGCAAAAATTAAAGACTTGTGCCAATTCTTTTGATTATGATCAATGGTCTTTTTAATGATTTTGATGAGACTTTTTATTAGTAGATTCAGCTAGACCATTACCTTGTGGATAATAATGTGCTAAATATTTCAATTTAAAACCTCTTGATTGCAAATTCCATTATACTATTTCCAGAAAAGTAAGATGCATTGTCAAAGACAAGAGCGTTAGGTACACCAAACCTGGTAATGATGAATTGATCAATGAAATCAATAATTGCATCAGAATTGGCTACCTTTAAAGGAATTGCTTCAACCACTTTGTAAATTAATATGTTCCATTAAGGATGTATCTGTGTTGTTTGGAAGAATGAGGTACTATTTCGCCAATAATATCAAGCCCCCATTGCTCAAATGGTTGCTCAATGTTTACTGGTTGCAAAGGAAAGCTGGCTTCCTTGGTCTTCCACTAGTAGTTTGAAAAATCTCGCACTTCCGCACGTAATCATGTGTATCTTTGAAAAGGGTAGGCCAATAATATTCAGCATCGATGATTTTGTGAGCTGTGGTATCACCTCCAAAATTTCCACCTGCTGGTCCATCATGTAATTCCTGCAATACCTTTTTTGCTTCAGTCTTTTCAATACATCTTAATAGAATTGAATCATAATTCTTTCTGAATAACACATCATCAATGATTTCATAATTTTTAGCTTTTAATCTCAGAGCACGTTTGTTCCTATAGCTGAGATTAGAAGGAGCATACCCATTTTTCAAGTAAAAGATCAGATAAGCATATTGAGATTCATAATCAATAACACTTATCTGATTTACTTGAACAATATTATCTTGATCTTGATGTTCTGGTATGTTGTGAGCTCCTGCTAGCTATCTGCAAAAACCTTGTCCTCTAACAATCTTGGCTGGCTTAATATCAATATCATATTCTTGCAAAGTTGTTACCCAATTAGCTCTCTTTTCTCCTACTTCTTTTTGAATTAACAATTGTCTCACTGCAGAGAATGGGACAATAATTTTTGTGTGTGTCTTTAGGAGAAAAGGTCTAAAATGTTTAATTGATTTAAACACAACGAAGGCTTGTTTTTCTACATCGGAATAATTAAGCTCAGCTCCTTGCAGATTTGAGCTAAAGAAAGAAATTGGTGCTTCTATTTGTTGATCATTGAGTTGTGTTAAAATAGTAGCATAGGATGTTTCAGTAGCTAAGGTATACAGAATAAAATATTTAGAAAAATCAGGAGTATTCAATGCAGGTGCATTAATGATTGCTTGTTTGATTTTATTAAAGGCTTCCTTCTCTTTATACCCCCATTTGAATACTGAATTTTTCTTAATCATATTCTGCATAGGTAAAACATTTTGAGAAAAATCGGGAATGAATTTTTTACAAAATTGATTTGCCCTAGAAATGATTGCATGGATTTTTTTTATAAGGTCAAGAAATATCAGAAATTTCTTTCACTCTCTCCGGGTCAATATATATACCTTCTTTTGACACAACAAACCCTAATAATTTTCCTTTATTGAGAGCAAAGAAGGATTTCTTTGGGTTTAAATAAATACCAAATCTTCTACATCTTTCAAATATCTGCTTTAAATCATGTAGATGATTGGCTCTTTTCTTTGAAAATACTATTATGTCATCAAGATAAATAACAACTGATCTATTAATCAAACCCTTAAATGCTATATCCATGGATCTCTGAAAAGTATCTCCTGCATTTATTAAACCAAAAGGCATTTTCTGATAAGCATAGGTTCCCCATTTGGTTCTGAAAGTGGTTTTCAGCCTATCATCTGGATGTACTAATATTTGGTTATAGCCTAAAAAACCATCAAGAAAAGACATGAGCTCAAAACCAGCTACCTTTTGAAGTATTTGTTCCATTGTTGGCAATGGGAAATTGTCCTTTTGACATGCCTTGTTTAAATTTCTAAAATCAATGCAGATTCTAATATCTCCGTTCTTCTTCCTGATAGGTACCATGTTGGAAACCCAATTAGAATACCTTACAGGAAAAATAATTTTGGCCTTTAAAAGTTTATTGAGTTCTGCCTTGATTTGACTTTCAAGATTTGGATGAATTTTTCTTAATTTCTGTTGAATAGGTTTGACATCAGAAAGCATTGGAATTGTATGTTGAATAACAACAATATCATAAGTTTTCAAGTCCTCAGCAAAAATATCTTTATACCTACTCAAAAGTTTGATGAAAGAAGTTCTTTCCTCTGGAGTTAACTCGAGTCCTAGATTAACATTTTGAGGTTCAGACTCAGAGCCAAGATTTACTAATTCAAACTTCAAAGTAGAACTTTGAAGTTTAACATTAGTAACTTTCTTGAATCTGTCTTTTATATCATATAGGTCTTCAAGTTTAACTACAGATTTAGGAATAGGATTTTCATTACTTTTTGAGGTATTTTGAAGATCGTGATGATCTTCATCAATAATTTGTTCCTCATAGGATTTCTCCGAAGTCAAGAAATTCAATATATCTTGATCGTGATAGAATACTCTCCAGTTTGTGATATTACCGAGAACAAATGGTCGAAATATTAACTCGACTGAAAATCTATCAGCACTGTAATCTTCAGCAGGGAGGAGTTTGGATGCAACATTAGCTAACAAATCAGCTGATGTATTTTGAGTTCTAGGAATAGAAGAGATATTAAATGCTAAAAATTGAGTGGTAAGGTCTTGCACAAGGGTTTGATAATGTTTGAGATGACCTGAAAGACAATGGATGGTATTTCTTACTTGTCTTATGAAAATTTCAGAATCACCATATACTTTCAAATATTTGACATTTAACCCTATTGCTTTATAAAGTCGTTGAATCAAGGCTTCATATTCTGCGGTATTGTTTGTGCACTCATATTCCAGTCTACATGATAGCATAGTTTTCTCTCCATTTGGATCAATTAAAATGCATCATGCTTCTGCACCATCGCTATATTTGGATCCATCAAAATATAATGACGAAAATAAATATTTATTTACAGGTTTATCTACAGATGTATCAGAAACATTAATAATTCTAAAAAAATCAAATTGTGAAAAATTTTCAATTTGCGAAATAAAAGTGTTTACAGAAAAGGGTGATTATGGTGCTATGAAATTCCCAAGGAATGATTCAGCAGAATAACCTCCAAGGATATTGTTATTAAAAGCTACAGGTTCATTTGCTTGTTCAAATTCTGTCACAGTATGCATCATGTGTTTTTCTCGCTCAATTTTGGTTTGATTTGGTTTTCCTTTGTAGGGAGGCCACATATGTGAATAATCAGTTGCGATATAACCATTAAGCTTTGTAGACCAATCCCTACTTAAGACTAATCCATAGAATTCAAGAATATCTGCGACCAGAATATCAATTCTTTGGACAATCCTAGGATCAGAAGCTAATTGAATAGTAACTGAATTGATTTCTCCTACAACTTGAACTTTAGAGTGATCTAATTGAATAATGTGAACTGCAGACTTTTGTGGTTCAATATTCAATTTTGCACAGATTGAAGTAGGCATTATATTAGAATATGCTCCAGAATCTATCAAACAATTATGCAAATTCTTGTTGTAGATTTCATAAGTTAAAAGAAAAAGAGGTGTCTGAGAATTTGATCTTTCTCCAATAAGAACAGTATCAGTGGCATTTACTTTATCTGGTGGCTTACCTGTTCCTTTAGCTGCTTTGGCAACTACACCACTTGGTAGAGGAGCAATATGTGTTGCATTTAATTCTTTCAATAGCAACTTCTGTTGATGTTTAATTTTGCTGAGTTCATGTAAGGAAATGTTTGCTTCGGTTTTCTTCATGTCTTCAACAATGTTATAATCCATAGGATCTGATACCACCAAAGTCTTAGATGTTGTTGTAGGAGGATTAGAAGATGATGGCTGATTTTGAGTGGGTAAGGGAGAAGTTTTCTTTACAGGGGATTTTTCTTTGGTAAGTGGAGTTGTACTTTTCTTCTTGAGAACAGATTGAACAGGATCTGCTGTAGATTTACTCCTTGTAATTACAGGCATGGATTCTTGTTCACTGTCCAAGTTAGGGAGAATGAAATCCCACATCCCACGTAATTAAGCTATTTCCTCTTTTTCTTCTTCTTCATCTGATACTGGAGGAGTATCTTCTTCTTCTTCTTCTTCTTCTAATTCTGCATTGGAGATTGAATTGGGAGGTTTAGATTCGACTTGATTTCTCTTGAAATTTTTGAATGGTCTTTTGGTAGAGGTCTCTGCCACTTGATTTTTAATCTCAATCATTTCATTAGACATGGTTTTGAGAACTTTCTGTAAGCCTTCCATGTCATATGGATCTCTTGGTGTCTTCTTCTTTGAGTCATAATTAAAGCTGACTTTCTTGGATTTTCTTTCCTCAATAGCATTTTTCTTATCTAGAGCGATAATCCATTTTTCAACTGCAATAGCTTCTTTCATATTCTCAGCTAAAGTAGGTTTAGCTGCTTTATCAACAAAAATTGCTATATTTGAAGGCAGAGCTGTTATATACCATTCACTTCGGACCTGCTCACTGGGTTTTGATGTTGTAGGGATTTTATTCAAGAGTTTATTGAATCGAGAATTAAAATCTTTGATGGGTTCTGTCTTCAAATTGAAGAGATCATTGATACGGTAGCTATTGATATATCATCTCCATATTTAGTTAAGAAATGTTCTTGAAAAATATCCCAACTTGTAATAGATCCTGAAGGTAATGAAAAATACCAGGATCCTGCTGCCCCTTGCAAAGTATAGGTGAATAACCTGACTATAACATCTTCATGTTCAACTGCGTTCAAGTTTACATCAAGCATAAAGTTATTGATATGTTCTTCAGCTTGTATGTTAAGATCAGGACTAGATTTTGGCAGCCATTTTTCCGGATGATCTGGTAAATCATGTAAAGGTGCAGCCATTGCAACAGCTCCTAGACTAGTCCATAGTCTCTATGCCATTGTGGTGATAACTGTTGAAGGAATAGAAGAGACAGATGTTGTTTGAGCAGCTGATATTGGAACAGATGATGTTTGGGCAGCTGATGTTTGAATAGCTGATGTTGAGATAATTGTACCTTTCTGAGTTGGGGTTTGGGAAACAGATGATTGAATTTTCGATGAAGAACTAATATCACTCTCTGATTCCGATGGGATTCTTCTTGTTTTAACTCTACTAGGTAAAGGAAATTCCTTTGGAGGAATACCAATTTTTTCACTCTGTGACCTAGTGAGAGGTCTGGAAGAAGCAATTTGTAAAGTAACACTACCTTCAGATATTTCAAACTCTTATAATGATAATGAGAATCCTTGGATTTTGTGAACTAAAGCTTTTATTTTAGGGGACTCAGGGGGTTGATTATCTGATTGATTTGAGACTTTAGTAGTGGGTGTTTGAATATCTCTATCAATTTCTTCCCTGGTGATCTGAGATGTAGAAGAAATTGAAGAAGGTGATGAGGGTGAATTGCTCTTAGAATGGCATGTAGATTTGGATGTATCTTCCATTCATAGCTTAGGCCCTCCTTCTAGCGCCAAAAATGTTGAAGCCTTGAAAATCACTGCTTCAAACATTGGGGGAAAACCACCCGGTCGGGACCTTAGGACAACTCCTTTTCCATTTGGTATGGTGGCTTCGACTGGATTGATAGGACCAGTTTCCTAATAACTTAAATGGGTTGGTGATGGAATGATTGTGTGAGTGGATAATGAAACTAAATGAATGAAATAATCTATCTAATTTAATCTATAACTTATAAATAATTCTAAAACTAACCCTGGTGTCAAATATGAATACAACTTTAAGATTGTTTCAATTAAATAAATAACCATGAAAATGTATTATAATTTAACTGAAATATGCAGCATCAAAAAATGATAACTCTGTTTAAGAAATTAAACAGAGTTATAATAACACATTATATTCATCATTTTATATATAATTTGTATACACTGTGAAAAATGAAATATTTCTATACACCCAGAAATGATATGTATAAAGAAACATTTGTAAAACAAGTACATATAAATGATAGCAAATTTAAATAGAATATCTCATAACATAAGAAAAATAACAGTAAATCGATAGAAATACCAAATTCATCTTGATACTTTTCCAGAGGCAATTCAATATCCAGATCCAGTGCTTCAATGCAAAACAAACTCTAAGGTACAGAAATGCAATTCTCAGAGGTAATTTGGCATAAACCACCAGATGTGATCCTTTATAAAAATATAATAGTCAGTGGAGTACAAAAATGTAACATCCAAGTCAAAAATATTACAAATTCAGGACCCCTTTCTAAATGCATGAAAGGGGTTCAAATAGGAACTTAATAAAACAAAATAACTAAAACTATTGCTACAATCTATCATTGGAAGTCTAGAAATAGACTTGCGATTTAAAAAATGAAACCAATTCATTGATTTTCCCCTGCATTCAATGTGCCCAGGTGGCAAATTTTGAGCATATCTTTAACCTCTGCTGGAAGACTTAGCCTCGAATGTAGCTGACCAGTGTACGTGGCATCATAAAACTCTGGAATGATACAATGAATGGCATTGAAAGGCATTTAATTTCCATTTGCTGACTGTGTGGCTTGATTAGATATGTCCACATGATATCCCATGAAATTCCTTGAATTTTGCTGATTTGCTGATTCTTATCGATTAATTCTTGCTTCCACTTAGAATCAGTCTCTTTTACCTTTGGTAATTTACCTGGGATACAATATGAAATTAGATTGGTGGCATATAAGCTATCATTAACCAACTGTGTTATACTATTAATCATAGTTTTGGCTCTTAATGTGGCTCTTTCTCCGTTTATCAACTGCTTTTCCCATTCAATAAACATAATTTCTTTGTGTCTTTCTTCAATCCTGGGAAGGTTTGCCTTCTTTCCCTGCTCTGAGTCTTGCCATGAAAGAAATTCAGAAATTTTCTCATCTACATCATCAAATTCGAGCCTGAGGCTGATTCCTTCATCTATAAGAGCTGATGTTATCTCACACAAAGGCTCGGTTTGTGCCATATTTTGACATAAATCATTCAACTGCTGAGACAGTAGTTTGTTTGTTTCAAGAGCTTCAGTTTTAAATTGATCTAATTTAGGATAGTCCCTAAATTTGTCCAATCTTGCTTGGAATACTTTCTCTTGCTCAGCCTTAGCAGTTTTCTCATTTTGCAGTAGGATCTGTAGTTTTGCCACCTCTTAAGCTAGCTGCTGTTGCTTATTCAAAGCTTGTTGATCAAGCTTTTTCTTTTCAAACCAAGTTTCTCTTCCAACTGTTTAGATCTGAGCTTTTCATCCTGCAACTGCTATTCCAACTGCATAATCTTTTGGTGATTTTCTGTTGTTTGTTCCTCTAGCATAGCTATTTGTACTTCCTTTTGTTTCATCATTTGTGTGACTTCCGAAGCCTTGTCTATAGTAGCTGCACTATAGGCGCCTACATATTGTGACAATTTGATGAGATCCTCTGAAGGATCCACCTTAGTATTTTTCTAGACAATGTTCATCAGTTCAACTTATGATGTTGAAAGTGATTCTTGATCTGTTCTTCTTCTCTTTCTCTGCTTCTTGACAACAACCCTATGCTTAGGACTGTAAAAGACATCTAGAGGAGGAATATCCTCTACTTTCAATACAATTTCTTCTATAGGATGCTTAGGAATGATTTCCATATCTTGATCTTTCAAAATGTCAACTTGAGGATTATTTTTTAATCCTATTTGCTGAGCAAATTGTTCATATTGACTTAGAAAATGGGAAGTAACAATAACTTCAGTAGAATCTACCACATTCTCAGTAGTATTTTCTCTTTCAAGTTGATTATTTGGTTTATTACCAATATCATCTTTTTTTGTCTGTACATTAGCCTCATTGCTTGTATTTTCTTTCTCAATATGTACATTAGTCTCAATGCCTGTACTTTCCTTCCCTGTTTGAACTGCAGTTCCTTTCCCAATATGTTCATCTATTTTGCTGCCAGTATTCTCCTTTGGCACATCAGGCTTGCCACTTGTACTTACATTTTCAGCTTGTACATTTCCCTTGCTGGTAGATGCTTCTTTTCTTGCTTTGTTGGCTGCATCTTATTTTTGCTTCTGCTCTGTTTCTATATTCTCAGATTCTTGCAACATAATTCTTAACTGGTCAAGAGGAGCTTTCAGTAGTCTCTGACTTCGAAACAACAGTAATTTATTCATATCCTCGGTTTGAAACTTGGATTTAGCCAAGTCATAAACTTGGGAAAATTTATCAATAGAAACAAATAAATCATCAAACTCATCGGGCTCATGCTCAAATCGAGCGATTGAAACTAAAGTTGTGAAATCAAATGCAAATTTTTTCGGGTCATACTGCCTTCCTGGGACTGTAGAGAGCTTAAGATCCCTTATTTTGATGACCTCCTTCTCAGCATGTGTGAAGTTATTCAGTGTATAATGCCCACAGTGAAATGGAAACATAGGCCACATTAGTTTCTTGTTATTCTTGAGAGACCTTGACATGCCTTCTACTGTTAACTGGTAGGAGACTTCTTGTGCTAACAGTTTATCTGGGATATACAGAGGTAAAATATGGGGCTCAAATATACTCCCAAATACTTTGATATAGGCAAATTTCTCTTCTCCAAACTAGTCACCTATCTGGGATATATCAGCCTTGGCTTTTTCAGAAAGTCGGGGAGGGAATTGATTAAAAATGGTTTGATAGACAGGGATGAGGAAATTGTGACAAATTCTATAAACATGATTTTTAAAATGCCCCTTCCATAAAAACTTATGGTAAATATGAATAGGAACGATATCTTTGGGGGTCCATTTCCAGCCAAGAATAGGAAATTCAGAGTTAAAACATAAGGCATCTAAAATATAGGCACATAAGTAAAATGGGGTTGTGTTTCCAATGTTTTTATCCTTTATATACTCTAGGATTCTATTGGCTATCTTATCTGAAAGGATAACTGCCCAATCCATGATTTCGGAATTCATAGCAGAATGGATTAAGGGTACCATTTGAATTGAAAATCTAGCTGAATAATCATTTCCAAATAGTCTGCACATCATTGCGGCGGCATAACAATATAGAGGTGAAAGGGACTCCTCGGAGTACATACCTGATGACTCATTTTTATGCTTCTCTAGAGCTTTCCTCCATTATCTGATTGGCTCAGATTGAGTTTCATTACTTGCAAAAAAATCTTTAATAAAGGCTTTGTTGTAGTCCTTTTGTGGGTCTGGAAGATGGTACATTGCCTTTATTTCCTCTGATCTGAAAGACCCAAAAATTGTTCCCACAGCTGAAACAAAGGTCCTGTTTTGGATGGTAACATTGTCTATTATCCACCGAATTACATCGTAGTAAGGGATAATGTTTGCCCGAGCTACAATTATATGAAGGAATGAATTCGCAAGCGCTTTAAGAGGAGTCTCATAATCAGAGTATGAGTCATCTTCATCAGGAACTGTCGCCTTCTCTTTAGTGAATTTAGGGTTTTCTTTTTCAATTAAGTTATATACATCTTCCCAAGTCATTTTTCCAAGTCCCTGGCATGATGTCTCTGTAACCAGCTTAAGTTTTGCTGGTTTTTCTTTTGGCACTATGGGAATAGCAGCGAAATTTACAGTGGCAACAACCTTTAATTTCTTAGATCTCTTACACATGTTGTCGTCTGGTAATGTCTCTCTTGCTCTGCGAACAAAAGGATTGGGAATTTTCTTGTTTTGCAAATGAAAAAAGCTTTTAGACGCGGTAAAAATGAAGTAATGGGAAAAAATGTATGAAAAGATCTGTTCGTTGATTTTCATTTATTAACTCCGTTTTAAAACTTAAATGCCCTCTAAAGAGTCAAACTCACGCATTCAAAATAGAATCAATTATCATTAATCGTTTGATTTTCTATTTAATAGTAAGCGTATAATCGGATATCGACAAATTTGAAATGCGAATATAAAATTTTCCTTTTGATTTTTCCGATTGTGATGAATAAATAACATATGTATAGTGTAAAGATTAAGTATCGATCACATCGAATTTTATCAAAAGGGAGGACCAATAACATTTCATGATCTCCGCCGATTTGCGATTGTGATGATGTTATATCGCATCAGCTCTTTTTAAAGAGAGGAAGTTGCAAATGATATTCGCCGATTTTCGATTGCGATTACTATGGGGTCCATCACATCGGGGTTTTGGTAACATGAGTGAATATGATGTTTGTTTCTCCGAAATGCGATTGCAATGAATTGCATCGCATCGGAGTTTATAAAGCAAATGTGACAACTTAAAACCTTTTCCGATTTCCGATTTGCGATGAGGACCATCGCATCGGAGTTTATAAAATAAGCATACATGACATTGCTTCTCCGAAATGCGATTTTTGATTCATCGCATCACATCGGAGTTTTTCAAAACAAATGTAAAACTTTAAGATATCTCCGATTTGCGATTGCGATTACGGTATCACATCAAACTTTGTTAAATGTGAATACTTTATGTATTATGTTGATGTGATAAGAGTTTTTATATCTCATCGGATCGAGGATTTTCAATGTTTCATTTGTTTATAAACATTTTGTAATTTATGAAACAATGGACTCTTTATTTGTTTTATTCAAAATGATCAGATTTCATCTAAGTCTTTTATTCCTAAAAAGAAAAAGGGGACCTATTTCTAAATGATATTTCTTCTAAAAAATTTGAAATGGGGAGGGTTGTTGTACTGTACAACAGCAGGTAAAGGTTGTCTTGTCTTAGTCTTCTAGGGAAATCTGTATTTGATTATAGCCACTGAACCTATCCAAGAATGAAAAAAAATTCCCAAAGAGAGTATCCAAGACCTGGTTAATGAATGGTAAAGGGAAATGGACCTTTTGGATGGCCTTGTTAAGTTCTCTATAGTGGACACAGACTCTCCACTTGCCATTCTTTTTTTGGAATAGTGACAAGCAAAGATACCCACTGAATTTCAGAAATAGGATAGATGAAATTATCATTAAGGAGTTTCTGTAATTCCTCTTTCGCTATCTCCTTAAGTGCAAGATTCATTCGGCGCTGCGGTTGTCTAACTGGTTTGCAAAGCTCTTTAACGTAGATGTGGTGAGTGCATAGGCCAGGATGGATTCCTTTCATATCAATATAGTCCCATGCAAATGCCTTTTTTTAATTTTTGTAACAGTTGTATCAACAATTTGTTATGTTCAACAGTCAAGTTAGGATTAATGTTTAAATATTTCCCTGGCTCAATTTCTACAGGACTGCTGTCAGTATGTGGAGTAGTTTTCAAATGCTCAATATTTACGTCATCTACCTCATTTTCTTCCCCTGGATCTCTAATAGAGGCAAAAAAGAGTGAATTGATAATAAAACCATTAGTAATTTCATCCTCTGTTTCATCCTTAAAGTATTGTTCTTTTCCAAGTGCGAGGAGAGGTAGGGAGAAATCAGATTCAGGTTCAAATTCGTCCCACTAGGGACTATTCAAATCCATATGCGGTTTCGCTTGGGGGTAAAGGTTCATGTTATTAGTGGCCTTCCCATCTGAGATCACGATAGATCCAAATATACATCCAATATATGCATATGCAGTGGCTAGCCATGGTCTCCCCAAGGTTAAAGGATGACCCCCTAGGTTGGATTTAGATTATAAAATGAGAAAAAAAACTGGATAATTCGAAGAAGCTATAGTGATCACCACATCTTCTATCATTCCCTCAGGCTTGACACATGATCTATCTGCTAATTCAAGCACTTTAGGTATAGGTCTGAGTCCATGAAGTCCTAAGGAGATAAAAATATCTTTGGTAATTACATTAATGGTTGCCCCTAAATCAATCAGAATGTTAGTTATGGGCTTCTCATCAATATGGATAGTGACTGTAGGATTCCCTGGGTCATTATATTTAGTCAAAAAAGGTTGATCAATCATTAGTTTAGATAGTTTCCCCATAATAAGGATAGTATCAGAGTTTTTCGGTTTCCTTCTAGGGTTTTTGACACAGATCTCTCACTGTTTTGTCATAGATAGGTACTTCCTTAAGGGCTTGTAAGAGTGGAATTTGCACATATAAATGTTGTAATTCTTTGAGGAACTCAGATTCAGTTTGTGAGGCTGGCCCAGTTTTAATTAATCGTTAAGGGTATGGAGGATCCTGAACCCTAATAGTTGAGACAACTATCATAGATGCACCAGCCTTACTCGGGTTGGCTGATGTAGAAACAACAGGATTTCCCGATATGGTTGCTATAGGTGTAACAACAGGTGTTGTATTAGTTGTTACAGGTGTAAAAACTGTTTCATAATCAACTATATCCTTTCTAGGTGACTCACATTCTTCTTTGGTAATGATGGGAGTATGATTTGGTCTGATTAATTTTCCCGATCGAAGCTGAACCTCATTAAGCCCAATAGGAGTGATAAGATAAGTCTGGAAAGTAGCTGGGGTGTCTATGCTCTGAGATGCCTTATTATTCGGATTGGGGTTAGGTTGCACAGGTAATTGGGGTCCGACAAGAGGTGAAGGAGTTTGAAGAGGAGGCCATTACCTCTCCAATTCTGACTCCAAGGATAAGATTGCGATGGAGGATATTGCAATGGTGGAGGGAAAGGCCATTGGTTCCATGGTGAAGGAAATTGTGTTGAGGAAGAAGTAGGATATGGCCATGGAAATTTCTAACCATTATAAACATTATTCCAAGGATTAAAAGAGAAAAAATCTGGAAGCATACCTGTAGGTCATGGTTGCCATGGTCTCTTTGATCCGATGAAGTAGGAACACTGAACATCCTCGCTTGATTCCTTAAGCACTACTTTCAGCCTGGGTAATTCTGGGCATTGACTAGTGGAATGCGCCAACTCACAGATGTTGCACAAGCTGGCGCTATTCAGTCCACATCCTCTTTCTAAATGTTTGTTTTTGCATCAAGGACATAATATTGCCAAAGTTGCTTCAGCTTCTACTTGGGATTTCTTAACTTGTATCGTGGTAATATGGGCAGAGAGAGTAATGAGGAGGTCGGTTTTAAAATCCTCAAAAATATTTCCGATCTCTGCTCTGGTTACTCCTCCACTTATGGACTTCTGTAACTGAATTGAAGGGTCCTGAACTGAACTTCTTCCCTTGACCGATCCTCTTAAACTCCGTAGACAGAGCTTCATTATTTCTTGAAGCGGTTTTTGCGATATGTCTCCTTTTCCCAACAGATTTAAATACTCCAGAAAATCATCCCTTATACCTCTTAGTAATATGGGCTTCAGGATTTTTGGAGTTAAGTTACCAAACTTAGACCTTTGTAAATTATAATGGAATCGTTTCATGTAGCCTTCTAAGCTCTCCTCTTCCTTCTGTGTAATTCTGAAAATTTCTTCCTTCAAATCCCTGGTTAGACAGTAATCCTGATACTTAAAGAGGAAGGCCTCCCTCATGTCATTCCTGTTGAACCCTTAGTTAAACTGAGAGGGGGGGTGAATCAGTTTAACACATTCATGGACTTTAAAAACTTTTCATTAAACTTTATTAACACCTTCATTTCATGATCAACATAATATGTGAGCAATCTTTATTTGTGAGCAACAATTAATAAGCAGATTAGATAGTGTACCAACAGTCTTAATATGTGAGCAACAAGTATTAAGCATAATAGATATACCATATCAACACATAGACATCATGCACATAGACACCAGATATAAGTGGAAACCCATAAAGGGAGAAAACCACATCTTATTATTGTTGTGATGCAAAGGCAAGCTCCAACTCCTCTCACTGATCGATTTTCTCCAGAGGCTCCAAACTTGCTGTGAGGTTTTACCTCAATTCCAAGCTACACTGCACAGCCCCAACTCCCATCACTCTTTCCACAGTGCACCAACTCACAGGAGAACTTAACTTAGTCACATATCGACATTTTGTCAAGCTACAAAGCACCAACTCCCATCTATTTTCTAATGGCTACAACCTACAGGAGGCTCCTACCTCAGTCAGCTATAACTGAAATCTATCAAGCTACAACTTGATAGGGAAGCTCCAACTTCCTTACTCTTTCAAAAGTAAAACACTTGCTGATTTACCTTGGATATCAGCTCTGTTCAGTTACTTCTCTTCTGCTGTCCATCAGTCCTCTTATTTGCCCTGTATCATCTCTGCATCTTCTCGAATTCTCTGTCAGCTCCTCCTTCTTCTCTGCTTAGCTCCTCCTTATTCCCTGCCTCACTGCTTCATTTCTCCATTCTTTTTTTTCTCTCACTCTCTAACCTCTCTACGCATATCAAGGTGATATCGTTTATAGGGATTTCTTTTTGACTGTTAGCATTCCTCAGGGAATTTGAAATGGATAGCCATGACTCTTTGGCTTCTGCTTCCTCATTTATTTTATCAACTCATTCAGAAAAATATAACAATACTTATACATTTCAGTTTTACAGTGGAGTTTTCTTTTCCTCCGGAGACTTGCCAATGCATCACAAACAATATAAAATCAATTAAAACATTTACATTCAAATTTTCAGTTACATAAAGAAAATTTTACTCAACCCATTTTCTAGATTTTGGCTTTGCTGGCTTTGTCTTTTCTGCTGTTGTCAGGTAACTGTTCTGCCTTCTTCTGCTCATTATCTTCTGCATATTTTCCAGTTTTCTGTGCTTGTACACCTGTCAAATTCATTCCTGTGCATATTCCTGTTCACCGTGATTGTGTGTTTGCTGTATATATGTAGCTGCGTTACAATATATATAACTGCTGACTTTAAATCTGGGAAAATTCCAATGCTTTGGTTTCCTTCACTGGCAGTTTAAATCACTGAATGTGGAGGCTTTAATATCGCCATGGTTATAAACCCAATATATGCCCTCTATGCAAGGTTCTCTCCTTCTATTATTTCAAGCAATTAATGTTCATTCTCGGCATTATTATTTCGATATTCGAACCTTAGAAACCATAACCCAATGGTTAATCAATCATTGAATCGTTCAATATGTGTTCACGACTTTCACACATCGGGCCTGAAGCTTTAACACCTATTGTGTCCTCAACTCACTTGCTATGAGACACCACAACAAATATTCGACTTTAGATATAACGCAATTTCAACTATCGGCATAATTATACAGAGCTTTAACATACAAACTGCCACGTTACTTAACTTCGATACCTCTTGGCAATGTAACAATAATGAATCATTTTAATACATAAAATGTCCTTTTCGGGTCCACTTGCCAAGCTTGCATCATTCTTCGATGTGATGCGATCACTATTTCCGATTCCGATTAATCGCAATCACAACTTCCAGTTGCATGTTCTGATATTCCTATGCTCCGATGCTCTGATGCGATTAATCACTATTCACTTTGATATGCTGATGCGATGAATCACTTTTTGAGTTCTTCCGATTGCGATTAATCACAATTGCAGCTTGCATTTGTATGCTCCGATGCTCTTCTCCTTCTCCGATGTGATGTAACAATGTTTACCGGAACTCAAACATATATGAATCATCATTTAGACCATATCGAGTCCGGAACTCAATCGCAATCGCAATATTTTGATAACAAGTTCAGCTGCCAACTTTTCTTTGATGCGATTGGATGAGGGTCCCATAATATAAGATTTTGTTACCTTTGGTTCTTTTGATCTCGGGCTCAATAATATGATATGCCTTGTATTATACCTTTGGTCCCTTGTCCATAAAGCGCTCCATATAAATTTATATATATGCTTTGGACCTTTGTGTATAAGGCACAATATATGTAACTCGCTACATATATATAAGCTTCCGCTTCCGCCTTAAAGTATCCTCCAGCTTGGGTAATGATTCTCGAAATTTTATGTAGGTGGGGGGGGGGTCCCACACTATATATAAAATATTGTTTGTCAATATAGTATTAAGTCTTTCACTTAGACTTAAACCCAAAATTAATGTATATATACATTTATATAACCTTTCAGGCTCTGTGGTTCGTTTAATGTTTCCGCTCCCAGCATAGACTTAGCCATGTTCTTTATTCGAGCCTTAGTCTTAAAGCTACAAATGGTTCCAGCTCTTTTTAAATAACTATCTTCCTCTGTGTTAACCCCGTGGCGTGACTTCACCAGTATCGACCACAACGTTCAATGGCTTGACCATCGTATGATTCAACCATACAAATGAGATATTTAAACCTTCGAATTCACTGTTAACACATGCTTCCAGTTTTATATGCAAGTTAGGTGGTTCAAACCTACAGTCGAGCCCGAATGAGATTCAACCATATCATATACAAAACCTCTACACAGAGATTCATTCGGAGCATTTCCCATACAATTATTATTGTGACTGTAATTTCCCTCACACACTATACTCCACACTAAATCCATGTACAGAGTTAAACAAAATTGCACATATGAGCCATTTATACTCCCAATTACAGAGTCTCATCATACCCATGCAATGCTGAACAATTTCTCCCATAGATACAAATGAATTCACCTGCAAACACTTCTTCTTGTCTTGGCAGAAATTCTTCTTCTCTTAACTCTACCCTTTTTTCAAAATCCAATGGCCCTCCTTCTGTCCTCACTACTCTGCACCTTGAATACCTCTTTGCTTATTTTTTTTTACTGCCTCTGCTACCTCTATTTCTTTGAATGGCCTTTGCATCCTCTTTAGGTCTCTGCTACCTCTGCTACTTTGCTTCTCTCTTTGCCTTGTTGCTGTTTCAGGTGCTCCTCCTTTGCCATCTCCTTTTTCATCAATGACAACATTTCCAACAATTTGTCTTATTTTGCTATCTTTCTGCTTTTATGCTATCTCCTTTTCCATCAATGACAACATTTCCAACAATTCCAGGTTTGGATCGTGCTAGCACCCAGTCTCATGAACCATCTTAATGCTGCTCCTTTCAGAGTAGTAGGGAACAATTTCAACTTCTAAGCGTCTGAAGTGTAGCCATAACTCCTACACAACACATCGAAATCAAACATAAAGGTATTGGGATCTTCAACAACAATCCCTTGAAAGGACGGTAGATATGACAAAGGAATGTTCTTCATAGGAGCTCCATCCCGTGTCGCCAATATCGGGAATTCAAAAGTAACAATACCATCTGTATTAATATTCTCGTCCCCCATGGTTGATCCTTCCTAATGGGATGAAATGACCTCGGAATATGCAGGGGATTGACAAATAAACAAAGGATCAGGCTGTTCCAAGACCAGTTTTTTTGCTGCACTACCCACATCCAAAGGATGATCAAATAAATGCTGTTCCTTCGGTCCCTGATGCTCCTCACTGGTCTCCCCTTGTCCTTCAATTTTTATATTTTGATCAATGGTATTCCACTACTATTTCAGATCTGGAGTCTTGATATCAGGAGTGGATATGCTATTTAAAGGGTGATGAGGTCCAGACATAGAAGGCACCGATGCCTCAGGCATTGATATAGTAGCAGCTTTATGTGGTCCCGTCTTCCTATTATCTCTGTATGGAGTAGACTGTTCCTTTTCTACTTTTGAGATTAGATCTCCAAATAATGTCTTTCTTCCCAAGTCTGCACTCTTCTTTTCCTTTTTACGACTTGTCTTTCCTGTAATTAGTTATAGGGTGTTTTGGATTTCTCAATTGTCCTACTAGAACACATGGACCCTATGTGTATCAATCATTCCTAAAATTTCTTCAGTTTCTAAAGTGGTGAGCCCACCTAAGTATGTTAGAGCGATGTGCAGGTTCTAACCTCTCGTCTTACCGCCCAACAAATGTATAGATAAAGACACATTGAAGAAAAACACCCAAAACTCACACTTATAAGTGCCTCAGCATAGCAATGGTGAGCCCACCTAGGTATGTTAGAGAGATGCATAGGTTCTTACCTCTCGTATTGCCGCCCAACAATTTCTGACTAGGAACACCCTATCATCAAACAAACAATTTTGGTTGATTGGATCGTCACTGCCATCCCCGGAAAAAATGCAAAAATGTTGGATTGTATTAATCACTATTAAATGACTAAGACGATACACATAAATTATCAATCCAGGGACGTCTTCTATCTCAATGATGGTTGCACTATCTGTGTCGATACATCAAACCAGAAGCAAATAAAAATAAAGAGGAATCCTTGCTGAATCTATTTTTGAAACTTAATACTCGTTTAGGAATTAAAAAAATCTACAAGAATGTAACCATGCCTCAATTAAACTGTACCTAGTGTGCCACACAATAATTACACCAATTATTATTTCTAATCACATCAGTGTAACAACATAATAATATTGAAACTGAAGCAGATCTACTTACAGCCAGAACAACAACACAACACTCCACCAATATGAAAATCAAATAACAAATATAGTACAACTACTTTAACCGCTGCAGTCCCTGCTAAAGAGGAGGGCCCTTCCTCCCTAACAGGGCGCAAGAAGAGATAGAAACTAAATGAAAATTAAACTAGACAACACATGTAACAACAACAACGTGATATATTTTATTAATGTGACCAAAATTGTAGAGCCAAAAGTAATACTATTCTCTGATAAACCCCTAACCTCAAAGGTTGAGAGTTATATAATGGTTACATGTTCAGAAAAAAAAGGAACGGATCAGTCATGAGAATCTTACGATTCTCATGCTGATCAAAATAAGATACATATAGTTACAACCAATTCCTTAATAAAAAGTCTGACTGGAAGAATATGAATGTTGTGCGGGGAAATCCCCTCTGCGGATAGAGGTGATCCCTCTAGCCCTAGAGTGGGTCTAGCAACAAGGGAAAAATCTCGACTTTCAAACTCCTAGCTTATGAATGACAAGGAGTTACTATAGATGGCCTACCTTGGTCCAATGCTTTTGTTGAAGTTTGCTGCAGCGATCTATTGATCTTTATCTTCACACGTCGCGATCCTTGAGTGATAATGTATGTGTACCTGCACAAATATAAATTGAATGACGACAACATGTGAAAACATATTTTCATTTAGATATATTCGATTGGTCAAGGATAATCAAACATTTTTCATAAGATCGAACACAAAATTGGAACCAAAAAACCAGTCATGTATTAACGATAGAGGAGAGAAGTTTACAATCTTAATGCCTTCACATTGCAGCCTCCTTCGATGGGTTTAGTCAAAAGTATCTCAAGAATTCTTCGGGGATTGGACTTGGTGGGGAATCGGCCTAAACTCTCTCTCGACAATGGATTCGTCTCTGCCTTATTCTTCACACCAGCTATAGTAAGGACCGTTCAGCTAGCTGAAACCATGTGAGAAGGATGTATTTATAGGAGAGGAGGAGGTGGTTTTGGATCCCTCATAAGGTGGAAGAGAGGTCCTATCCCTTTGGGGAGTTGCACAAATGTAGGAAACAAGAAGCCAAAGGGAGGATTTCGATGTTATTCAGTCGAACAAACCATGATGACTTTGCTGACAAAGTATTTATGAATGGAAAATTCACTTCTATTTTAAAAAAAATTCCAAAAAAAACTTGGCACAGGTGAGACACTGAGATAGAGAATCAATGGGCACAGGGTCCAGTGTTAATTTCCCTATGGATGCGAGGCCATAACTGCCTACCAGCGCCGACCCAGAAACACATGTTTTTTAGAGTCTGCTTGAGGAGTGATCAACAGAGGAAATATTCTTGACATGCCAAGGGATGCAATGAAACTTTTAGAAAGGTATGAAAATACACAAAAGTCACTGGAATGGTCCTCCAATGTTCGGGATGAGAATTGTAGGTACGGTGACAAGATTCTATGTAACAGATTTCCCCTAAAGCATGAGGTCCGAGAGAGAGGGAGGGGTGAAATGCTTTACGAGAATGCGCCCAAAAAAAACACCGCCGTCGAAAGACCCGCAAGAACAAGTACAACTGATATCTCTGATACATGAATATGTGGCATGGGCGCATCCATCCATAATAGAGTACATATAAAAATAAGATTCGAGGTATGGACACAACCATCCAATAAGAAGGATCAATAAATAGACTCAGGTATGGTTGCAGCCATCCAATCAGAAGAGTCATGCATATAGTCATGATAAACCAAATCATCTCGTAGCCTGGATTTTATCAGAGAAAACCTAGGGTATTGCGTCCCATCTCGACCCGAACCAGTACAAATTCAAGCATGTGAATGAGTGAGCTGAAGTCGAACATGCAAGAAAATCGCCTAATGATGAAAGTGGTTAACAGGTGTGAAAGAAACCACCAATAATGGCAATGGCTCTCAAGGTAAAACTAGTACAATCCACGGAATATGAACAGTGAGCTGGAGTCGAACACCCGCAAAATCACTCGATCGAAGGCCGATGATGAGAACCTGTTGTCAAATGCGAAGAACTTGCCATTGAGGCATGCAAGCTCCAAGGTACTGGAAGGGAGTCTCTAGATCAACTTCCTAGATAATGAGCTGAAGTCGACAGGAAGTGACCTGGTCGAAGGAGGGCCATAATGTTTGCCACATCATTGACACGAGAAAGAGGAAAAATATGATAGTGAATCAGGAGCAAACAGAGGATCAAAGGTTGAAAATTGCAAAAGGAAACTTCTCTTGAACATATTGGCGACACGACTCCGAAATTTGGCAGTATTTGACATCAAAGGATCTGAGGTCAAAACAGATAACTCAAACCCATGGAGGAAAAAAATGGCAAAATGGAATGTCCCCAACCCGACATGAATTGCAGACAAGTGTCATGTTCAAGAGCGACATACTGCTGACACGACTAAGAACTGGTTCCATTTTTCCCCACCGTTGCTGGCGAGTACCCCAATTATTTTTGGAAACAAGCTTGAAGGGGATAACATATGCTTGTCATATAAGTTTGTCCTTCGGACAAATCCATCCTAGTACATTTTACGAGCACTAGGAAGGAGGAAGGAGGGTACGTCATGGTGACGATTTTCGATGTCATGTAAGTTTTAACGAATCTGACAAAGGAATAACTCATCATCTTTTCATGTTTAGAGAGTTTAAAAAGAAGGAGAAAAGAAAACTCCAGCAAGTCCCTTTTCGTAGATAGTCTCACAGATCCGAAAAGGTAGAAAACAATATCTGAGAGAACCTCTTAGTCGCGATAGGCTAAGGTATTCCTTTTTCGTAAATAATCTATCCCAGCCCAAAAAAGCGGTAAACGTATATTGGGCAGATGACGTCTCACAGCCTTTAACGAGTTAAAAATGATAAGAGTCTCAACAATCTTTTCAATTTTCAAGAGTCAGAAAAGAGCTAAAAGATGACTCCAGGGGGTGACTTTTTCGTGTTTTTACTGAGTCCGAAAAAGTAATAAAATACAACTCGTCACTTCATCGCCATCATGTTGAGGACTTGTTGCTACACAAGAAATGCACATAAACCCATTTTCGAGATAAAATATTAAAATAATCGAAAAATATGCTCAAAAACCTAATTAGGGTTATGAAAAGTTTATAAAATACCAAAATTGGTAAAAATAAATTACTTTTCACTTTTTTACCTCTTATGAGCATCTTTACCCTTTTTTACTACGATTTTGTGGAGCTGACAACGGACAATCCAAGAGACCAATTGTGAATCTGTCTGCTTCAAGTGAGAGCTCGTATCCTTACCTGCATTTTGAGTCAATTTTCATTGCTTGCATTTTCATTTTTCACATTTGTGGGGGATTTTTGTTCAAATTAGGGCGCGACGATCGACGTGGGTTCCATGCACGAACTCACGCCAACCTACCTTGAATTCAAATGGGGGTGCGCCACTTGAAAAAATGAAAGAATGACAAGCTGGAATAGTTCGGCTATGGGTCCATCTTGGTACCATTCATTCTGGAACGATTACCAATATTTCAACGTCGGGAAGTGATAGTTCCGACACCACCAACCCAAGAGCCACGGATGGTCCGTTGGGTGGCTTTGATGCCTAGATCAGGAGGCAATCAACAGATGTCGTGGAGAATAGAATTATTTGACTGGCTGCATCAACAAATTATTGTCGTTGGGGACTGGCCCTATTCTGGCATAGGATTTATGGGTGATGCAGATCTCCCGCTCCCAACAGGAGAGGATGGGGATGAAGCATTGGGTAAGACTCAATTTTTGATTTTTATGAGTATTATGATTTTTTTTATTATATATGTTCTGATGTTAATCCATGTATTTGTAGATGTTGGTCCAGAAAGACCTCCAGGAATGTCTCAAATAGCAGAGAGGGTTCCTCATGATTTTAATGTGGCCCCTCATGGTGAGGGAAGCGAGGAGGACGAAATCGTATGCAACCTGGAGGGACTCACCTGCAAAATCCGAGATGATGCAATATTTGACGATGTTCCTCGTGCATACCAGAGGCACAATGCGAGGGTGTCTAACCATGTTCACCACTTATTGAGGTGGCTTGTGCATGCAGTGACATGCTACCATGAGAATCATGCTGATTAGATGCCTAGGCTTTTATTTCTACATAATTTCAAGAAACATGATGTCTCAGGATGTAACCAAAATAAACATATTTTTTTTAACTTATGATGCACATGGATGCAAACACTTGATATATATATGCCTATTTTCCCGTATGAATCTTACTATGTGATGATGATGTTTTACAAATTATACAAATGTCTATCTAATACAATATTGGCTACTATATCAGTTAACACATTCATTTATCTAGGAATATGCTGATATGTGATGTAATCAAAATTAATTTCTAATAAACGAACACGCAAATACAACCTTAATATTTGAGGATTTCTAACAGAATAATGCCCATTAAGCCGAAGAACAACAAGGTGAGAGTCTAGGTTAAAAATTAGTGCATGAATGTGAAGAGCAATGTCCTCGATTAAGAGCTCAATGACGTCACTATATTCAACGACATTGTTCGTGGTTCAGCCTAGAAAAATAGCTTGAAGGTCAATCAACTCATCATCAGGATTATAAATCACCTAGGCTGCAAAAGACAGATTTTAGGTACTGCGGGAGGCACCATCCGCCAAACCAACATAGGGAGTGAAAAACATTTGCACAATAAGCAACAATATAATAAGAAGGAAAAACTTCTCGCAAAGTACACCAAGCCAAAAAATGTACAAAAATGAAAAAACATCCATGTACAAAAGAACATGCACGAGAAACTCATGCATAGTATTTTTTGAGATACATCCCATTTTTGGGTTGATCCAACGCATAACCTTCATAATGAATTAGCTCATAAGCCCCGTTCTGCAAAATGCACTTAACTATATAGGGCCCATGCCACATGGGTTGGAATTTGCCTGCCCCAACTTATCATGAGCTTGGTCATATAAGAGGACGAGGTCTCCTTCTACAAAGGAACAAAGGAAAACTAATTGGTCAAAATGGGCTTTGACCCACTTTTTATATGCTTCTATGACAAGTTTCATCAAGCCTCTCTAAATATAGAAGACGCTCTTCTTCTGGCGAAGTATTAGGCAGCAATTCAACAACTATCTTGAGAGAAGGGATTTCGCATTCAATAAGAAGGGTAGCTTCTAGACCATAAAAAAGCTGGAACAGAGTGAATCCAGTCACATCCTTCACCAAGGTTCAGTAAGCCCAGAGATATGAAAACAACATGAGATGCTAGTTTGAATTGTGCATCCCAATCGTACGTTGAAGCATAGTGACTAGAACCTTGTTCACGGCTTCAACCTAGCCATTGGCCTGAGGGTAGTACGATGTTGAGCTGTAGTGATGCAGACCCAACTTGGAAGTCAACTCAGCCATCATGTAATGATTAAAATGAGAACCATGATCGGTAACAATGGCTTGACGACCACCAAACCTAGTAATGACATGATTGAACAGAAATTGTGCGGTTGTCTTACCATCAGCTGTAACAGTAGGCATTGCTTCGGCCCATTTAGTGAAGTAGTCAACGAAAACGATAATATAAGCATGCCCCCCGGCCGAGTGAGGGTTACACGTCATAAAATCGATGCCCCACTTCACAAAGGGACCAACGGTAATGACAGGATGGAGGTGAACAGGTGGCACAAGCATCTTGCGCTAGTAAATCTGGCAATCATGATACTTGCAGACAACAACAATGCAGTCTTTAAAGATGGTAGGCCAGAAGTATCCCACACGAATAATATTGTGTGCAGTAGCATATCCAGACATATGACCACCACAGGAGCTAGAGTGGAAATCATTGAGGATTTTTTTAGCCTCCTCGAGAGTTAAAAACTGGCGTATAACATAATCATTTCCGATGTGGAAGAGAGTATCTATGACTATGCGATAAGGTTGCGAATTATGGCGGATGCGTTGACGAGCATCCTTCATCAACTTAGATCAGAAGGTAGAAGTCTGAAGATATATGATGATATCACCATACCAAGGATCGAGGCTGCTAATGAGAAAAAGGGTGTCGTCCGGAATGTGTTCCTCGGAACCACATGGAGTAGAATCAGAAGGGAGAGAGCAAATCAAATCAACAAAAACCAATGATTTCTTCGATTTTGCGGCAGTAAAATCCAAATCTAACTCTTGGAGGATAGCAATCCACTTTTATTATTTCCCCCCCAACAATTGACGAATCAATATGTAGGTCATGGGGTTGCAATCAGAAATCACAGTTACTATGCGCAATAGAATATAATGGCGAAAACGTTGGATGACTTGAACAACAACCAACGCCAATTTCTCGACATGTGCATAACAAGTTTCGGTATCGAGAATATTGTGGCTCAAATAATAAATGACGTGCTTGTCACCATCATCGATGTATTGCACCAGAACCATGGAAATAGTGCTAAATGCAACATCCAAATAGAGGGAGTAGTCACGATGATAATTGGGATGATGCAATAGAGGGGCATTGATAAGAAATGTCTTTAGTGCATCGAAGGATTTTTGGGTGATCTCATCCCAGAGGAATGTGATGCCTTGCTTAAGTAATCGCGTGAATCCTTTGGCTACTTCAACATAGTTCGGTATAAAACGACGCAGGAAATTAGCTTTCTCTTGCAGAATCTATAGCTAATGTAAAGAGGAAGGGGAGGGGAGATGGACAATAGCTTCGACCTTGAAGGGATCGAGACAAATTTCGTCTTTAGAGACAATGAACCCTAAGGGTCTACTAGAATCAACGCGAAAGACACACTTATGTGGATTGAGCTGAACGTTATAGCGTCTACAGTGAATAAATATTTGACAAAGATGATCTGGGTGGTATTTACGCTTATCAAAATGAGCCGTAAGGTCATCCAGGTAAGGTTGAACAATGCACTTTATATCATGGAAAGCGTACGAATTTGCTCGTTTAAAAGTAGCCCCAACATTATTAAGACCAAAAGGGAGCTTCTTGTAGGTGAAGGTACCCCAAGGACAGATAGAGGCAGTCTTGTGTTGATCGACTGGAAGAAAATTGATCTGGTTGTACCCAGAAAATCCATCCATAAGGGAAAAGATCACACTCCCAACACATTCCTCAATGATTTGGTCAATAAAAGGAGTGGGATAGTTATCCTTAGGGCAAGCATAGTTGATATCTCAGTAATCTACAAAAACACAAATAATACTATGCTTTTTATCCATAAGAACGATATTAGAAACCCATTCTGTCAAGGGAATAAAATTAATGATTCCAACTTTAAGAAGTTTTTCAAATTCTCCCTTAATGGCGGCTGCCTTTCTAGGACGCACAGGACGAAGACACTGGCGGACAGGCTTTGCACCAGGATAAGTAGGAATCTCATGCACAACTATACTCGGATCGATGACGGGCATTTCTTTGTAAGACCAAGCGAAAACCTCGCGAAACTCACGGAAGAGACTCGTATAGACCTCAATCTCATGAGGAGAGCATGTCACCCAAATGTGGATGTTATCGACAACCCCCGGTTTGACGGAGATATCGATATGCATCGTTTGCGTAATGTTTCCCAAGTTACCTTCCATGAAGACTTGATGTGCCAGGATGGGTGTTTGAAGTGGATGGGAGGGAGCTTGGGAAGATAAATTCTCAAGACAAGTAGACATAACCCCAAGGCCAGGCATGAAAGAGGAACGATGATGAATATCATCCCAAGGAGGATCCTCAAGAGACACAGTTTCCACGATGGCCTCATCAGTGGGAAATATCTCGTTTAAAGGATCAGGCGAATCTGAAGTGCCACGCTAAGGGGACTGAGAATGCGTGTTAAGAGACACACTAAAAGGAGTATGATCAGAGGGAGGAGGAGCTGAAGCTTAAATAAGTTCACAATAATCAATTTCTATTGGGAATAATGACATCGAGTCACCAAATGAATCAATATGCTTGGGCGAAGGGATGATCCATGCATCAGAAGATCTGGAGATCATGTTAACTTGAGCAGTGTTGGGTGGAGGAAGAGAAAAAAGACCCATGAGGGCAGGCTCTTAGAAAATTCCCGGTCTTATGCTCTCATAAGGCGTACAGATACGATCGACATATGGAACATTTCTCTTGGAAGACAAGGAAGTGAAAAAGGTCAATCAATCAATAGTAATGATCTTTCTTTCGTGTGGAAATCGAAGAACACGAAAGAGAGTGGACGGGACGTACAACGTGGCATGATTCCAACTGCGACCTAGGAGAAGATTGTAATTGAGTTTGGCGTTAACGACTTCAACCTCAACATTAACCATTTTCCATTCTAACGTAATAGGTAAACTAGCGATAAAACTAAGAGGGTGAGATTGTCTTCCGTCAAAAGCTTCTAAAGAGTTTGGAGATTGATTAAGGGCCGAAGAATCGATGGATTTCCAGCAAGCAGAAGACATGATGCCTGTAGATGCACCCTTGCCCACGACTGCTTGGTGGATATTCTTCCCATTGATCCCAACTTGAATGATCAGCGCAAGATGATGAGGGAGACGTGGGATGAAATTTTCCAAATCGAAAGTAATAAGGCTAGAATCGATGGGGTCAATCCCTCCGATGGAAGATAACAAGGCCTTACATTGTGACAGATAGCTTTGAACTACTTCCAATGCAGATATAGCAGATGGTGCCTAAGCCAAATCCTCAAAAATACTGTAATTCTGAGCGGCACAGGCATTGGGATTGTAGGAAGGCTTTCGGAGTACACCTTTAGAAGGTGGTCATACAACAGGCTCAGTACTGGGCCTTTCGATATGAAGAGGGCCAGAAGTAGGTGGGGGAGGAGGATGTTACACAACATTTTGTCACTGTCCCTGCAATCCCCAACTCGCACATTGGAGGGTCGTTTCTATAACTAATAAGAAGTGTCATGCTTTGCAAATACCATCCTGGCATCCCTTTTGATGAAAGCAACATTCTTCTTGTTGACATTTCCCTAAGTAGAGCTGTGAAAATCCCTATTTTTTCCTTGGCGTGAGTAGCCCATTACACCTTTGCGCCGACCAGGAAATTTAACACTGAGCCCGCACCACTTGGCACTCTGTGCCAGTTAGACACCCGTGCCAAGCTTTTTATGGAATGTTTTTTAGAAATAGAGGCAGAGGTTCCATTCCAACCACCTCGAGGATGATTCATTGGGAGTGGTTGAACTGAAAAAACCACAGACTCCTTCCTTTAGTTAGTAGTTTCCACCTTTCTTGGAACTCTCCTAAAGGATAGGACTCCCTCCCACCTTTGTAGGGATCCCAACCTCCTCCCTTTCCTCTATATAAGAAACTATCTCTTTTAGTAGAAGCTAGCTGAACGGCTGAATACCTGAACTAGGAGATTATACTATAGCTAAGCTGCTAGAGAAGATAGAGTAAGAAATATTATGTTGAGAGAGCTCGAGTCGATGACTTCTAAGAGAGCTTGAGTCCAAATTCCCTGACCAACATTTGAGACGCGCTTCGTCTGAACCCCGTTGGAGGAGACTGAGATGTTAAAGCATCTGTTGTACTCTTCCTTCTACTCATTAATATACATGACTAATGTTTGGTTCCACTATTGTGTTATGATGTTTATTTGATGCGATATGTTTAGCCCTCTTTGACTGGCTAATAGTTGTGAGTGAAACTATTCTGTCATATGTTGTTCTTGTTTTTTGTCCTCTGTGCAGGTATCTGAGCGTGACAGCGAACGGATCGTGATTTGCTAAGGTAGGAGCGAGAGGCCACTACTCTTTTTGCAACATCGACAATGTTGGATTCAAGTTAGGTCAATCTACCATGTATTTTTTTCATTCATTAACTAGGAAGAAAAAATTTAGCGTGTCCTTTTATTACTAGACCCACCCTAGGGCTAGAGGGATCGTCTCTGTCCGCAGAGAGGAATTACCTTCATAACAAATTGGCGACTCCGCTGGGGATCAGTGCGAGTTTGTCGTGTCATCCTGTTGGGTTGGTTTCAATTATTGGTTTAGTTATCTATATTTTTCTGGTTTGTTTGCTGAGTTTCCATCCTCTGTTCAGCTCCAAAGTGTCAAGGTTGACCTTTGCTAATTAGGTTAGGGTTTTTCCTCTTTTTCCCATAGGTATCTAGCTTGGCGCGTTTTTTTTTCTGGACAGTCGCGCCGATTGGCACAAGTTTCTCTTTTAGCACTCACGCCAACCTCTGTATGGTGCGGATTATAGCCTTACAGTCGCGCCAACCCCTGTAGGTTTTGGTTTGACCTCCCTAATGTGTATTTTTGTCATTTGTTCTTGCTTATGAGTTATTTTTGAGTGTGTTTAAGCCTTTGCAGATTGTGTTGACTACTGTAGACTTGTTTCCCTCAGTTGTTTTCCCATTTTCCTGTCGGTGTCATTTAAGACCTTATGGTTTCTGAGTGTTCTTGCACACTGAGCCTTTTGTTTGAGAACAATTCTCTTTTATTGTTAACAGTCTTGTTTCGGGTCATTAGACTGAGTTTTTCTTGATCCTTTTGTTTTGCTAATTGAATGGTCTCTTCATTTTTCAATTAGTCCTTCTTCTTCAATACTTTGAGCATCGATTACTTTGCTTGTTTGGGTCGCTTTGGGAAACTCTCTTTTTCGATTGAAAGTTTACTCCATTAGCTTGCATGTTTTTGTGTCTATTTCGCTTTGGTTAGGCCATTCAATTTCAAAACCTTACATTCGCAAAACTCAAACTAGTGTTTATTTTGTTTTCCATTGAATTAGTACAATGTGTGCTTTATTTCATTGAAAATTCAAAAATTCAAAAATATCTTTGCATTCTTTTGTTGCATTGAAAGTGAAAATGTTCCTTTACATAACTAGCATTTGTCAATCTAGGAAGGAATTTCATTTTCAATTGATTGCATTAAGGGCATTAGAAGTTTGTTCGCATGTTTTCTTTGCTTGCTTGTTTGAAAGATTTCTGTCCTTCTTATAATTAGCATTCATCGAATTGAAATGATGTTCATTTGCATATAGTTTGCATCTAGGAAGTTGAGCTCCACATCCGATAGGGCCTAGAAATTGAAACATAATCCAATATTAATTTTAAAATTTACTCAATGAACCTAAGGCAACATTGGAACCTAACGAAACATTTCTAGTGGTCTAGGCTAGAGACGTGTTCCGATGTCTTAAAACCTAGTAGCTGTCGCTCACCTTTTGGCTTCAGACAGTGCTAGTACGGACTTGTGCTCCCCGTACCGTCGTGTATATAAAGGGAGATCCATCTAGGTTGTAATCCTTTTATCCATAGGAAGCCGAGTCTGCCACCTTATAACCGTGATACATCGAACATATCATTCGGGGAGACTACCTGCACGTACGTCAAGTCCTTGGTCATTTATGTTTCATTTGGTCACCAAGGTGTATATGGCAGTTCACGGAAACCTGGTACACCCTCTTGCTTAGAATTCCTAAAAAGTCATTTCGATCTTTTCGTGACTCTTTAAACAAGAGAAGAGATCATTGAGCACTTGTCCTTTCACGCTCGTTTCAAATTGAAAGTGACTAGAGTCATCTTTTCCCTGTTTCTCGACTCTTAAGACATGAAACAACGAATTTTGGTTTCAGTGTTATAAAATTAATCACCTATGATTACATGCCCATTAAAAGTTTGTTACTTGGTCTGATTGATTTCCTTGGTTCTTGATTTTGGTACCTTCGATTGGTTATCTCTTTTCCTTCCTGCTCTAATTTACAGTTAAAGTGGCGGAAAATCCAGTGGTGGTTCTTTTTTGGGTGCTTCTTTCGAAACCCCTCAATCCACTAGATCTGTTGAATTCTCGTAGCCTATTCTTCCATCTATCCAACCCCTTGATACTCGATCTCTGCTTGATGAACCAATTGAATTAAATTGGCCTCCTTCAAGTGCTTGGTCTGGTTTTGGGGAAGAAGGGGAATTTCCTCCTCTTACGTTTGGATCACCTTTTGTTGCTACTGCGGTACCTCCTAGTCCCTGTAGTCTTTTCGAAGATCTTACATTGGACTCAGATATGGATTCCTCCAGTCCTGTTGGTAGTGAAGGAATGACTGTTTCCACAGGAGAATATCAACTCTTTCCTGAAGATCTCTCTCGTGCCTCTATCCAATATTCTCAGCCTTCAGTGTCACTTTCGACTGGCTATAGGTCTTTGAGTCAGATTATGTGTGGTGTTGCATCCATAACACAATCTAGCACAGTAACTCCCCCTCATAGTTTGATCCTTCCTTCGCTAGGACCGTCGACTTTGGCATCAGATCCTTCGTTTGCTATTACATCTGCCCCAATTTCATCTACTGTCTGTGTAGCTTCATCTATGCCTTTGGTTTCTACTTATGAATTTGATGAGAATATGTTGGATATTCACCGACGTTATGCTCCTTTGATGGAAGCCTCATCTACTTCTAGTATAGTTTCCACTAATCCTGTGATTCCTGGCGATTTGAATTTTGAAGAATATTTGTTGGCTATGCAGCAACGGAATTCTCAGGGTTCTCAGCAGTCTCAGGCTCCTGCTAACCCTCTGTTCCATCACTATGATGCGGTTGGTAATCTTGTTTATTCATATTCGCTTTATTATGATGAGCATGGTATTCCGGTTTATTTTCCTCCTATTGATCCTCATCAAGTCGTTTCTCAGTTTAGACCTACTTTACCTGTGCAACCCTCTGGCTTACAAGGACAACCCTCCCAGGGACAACCTTTAGCTCAGCAGGGCCCTGCTTACAATCCACAGGGACAACCATACGGTCCACAAGGCCAACCTTTACAAGGAAAACCTTTGGTCCAACATGGACAACCCTCTGGTCCCTCGGGTCAACCTATGAATCAACCCATATCATCTTTTGGTCCTGGGGGGAAAATTTATCCGTCACAAAGGCAACCTATTGCACCTCAATCACAACCACCGGTTTAGTATGGCCCAAATATTGTGCAACCAGGACAACCCTTTGGTCCTTCTTCGGGTCAACCTGGTCATCAGGGACAACTTGGTCCATCGCAACCATCAGGCCAACCTGGTGGCCCTCAACAACCATTTCAACAGCGCAACAACCGTTGCAACTTTCCCACCAGCAGATTCCTTCGTTTCTGCAGCTGGTTTTACCTATTTACCTTGCTCAGCAGCTTGCTCAACCTGCTCCGCAAGGTAAACCTACGCAGCCGCAGGGCGCCTATTACCCTCAAGTTTCCTATCAACCGGTATATAGCGCACCCCAAATCCTGTACCCTCAAAATCAACCAGTATATGGTGCACCTATGATTCCTTACCCTCAAAATCAACCTGTGTATCAGCAACCTCAAAGTCATACTTACATTCTGTAGCAGAATCCTTATGCTACTCAGCAAGGACCTCAGTGGTCTGCTTCGACTCAATATCCTAGTCCTCAATCCCAGTATCAACCGAATTATCTTGTTTTTAATCCCTATGATCCGAATTCTTCGGGACAGAATATATGGGGACATAATCCTGCTCAGACTAGGTGGAATGTACATACAAGTCCTTATCAAAGACCTCCTATGACTTTCAATACTCAGTTACCATTTATTGCTACGTTGGAACTACCCGATGTGTAGAAGTTGACAAATGATCCTATTCTTCATAATCCATATTGGCCTCCAGTTCCGACCAAGATTCCTGGTGATTGTCCTAAATTTGAGGGTAAACTTGGTGAAGACCCCCAAATGCATGTGATTAATTACCACTTGTGGTGTTATTCTAACTCTTGGGTTGACGATTCTATTTGTCTCCATATTTTCAAACAAAATCTTACTGGTGCCGCTGTAAAGTGGTACATTGAGCTGTCTCGCAGAGTTTTCCAAGATTTCAATTCTTTTGCCATGGCGTTCCTTACACATTTTCAGTTACTGATCCTTTATGAGACCAGAACGCATCTCCTCACTTCATTGAAATAGGACCAAGCTACTTATATCTCGGATCATTTTCATGAGTGGTGGCATTGTCGTTGCATGATCAAATTTGAGATACCTGATCAGCTCCTGACTCATTGGTTCACTACCTCCTTTTTCAATCAGATTGCCAAAGACATTGCTATGGGGGCATGTGTAACCAAGGAACAAGCCATTTCTTACGCCCAGTACCTTGATCTCATGTACTCTCAGTCTGGCGCATTATATGATATATTGCTTGATGCTCCTCGACTTGGAACTTCTAAATCACCAGCGACTCCATCTGTTGATGGTATTATTGGTTCCGTATCGCAAACTTCTTAGAAGTCTCCTTCATCTAACTCTGGGAAGAATAAGTCTACTTCTTCCAATAATGTAGCTTCTCAGTCAAATTTGAATTCTAGCACACCCACAGAAGTGAATGTTGTTCAGGCCAATCCCACAGATAACACTTCCAAAAGTGAGAAGAAGGGTAAAGGTAAGGCCAAAGTCGATGCCCCGAAATAGGATTCTTCGAAACCTCGTTCTGCTGACAGTTCTCAACGCAAATTGAAGTATCCTTGTTTGATTTGTGATGATGAGCACTTCACCAAGGACTATCCTTGACGGTCTAAAGTGAGTCGATTTTTTAGAGGCACCCAAGGAGCTTCGGCCATTCTTCAAGAACCTTTCCTTGAACAGACTCTGATGGTAGAGCATCTTCAGTCCTCTGCTCCATATGGTTCACAAGTGTTCATGATGAACGGTTCTGCACCCATATCTATTGCTACTCGATCAAAAGATTATTTTGGTTCGCGTCAGGTAGCGGGGAAGGAGATTACTGATCGTCCTCTTCCTCCTCCTATTTCTAGCCCTCTTGATATTGAACGGCCTAGCACCGAATCCGTTGTGCAACCACCTTCCAAAGGTGTGCTCCGCAAGCCTTCGTACAATCCCAACGCCCGTGCCGCTCAGCATTACAGTATTGTTGAGGATTTGGCTTAAGCGCCATCCGCAATGTCTGCGCTAGAAGTACTTCAGATTTTTCCTTCCCAACGGAAGGCTTTGCTATCCACGATAGGTGGGATTGATCCTGTCGATACTAGCTTGCTTGCTTTCGATTTAGAGAATTTTGTCACGCTACTCCCGCACCAAATTGCGCTCATCATTCAATTTGGTATAAATGGTTTGAATATTCATCGGGCCATCGTGGGCAAGGGTGCATCTACCTGTGTTATGTCATCTACTTGTTGGAAAGCCATTGGTTTTCCAGATCTTACCTCATCACCCAATGCCATTGAAGCATTTGATGGAAGAGAATCTAAACCTATTGGTGTTCTCGCTAGTTTACCGATCACGTTAGAAGGGAAGACAATCAATGTCGAGGTCGAAGTGGTTGATGCAAAACTCAATTATAATCTTCTCCTCGGTCATAGTTGGACTCACGCCATGCTGTGCATTCCGTCCACTCTCTTTCGTGTTTTGAAGTTTCTGCATGAAGGAAAGATTATTACTGTTGATAAATTATCTTTTTTTACTTCTTCTTTCAAGAACAACGTTCCGTATGTGGACAAGATTCCTACTCCCTACGAGAGCATAGGACCAGGCCTTTTCAAGGATCCTGCCCTCATGGGTGTTTTCCCTCTTCCACCACCAAATACTGTTTAGGTCAACATGATTTCTTGAACCGATGACCCCTAGGTTATCCCTTATCCTGAACAGATCGATTCGTTCGGGGATTAGATGCCTTTGAGTCCAATTGAAATTGATTATTGTGAACTCATTGTTGCATTAAACACTCCGTCCTTTGATTATGCTCCTTTGAGCATGACTCTTGACATCTATTCTCAATCCCCTTAGCTTGGTGATTTTGATTCACCAGATACTTTGAAAGAAGTGTTTCCTTTCGATGAGGCTATCGTGGAAATCCTGTCTCTCAACGATCTTCCATGGGATGATGGTCATCATCGTTCCTCGTTTTTACCAAGCCTCGGAGCCATGTCTACCTGTCTTGAGAGTTTTGCCTCTCAAGTTCCTTCTCCTCTGCTTCAAACACCTGTTCAAGTCCATGAAGTTTTTTCGGAAGGTAACTTGAATAACATCACTCAGACGATGCCTATCGACATTTCCATTAAACCGGGAATCGTCGAGAACATCCATATTGGGGTTACTTGTTATTCGAATGAAGTAAAAATTTATACTAGCCTTTTCCGCGAATTCCATGATGTCCTTGTATGGTCCTATGAAGAAATGCCCGACATTGATCCTAGCATCATGATACATGAGATTCCTACTTACCTCGGTTCGAAACCTGTTCGTTAGTGTCTTCGTTCGGTATATCCTAGGAAAGCTGCTTCCATTAAGGGTGAAGTGGAAAAACTTCTCAAAGCTGGTTTCATTTATCCGATTCCCTTGACAGAGTGGGTTTCTAATATTTTTCCTGTAGACAAGAAACATGGCACTATTCATGTCTGTGTTGACTATCGTGATATCAATTGAGCTTGTCCTAAGGATAATTATCCTACTCCTTTCATCGATCAAATAATTGGCGACTATGGTAGGAGTGAGATCTTTTCCCTTATGGATGGTTTTTTAGGTTATAATCAGATCAAAATTCTCCCAAATGATCAACACAAGACTGCCTTCATCTGTCCTTGGGGTACCTTTGCATATAAGAAGCTTCCCTTTGGTTTGAATAATGTCAGGGCCACATTTTAGCGTGAGATGTCTTATGCCTTTCATGATATTCGTCACATCGTTCAACCTTATCTGGATGACCTTCCGGCTCATTCAGCTAAGCGTAGGGATCATCCTGACCATCTTCGTCAGATCTTTCTTCACTGTAGGCACTATAACATTCGGCTTAATCTGCACAACTGTGTCTTCTGCGTCGATTCCGGTAGAATTTTGGGGTTTATAATTTCCAAAGATGGGATTCGCCTGGATCCTCTCAAGGTTGAGGCTATTATCAATCTCCCCTCTCCTTCCTCATTGCATCAGTTGCAGAGTTTACAAGGGAAAGCTAATTTTCTTCGCCGTTTTATACATAACTATGCCAAAGTAGCTAAAGGATTCACACGATTGTTAAAGCAGGGCATTCCTTTTTACTGGGATGAGATCGCTCAGAAATATTTCGATGCGTTGAAAACATTGTTGATCAATGCTCCTCTCCTCCGCCCTCCAGATTATCATCATGATTTTTACCTTTATTTGGCTGTCGCTTTCAAAATGATTGCCATGGTTTTGGTACAAGACGATAATGACAGTCATGAGCATGTTATTTATTACTTATCTCATAACCTTCTCGACCCCGAAATGCGTTATGCCCACGTTGAGAAGTTAGCATTGGCCGCTGTTCAAGCTATTCAATGTTTTCGTCATTATATTCTTTTGTGTACAGTGACGATGATTTCTGAATGCAACCCTATGACCTACATATTGTCTCAAAAATTTCTTGGGGGCAAATACTCAAAGTGGATTGTCATCCTCCAAGAGTTTGATTTGGAATTTACTACTGCCAAATCTAAGAAATCATTGGTATTTGTTGCTTTACTTTGTTCTCTCCCTTCCGACTCCGCTCCTTCTCATTCCGAGGGCGTCATTCCAGATGATTCACTTTTCTTGATTATCACCCTCAATCCATGGTACGGTGATATCATCGTCTATCTCCAAACTTCATCTTTTAGATCTGAGTTGATGAAGGATGCCCGCCGACGCATTCTCCATCAATTGCAACCTTATCGTATAGTTAAAGATACTCTCTATCATATTGGAGTCGATTCCATATTCCGGTGATGTTTGACTCCAGAGGAAGCCGAGAAAGCTCTGAATGATTGTCACAGTGGTACCTGTGTTAGTCATATGTCTGGTTATGCTACTACACAAAATATTCTTCGTGTTGGTTATTTTTGGCCTTCTATTTTCAAAGACTGTATTGTCGCAGTTCGTAAATGCCATGATTGCCAAATTTATCAACGCAAGTTGCATGCGCCACCCTTTCCTCTTCATCCTGTCATTATCGTTGGTCACTTTTCAAAGTGGGGCATCGATTTTATGACGTGTAACCCTCACTCCGCCGGGGGGCATGCTTATATTATCGTAGTCGTGGACTACTTCACCAAATGGGCTGAAGCAATGCCTGCACTTGCCACTGACGGTAAGACAACTGCTTAGTTCATGTTCAATCACATTATTGCTAGGTTTGGTGTCCCTCAAGCCATCGTTACTGATCATGGTTCCCATTTTCGGCATTATATGGTGGCAGAGTTGACTTCTAAGTTGGGTCTGCATCACGACATCTCAACGCCGTACTACCCTCAAGCCAATGGCCAGGTTGAAGCTGTGAACAAATTTCTTGTCACGATGCTTCAATGTATGATTGTGATCCACAAATTAAATTGGCATCTCATGTTATTTTCGGCTCTTTGGGCATACCGAAACTCAGTTAAGAATGCAATCGGGTTCACTCCTTTCCTGTTGGTGTATGGCCAGGAAGCTACTCTTCCGATTGAATGTGAAATACCTTCGCTCAAGTTGGCTATTGAATTACTGCCGAATACTTCGCCAGAGTAAGAGCGTCTCCTTTATTTATAAAGGCTGGATGAAACCCGCCGCTTTGCTGCTCTCGTTATTGAAGCACAGAAAAAGCGGGTCAAAGCTCATTTTGATCAGTTAGTTTCCCCTCGTTCTTTCATTGAAGGAGATCTCGTCCTCCTGTATGACCAAGCTCATGATAAGCTGGTGTTACACAAAAATTTGTCACCGTCCCTACAATCCCCCGTCTCTCACATTGGAGGGCTTATTCCGTGACCTGTGAGCAGTGACATAACCTGAAAACACTTTCATGGCATTCCCCTAGACATGGAATTTCATTCCCCTGAAGACATCTCCTTGTGAAAAACCCTAAAAATAGCCTTTTCACCCTTGGCGCGACTGGCCTGTGTTATACTCGTGCCAATGGGGGAAATCCTTCAAAGAGGGCGCGCCAATTGGTGCTCTGTCTCAGAGTCGCACTCGCACTAGGCTTAATAAAGGGTGTTTAAAAAAAATAAATGGCAGAATATTGACTTTAACCAACTCCTGAACTGGTCTCTAAATTTAGTTGGGATGTTTGCCTCCGGATTTCCATGTAGAGGAAGTAGTTTGCCACCTCTCATGGATTCCTTGAGGATAGGGCCAATCCCATGATTGTAGGGATCCCAACTCCTCTTCCACCATCTATATAAGCTTGCCATTTCCCTTTGCAAGCTAATCTCCAAGAAATCTCCAAGAAATCTCCAAGAGCCTTCATAGCCTAAAGAATGCTGCAAGAGTTTTGATAGTCCTCATAGTGCCAAATCCATAGCAAGGAGATTGACGATCAAAGAGAGAGGCTTGTCCCCATCCTTGACAAGATTTACCGAGATGTATTCCACCGATGACCCACCGAAGGAAGATTCAGCGTCAGAGCCAGGTTGTATTTTCCTTTGTATGAATTAATGATAAGCGACTATTGGTTATGGTTCCACTCGTTTTGTTCATTATGATCATGAGTTGTGTCCTCTCTGACTGATGCATAATTGTATATATCAGATTTTACGCTTGTGTTTGTTGTGTTTCTTGCGTGTGCAGGTGTTCGATCGTGACGAGCGTGAGGATTGCGATCTGCCGGAGCAAAGGAATGGGAGCGCTACCTTCTCTACAAACAACAACGTTGGATTCGAGGTAAGCCTTCTTTGCAAGTTGGTTTATTGCAATTAGGGACCTACACCATAGCGTGTTACGATTGTTGCTAGACCCATTCTGGGCTAGTAGGGATCGCCTCTATCTGCAGAAAGGATTTACCTTCACAACAAATTGGCGACTCCGCTGGGGAGTTAGCTTGTTGTTTTCTTTGTAAACTACATACGGAGCCTGAAGCTAGCCAGATAGCCTTCGAAACGCTCTTGCTCTGCATTAGCGAAAGTAGATGAATGCTACTTCAATCAATCTCCAGTCTAGTTTATGAACTGAACACGTGGAGTATTGTCTTGTCTTTTTGGTCCATCCCTGACTTTCCTTGCTTGATCGACTCTTTTGGCTGGCTCTTTTTGTGGCTTTGACTTTTAGTTTGAGCTTTACCATCACTGGTCTGCTTCTTGGATTGCTCTTTTTTCATTTTTCTTTAGTAAACTCGGCTGGCGCGCTTTTCAGTGTGACAGTCGTGCCCACTGGCACATGTTGTCAGTGTATTACTCGCGCTAATTCCATTCTGGTGCTAGTTTCAGCCTTACAGTCGCGCCAATCCTGTAAGGTATTAGGGTTTACTGTGTTCTGAGCCTTCTGAGACTGATCTGGGTGTTTGGTCTTATTTTTACGACTTCTTGAGTGTTATAAAGCCTTGCTTGACTGACTGTGACCTTCATCCTTTGGTTGTTTGCCCATTTCTATCGTTCTTACATTTTAGCCCTAGGGCATCTAGGTGCTATTGTGCGTCGAGCCTCCCTTGGGAGTTTGTGGTTTCTATCTGTTCAGTCAACCTTGTGTTTGCTTCTCTGCATTCGTTTGGTGGTCTTTGATCATTTTATTTCGTTGTTTTAGTGATTGGCTTCTTCTTCACTTGAATTCCACTTTTTCTTGCATTGGGCCTAGATTACATGGTTCATTTGAGTCTTTGGGTGTCTTTTGATTTGAGGGACTTTTTGTCGATTTGAGATCTGATTGTGTGCTTGCATTGAGTGAAATTTGATTGTTTTTCTCTTTTGCTTTTGCTTCTCAAATTGCTTGTCTCATTAGTTTTCATTTTGTTTAGTGCATTTTGCTCTTAAACAATGAAAATACAAAAAATCTCTTTTGCCTTGGATTAGTTAGTGTGAATTAAATCTTTTCGGTGTTATTAGTGATCAATAACTTTGAAAGAAAATATTTTAGTTTCCATTAGCTGCATTAGAGATATCATTGGTTTTCCTCTGATCATTTTGTTATTGTGTGAAAAGCTCTTAACCCTCTCGTAATTAGCTTTCATTGAATGAAATGATATACTGTGGCATGTAGTGTGCATTTAGGATATTTTGAGACGTTACATTCGCTAGGGCTTGAAAACTGAAACATAATTGAAGATAAACATTAAAATTCATTCAATCTACACTAAGGCAGCATTGAAACATTAACGATATATTTAGAGGTCTAGGCTAGAGACGTGTTCCGGCGTCTTTAAACCTAGTAGCTGTTGTTCGCCTCTTGGCTTTAGACAGCACTAGTACGGACTTGTGCTCCCCATACCGTCGCGTATATAAAGGGAGACCCCACTAGGTTTCTATCCTTTATCCATAGGAAGCTGAGTCTGCCGCCCTATACCTGTGATACACCGGACACAACATTCAGGGAGATTGCCTACACGTACGTTAAGTCCTTGGTTGATTTCTCTTTCATTTTGAAACCAAGGTGTATATTGCAGTTCACGGTTATTTGGTACACCCTTTTCCTAGCATTCCTGAGCAATCATTTTGATCTTATCTGACTCCTTAAATTTGAAAAGATCACCAAGCGCTTGTCCTTTCACGCTTGCTTCAAAACTGAAAGAGATAGAGTCATTTTTCATCCGTTTCTTGACTCTTAAAACATGAAACGATGAAGTTTCTAAGTTTCAATGTTGTAAAATAAATCACCCGCGATCACACGCCCTGTTAGATTTTTCTTGTTGGCCATTTGATTGTGTGCCTTAGTTCTTTTTCAGCCCATGTTAGGTCCCTATATTACTAGTATAGCCCCTTATTGTTGTTAGTGTAACCCCATTATTGTTATTATTGTACCCTTGTAACCCCCATTTTGTTATTATTGTGCCCTTAAATTATTATTGTTAGGTCGGCTAGGATTACATTGTGGCCCACTAGGATTACATTATGGCCCCATAGACTCCTATATATAGAAAGGAGGTTTTTTAAATTGTATCATCCAAGAATTGTTCATTTATGTAATGTATTGGAGGTTGCCCCCTCGAAGTGGCTTATTTCTAAGGCGTTCATATCTCTTTTCTTCTATTTTTTGGAGCTAGTTACACAACATTTGGTATCATAGCTTTGGATTCTAGGGTTTATTTGCTCCAAACAGGTCATCGTGGAATTTGCGCTATAAATTTTTTTCTATGAAGGTTGAATCCTAAAATTATTATGGTGGGGTGAAATCTTTAGAAAATTCGTCAAAAATTTCGGAGGCTTGAGTTCTTAATGTTTTGGAGATATGATACGTAGATGATGGGATTTATGCGGGGAACGCCTTGAGAATAAACACATAACCATAAATACAGAGATGCAGGGGAAATAACACTTCATTTCATTAATACCAAAGAACTAAAATTTGCTTACAGACGGAATGGAAATAAAACTAGCTAGGGTGCTGGTAGCTATCTCTGAGAAGAGATGTGGTGGCTACAGGCCTCTGAACTGAGTTAAAATGAGGCTCGAGGGCCTATTTATTATTTAGAAACAATGGGAAATCCTAAACAGCCAAAACCCTAACCCTAGGAGATGAAGCGCCAAAACTATGGGCCCTGTTTGGGTAAATTGGTGTTTCAACTTCCCAGGGACGTAACTTTGGCATACTATCTCCATTTGACGCACATGATACATCATTAGAAATCTCTATCCGAGGAATACAGCTTTCGGGACGAATTTGATGATCAAATTTGCTGGTGCTTTGATACCCAAAAAACGTCGTTTAGGGCCTCAAAACGGCTCCGGAAGTTCAGGACCCGAAAAATTGCTAAAAATAGTAAGTTATGCCGAAACTGAAAAATTGAAAGAGAAAATGGTGGGGGGCAAGTGGAATAGGTGGGTGGCCACCAATATCCACCTGGATCAGTGGAAGGTAGTGCTTTTTCAAGCTCCTGAATTTCATATCAAAGTGGTGATCGTGGGAAAAGTTCAATAACTCTCTCTCTGGGCATCGGATTGGAGTGTTGTAAAAAGTGGTCACAAGTACATGGACTGTAGTTTCTTGGCTATCAATTTTAGAGACAAAGGATGAAACAGTGACACGTGGCAAGTCGTACAAGTTCTCTCTACTGAACCAGTCCATAATTAGGTCATTGTGGGAGATTGGACACAACTTTGTCTTGGAGAATCCAAATCAGGTCAGACCTATGGCATTCGAAAGATAATTTAGAGGGCTACGTTGGTACCAAAAATAAAATATTGAAGTGCTGCAATCACAAAGATAATCCAATTTCAATATCGAGCTCCTCAAAAGCAAGAAAAAGGTGTGTATTTTTTTCCCGAATTGCATAAGTCTTGTTTGAAGAATCAATTTGAATTGATTCCAAGGGCATATTGTAGAATAGATATCATTATTGGGTTCTAAAATATGCCCCGTAAAAATAATTCAACACCCATTAAGCCTTCAGAAGGCTCTACTATGACTCATGAAGATGAAGAATTGCAACATGATCTATCAAAATTACAAGAGCAAGTGCAACAAATTTCACTCTCGCAAAGAGCAACAAAAAATGAAATGGAAGTTTTGAAGAAAGGCGTGGAAGCTAAGATGGATGGAATGGAAGCTAGCATGGAAGCTAAGATGGATGACATGAAAGACAACATGGAAAACATGAAGAATGATCTAAAAACAGACATCAAAGGTTTGACAAAGTTGATACAAGAAATGTTTCCTAATGGTGAAAATATAGTAGAAGAACCTCATGATGAGAACAAAATAAATGTTAATCGTGATTTCATAAACTCTAATGTTGGCGGGAAGAACCACCATATTCCAAAAATGGATATGAGAAAGTTTGATGGAAAGGATCCTGTAACATGGATACTACAGATGGAGCAATATTTTGATCTCCATAATGTGCAAAACACACAAAAGGTACGCATTGCAACTTTACATTTAGAATAAAATACATTTGTATGGTATCGATGGCTTTGCTCCCGTAAAAAAATTGTCACTTGGTAAATTTTTACGAAAGAAATGATAACACATTATGAGGATACAAAGAGCAACACCTTCTTTAGCCAATTGATAAATCTCAGACAAAAGGGTTTAGTGGGACAACACATTGAGGAATTCCAAAAATTGAATATAAGGGTAATTGATATTCCAGAGGAACATAGGATCGATCTCTTCATAGGCACTTTAAAGGATAATATCCAACATGAAGTTTGCGTTTTGGAACCAGATTCATTGGAGAAGGCATTCAGGTTGGCAAGAAAAGTTGAATGTAAAATAATGGCGACAAGGAAGCCTACCACTCAATTCTATAAAGAAGGAAGTGTTGCTACGCCTGGATTTCCACAACCTACAAGGTTGACACCACAACAATTGGAAGAAAAAAGAGCAAAAGGGCTTTGCTACAGTTGTGATAGCAAATACACTAAAGGTCATAAGTGTGCTGAGAAGAAATTATTTTACATAGATTGTGAAGAGGAAGAAGAAAATGAACAAGAAGAGGATATACACGAGGAACCAGCCCTAGAAGAGGAAGAAATGAATCCGACCATATCGTGTAATGCACTGGCAGGAATTACCACTCCTCAAACTCTCAAGATAGAAGGACAAATCAAGAAGAAAAAGGTAATAGTGTTGATTGATTCGGGTAGCACCCATAATTTTATTCATTGTAAGGTAGCCAAGGAATTAAATTGTTTCCTATACCCAGCACCAGAATGTCAAGTGATGGTTGCAAATTGAGGAACTATAAATTGCTCTGGAAAATGCCATAATATCAAGCTAACCATGGGGGAATATGTATTGACTAGTCCAATGCTTGCCATTCCTATGGGAGGTGCTGATGTTGTACTAGGAGTACAATGGTTACAATCTTTGGGGACGGTAGCTTTTAATTTTCAATAACTTTTCTTGAAATTTTTTTCAGAAGGAAAGGAAGTTGAATTACGGGGTATTGCGGGGAAGCCAGGAAGGATAATAAGCTCTAATGTCATGACAAAGCTTCTAAAGAAAGAACAGCGAGGCGTAATTGCACAATTATGCTCACTAGAAGTTCCAACATCCAAATCATCTATTTCTGCAGATCTCCAACAAGTCTTGGACAATCATTCCAAGGTGTTTGAAACTCCCAAAGGACTCCCACCTATTCGTGATCATGATCATGCTATTCATTTGATTCCAGGAAGTGTTCCTCCAAACATCGGACCTTATAGATATCCTTACGTCCAAAAGAGCGAAATTGAACGTATGATTGCAGAAATGTTAGAGGCGGGTATAATTCAACCTAGTCAAAGTTCTTTCTCTGCTCCTGTAGTATTGGTATACAAGAAGGATGGATCATGGCGAATGTGTCCGGATTATAGGGAGCTCAATAAGCTCACCATTAAAGATAAATTTCCCATTCCTGTGATTGATGAATTATTGGATGAATTACATGGAGCAATTTATTTTACCAAGTTGGATTTTCATTCAGGATATCATCAAATTAGAATGAAGACTGAAGATATTCCAAAAACAGCATTTCGAACTCATGAGGGTCATTATGAATTTTTGGTCATGCCTTTTGGCCGTACCAATGCACCTTCTACATTTCAAGGGTTGATGAATTCCATTTTCAAACCCTTCCTTAGAAAATTTGTGCTAGTATTTTTTGATGATATACTAATCTATAGCAAGTCTTGGAAGGATCATGTTGAACATGTTAACAGGGTGCTCAAACTATTGCAGGAGAAACAATTATATGCAAAAACATCCAAATGTTTCTTTGGAGTACAAGAGGTGGAATATCTGGGTCATATTATATCTCACGAGGTGTTAAAGTAGACCCTAACAAAATTAAAGCCATTAAGGAATGGAAATTCCCCAAGACAATAAAGCAGTTGCGAGGATTTCTTGGGTTAACAGGATATTATCGCAAGTTTGTTAAGAATTATGGGAGAATAGCAGCACCTCTAACAACATTATTGAAGAAAGATGCATTTTCATGGACTCCTGAAGCAACTAAGGCCTTTGAACGTCTTAAAGAGGCAATGTGCCTAGCAACGGTCTTAGCTACACCAGACTTCACAAAAACCTTTATTGTGGAATGTGATGCCTCAGGAAATGGAATTGGTGCAGTTTTAATGCAGGAAGGAAGACCCATTGCTTTTGAAAGTCGTCCAATCAAAGGAAAGTATTTACAAAAACCTATTTATGAGAAGGAAATGTTAGCAATACTACATGCACTAAAGAAATGGCGAAATTACCTAATGGGAAGACACTTCAAGGTAAAAACTGATCATGATAGTCTTAAACACTTTTTGGAACAAAGACTATCGTCAGAAGAACAACAAAAATGGGTCACAAAGATGTTGGGTTACGACTTTGAAATAATCTACAATAAAGGAAAGCTGAATGTTGTTGCAGATGCACTCTCAAGAAAGAATGAAGAGGTGGAAGCATTGCTTTGTGCCATTTCTATTATCCAACCAGATTGGATAACTGAAGCAAGAGATGAATGGAAGGAGGACAAAGATGTATGGATACTCATTCAAAAGTTGCAGCAAGATCCTAGTACATCTGATACATTTAGTTGGAAAAATGATTCCTTATGGTACAAAGATCGCTTATATCTTTATAAGAATTCCCAACTAAAACAAAAGATTCTTCTGGAATTGCACACTTCTCCTTTAGGAGGACACTCAGGATTTTTAAAAACTTACCACAGGGTGAAGAAAGAATTTTTTTGGGATGACCTTAAATCTGATATTCAAAAGTTTGTGGCGGAATGTTTGGTTTGCCAGCAGAATAAAGTGGAAACAATTAAGACCCCGGGACTTCTACAACCTTTATCCATTCCAAGTCATCGTTGGGAGGAGATTTCAATGGATTTTATCACAGGTTTACCTAAGTCTGAAGGAAAGAATGTCATCATGGTGGTAGTTGATAGACTTACCAAGTATGCACACTTTTGTGCATTATCTCATCCATTTAAAGCAAGTACAGTTGCTACTACATTTATGGACAGAATTCAAAAGCTACATGGAAGCCCAAGGGTTATTGTGAGCGACAGTCCCATTTTTACCGGAAATTTTTGGACGGAGTTATTTTCTTGTTTGGGTACTCAATTAGCTCATAGCTCATCTTATCATCCTCAATCTGATGGTCAAACTGAGATAGTAAATAAATGTTTGGAAGGATATCTTCGTTGTTTTGTATCCGATAAACAAACACAATGGGTCAAGTGGTTACCTCTCGCTGAATGGTGGTATAACACTTCCTTCCATACTGCAGCAAAAATGACCCCGTTTATGGCACTTTATGGATATCATCCACCATCCATCACATCATCTTTAAGGGAAAATTCGAAGGTTCAAGCAGTGGAAGATCACATCGAGCATCAGCAAGAAGTTCTCCAACTCTTAAAGGATAACTTTAATTTGGCACAAAATCGAATGAAACAACAGGCAGATCAACATCGCAGCGAGAGAAGTTTTGATGTAGGAGATTGGGTATTTTTACGGCTACAACCATACGAACAAATGTCCCTCAAGCAAGCTAAGAAGGATAATAAATTATCGCCAAAGTACTATGGTCCTTACAAGGTGTTGCAAAAGATTGGTACTATGGCATACAAATTGGAGCTTCCTGCTTCTTCGCGAGTACATCCAGATTTCCATGTTTCATGCTTAAAGAAGGTTATAGGAGAAAATCTTCCAGTTCAAACAATATTGCCAGAACTTGATGAGGAAGGAAAAATCATATTGGAACCAGAAGCGGTCATGGAAACAAGAACTCGACAACTACGGAATCGATCAATTTCGGAGTATCTCATCAAGTGGAAGAACTTACCCACTGAAGATTCTACATGGGAGGATGAGAATTTTATACAGAAGCACCCAGAGCTACTCAAGCGTTGAGGACAACACTTTTTTGAAGGAGAGGGCATGTTAGGTCCCTATATTACTAGTATAGTCCCTTATTGTTGTTAGTGTAACCCCCTTATTGTTATTATTGTACCCTTGTAACCCCCATTTTGTTATTATTGTGCCCTTAAATTATTATTGTTAGGGCGGCTAGGATTACATTGTGGCCCACTAGGATTACATTATGGCCCCATGGACTCCTATATATAGAAAGGAGGTTTTGTAAATTGTATCATCCAAGAATTGTTCATTTATGTAATGTATTGGAGGTTGCCCTCTCGAAGTGGCTCATTTCTAAGGCGTTGATATCTCTTTTCTTCTATTTTTCGAGCTGGTTACACAACAGTTGATTTCTCTTTCATTTTTAAACCAAGGTGTATATTGCAGTTCACGGTTATTTGGTACACCCTTTGCCTAGCATTCCTGAGAAGTCATTTTGATCTTATATGACTCCTTAAATTTGAAAAGATCACCAAGCGCTTGTCCTTTCATGCTTGCTTCAAAACTGAAAGAGATAGAGTCATATTTCATCCGTTTCTTGACTCTTAAAACATGAAACGGTGAAGTTTCTATGTTTCAATGTCGTAAAATAAATCACCCGCGATCACACGCCCTGTTAGATTTTGCTTGTTGGCCGTTTGATTGTGTGCCTTAGTTCTTTTTCAGCCCGTTTGTGTGTTTGATATTTTTCTCTTGTCATTACTACCACAGTGGCGGAACCTTCAGTTTCATCTACTGGTAGTCCATATACGGACGATTCATCAGAGGTTTCTCAATCCTCTGCTGAACCTCAGCAGCCCATCGTTTCCGAGTTTCCCGATGGGGTACCGGTTCTGTCTGAGCTTCCATTTGGAGGACCAGTTGATTTCAATTGGCCCTTATCCGACCCTTGGTCTGGATTTGGAGTAGGGAAAAATTTCCCTCCTCTTACATCGGGTTCGCCTTTTTTAGCTGCTGTTATTCCTCCTAGTCCTCGCCGTCTATTACGAGATCTAGCGGCATGTTCAAATATGAGTGAATCCAGTCATTCTGCTAGTGAGGAAATCCCCACGTCTGGTGAATATTACCAGCTATTCCCAAAAGTAACTCAGAAGTTATTCCCAGAAGACAACGCCGAATCATATGTTATGTCTTCGCCCAATCCCTCATTACCAGCAGGGTATAGATCCTTAGGTCAGATTATCGCCGCCACTACCTCCATGGGGTATCAGCTCCTTCTACGAGGCCAGTTTTTCCTTCATTGGGGATGTCTTCTAGGACACCCATCACGACATCCCCTCAGGTCACTTCTGTACCCGTCAGGCCCACAGTTGGTGTGGCTGCATCTACACCTGCTGTTACTACTTAGTCCGTAAGGACCACATCGCTTCTCGAAGACGTCTACATAGCTTCTGCTATGCCGGAGAACATCTCTCCTGAGGAGTATCGATTTTCCCTACAACAATCGAACCTCGAGGTTGGACAATCCTCTCAAGATCCCAACCGCTCGTATTTTTCGCATTATGCACAGGATAGTACACTCGTGTATGTTTTTCCATATCAGTACGATAAGCACGGGAATCCTTTACGTTTACCCGCTCCTTAGGCTCAACTTCATGCTCAGGGTTTACCGTATAACCATGCTGGGTAGCCTTATAACCCACAAGGACAACTTTTTCAAGGCCAACCTTCGGGCCAGCCTGGCTATCCTTATGACCTGCGGGCCAGCAGGGGCCATTATACGATCCACAAGGACAGTATTACAACCCTTTAGGTCAACTCATGCAGCCTCTTCCTGGAGTCCAACCAGGAAAACCTCAAGGACTCTCAGGCCAACCGGGGTACCAACCAGGGCCGGTATATGGTCCTGGGGGGCAAGTCCAACCTTCCCAACCCGTGCAAGGACCATCTTATGGTCCTACTGCAGGTCAAACCGGTTATTAGCTGCCACCTGGCTCCATTCCTCCACCAGGTCAACCGGTCCATCTAGAACAACCCGGTGTTCCATCACCAGACCAATCAGCCCATCCAGTACAACCTAGTGCTCCTAAACAGCCAGGTCAACCTTTACAACCGGCACAACCTGTTTATCCAGATCAACCTGTTCAAACAGGGCAGCCCGTTCAGCCAGGCCAGCCTGCACACTCTGTTAACCCTTCCCAATAGCCGATTTACTCGATGCTGCAACTGAATCAACCAGTGCACCCTAATTATCAGGCTTAGCAGGGTCCCACCTATCAGCAGCCCACTCAACCTCAAGGCAGTTACTACCCTCACGGTCAATCTCGACCGACTTATAATCCGCCCCAAGGTTCCTATTATTACACTCAACAACCCGGCTACACCTATACTCAGCAACCAAATCCACAGGCCGCCCAAACGGGGCCGACATACAATCAGGCTCCATACTCTGGTTATCAAGCCCCATACACTGGTTACCAGCAACCAAATCAGACTGGTTATACACCCTATACCCCCTATGGTCAGAATCCTGCTGGACAGAACCCATGGGGGCAAGGATATTCTCAACCAGCGTGGAGTACAGGTACCGGTCCTTATTGAGGGCCTGGCATGCCGTTCAATTTGCAATTTCCGTTCTTGGCTACCTTGGAATTACCAGACGTTTCTAAATTAACCAATGATTCGATTCTTCATAATCCTTATTGGCCTCCGGTTCCAACCAAGGTACTCGGCGAATGCCCAAAGTTTGAAGGTAAAGCTGGTGAAGACCCCCAAGCTCATGTAATGACCTACCATTTGTGGTGTTCGTCTAATTCTTGGGTTGATGATTCAATTCATCTACGTCTCTTCCAGCGCACTCTTACCAATGCTGCTGCTAAGTGGTATATTGAACTACCCCGTGGCATATTTCAGGATTTCAATACTTTAGCAATGGATTTTCTGACTCATTTTCAGTTACCGGTTCGTTATGAAGCCGGGACGCATCTCCTGACTTTGTTAAAGTAGGATAAAGCCACCCACATATCCAATCATATTCATGAGTGGTGACGTTGTCGTAGGCTGATCAAGTTTGATATACCTAATCAACTACTAACTCATTGGTTCACCACATCCTTCGTTAACAAAATCGCGCAAGATATTGCTATGGGGGCATGTGTGGCTAAAGAACAAGCCATAGCGCATGCCCAGTATCTTGATCTGGTATACTCTCAGTCTGGCACGCTTTATGATATTTTGACTGATGCTCCACGCCCGGGAACCTCTAAAGCTCCACCTACCCCAGCGGTGGATGGTCTTATTGGTTCCCTGTCTCAAAGTTCTTGAAAATCTTCGAATGGGAAGCAGAAGTCAAATTCTTCCAATAATTCTGCTCTTCCCGCCCCCCCATATTCTGGAAAAACTGCAGAGGTCAACGCCATTCAGGCTAATCCTACGAAAAAAGCCTCCAAAGGAAAAAAGAAGGGCAAGGGAAAATCCAAACCCGACGCCCCAAAGCCAGACTCTTCCAAACCTCGTACTGAGGATGGTTTTCAACGTAAACCGAAGTACCCCTGCCTCATTTGTGAAGGAGATCATTATACCAAGGATTGTCCACGACGATATGAAATTATTCAACTTATCAAAGGCTCCAAAGGGACTCCGGCAGTTCTTAAAGAACCGTTCTCATCTCAGCAGACCCAGATGGTTGAGCAGCCCTCACCATCTGCACCATTTGGGTCCCAGGTATTTATGATGAATGGTACTGCACCTGTCTCCATTGCTACGCGTTCGAAGGATTATACTGGATCGCGTCAGGAAGTTGGAAAAAAAGTTGTGGATGGCCCACCTCCTCCACCTGTCTCCGGTTCTTTAGAAATGGAGAAGCCTACGGCTGAACCTGTTGTGAGGCCACCTTCTAAAGGTGTTCTGCGAAGGTCTTCCTACAATCCAAATACCCATGCCGCTCAGCATTATAGTATTGTTGAGGATTTGGCACAGGCGCCTTCTGCTATGTCCGCATTGGAAGTCCTTCAAGGTTTCCCTTCGCAATGGAAATCTTTGTTGTCTACAATCGGTGGAATTGATCCCACTGATTCTAATCTTCTCACCTTCGACTTAGAAAATTTTACCCCCCGGCGTCCACATCAAATTGCTCTTGTTATTCAAGTTGGGATAAATGGTCTTAATATCCATAGGGCTATTGTGTATGAGGGTGCTTCTACCTGTGTCATGTTGTCCACCTACTGGAAGGCCATTGGCTCTCAGGCTCTTTCATCATCTCCCAATGCCCTAGAGGCATTAGATTGTCGGGAATCTAAACCTCTAGGTGTTCTCGAGAGTTTACCGATTACGTTACAGGGGAAGACAGTCAACGTATAAGTGGAAGTGGTTGACGCCAATATTAACTACAATCTGCTTCTTGGCTACAGTTGGACTCATGCCATGTTATGCGTGCCATCCAACCTCTTTCGACTTCTTAAGTTTCCTCATGAGGGAATTTTTTTTACTGTGGATCAGTTGTCTTTCTTCACCTCCACCTCTGAGAACAACGTTCCTTACGTGGATAAGATCCCTAATCCCCTTGACAGTGTAGGACCCGGTCTCTTCAAGGACCCCGTCTTCATGGGTATTTTTCCCGCGCCGCCACCACACACCGTTCAAGTTAATATGATCTCTAGGTCTGACGACCCATGGATCATCCCTTCGCCTGAACGGGTGACTGATTTTGGAGAATCGATGCCCTTAACTCCAGTAGAGATTAATTACTGCGAAATTTTTGCCGCATCCAATCCTCCTCCTCCTCAACATGCTCCCCCGAGCATGGATTTAGATATATATTCTCAATCCCCCTGGCTCAGTGAGGCCGACTCGCCTGATCCTCTTAAAGAAATATTCCCTTCTGACGAAGCCATTGTTGAAACAATGTCTCTTGAGGAGCTGCCTTCGAGCGATGGACATCATCGTTCCTCCTTCATGCCCAGCCTAGGGGCAATGTCCGATTGTCTAGAGCCTGATGTATTTGGTCATCTCCCTCCTGAGCCTCCTTCGTTGAGCTCACTGGAGCACAGTTCCTCTTCTTGTGCCAAGCTCCTAAAACAATGAAACAATTTGCTACGAGGACAGTTCCTTTAAGTGTGTTAACCTCGTTAAAATAATGAAACATGAGCCTGTTCAATTCGAGTTTTGTTAGATTTAGATCAAATCTCTTGTGTTTTGAACCTTCAATCCATTTCCCATGGACTGAAGCTTGGTGGGCATGTACCTCGAATTGAGACACCATGCTGGGGGGCATGCCCGTCTTCCTCACTTCAAGCATAGTTTGTGTTTTAAGCTTGCATAAAAATAAAACTCATTTCCAAGCATAGTTTGCATGTGTGTGTTCATGTGTGCTTTTAAGCTTGCATAAAAGTAAAATGTGTGATTAAATACATTATGTGAACTGTTTCATTGGGTCGTTTGCTCTGCAACTGATACATTAGATAACATTGTATTAGACATTTGCATGGCATATAAAACATCATCGCATGTAAAAAGATCCATCCAGGAATAGGTATATATATATGTGTGTGTCGAAATGTTTACATAGTGTGCATCACATGAAATCAAAAAATATACATGTTCGTCTTAATACAGCCAGAGATGACATGTCTCTCAAAAAATATACATATGAAAAGCCCTAATGTTTAATCTGCATGGTGCTCGTGGTAACAAGCCACCGCACGCACTAAACATTTCAGTAGTCGGTGGAGGCGACTGGGCACCCCCACAGTGTGTCGCTGGTATGCTAGCGGAACATCTGCTAGCCGTGCATAGTCTGAGATCCCCCGGGCGATGCCCTCCAGGTTCTGAATCAGTTCACCTCCTTCGCCACCCTCAGCCTGAGGGTCATGTTCGACATGGGTTCTCCGCGCAATGGGCGACATGCCTGCGGGCCTCTCTGGGCCGACGTCTACATACACATAAAACTGTTATTAGAATGAACATGTATTACCAAAAAAAATCATAAATACATAAAAATAAAAAAAAGAGTATCATACCCAACTCCTCATCCCAATCCTCCCCATCCGGGAGCGGAAGATCAGAATCTCCAGTGAAATCGGTCCCAGCATAGGGCCAATCTTCAACCACGATCATCTGTCGCCGTAACCACCCAAAAAAATCGAGCCTCCAAGACATCTGTTGGCCTCCTCCTGATCTGGGCATAAGTGCTACCCAGTGAGCCATCCTCGGTTCCCTTGGTACCGGCTCAGCAACTATGGCACCTTGGCCCTGGAAAATGGGTAGTCGTTCCAGGATGAACGACACCAAAATGGAACCGTAGCCAAACTGCTTTAGTTTGACTTGCTTGCATCTTGTCAGCTACCTCTTGATATTGCTCGTCACTATACTAGCCCAATCGAACAATGTGGGGTTCATACACTCAGAGGCTAGTATGAGTTGGGCTTTGGTTGCCTCATGCGGTGTCTATGATCCTGCAGCCCGCGTAATGGTGTGTAGCACTACTCTGAGTGCTAGATCGTGGACAATATGGATATCCACCTTCCTGCTTCCCGATCCGGTTCATGCCCCTGGGCACACCCTCGCCATTACTTGTTCCATATTCTCCCCGGAAGGTCTGCTGCCCGTCAGAATGGGTACTGGGCCTCTGCGCGATAACCCGGTGATAAAATACACGTCGGAAACCTCAAGTTCCAACACTTGGTCCCGAAGTTTAAATACTTCCTCATTTTCATCCCATATGTTGACCAAGTATTTTAGTAGCTCAGGTTGAGCTTGTAAACATGGAGTAAGAAAGAATTTTTTGAGTCCACATTTCTTCAGTGCATTCATACAGGCTTCATTCTCCATAGCCATTTCATCTTCCTCCCCATGTTCCCTCTCCTTCCATTCAATAACCATTGTGCTTGGTTACCTGCATCAATATGATAAAAAACCCTTGTTAGATCTCTGTCATGCTTAAAAAATCCATATGGATGGCTCACTGTTTAAAAATTTAAAGCGGAAAATTATGTCGCGCCATTGGCGCGACCCCTTTGTGAGCAAAAGTACATTGGCGCGGGTCCGTGCCCGATACTCGTGCCAATGGCGGAGCCCTAAAATTTTAAAATGTCTCCTCCAGAGTTCAACTGTGCAATGAAAACTCATAAAAAATGGATTAAAATGGAGCTTAAGGGAATGCCTTTTACATGGAACAAATGAGGAGCTGAATGACGTCCCGGATCAGTCGCAATCACTGCCGCAAGTTTGCACACAAATGGATCACTGTTGCTCTCCAAGTAAGGTAAAAAGTAAAAGTAAATTTGTTTTAACATTTGAAGCCTATCTATAACTTTTCAAGTCAAAAATTAGGTTTTAAGTGTCATTTTTCTCGATATTATAATATATTTTGTCGAAAATGGATTTTACGCTTGCCTTTCTGTGCAGTGACAGGTTTTTATGCGACTTGGACAGTGATACGAGTTGTATTTTCTACTTTTTCGGACTCGGTAAAAACACGAAAAAGTCATTTTGGAGTCATCTTTAAGCTCTTTTCTGACTCTCTAAACATGAAAAGATTGCTGAGTCCCTTGTCGTTTTCGATCTCGTTAAAGTGGACATGAAACAACATCTACCCAGTATACGTTTACCCCTTTTTCGGGTTGGGATAGATTATTTACAAAAAAGGAATACCCTAGCCTATCACGACTAGGAGGTTTTCTCAGATATTGTTTTCTACCTTTTCGGGTCTGAGGAACTATTTATGAAAAGGGACCGTTTGAGTTTACTTTTCCACTGTCTTTTCAAACTCTCTAAACATGAAAATACGCCGAGTTCTTCCTTTGTCAGACTCATTAAACCCTGATGACATTAGATTCAGTCGTAATGACGATATTCGAGTTGCTCCTTCCTAGGGCTCGTTAAATGTACTAGGATGGACTTATATAGCAAGCATATGGTATCCTCTTCAAGCTTGTGTAAAAATAAAGAGGTACTTGCCAGAAATGGTGGGGAAAATGGAACCAGCATCATTGTCGTGTCGGCAGTATGTCGCTCTTGAACATGGCACTTGTCTGCATTCGTGTCAAGTTGGGGACATCTCATCTCGTTTTTCACATGCCTCCGTGGGTTTGGGTGATTTCTTTTAACCTCTCATCTACTCCTTGCCTCGTCATCATGACCTTTGATCTTTTGATGTCAAATACTGCCAAATCCACTATCGTGCTGCCTATATGTTCAAGAGAAGTTGACCTCTGCAAGTATCAACCTTCCTCTGATTCTCATCTGATCCTGATTCACAAAGACATTATGTTTCTCTGTCTCATGTTGATGATGTGGGAAACACTATGGCCCACCTTCGATCGAGGTCACTTCCTGTTGACTTTAGCTCATTATCTAGGAAGCTGATCTAGAGACTCCCTTTTGGTACCTTGGAGCCTGCATGCCTTAATGGCAGGTTCTTCGCGTTTGACGTGAGGTTTTCATCATTGGCCTCCGATCGAGTGATTCTGCTGGTGTTAAAAAAAAACTCATTGATTCACATGCCGTAGATTGTACCTATAGTACCTTGAGGGCCATTGTCATTATTGGTGGTACTTCCCGCGTCTGTTAATAGCTTTCATCATTGGCTGGTAATCAGACGACATTCTTGCATGTTCGACTTCAGCTCACATATTCGCATGCTTGAACTTGTACTTTGTTCGGGTCGAGATGGAGCACAAGACCCTGGATTTCTGTCTGTTATAGTCCAGGCTACGATTTTGTGGATTATCATGATTAGTTACATGACTCATTGATTGGATGGCTGCGACCATACCTGAGTCTATTTATCGATCCTTACTGGATGGCTGCATCCATGCCTTGGATATGGATTATTTTGTACTCTGTTATGGATGGCTGTGCCCATACCACATATATATCATGTATTTGAGATATCAGTTGTACTTCTCTACGCAGGTTTTTCGACGGCCGTGTTTTCAGTTGGGCACGTTCTCGTAAAGCACTTCACCCCTCTCTCTCGTTCAGGCCTCATGCTTTAGGGGGAATCTGTTACACATCAATTTGTCACCATCCCTGCAATCCCCTGTCTTGCACATTGGAGGGCTTATTCCGTGACCTGTGAGCAGTGACATAACCTGAAAACACTTTCATGGCATTCCCCTAGACATGGACTTTCATTCCCCTGAAGACATCTCCTTGTGAAAAACCCTAAAAATAGCCTTTTCAACCTTGGCGCGACTAGCCTGTGTTATACCCGTGCCAATGGGGGAAATCCTTCAAAGAGGGCGCGCCAATTGGTGCTCTGTCTCAGAGTCGCACTCGCGCCAGGGTTAATAAAGGGTGTTTTTTAAAAATAAATGGTGGAAGATTGACTTTAACCAACTCCTGAATTGGTCTCTAAATTGAGTTGGGATGTTTGGCTCCGGATTTCCATGTAGAGGAAGTAGTTTTCCACCTCTCATGGAAGCTTCCTTGAGGATAGGGCCAATCCCATGATTGTAGGGATCCCAACTCCTCTTCCACCATCTATATAAGCTTGCCATTTCCCTTTGCAAACTAGTCTCCAAGAGCCTTCATAGCCTAAATAATGCTGCAATAGCCCTCATAGAGCCAAATCTATAACAAGGAGATTAACGATTGAAGAGAGAGGCTTGTCCCCATCCTTGACAAGCTTTACTGAGACGTATTCCGCTGATGACCCGTCGAAGGAGAATTCAACGTCAGAGCCAGGTTGTATTTTCCTTTGTATGAATTAATGATAAGCGACTATTGGTTATGGTTCCACTCGTTTTGTTCATTATGATCATGAGTTGTGTCCTCTCTGACTGACGCATAATTATATATATCGGATTTTACGCTTGTGTTTGTTGTGTTTCTTGCGTGTGCAGGTGTTCGATCACGACGAGCGTGAGGATTGTGATCTGCCGGAGCTAAGGAACGGGAGCGCTACCTTCTCTACAAACAAAAACGTTGGATTCTAGGTAAGCCTTATTCGCAAGTTGGTTTATTGCAATTAGGGACCTGCACCATAGCGTGTTACGATTGTTGCTAGACCCGTTCTGGCTGATAGGATCACCTGCGTTTGTCCGTGAGGGGGATTTACCTTGAGGCAATTTTGGGGGAAGGAAAATTTCAACCTATGTGGCATGGACCATACATCATCAAACGTATGTTGCAGAAAGGGGCCTATGAGCTAATTGATAACGAAGTCCATCCTTTTAAACAACCCAGAAATGGGTTGTACCTCAAAAAATATTATGCATGAGTCATTCATGTGTAATAGGTGTACATAGGTGTTATTCTCATTTTTTGTACATGTTTTTTGGTTTGGTGTGCTTTGTGAGAATTTGCATGATTATTGGGTCTTTCTTATTGTGTAGATCTCTATTACCCCTTATGTCGGTTTCGCGGATGGTGCTTCCTGCAATACGAGGGATTTTTCTTCGGTAGCTTGGGTAATTTATGATCCTGCTGGTGAGTTGATAGATCTACAAGCTATTTGTCTAGGATGAACTACAAACAATGTCGCTAAATATAGTGTTATCATTGACCTATTAACTGAGGTGATCAACCTCGGCATATGCGCATTGCTTGTAAATCTAGATTCATAGCTTGTCGTTATACAACTCAATAATCGTTATTCAGTTAGAAATCCACACATTATGAGATTTTATTTACGTATTTATTTGTTGGAAATACATTTTGATTTTATTACCTATCAACATAATCCTAGACGAATGAACACATTAACTGATACATTGGCTAACATTGTATTAGATAGACATTTGCATATTTTGTAAAAGAATCATCATATGTAAAAGATCTATGTAGACGAATAGATGTATATATATATATATATATATATATATATATATATATATATATATATATATATATATATATATATATATCTCGCATGTTTGCAACCGTGTGCATCATAACTTCAAAATACATGTGTGTTTCTGTTACATCCCGAGACATCATGTCTCTCAAAATATGCAGATAAAATAAAATCTAGGTGTCTAATTAGCATGGTGCTCGTGATAACATGTCACAGCCCGTACTAGCTGCCTCAACAAGCTGTGAATTCGGCTGGGCACCCCTACGATATGTATCTGGTAGGCGTGAGTAACATCATCAAAACGTGCATAATCTAGGACTCCTCATGTGATCCCCTCCAGGTTGCGCACTATCTCATCTTCCTCGCCGCCCTCGCCTTGAGGGTCGAAATCGCAAGGGATTCGCCTCGCTATCGGTGACATGCCGACAAGTCTCTCTGGGCCAACGTCTGCAATTACATAGATTTAATGTCAGAACATGCATAAATAAAAAAATCATAATACTCATAAAACTTAAAAAATGAGTCTCACCTAAATCTTCATCCCAATCTTCTCCCTCTGTGATTGGGAGGTTTGAATCATCAGTAAAATCTGTACCAGAGTAGGGCCAATCCTCCATGACAATGAATTGTCATTGGAGCCAATCGAAGAATTCTGGTCTCAAGGACATCTGTTGACCGCCCCCTACCCTTGGCATCAAAGCTGCCCATCGAGCCATTCGTGGTTCTCTCGCTGGTGGTGTCGGGATTATAACCTCCTGTCACTGAAAAATGGGTAGTCATTCCAAGAAGAACGATACCAGAATAGATCCATAACCAAATTGTTTCAGGTTGGTATTCTTGCATTTGGTTAGTTGGTGCTTCATGTTTATGGTCATGGCCTCTGCCTAGTTGTAGATGTTCGGTGCCATGTAGTCTACAACAAGAAGCAACTGTGTCTTTGTTGCTTCGTGTGATCCCTTTCGTGCTCTTGGACATACCCTGTCTATCACCATGCTCATATTTTCCATACAGGGCTGGGTGTCGGTTAGGATTGGTGCTACTCCCCTCCGCGATAATCCTGTGATGAAATACATGTCAGAGACATCAATCTCAAGTTCTTGATCTCGAAATATGAACTTCTCTTGATTTTCGTCCCAAATGCGGACCAGATACTGTAATAACTCTGGTTTGGCTCAGAGACATGGTGCTAGGAAGAATTTTTTCAGACCACAGTTTCTGAGAGCTTCCATGACTCTCTCATTTTCCATAGCTAGCTCATCTTGTTCGCTATGTTCCCGTTCTTTCCATTCAATGACCATTTTGCCTCTTTCTACCTGCAAACACATTCATATGAGTGGTATTAGTCAATTTTGACTCTTAAATCTGTAAAAAAATTGGGGTATTTGATCCGCATTCTGCCTATAAATGGTTTTCATCGTTGGCACAATTTTTTCCCAAACAGTCGTGCTAATGGGCGCGCCCTAGTGTAAAAAATCGGGCGATTGGTGCGACTCCGTGCTCGAAACCCGCGCTAACTGCGAAGCCATAAGTTTTACATTTCCTCCCCCAAAATTTGAAATTGACAATTGCAGGAAGCAATAAATGATTTAAAATAACGAGAAGGATCTCAGCTCTTACCTGGAGTGTTTCGGGGAAATATCACCCTAGAGGTTGGTTGGGATACAACCTCCACAGAGCAGGGGCATGCTACTTAACAGAGACTCACACAACCATGCACGTTCAGAAAAACTAAATAGAGCAGAATGAGAGAGTTACCCGTAGGTCCTATGGTTGAAGTAGATCACGTGGGGTCCCGAACCCCGCGACTATCACTATCCGGCGCGGAAATACACAGAGAGAGAGCAAGCACGGGATGGGGGATTGTACGTACATATATATAAATATTTGGTAGAGATTCATATACGTATTAATAAATCTATGAATAATATATATATTATTCATACATATAAACGCACGCAACAGACAGACAGGAACCCCTTCGTGCTTAAATATAAGTATGTGTGTACAAAAGTAACAACGGAGATGCTGATCCTTCAAGGCCTTCGCGGAACCGTCATCACGGTCCGTCCCGCCCTTGCCTCACTAAGACTCCTTCCAAACTGGTGCATACGAGATGACATATAGGGAGATGAGCATCTCAAGGAAACAAGGGTTTCCTGTAATGAACTGGGAAAGTGCAGGAGGCATGGGGAATCAGACTTGGATAGGGAATACCAACAGAGTATAATATCAATAATTCTCTCTCTCCCTTAGGCCATACACATGAGGGCTTTTTATAGTCCCTCCAAGTAGTTTCAACAGTTGGAAACAGTTGGCCACGGGCTGGGGTGGTTGAACTACCTGAGTAATCATCAACCCAGCGCGAAATTAGGGATTTTTTTATATATTTTTTAATCATTTTAATGGCATACGCGGAAAAGTCTAGCTGGACTCGCGTATATATGTGGAAAATCACGGGCATAGTCGCGTATGGGGGATTTTACACTGTTTTTAAGTGAATTTGTCCAAGTCTGTACGAATGGGTGCCCAAAATCCATAAAGCAATCATGAATCATGTCAAGGTGAGAAATGATGCTATAACAGATGCCCCCTAATATATGAGGTCAGAAGGGGTACATGATGGCCGAAATGTATTATGCACATAGAAAAAACTTCGCAAGGACAAGAGAGGACTTCACCAGATTTCAGCCTGCCAAAAACCAATGAAAGAAACCAGAGAGTCAACTCATGCTGAGGCGGGCATACCCATGCTCAGTCAAAAAATACATCAGATAGAAAGTACTGAATAGATCCAACATGTATACAAGTATAGCTGAACTGAAAATACATAATGAATCATCTGAGCATGGCCCAGAAATACAAGTCTGAATCAATGTCCAAGTATCACATATAAAAAGCTGATCAAAGATGGTGCAACTGGATGTCTGATCAAGTAACTGAATCTCCAAGTACCGGATCATAATACGTGGATCAAACGGTACAATCACGCAACTCGGGAGCCAACATATAGGATGCTGCTGTACTGAACTGCAACATATAAGGGTGGACGGCATCACTGGCAGAAACTGAATGAACTGTCAAAAGTGAACCGAAGAATGTTGATGCAACCCGAGGTCTTCACCGATCACCATGGCACAATTCTACACAATGGGAATAAATGAGCTGAAGTCGACCATGTGAGAAATCGTTGGATTACCGGGCAATGATGTATCCCGTTAACCAACGCGAGACAACCCACCGATAATGATAATGAGTGTCAAGGTGCCCCAGTACAATCTAACAAGTGCGAATGAATGAGTTGAAGTCAAACACTTGAAAGAATCTACCAATCAGGAGGCAATGATGAATCCCCATTGTCGATAGCGAAGAGTCTGCCACTGATGACTGCAAACCCTAAGGTACTGACAAAAAGACTCTAGACCTTATTCCCAGAGCAATGAGTCGGAGTCGATGGAAAAAGATCTGCTGGAAGGAAGGCATTAAGGCATCCCACATCAGTCCAGCGCGAGTGTAACCCGCAGGCCAAGATTTGGAAGGAATCGGATGAAGTAGAGTGATGGAACCAAAACCGAAGTACGTTTTCGACATGCACAAGATGAAGCTAGCACATGGAAGAAACCCTCTGAACCAACCAATAATGAAAGCTGACACAGAGGCGAGAAATCCACCGATAGGGTCAAATGGAAATCAAGGTACTGCACGAATCCCAAGTGTGATAATGTGTGCTAACGTCGAACATAGGGGAAACCACTCAGTCAAAGACCCATGATGATGATCAAATGCTGAGCACGAGGTCACCTATCAATGATGGAAATAGGCCCAAGGTGCGGCTCTAGGTTTTCTCTCAGAGCAATGTGTCGTAGTCGATAAGAGACAAACCCGCTGGCAAGAAGTCAATGGGGACCTTCTCAAACCAGCACGAGCAGAAGACCAAAACATATGATGTGATAGAACATGATACTGACAAGACCGGGAAGGCCGACTGAATAATGAGTCAAGAGACACCGCAGAATGGCCGACTCAGGCTAGACTTCCCTTGAACAAAAGCACGACTTTGTGATGACCATGGCAGTAAAAAGTGACACTGTATAAGTCTGTCTTGCAGGAGGCAAAACAAACTCTCCATATGATTGGAAGAGATAACCAACCGGGGGAGAATTGACAAGTGAAACATGGTAAAGGCTGAACCTAGGTCAAAACTAGAACCATCCCAAATGAAGGAAATATATATAAGTATATGTGCTTTGTTCAAGGGCGACAAACTGACTCTATACTGCCATCAAAATAACGAAGATACATCTCGTTCCCGCTCTTTTTGTTATATTTGATTTTTTTGTCTTTTTCATATAATAAGCCTGAAAAAGAATAAAAGAATGCTATGGTACAATGGATAGAACGAGTATCAAGAAAACAGATGCACTAGTTCCTGGGATTGGAACAATCCTATGCTCAATGCAAGGTGGCGAAAACTGGTTAGTGATACTCAGAGGAACGTTCCATCCATGGGTACAAAGGTGTCAAGTCGTGATAGCTAAGTGCATGCAATGGTTAACTTGTACATAAAGTCAAGGTCAAAAGTTGGCTTAAACATCGAGTCCAAATGAAGTCGGCTAAAGGCCAGGATAAACAAGTAGCCAATATGCAATGCAGTAATACAACTTAAATGACACCAGGGAGCCTCTAGGGTATAAGCCAGAAAAATGATAAGTGATGAAGAAGAAGAATAAAGCTTCAACACATAAGACATGGCGGGACTAAAGAGGACTCCCGAGCCTACATAAAAAGCAGCATGGGCAACAAGTGATAGCGAGGAACTAACTAGGAAGCCCATGTAAAGGAAGGCTCTACCATCAAGTCATGATTAAATAATCGGCGAGTGAAAAGGGTGTAATACTCATGACCTGATGGGATCGACCCTAAGGCAAGTGATCAGTATGGAGGCTAGAATGCAAGATGCAATGGAAAGTGATTCCCTAACCTATATGCCAGTGAAGATCATATACCTGCTGTGAAGAGTCGGAAAACATGGATCAAAAACCGGGAAAAATCTCAAAATCATCAAAATGTACCTGAAAACATACCAAACTGGGCACTTCCAAGCAATCGAGTTATACATCATAAGATAGATCAAAAAAATAAGCATAAGGAAATTTTGCGAAAATTTTCAATTTTTTAGCCATAAATAGACAAATTACCTCTCATTTGGTTCATTATTACATAGCTGATTTGGAAAAAGTGCTCTGGAGCTAAGAACTTCTTTCGTCAAATCAGGAACAACCAACCGTCGGAATTCAGCGAAACTTCAGGTAGGCTCCTTAATCATCCTGTTTATTCATTTTGTCCGTTTGAAAATTAAAATTAAGTGATTTTTTGCTTTAAAACCCTTGCTAAAAATTGCGTATCTGCACATACGCGGGTTTAATGAAGGCAAGTCGCGTATACACGCGACTGTGCACAGGGAAAGTAGCGTATGCGCAGGTCCGAAACTTAAAAAGCGTTTCTAATGCAAATTTTGATGAAATTTCTTAGGATGACCATCTCATGGAGGGAACGTGAGCACAGCGCAATAGACCAAGAGGTCATGCAGGATCGCGCAGCACAAAATATCCTCCGAAACTGTGGATTGTTCAAATTCTTTAAAATGCCCAATATGAAAAGCAATGTGCGATTGCTAGAAATGCTCGTAAATTACTGGGAACCAGATCAGGATTGCTTCATAATTGATCAGATGCCACTACGCATAGAAGTGGAGGATATATATTTCATCACTGGACTCTCCAGGAGGGGAGAACCAGTGGACTTGCACGGAAAGCCCTTGGGAGGGTTGACCGTGGAAGATTATGTCCACCTATATTGCGTAGATAATTCCAAAAAGGTTGGAACACAGATTGCAATTAGAGATATCAGGGATTTGCACATGAAAATCCTCCTGTTTACCATCAGCAGAGTGGCAGGATCTGCCTCACTACATCAGGCGTCCAGGACGCAAATGAGCATAGCTATAGAGTGCTTGGTTCATGTGTACGATTGGTGCACAGCCCTGCTATTGAACATGAAACAACAGCTGACCTCCATTCGCCAAGCAAAGACTAAACACTTTGGCTATGGGACCATTTTGACAACATTCTTCTTTGAGAGGACTCCAGCTTTGAGACCCAGAGTGATCTTGACTATCAGCAGCCCGCGGGACCCAAGAATCGCCCGTTGGGCAGACATGATGAAGAGACTGGGGGGCAGCGAAGTACCCCGAACCACATGGGACGATGAGTTCTTCCTGTGGTGGGGAGAACATATCATCGCAGTGGATGACTATCCCTATGCTGGGATGGATTTCCGAGGAGATCCAGATCTAGTACTTCCACCTGGCAAAGCATGGGGAGCAGTCGGTAAGTTTTGCAAAATTTTTTGACTTATATGATTTTTTTTTTGGATTTTTTCAAATATGTATGAAAAAATGAAAAAACAAACATGTTTTTGATTGGATTCATAATGACTGACAATGAAAAATGATCATGTTTCAGATGTTGGACTAGTTCGACCTGAGGGTCTCCCACGCCATAAGCGTCGCAGGGGCGAGGCAGAGACAGTGGACTCAGACAGGACACTCCAGGCCGTGCAGAGAAAATTGGAGGGATTGACCTGCCAAATCCCTATGGCTGTCGTGGAGGACTTGCCTGAATCCATCCAGAGACGGGTAGTTGGAGTACCCCGAGACTGGGTTAGATTATTCCGCCGTGTGGCCACTGCAGTTACGTTCTATAGGAACACGACTGCTAGACAGGGACCTCAGGAGTAGACATATTTTATATATTAGATGACTGTATAGTTTTGAGACTGAACATGATGGGGCATAAGCCCAAATTTTGTACGAGATTATGGATCCAAATTTTGTAAAGTTTTTGACACTCCGATGATATATATACAGCGATATTTGATGTGATGTGATAAATGTATCAAATGTATGATGTTTTTGATGATTAAAAATTTATTGAATTGAATGATTAATATGCCAATCCAATGCTTGATTAGCTAATGAGTCAGCAAACCAATTGTCAGCTCGAGGAATATGAATGAATGTTAAAAATTGAAATGACCTTTGTAACAAACGTACCCTCAAAAACAATCGTAATAAAAAAGGATCTCGTACCCGATACGTGTTGTTCAACTGCGACACCACCAGCTGGGAGTCCAAGAAAACTACCAACGAATCAACACCCAAAGATATTGCCTCCGAGAGTAGATGAACCACTGCAGTGTATTCTGCTACATTATTGGAAGCAGGACCAATGTAGACTGCTCTTGACACTAACAGCTGACCGGATGGATAGTGAAGCACCCAAGCCGCTGAAGCTAAGTTCCGGGTGTGTCTACTAGCACCATCGGTGAAACCAAAATGACTCATGACATCCAACACAACCTACCAAAGCAGATCAAAAACATCACCAACTCATCAAAAATCGAAAATCAATCAGATATGTACAAAGAAAAAACTACAAATATATACAAAAGCAAGATGCTAGGCCAAAGCCCAGGCATAATACTTTTTAAGATAGAGCCCATTTCAGGGCTCCGGCAACTCGTTCCCTTCGAAGTAAACCAAGGTATAAGCTCCTTTCTTAAGGACTTTTTTAACGATATAGGGGCCATACCACATCTATTTAAATTTTCCTGCCCCCAAGGCATCTTTTTCTTGGGCATAGACCAAAACAAGGTCACCTTCGGAAAAGACCCTAGGCTTAACCGCCTTATCGTACTGAACTTTGACTCGGTTTTTATGCGCTTCATTCATCGTGGCGGCATCTCGATGCTGCTCATCAAGATGTTCCAGATGAAGAAGCCGCTCTGCCAGACTAGAAGTGTCAGGAAGAAGCTCAACAGCTAATTTAAGGGAAGGAATCTCGCATTCAATGGGGAATACGGATTCCACCCCGTGGACTAACTGAAACGGAGTAAAGCCAATTAAGAAGGCTTAATCGATCTCGTATGCCCAAGTTCAAGACATAGCATGCCATTGGATCTATGTTTTATCAATTGTCCTTTGAAGAATTGTCTTCAAGGATTTATTCACTTCTGCCCACCTCCGTCTCATTGGCCCGAGGACATGGAGATGAATACCTCAGGAAACCCAATTAAAGAGCCAACTCTACTCATCATACTATTCTCAAAATTAGTGCTATGGCTTGACACCCTCTCCAAATACCCAACGAGAAATAACTTGGTTGAAAAGGAACAAAGCTGCAGTCTCACCATCGTTCCCAAAAGTAGGCATAGCCTCGACCCACTTCGTAAAGTAGTCTACTGCTACGATAATGTACTTGTGACCTTTTTCCGAAGGCGGGTTACAAGTAGTATAATCCACACCTCACTTTGTAAAGGGTCCGACAGTAAGGACTGGAAAAAGCGGAGCTGGATGAGCGCGCATTTTTCGAGTATAAACCTGACAAGGATGACACTTTTTGACCGATTCAATACAATCTTTGAAAATCGAGGGCCAAAAGTATCCTGCACGCAAAATCTTTTGAGCTGTAGCAAGCCCAGATAAATGACCCCCACAAGCTCCACTGTGAGAATCATTGAGCACAGCCTCGGCTTCTTCGAAAGTTAAGCAGCGTCTTAGGATTGAATCAACCCCTCGACGGTACAAAGCATCACCAATAATCAGATAATTCTTGGCTAAGTGACGCAGCTTACGACGCTCATCTTTCGAAAAAGAAGAGGGAAACTTCGCAGTCTGGAGATACACAATGATATCCCCATACCAAGGATCTTGTGGAGAGATTAGAAATAAGTGTTCGTCTGGAAAGGACTCATCATAGATCATCTCCTCTCCACAAGGCAACTCGGAGATCAATTCCGCAAAGACTAATGACTTCTTGGATTTGGCAGACATGAACTCGAGATCAAATTCTTGTAAAATCACAATCCATCTATTATATTTGCCCCCAATCACTCACCTGCTGAGGACAAACTGAAATGGATTGGCAGCTGCCAAGACATAAGTTTTGCGAAGAATAATGTAATGTCGGAGTCGCTGCACAACATGGACTGCTGCTAAGGCTAATTTTTCTATCGGGGTGTATCGAAGTTCAGGTCCTACCAGTCCTCGACTAAGGTAGTAAATAACATGCTCAATAAGAGCATCATCCTCCTGAACCAGAACCATACCAATGTTAGATTTTGCTGTAGCCAGATACAAAAGAAAATCTCTGCTATAATCGGGTGGACTCAGTAAAGGAGCAGAGGTCAATGCCTTTTTCAAGGCATCGAATGAGCGTTGAGCGTAGTCGTCCCAAAGAAAAGGAACTCCTTTCTTCAACAGCCTCATATATCCCTTTGTAATCTCAGCATAGTTAACGATAAACCTCCGAAGAAAGTTAGACTTCCCTTGGAGACTTTGAAGTTGACGGATTGAAGACGGGGGAGGCAACCGAAGTATTGCCTCAACCTTGAAGGGATCTACCCTTATCCCTTCACTAGACACGATAAATCCCACCAGCCGACCGGATGTTACCGCGAAAACGCACTTGTTCGGATTCAAACGAATTTTATAAAAACGACATCTTTCAAATATTTGCCGGAGGTGACCTGGATGATCCATCCTCTTTCGAGAATGAGCAGCTAAATCATCTAAGTATGCCTCAATAATCTTCTTGATGTCATGGAAGGCGTAAGACATGGCCCGCTGAAAGGTAGCCCCAGCGTTTTTAAGACCAAAAAGCATTTTCTTATATGCAAACGTACCCCAGGGACAAATAAATGCGGTCTTATGTTGATCTTCTGGACGGATAGTAATTTGATTATAACCAGAGAAACCGTCCATGAAGGAGAAAATCTCGTTACCGGCACACTCGTCAATAATATGATCAATGAAAGGTGTGGGGTAATTATCTTTAGGACACGCCTTATTCAGGTCTCTGAAATCGATGCACACTCGAATCGTTCCTTGATTTTTATCTACCGGAACGGGGTTTGAAACCCATTCAGTCAGAGGAACTGGGAAAATGAATCCCGCCTTAAGCAGCTTTTAAACTTCAGCTTTGATAGCTGCTGCCTTCCTAGGATTAACCGGACGAAGTTTTTGCCTGACCGGCTTAGCGTTTTCATACGTCTTGATCTCATGCTTGACGATAGATGGGTCTATGCCAGGCATTTCCTCATAAGACCAAGCAAAAACATCCCTATACTCTTTGAAGAGCTCGGTATAGATTTGAACCTCTTCACGGGAACATTCAGCTCCAATGAAGACATTCTCGATAATGTTGGGATCCCTGGAAATGTTCACCGGGATAGTAGGAGAGATCACAGCCATGTTCCCTTCAGCATAAACCTGTGTTGGTGCCAAAGGGTTCAAGACTGGGTGAACAGAACCAGGAGACTGAGGACTTGGAAAACCTGTTTCGACTTCGCTCAAGTCAGGTAGGAAGTAAGACCGATGATGCAAATCATCCCACGGTCTATCTATACCTGTCATCCCTTCCAGGATGGCCTCTTCAGATGGAAGAGTGGTATCTAGACAATCCTGGGCAGCAGAAGAAGTAAGCGTCCAAGCCGGAGCCACATCACCATCCAACTCTTCCGGTGAAAGAGGAGCTGGATCAGACTCTGCAGTGTCAACAATAGACTGATATGCAATCTCAGCTGCAGAAATCGGAAATGCCATACCACCCACTTGACCTTCCGCCAATGTGGCAGTAGGGGAAGGTAAGGTCCAAGGGTCCGAAAAATAATGAGTTCGAAAGAACACTCTTTGAAGAGGAGCCTTGGAGGATGAAATAGCATTAATATGAACCTTAGGAGGAGGAAGATCAAAAGTTCCCATCAAGGAAGAATACATTCCAACTCCTAGATTCTCAACAGGCGCCTTAGTATTATCCAACTTAGGAACAGATGAGTCAGAAGGCGCATCCAGGTCTACAGGAGGACAATCCAGTTGATCCACTGTGACAATCTTCCCTTCGTGGGGAAAACATACAATTCGAAATAGTGAGGATGTAATAGCATCCATCTCATATATCCAGTTCCTCCCCAACAGAAGGTTGTAGTCCAAGGCTGCATCCACTACCTCAACCTCTATGTCAACGGTTTTGCCCCCAACATAGATGGGCAAAGCCGGGACAATACCATGGGGTCTGTGAGAATGACCATCGAATGCAGTAAGAACAGTGCTAGATGGAACAGCTTTGGGAGATCCAAATGTCTTCCAGCATGCGAGAGACATCACGTAGGTAGAAGCACCCTCATCAACAACCGTTCGAAAGATATTGGTCTTTCGATACGACGATCTAATGTGAAATGCCATGTGATGAGGAAGTCTCTTCTTAAAATTAGTCATATCAAAAGTGATCAGAAGAGAATTTTTCGGATCTACAGCCCCAATGGCAGTGAGCAAAGCACTGCGCTGAGCCGGACAAAACTGGAGTACCTCTAAAGCTGACATAGCACAAGGACTTTGCGCCAGATCTTCTACACTCGAGTAGTTCTGGGCAGCCCTCGCGTTCAGATTAATCGTTGACCGCTTAGAAGATGCTTTTGGCATCCGAGGCATAGACTCAACAGTTGGCTTCGTAATGTGAAGCGGCTCAGTAGCATCAGGAACTTCCTTAGCTTTCGAAGATTCCTCTCCGCCATAATCACGGGATCTCGTAGCGATATCCGCGTGAGCACTCATCATAAAGATGTTCGATGGAATTTCCCCTTCCTGGGCACCTCTAGAGGAAGCCCCAGGATTTTGGTTTGCGCCAACAACTAATTGCTGCCCTTGGGCAAAAGGGTTTGTTAGCACAACCTGGGAACTAGAAGAACCCTGCTGGGATAACAAGCACTGAGCATCCTGAATTTTAGGGAAAAGGTGTGTGAGATGGTCTCCAGTACAAAGCTTGCATGGAAACTTCACTTTATTTTTCTCCTTTTGACCCTCACCAACATGCTCGTTGGTTTTATTTGCATTGCCCTTCCCGTTCTTACCCTTCTTCTTGTTATTTCGTCCCTTCTTCTTCCCATCAGATTGTTGATTTCCTTTGGGATCTGAAGCTTGGACAACATTTATGGACAAAGACTGGGAAGGTGATGAATCAGCAGGCACAGCCTGACCAGAAGGAGCAGATTGTAAAGACAACTGCTGCAGTTGATTAAGCAGGCTGGCTGCACTACTACTGACCGATCCGACAAGTCCGTCACCATGCGGACCAGGTTTAGGTTTCGAAAAATCCAATTTGGAGCGAGGAGCATTGGGTAAGTACTTATAAAGTACCCCAGACTGAGAATAGATCAATTCTAACTGCTGGGCCCTAAAAATGGCCTGCTCCTCAGAAAATACCCCAGATAGGGATACATCCTTTGAAATATCTGACTGCAGTGATTTCGTAAACCACTCGAGAAGGAACTCACCTGGAATATGAGCTTTAATAAGCCTCTTCCTTCTCCTCCATTCCTGAATGTGATCAGAAATGTGAGTTGCCTCATCCTGCTTAAAATTAGCCAGGAGTTTGGTCCCAGCCTCATATCTGACAGGCAACTGAAAATGGTTTAGAAATGTGACAGCCAGTTCCCCAAATGTGGCGAAACTTCCCCCAGTGAGCTCGATATACCATTTGGCAGCATTCCCAGTTAGGGTGCGTTGAAATAATCTCAACCTAATCGAGTCATCGATCAGGGAGTTCGAAGAGCACCATAAGTGGAAAGTGGTAATGTGGTCTGCCGGATCCTCTCCACTCTTGCCTTCAAACTTAGGAATGTCTGAAGGAAGTTTGGTTGGGACCGGAGGCCACCCCGGACTATAACGGATCGGGTCATTAGTCAACTTCGACAAATCTGGCAAGTTTAACGTTGCCAGAAACGGTAAGCGAGGCGGAGCCTGAGAATTCCATCCTTGCGGGGATGGATTCCCAACATTCTGAAAAGAATAGCCTGGATTTGATAAGGCACCAGGCTGCCAGAAAGGACTTGTAGAAAACGGAGAAGAACCTCCTCCCCACGCCGAGTTACCAAAGCCCAGACCAATTCCCCTCGCTGAAGTATTGATTGAAGAGGAGAGCCCCTGATAGGGGTTCCAAGCGTTAGACAGAGGAGAAAAGGACTGATATGCACTCGACGAAGGGAAAGAAGCATTCCCTTGATGACTTGTGAAGAACTGGTTCCCTGCCCCAGCCGTAGTAAACACAGGATTCCATCTCGTAAAAGTAGTCGAACTCTGCCCCCCAGACCAAGGGTTGAAACTCTGGGTCTGGGACGTAAATGGAAACGACCCTAAAGAAGGATTGGAACTAGGAATGTGCCCAGTCCCAAAGGGGAAACCCTGAAACGAAGCTGATCCACTAGCCATGTTAGACATGGGGGTAGATCCAGCTGAAGCAGCAGAAAAGGTAAAAGAGGGACTTCCACTAATGGACATCCCTAAACAAAAGGGACCAGAATGGGAAGCATGTGCTTGGGTGAACCCAGAGCCAAACACAGCAGCACTAGAAGCAATCGAAGATGAAGCAATATTGCCCCCTGCTTCGACAGAAGCAGGAGTCTGAATGCCTGCAGCACTCACGGTAGAAGCCGCGTTCCCAGTCGTGGCCATCGAAAGATAAGAATGATATGGAAGATCCGGCGGTCTCTCAGACTCCGGTCCGATGTACTGAAGAACAAACGGATGATCAGGAGGAAGAGGAGATGGACCTGTAGCAGGAGGCTCACGTACGTCTTCAATTTGAAAATCTCCTTCCTGAGGAAACAAAACTCGTGAGGTGAGCGGAACGCTCCTCTCGGGATCGACACCAGAATCAGCTACGAAACCTTCATACCTTGGTGGAGGATCTCTCTCCACAGCGTCAGACTCCACAGGGTGGTAACCACCTGCTAAATCGCTCCTACGCCTTCTCGAAGAAGGCTCTGCACTCTCGGGAGATAACCCCCGAATTCTCCTCGAACGTCGAGGCGCTTGATCAGCCACTTTTATAGATTTATTATATTAGACTCAAAAAAGTGAAAAGCTAGGCAAGCTAGGAGCAAAGAGCACTCACTAAAATAAAATCCCTGAGAAACAGCAAGCAAACAGCCTCCAAGTATTTCCGCTCCGGGTGATGAGGACCAGACACCAAAATACAAGAAAGCGAAGTATAGGGCCTTCCGAAAGCAGTCTGGGATGATTAGGGCCCAGAACAACTAGCGAAGGTATCAGAAACAGTTACGCCGACCTCCTAACGACATCCTTTGCCGGCTCAAGCACCCAAGCTTCGTAAGGGCACCCCCCAGAAGTACTGCTGAAAGTGATGCGACGTCTGCCTCAGGTACCACGGGTATTCCCCCCCGCAGTCACCTGTGTGGAACCTAGGAGTGGCAACTATGGGCACCAATCCGTATCAGAAGCTGGGCGGAACGGTCTTGAGGTCAGATTCAGCTAATCGGAGGGGGGGTATCCCTCTTCTCAACCTTCACTTCCCCTCGCGCTTGAATCTCGGATGAGAGCTTTCCCAGTCCACCTCACGGAATTGGATTTCGCTCAATTAATCAACTTCTATGTTTGTTTGAGCGGCCTTGGAGAGTTAATTCTCCACTCACCTATTCCAAGGCCCTACAACCTAGCTAGTTGGTGATTGACACTTAGAAAAACTTGCTAGTTTGATTTTAGATTAAATCGCTTATTTTAAGGGCTGTTATATTAAGTCAAAAGGATATGGAGATGAAACGTATGGTGTTTTTGATGCAAAAGAAATTAATAAAAACTTAACTACATGCACATGCAGTTATTTGTCTTTTGATGAAAAGTAATCTCTATACAGGTTCTACGAGACTAAAATTTGTATTTTTCTTTTCAAAAAGCAAACCCACACTCACAAAAACTAAGAAGCTAACTAAATGATTATATGCACCTAATGAAAATCACTACAAGCATGTAAATCCTAAGATGCAAATTTCTCTTAAAACAGAGTGAAATTTCCCAAAAATCTCCTTCAGTTTTAACTCTTCTTTTGTTGTCCAATAAGTTAATTCTTGAAATCAAGAACTCTTAAAATAAGGACACCAAAACACTTAACAACAAGAAGAAGAAATCAAATGACAACTCCTCCTCAAAATCAAGCCTAAAACTAAAGAAAGAAACTTCACAAAAGCTTCAAAAGTTGTAGCAAACGAAAAATGAAAATGCAACAAAAAAAGAAACTAACAAGTCAAAATGTTTTTTAAGCCTTTGAAATGCAAAAACAAAAAGCAAAGCAAATGTTTTTTTTTGAGCTTTTTTGTTTTATAGAGAAAGAGCTCGAAAAGACCAAGCACAACTATCAAAATCCAAACCAAAACAGGACCGAATTTGAAGCACAAACTTCAACAATGCTCCCAAACCTTATAAAGCTAACTCGTAGCAAGATCAATAAGAGCAAAAGAAGACCAAAAACTCAGCCACTTAGTCTAGACAAATAGTGCAAAACTCGTTGCAAACAAAGACTCCAAAGAAGCAAGAAAAGCCCTTCAAAAGTTGCAACAAACCCCTAGCCTATGGAACTCAAGAAAACCAATCGAAAACAAGGCAAAAATCGCAATGCGAAACACAACACAAAGATAGGAGCGAGTCAGTGAGCAGAAGATCTCTGTTCTGATAAAGCAGAACAGCCAAGAATGCTCAGAAAGCGATCTTGGAACTCAATCCAGAAGTGCCAGCACCAGCAACAACACTTGGCCAAAAAGACTAGTTTTCACTCAAACGAAAGAGAGAAAAGACATGAAACCACTTCCTTCACACTCCAGTAAGTACAGAGACACTGTAGAAACAGGCCTCCACAGCCAGAAAGGACCAAAAATTCAATAAACCCAAAAATTCAAAATTTGCCTAGGTATATGCTACTTCACAGCTATGCAACCAGCGTGTATACGCGTCTGTGCTAAGGGAAACTCGCGTATACGCGGGTTCCTTTATACAAACCTGCGTGTATACGCGACTGTGTGCAGACAAAAGTGCGTATACAAAGGAAAATAATGAAAAAACAAAAGGGACAAGCCTGGAAAAGACACCAGGACTTCAGACTGACTGCAAGAAAGCAAACTGGACTGCAAATGAAAGATAAAACTGTCGGCAACCTACCAAACAGCTGAAACAACCCAACAGGATAATCACAAGAATGTGATCCCCAGCAGAGTCGCCAGTTCTGTTTCGGGGAAATATCACCCTAGAGGTTGGTTGGGATACAACCTCCACAGAGCAGGGGCATGCTACTTAACAGAGACACACAACCATGCACGTTCAGAAAAACTAAATAGAGCAGAATGAGAGAGTTACCCGTAGGTCCTACGGTTGAAGTAGATCCACGTGGGGTCCAAACCCCCTGCAACCGTCCTTCCTCCTTAACCTGAAATACAAGAAGAAACCAGCATAAAGGACAAGTTGTACAACATATATCTACTCTAAATGTTAGTGAGATTCATATAAAACATTAAATAAATCATAATGAATGCTTGTATAACAAATATTCTCATACATATAAGCATACACTAACACGTTTATTTCGGGAACAGCATGGTACTTCTGTATTATAAATAGCATGTACAAAAGTAACACGTGGAGAGATCACTTGATCCTTCCAAGGCCTTCGCAGACCGTCGTCCGGATCCGTCCAGCCCTTGCCTCACTAAGACTCCTTCCAAACTGGTGCATACGAGATAACATATAAAGGGATGTGTATCTCAAGGAAACAAGGGTTTCCTACAATGAACTGGGAAAGTGCAGGAGGCACGGGGAATCAGACTTGGATAGGGAATACCAACAAAGTATAATATCAATAATTCTCTCTCTCCCTTAGGCCATACACATGAGGGCTTTTTATAGTCCCTCCAAGTAGTTTCAGCAGTTGGAAACAGTTGGCCACGGGCTGGGGTGGTTGAACTACCTGAGTAACCATCAACCCAGCGTGAAATTAGGGATTTTTTATAGATTTTTTAATCATTTTAATGGCATACGTGGAAAATTCTAGTTGGACTCGCGTATATACGCGGAAAATCACGGGCATAGTCGCGTATGGGGGATTTTACACTGTTTTTAAGTGAATTTGTCCAAGTCTGTAGGAATGGGTGCCCAAAAGCCATAAAGCAATCATGAATCATGTCAAGGTGAGAAATGATGCTATAACATGGAGTTGACGGATTTGCGATTGATCTACTGGATTGGCCGCTATCGGCGCCATAAGATTGCACAGTGAAATGGGTAACTATTGCTCCACAAGAGGTAAAAAGTGAAAAGTAATTATTTTTACCATTTTTGGCATTTTATAACTTTTTCACAACCCTAATTAGGTTTTAAGGCATGTTTTTCGATTATTTTACTATATTATTTTTGAGAAATGGGTTTTACGCATGTCTCTTGTACAACAACAGGTTTTTCATGCGACAATGATGAAGTAACGAGTTATATTTTACACTTTTTTGGACTCGGTAAAAACACGAAAAATTCACTACTCGAGTCATCTTTCAGCTCTTTTCTGACTCTCTAAAATTGAAAAAATTGCCGAGATTCTTGTCGTTTTGAACTCGTTAAATGGCTGCGAAACGATATCTAACCAGTATACGTTTAACCCTTTTTCGGGTTGGAATGAATTATTTACGAAAAAGGAATACCTTAGCCTATCGCTACTAAGAGGTTCTCTCAGACACAATTTTATACCTTTTCAGATCTGTGAGACTACCTACGAAAAGGGACTGCTGGAGTTTTCTTTTCTCCCTTCTTTTCAAACTCTCTAAAACATGAAAAGATGCCGAGTTATTCCTTTGTTAGACTCGATAAAACCTAATGACATCAGACTTTGTCACCATGACGTTATTCGAGTTCCTCCTTCCTAGGGCTCGTAAAATGTACTAGGTTGGATTTGTTTGAAGGAAAAAATTACAGTGCACTCATATGCTATCCCCTTCAAGCTTGTTTTAAAAAAATAATTGGGGTACTCGCCAGAAATGGTAGGGGAAAATGGAACCACGTTTTAGTTATGTTGTCAGTATGCCGCTCTTGAACATGGCACTTGTCTGCATTTGTGTCGGGTTGGGGACATCTCATTTCGTCATTTTTTCCTTCATGGGTTTGGGTAATCTCTTTTGACCTCTCATTTTCTCTTTGCCATGTCATCATGACCTAAGATCCTTTGATGTCAAATACTGCCAAATCCAGTGTCGTGCTCTTGATATGTTCAAGAGAAGTTTGCCTTTGCAGTTGTCAACCTTCCTCTGATCTCTTGTTGGTCCTGATCCAGTTTCATCATGTTCCTCTGTCTCGTGTTGATGATATGGGAAACATTATGGCCCTCCTTCGACCAGGTCACTTCCTTTCGACTTCAGCTCATTATCCAAGAATTAGATCTAGAGAATCCCTTTTGGTACCTTGGAGCTTGCATGCCTCAATGGCAGGTTTTTCGCATTCGACGCAAGGTTCACATCATTGGCCTTCGATCGAGTGATTCTGCGGATGTTCGACGTCAGATCATTCTTCAAATTTCGTAGATTGTACCTTTTGTACCTTGAGGGCCATCGTCATCATTGGTGGTTTCTTTCATGTCTGTTAACATCTTTCATCATTGGCTGGTAATCAAATGATTTTCTTGCATGTTCGTCTTCAACTCATATATTCGCATGCTCAAAATTGTACTTGTTCGGATTGAGATGGAGTGCAAGACCTTGGGTTTTGTCTGATAAACCTCAGGCTGCGGATTTTTGTGGATTATTATGACTTATTGCATGAATCTCTTGATTGGATGGCTACGACCATACCTGAGTCTATTTATTGATCCTTCCTGTTGGATGGCTGTGTCCATACCTCATATCTCAGTTTTTATATACTCTATTATGGATGGCTGCGCCCATGCCACATGATTCATGTATGATAGATATTAGTTGTATTTGTAATTTTAGGTCTTCCAAAAACGGTATTTGGTTTGAACGCGTTCTCATAAAGCATTTCACCCCTCCCTCTCTCTTGGACTTCATGCTTTAGGGGGCATCTGTTACACAGCATTTTGTCACTATCCCTGCAATCCCCAAATTGCACATTGGAGCGTCATTTTTGTGACCAATAAGTAGTTTCATGCTTTGAAAATACCATCCTTGCTTCCCTTTTGATGAAAACAACATTCTTCTTGTTGACATTTCCCTAAGTAGAGCTGTGAAAATCTCTAATTTTTCCTTGGCGTGAGTAGCTCGTTACACCCTTGCGTCGACTGGGAAATTTAACACTGAGCCTATGCCACTTGGTGCTCTGTGCCAGTTAGACACCTGAGCCAAGCTGTTTATGGAATTAAAAAAAAAAAAAAGGTGGAGGTTCCATTCCAACCACCTCGGGGATGAGTCATTGGGAGTGGTTGAACTGAAACAACCACAGAATCCTTCCTTTAGTTAGTAGTTTCCACCTCCCTTGGAACTCTCCTAAAGGATAGGACTCCCTCCCACCTTTGTAGGGATCCGAACCTCCTCCCTTTCCTCTATATAAGAAACTATCTCTTTTAGTAGAAGCTAGCTGAACGACTGAATAACTAAACTAGGAGAATTATACTATAGCTAGGCTGCTAGAGAAGATAAAGTAAGAAAGATTGTGTTGAGAGAGCTCGAGTCGATGACTTCTAAGAGAGCTTGAGTTCGAATTCCCTGACCAACATTTGAGACGTGCTTTGTCTGAACCCCGCTGGAGGAGACTGCGACGTTAAAGCATCGGTTGTACTCTTCCTTCTACTCATTAATATACATGAATATTGTTTGGTTCCACTATTGTGTTATGATGTTTATTTGATGTGATATGTTTAGCCCTCTTTGACTGGCTAATAGTTGTGAGTGAAACTATTCTATCGTATGTTGTTCTTTCTTTTTATCCTATGTGCAGGTATCTAAGCATGACAGCGAACAGATTGTGATTTTCCAAGGTAGGATCGAGAGGCCACTACTCTTTCTGCAACATCGACAGCATTGGATTCAAGGTAGTTCAATCTACCATGTCTTTTGTTCATTCATTAACTAGGAAGAAACACTTTAGCATGTCCTTTTGTTACTAGACCCACCCTAGGGCTAGAGGGATCGTCTCTGTCCACAGAGAGGATTTACCTTCATAACAGAGGATCATCAGTGATTCCCTTCCTTGCTACCTGACGCAGTTTGGTATAATATTTCGATCGGGTAGCAATAGAGACAGGTGCAAGACCATTCATCATGAAAACCTGAGAGCCAAATGGGGCGGAGGACTGAGGTTGCTCCAACAACTAAGTTTGTTGTGATGGGAATGGTTCTTTAAGAACAACCAGAGTGCCTTAGGTGCCCTTGAGTAGTCGACTCACCTTGGCCTATCGTGGACAATCCTTGTCATAATGCTCTTCGTCTCAAATTAGACAAGGGTACTTCAGTTTGTGTTTGGAACCATCGTCAGCATTAGATTTCAGATAATCCTGTTTCGGGGTATCAGCTTTGACTTTACCTTTACCCTTCTTCTTACCCTTCGAAGTTTTATCTGCCGGATTGCATTGGATGACATTCACTTCCGCGGTTTTACCAGAATTCGGAGGTGGCTGAGAAGCAATATCAATGGAAGGAGTAGACTTTTTCTTCGTAGGATTTGGAGAAGACTTTCAAGAAGTTTGGGACACAGAACCAATGATACCATCGACAGATGGTGTCGTCGGTGCTTTGGTAGTTCCATGTCGCGGAGCATCAGGAAATTCATACGATGTGCCAGAATGAGAGTACACAAGATCAAGGTACTGGGCATGTGCGATGGCTTGTTCCTCTATAACACATGCCCTCATAGCAATGTCCTTAGCAATCAGACTGATAAAAGAGGTAGTGAACCAATCAGTTAGAAGCTGATCAGGAATCACAAACTTGATCAAACGATGATGCCACCTCCATTCATGAATACAATCGGAGATATGAGTAGCCCGATCCTGTTTCAAGGATGTGAGGAGGTGCGTCCCAATTTCATAGCGAACTGGTAATTGGAAGTGCGTGAGAAATTCCGTAGAAAGAGAGTTGAAATCTTGGAAAATGTCGCGCAAGAGTTCAATGTACCACTTTGTAGTGGCACCAGTGATAGGCCTTTGGAAAAGACGTAGCTGAATTAAATCATCAACCCAAGAGTTAGAGGAGCACCAAAGATGGTAAGTCATAACATGCGCTTGGGGGTCTTCTCCAGACTTGCCTTTAAATTTGGGAAAATTTCCAGGGATTTTAGTTGAAACTAGAGGCCAACACAGATTATGAAGGATAGGATCATTTGTCAACTTCGACACATCGGGAAGTTCCAGCGTAGCGAGAAAAGGTAATTGCGGATTGAAAGGCATTACAGGCCTTTGATAAAGACCAGTATTGGGATTCCAACCAGGTTGGGAGAAATTCTACCCCCATATGTTCTGTCCCGGAGGATTTTTACCATAGGGTTTATAAGCCTGATAATTCTTCCAATACACTGGTTGAGGACTAGGATATTGATTCTGAGCATACCACTGACGTCATGTCTGAGCAACATATGGATTTTGTTGTGGAATGTAAGCAGTGACTTGAGGTGCATTATATACAACCTGAGATTGACCTTGAGAAATATAAGCAGTGCCTTGGTGAGCACTGTATACTACCTCATATTGACCTTGAGGAATGTAAGCGGTTCCCTAAGGCTGCATGGGTTGGCCTTGGGGTGCAGGTTGACCCAGATTCTGAGGTTGATTAGGTTATCCCTACAATTTAGGTTGGCCTGGCTGTTGGGGTTGGACAGGCTGTCCCTACGGTGTAGGTTGGCCTGGTTGTTGAGAGCCACCGGGTTTCCCTTGCAGAGGAAGTTGGCCCGATGGTTGGGATGAGCCAGGTTGTCCCTAAAGACTAGGTTGAACTGGATGAGCAGTGGAGGGTTGAATTTGTTGTAAAAAATTTGGGCCTTGATGAACGTATGGCTGGTATTGTTGCACAAAACGTTGTCCTTGTGATGGATATATTTTCCCCTAATAAATATAAGATACTCCCTGTTGAACATAAGGTTGACCAGCAGGACCATAGGGTTGTCCTTGTTGGACCAAAGGTTGTCCTTTCAGACCATAAGGTTGTCCCTGTAGGTACGTGAACTGATTGGGGTCAATCAGAGGCAAATAGATGAGATTTCCATACTTGTCATAATGGTGTGGAGGATTAACAGGAGCTTGCAGCTACTGAGAACTCTGAGGGGTGTAATTCTGATGCTGAATGGCCAACATGTACTGATCTTATGTCAAACCTTTAGGAATCATATTAGAAGAGACGGGCGCACTACCAGTAGGTTGGACTCCCAAAATGTGAGGTCATGATCCACTCACAGCAGGTCTAACAGGTATCTTGGAAGTGATAGGAATCGACCCACGAACAATAGAAGATGATGAAAATGACTGAGGCATACTAACAACCAGTATGGATGAAGCCACATAGACAGTTGGCTGGACTGTGACAAAGGTAACAGTCGCCTACGTCATGGGAGTCGAGGGTGATTCCCCTGATACGGTGAGAAATGAGCTTCCCAAGGGAGTTGATGTACCTCACCATATCGGGTTCTGATAGAATGATGCAGCACCAGAAATGATCTAGCCCAACGTACGATAATTGACTGGGAGAGATATCGGCTGTGAGGAAGGTTGACCCAAGACATAAGGAAAATTCTTCGGAGGGAGCTAATATTCTCCTGTAGAAACATAAAGCTCTTCACTACTGATGGGACTCAAAGGATCCATGTTAGATGAAGCCATGGTATTTTCAAAAAGGCGATGAGCGATGGCAAGTAAAGATGGTTCTGAAGTAAGAGGAGGAAACTCTTCCTCGTTTCCAAAGCCAACCCAAGCGTCGAGAGGTTTCCAATTGATATCAAATGGCTCCTCAAGAGGAGATCAGGTAGCAAGAGGTAAGATACTTGGAAGAATAGAATGCCAATAATTGATAGGCCTAGTAGGCTGAGGTGCTCTAGAAGAAACTTTAGAAGAGGGATCTCCACTAGGAGGTAATGAAGAGGACGACAAAACTGGTGGTTCCTCCACCGTGACTTTGTCTCAAAAACATGAGAGAACCGATATAACCAATTCGAGTCTTCAAGATCAAAGACTAAGAAATTACTTAAGAACAAGCCAATAAAATATCTTTAATGGGCATGTGATCGTAGAAAATTGATTTATGACAGTGAAACAAAACTCTGCCTTTTCATATTTTAAGTGTCAAGAAATAGGCAAAAGGTGACTCTAGTCACTTTCAGGTTGAACGAGCGCGAAAGGACAAGTGCTCAATGATATTTTCAATTTTAGAGAGTCACGAAAATATCAAAATGACTACTCAGGAAATCTAAGCAAGAGGGTGTACCAAGCTTCCGTGAACTGCAATATACACCTTGGTGATCAAATGAAATATAAATGACCAAGTACTTAACGTATGTGTAGGCAATCTCCCCGAATGATGTGTTCGGTGTATCACAGTTACAGGGCGAAAAACTCGGCTTCCTATGGATAAAGGATTGCAACCTATGAAGGTCTCCCTTTATATACTCGATGGTAAGGGGAGCACAAGTCCGTACAAGTGCTGTCTACTGCTAGATGGTGAACGACAGCTACTAGGTTTAACGATGCCAGAACACGTCACTAGCCTAGACCTCTAAATGTGCGTGTTAGGTTTCAATGCTTTCCTTAGGTTGATTGAATTCATTTTAAAGTTTATCTTGAATTAATGTTGCAATTTCAAGGCCTTACCGATTTTGATGTTGAATTCTTAATGCACAACCATATGCGAAAGAAAATCATTTCAGTTCGATGAATGCTAGCTAAGAGAGGGATAGTAGTTCATAACGAAGCAACAATAAATCGAATACAAGAAGAAATTTTCCTAATGCATATAAGATAACCAAAGCAGAAAATGAAAATCTCTTTCCTTGTTCACTAAAAGCTACTAATGAAAAAGAACGTTTTCATTTTTGAACTAAGAGAAAGAATGAAAATTTTGTCCTTTTAGATTAATGAGAAGTGAAATGCACTACTACACTAAATGACAAAATAGAAACTAGTTTTGAGCAATTCGAATGAAACGATCTAAAAGAAAGAGATCAATCCAACATGAACATCAAACACACTCAAAACAAAGATGCATTCCTTCAAGTAAAAAAGGGCTTTCAAACCAATTTAGTGAGAAATGTAATCTATGCTGAGGGTGATAGATGGAGAGCTAAACGAACATGAAAATGATCATTCAACGACCCAACGACACGTAGAACCGAAATAAAAAAGAAGACAATCAATCAGACAATTGAAAATATAAAGAAGAAATTGAATCAATCTCAACTCAGAAGGTTCAGTGAGGAGGGAGCCAAACAAGCGGCACGAGGCACCTAGAAACCCTAGGATGACAAACTTCATTGATCAGATAAGGGGACAACAAATGAGAAGAATGAGACAAGAGAGTCAAAGCAATTCAAGTGGACCAATTAAAAGATTAAAATCCAACCCAAAGACAAGTGAAACTGACAAAACTCATGGAAAAGGCTAAAATTTTAACCTACAGGATTTGACACATTTTTTAGGATGTAATCTGCGCCAAACAGATGATGGGGCGGCTGTGAAAAAGGAAACAAGCGCCAATCAGCGTGACTGTTCAAGCAACAGTGGCGCCGAGCCAGACAAATAAGGGAAAGACAAAAAGATACTAAGCAATGGTTAGACTTGACACTCTGAGGCTAAATGTGATGGCTGAAAACTGTCAGACATGCATAACAAAGAAGAAAAACAATAAAACGACCAAAGTCGAACAGACAGGACAAACACTAGATGGAAAATGAGAGACGACAAACACACGGATCCCCAATATGGTCGCCAGCTTGTTGTGCAGGTAAATCCCCTCTATGGACAGAGGTGATCCCTCTAGCCCTGGAGTGGGTCTAGCAATAAGGGAACAAGATGGACTTTCAGACTCCTAGCTTATAAATTTAAACGAGTTAGGATAGATGGCTTACCTTGTTCCAATGCTTTTTTTGAAGTTTGCAGCAGTGATCTATTGATATTTGTCTTCACACGTCACGATCCTTCAGTGATAATGTCCATTTACGTACACAAAGATCAAGTGAACAATGACAACATACGAAAACATATTTTCATTTACAGCTATTCGATTGGTCAAGGAGAATAATTTTTTTTGCATAAGATCGAACACAAAATTGGAACCAAAAAACCAGTCATGTATTAATGATAGAGAAAATAAGTTTACAACCTTAATGCCTTGACGTTTCACCCTTCTTCGTCGGGTTCAGTCAAATGCATCTCAAGCATTCGTTGAGGATCAGACTTGGTGAGGCAATGGGCTTAAACTCTCTCTTGACAATGGATTTCTCTATGCCTTATTCTTCACACCAGCTATAGTAAGGACTTTTCAGCTAACTAAAACCATGTGAGAATGATGTATTTATGGGAGAGGAGGAGGTGGTTTGGGATCCCTCATAAGGTGGAAGAGAGGTCCTATCCCTTTGGGGAGTTGCACAAATGTAGGAAACAAGAAGCCAAAGGAAGGATTTCGACGTTATTCAGTCGAAAAAACTATGATGACTCCACTCACGAAGTAGTTAGGAATGGAAACTTTGCTTCTATTTTAAAAAACATTCCAAAAATAGCTCAGTGCAGGGGAGACACTGAGACAGAGCGCCAATGGGCGCGGGGTCCAGTGTTAATGTTGCTATGGGCACGAGGCCATAACTACCTACCAACGCCGACCCAGAAACACATGGTTTTGAGAGTATGCTTGAGGAGTGATCGACAGAAAAAATATTCTTGACATGTGAATGGATGCAATGAAACTTTTAGCAAGGTATGATAATACACAGAAGTCACTAGAATGGTCCTCCAATGTTCGGGACAGGAATTGCAGGTACGGTGACAAGATGTTGTGTAACAATGAATTACAATCAAAACTGCCTAAAAGATGTCATTCTAAAATATAATATGTAATGACTTCTATAGTTGTCGTGGAAAACGACAGCTGTAGTGTAACAACAATTGAGGACAGGTCGACATCCAGAAGTTGACGATATCCAATCAACAATACAAATGTAACAATAGTTTGTAATAGTGGGTCTATAACAATACCTTCATGTAACAACATCATAGCCTAACAGCTCACTGTAACAACACACTTTCAACTACTTCTGTATGCCTCATGCTCTAGCTATTTTGTGCTAAGAATAAAATCTGGAAGGACAACAAAAGACCAGAGAACTTCTTCCAACGTTCATCCTAGTTAGCCAAAAAAAGGAAACGATACATCATAATAATCAATGAAATGACAAGATAATGAAATAAGGTAAAAAAACACTGTTTAAGATATAAAATAAGGGAAGAAGGCAAAGGTAGTCACATGGTTTGAGGTCACAAGGTAAAAATGGGGGAAACATATGTAGGAAATAAGTACAAAAATGGAACCCAACAGTCGTGTAAAGAAGCGAAGGGTAATAAGGGTAAGTTTAAGCACTTAAATGTTAAAAGCGCATACAATGAAGAGTTTCTTTGGGTTTTGAACCGATAACTCACAAGCTTGGCTCCAATGATTATCAAGTGGAAATTGGGATTTTTTTTCTTTATAAAATTGGCATGATAAGGTTGTTGCAGGGCTCTGATAGAGAAGGAAATCAAGTTGGATTGAAGGGAGATGCGACATATAAGTTTGCAATGAGTAGAAGTGGGTTTTAATAGGTTTAAAGAGGTCTTATGAACTATTGTAGAGTGCGGTTTCAATTCAGAGCACACTATATACAAAGTAAATTCTGGGTTTTGGGTAGGCTTAGTCTTAGGCCTGCATCATCTTCTATCAAAGAAGACAGAGATTCTGCGTGCAATGGAAGGAGATACAATTATGTTGAGGATTGGGTAACGCTCTTTAGGAAAAATGGAACAGAGTATGCTCTTGAGGTTGTGTATGCAGATACACTTGCGATTGTAGAAGAAGGAGATGTCATGGAGTAGATCATGATAATATTGATTTGAAGGAGGATGAATGGTGGAACAAGATCATGCATAGATATTGAAGGTGCTATGGTATGTTTTTATTTTTAACTTTATTTTTGAGGATTGTGTTTGCAGATTTCAGGTTGCAGACAAAGAGGGTGTTGGCAGCAAAGACAGCTGAAAGAAGCTGAAACAAAGAATCAGATGTTTTCTCAATTGGAAGAGCATTTGAGCTCTTAAACAGTGGAAGAACCTTGAATAATTCCAACGGAGGTTGGATAAGGAGGACAAGTGAATATTCTCAAAATAAGTGGAAGATGTAGAGCCTAAAAGAGCAAAAGAGTTTGCTCAAAGAATGGTTCTAGAGCAGAGAACCATAGATCAAACTTAAGGAGAAAAGTTTGTTGAGATGTCTATGGCGGGTATGGAAACTTGCTGAAAAGAGAGGCTTAGGTGCAGTCCACAAGTGAACAAGATGAATTTCACAAGGAAGGCGAAGAAAATTAACATTGAAGGTTATTACAGAGGTTCAGAGGAAAGCCACGACAAAAGGAAATATGTTTAGAATCTATCCTTCTATGATCCATCATATAAAATTGTAAAATATCTTTCAGTAATAATCACTTGCAATGGAATGTTCCATTGCATGTGATTATTACCGAAAGATATTTACAAAAGGAAATATGCTAAGGTAAATGGCATGCAGGTGATGAGTCAAGAAGAGTTTGACAAGGAAATTGCTGATATAAAAGCAAGTATGAATGCATTGATGAAGCTGCTAGAAGAACAAGAAGAGGACCAATGGTATGGCTAGATAATGAAGAAGAAGAAAATGAAATGGCCTTCACTACAAAGGAGGCTGGGGAAAAAGGTGTATGCCAGGTTTAAGAAAGAACTCAAGACAACTGAGTATAAATTTTTTGAACAAAATTTGTTCCTGGATGAAGAGGAAACCAAAAATATTGAGAAGGAATTTTTAGACAGTCTGAAGGACTATGAAATTAGTTCGGGTCTGCATGAAGGTGTTGTTGAAAAGTGTAACTAGGTCGGTCTTCATGTTGACTATGTAATTGTGTATTTATGTAAATAAGAAGATAAAAATAATAAAATGTACTTTGTTGCTCTTGATTCAAGGGTTCTATGAGCAAGATTTTATTATATAGGTTAATAGAATTCTTCTTGATGTCTTTAGGTTTGTGTCTTCTAGGTATAAAATATAATTAAGTGTCATGTTCATGAAGGATATAGTCTAGCAATATATGCTTCAAGACCTTGTGGAAGAAGGACACCTAACAACCCTCAAACTGTGTTGGAAGACTAGCTCTACATTTAAGAGGAAGACAACTACATCAACGCTGGAATTAACTCACTCATCTCGGCCTAAATATCAACAAGTAAGTGAAATCCATAGCTGACTGTGTGGTCAGCTTAGAGGCTGGACCAGTGCCCTATAAATACACCTGTTCTACGGCCATTTTGTGGACAGAAAATGCAGATAGCTCTGAGGTGTAATGTGGATAAAAGAAAAAAAGTAAGTGCAGATTTTCAATGTGGATCTTAGGCAGGAGCGAGCTCGAATATAAAGGGGGAATTAGTGTGGATAACAAGATAGGAGAACAATGCATACTTCTCTATGTTTACAGTACGGATTCCAGGAGTCTGTCATAGAAGGTAAATTGCGGTTTTGTCTAACCTATCTCAGCCAAGGTAAGGATATATCATAGCTGTAATATATATTGTTTTGTGATGCCAGAAATAAGCTAAGATCCTGGAATATATAGTTAAGGGCAATCATATTAAAGGAATAATTTGCTGAGGTTGGGACAATGATCATAATAATAAAAGCAGTCTTAAAGGTGGAAGAAAGTAAGGAAGGTAAATATGAGATTTACCTTCCTAACTACAGATCAAGGACTTCAGTTAAAAGTATATGCAAAGAGAAGATAATTTTGTCCCTATATTTGACTGAGCTATAAGAAGTGAAACTCGGAGACCAAGTTCTCTAGTACCATTGCAGAACATTGTAGATTGGTGAAGAAGAAGAGAATCAAGTTTTAAAAAGCTATATCAAGGTCTTGGAAGCATATATAGGTCAAGGGTTTGAGTCTTGGTCATGGTACTTGCCATTTCAAGATCTATAAGAAGAATTATTTGCGGGTTTTCCTCTCCAATAGGGAGAGGTTTTTCCCTGGCTCTGGGAGTCTAAGTTTGTGTCTTGTTTATTTTGATAATTGGCTTGATGAAAGAATAAACAAGATAATGAAGAGAAGACATATGTAAGTTCACAATTAATTATCAATAAGATAATTTGTATTAATCTACATCCCTCCAAATTCTCAACATGGAATCAGAGGTAAGGTGCTGAACTCAAGGGTTGCTTGAAAAAAGAGACACTTCAGGAAGTAAAGATGAAAGTTTGGGTTGAAAAATCAAATCAGTTTGAAAAGGAATACTCTCTAGCTACTTCAAGAAAGATCTCCTATCTCGTTTAAAGGATCAACTCAATCAAGAAAGCAATCTTTGCCATAAAATATTCACATTCAAGACTTTGTTAAAAGAAGGACCTCAACTTCTGAAGATATCCTTCATTAAGGATTCAAGAACACCTACATTGAAGATTGTTAGGTCCCTATATTACTAGTTTAGTTTCTTATTGTTATTAGTGTAGCCCCCTTATTGTTATTGTTATACCCCTGTAACCCCAATATTTTTATTATTATGCCCTTACATTATTATTGTTAGGTCGGCTAGGATTATATGTGGCCCCATGGACTCCTATATATAGAAGGAGGTTTTGTTCATTTGTAGCATCCAAGAATTTTTCATTTATGTAATGTAAAGGAGGTTTCCCCCTCGAAGTGGCTTATTTCTAAGGCATTGATCTCTCTTTTCTTCTATTTTTGGAGCTGGTTTCATAATATTTGGTATCAGAGCTTTGGATTCTAGGGTTTCGCTTCTCCAAACAAGTCATCGTGGGATTTTCACTATAACTTTTTTTCTACGAAGGTTCAGAAGTTGAAATTTTTAGAGCATGAATAAGAAATCCTGAGGAACGTCGTGGCAAAATTTCAGATCTTGGTTCCCAATATTTTCGGATATATGATTGGTGGAAGTTAGGGATTTTTGCAGGCTCCTGAATTTAACCTAAACAGGTCATCATGGAATTTTCGCTATAAATTTTTTTATATGAGGGTTATGAAGCTAAAATGTTTACAGAGCGAAGCTAAAATCGTGAGGAATGTTGTGGAAAAACTTTAGAGCTTGATTCGCAATATTTTCAGACATATAATCTGTGGAATTTAGAGTTGTTTCAGGCTCCTAAATTTCATCTCAAAGAGATGACCGTGGGAAAATCGTCATAACTCTCTCTCTAAGCATCGGATTGGAATTTTTTAAAAAGTGGCCACAAGCACACAGATTTAAGTTTCCTTTGTATAAATTTCAAAGCCAAATGAGGAAACATTGACACGTGGCATGTCGTACAAGTTCGCTCTGCTGAACCAATCCATATTTAGGTCATTGTGGGAGATTGGGTATAAATTTTCTATGAAGAATCCAAATCAGGTCAGACATGTGGCATTTGAAAGAAGCTTCAAAGGGCTACTACAGGGCCAAATTTCAGATATTGAATATCAGAAATCATAGACATAATTCAGTTTCAATCTCGAGCTCCTCAAAGGTAAGAAAAATGTGTGTATTTGTTTTCTAATTGCATAAGTCTTGTGTAAAAAATCAGTTTGAATTGATTCCAAGGGAATATTGAACATAGATATGAGTATTAGGTTCTAGAATTCCACCTAAAAATAATTCAACACCCATTAAGCCTTCATAAGTCTTGACTATGACTCATGAAGATGAAGAAATGCGACATGACATATCAAAATTACAAGAGCAAGTGCACCAAATTTCGCTCTCGCAAAGAGAAACAAAAAATAAGATGGATGGAATGGAAGCTGGAATGGAAGCTAAGATGGATGCCATGGAAGCTAAGATGGATGAAAAAATGAAAGACAACATTGAAAACATGAAGAATGATCTAAAATAAGACATGGAAGGTTTGAAAAAGTTGATACAAGAAATGTTTCCTAATGGCGAAAATATAGTAGAGGAAACTCATGATGAGAAAAAAATAAATGTTAATCACGATTTCATAGACTCTAATTTTGGAAGGAAGAACCACCATATTCCAAAGATGGATATGGGGAATTTTGATGGCAAGGATCCCATAACATGGATACTACAGATGGAGCAATATTTTGATCTCAATAATGTGCAAAACACACAAAAGGTATGCATTGCAACTTTACATTTAGAACAAAATACATTTGTATTGTATCGATGAATTTTCTCCCGTAAAAAAATTGTCACTTGGTCAATTTTATGGAGGAAATGATAGCACATTATGAGGATAGAAAAAGCAACACCTTCTTTAGCCAATTGATAAATCTCAAACAAAAGGGTTTAGTGGTGGAGCACATTGAGTACTTCCGAAAATTGAATATAGGGGTAACTGATATTCCAGAGGAACACAGGATTGATGTCTTCATAGGGAATTTAAAGGATAACATACAACATGAAGTTCATGTTTGGGAACCTGATTCATTGGAAAAGGCATTCAGGTTGGCAAGAAAAATTGAATGTAAAATTATGGCGACAAGGAAGCCTACCACTCAGATATATAAAGATGGAAGTGTTGCTACTCCTAGAATTCCACAACCTATAAGGTTGACACCACAACAATTGGAAGAAAAAAGAGCAAAAGGGATTTGGTATAGTTGTGATAGAAAATACACTAAAGGTCATAAGTGTGCTGAGAAGAAATTATTTTACATAGATTGTGAAGAGGAAGAAGAAAATGAACAAGAATCTTTAACGAAGAGGATATACACCAGGAACCAACCCTAGAAGAGGAAGAAATGAGTCTGACCATATCGCGTAATGCATTGGAAGGAATTAACACTCCTTAAAGTCTCAAGATAGAAGGACATATCAAGAAGAAAAAGGCAATAGTATTGATTGATTCGGGTAGTACCCACTATTTTATTCATTGTAAGGTAGCCAAGGAATTGAATTGTTTCTTATACCCAGCACCAGAATGTCAAGCGATGGTTGCAAATGGAGGAACTATAAATTGCTTTGGAAAATTCCATAATATCAAGCTAACCATGGGGGAATATGTATTGAATAGTCCAATGCTTTCCATTCCAATGGGAGGCGTTGATGTTGTACTAGGAGTATAATGGTTACAATCTTTGGGGATGGTAGCTTTTAATTTTCAAGAAATTTTCTTGAATTTTTTTCAGAAGGAAAGGAAGTCGAATTAAGAGGTATCACAGGGAATCTGGGAAAGATAATAAGCTCTAATGTCATGAAAAATATTTTGAAGAAAGAAAAATGAGGCGTAATTGCACAATTATGCTCACTAGAAGTTCCAACATCAAAATCATCTATTTCTGCAAATCTCCAAAAATTCTTGGACAATCATTCCAAGGTGTTTGAAACTCCCAAAGGACTCCCACCTATTCGTGATCATGATCATGCTATTAATTTGATTCCAGGAAGTGTTCCTCCAAACATCAGGCCCTATAAATATCCTTATGTCGAAAAGAGTGAAATTGAATGTATGATTGCAGAAATAAACAGAGGTCAGTATAACTAACCTATGAAAGTTATGTCTTTGCCCGCAGTATTGGTGCACAAGAAGGATGGATCATGGCACATGTGTTCTGATTATAGGAAGCTCAATAAGCTCACTATTAAAGATAAATTTCCCATTCCCGTGATTGATGAATTATTGATGATATATGGAGAAATTCACTTTAGCAAGTTGGATCTTCATTCAGATATCATCAAATTAGAATGAAGACCGAAGATATTTAAAGACAACATTTCGAACTCAACAGGGTCATTATACTTTTTTCATGCCTTATGGCCTTACCAATTCACCTTCTACATTTCAAGGGATGATGAATTCCATTTTCAAACCTCTTCCTTAGAAAATTTGTGCTAGTATTTTTTGATGATATACTAATGTACAACAAAGTCTTGGAAGGACCATGTTCAACATGTTGACAAGGTGCTCAAACTACTGCAGGAGAAACAATTATATGCAAAAGCATCCAAATGTTTATTTGGAGTACCAGAGGTGGAATATCTGGGTCAGATTGTATCTCACAAGGGTGTTAAGGTAGACCCTAACAAAATTAAAGCCATTAAGGAATGGAAATTTCCCACAACCATAAAGAAATTGCGCGGATTTTTCGGGTTAACAAGGTATTATCGCAAGTTTGTTAAGAACTATGGGAGAATAGTAGCACCTCTAACAACATTATTGAAGGAAGATGCATTTTCATGGACTCCTGAAGCAACTACAGCCTTTGAACATCTTAAAGAGGCAATGTGCTTAGCAACAGTCTTAGCTACGCCAGATTTCACAAAAACCTTTATTGTGGAATGAGATGCCTCAGGAAATGGAATTGGTGCTATTTTAATGAAAGAAGGTGTTAGACTCCTATACCAATAGGTTTCATCTTTCATGATTGTCTTGATTGAATTATGGAATATGTTCAAACCTTCTTTCTTGAGCAAAGGTGTTCCATATTCTGGAAAGACTGAAAAATCAAAAAAATTAAAAAATGTAAAGAGGGTATACCCTAAAAGAAAGATCAAAGGGTAAAAAGAATAAAATGGTCAAAAAAAGAGAGAAAGAAATGAACCCCAAGCAAAAAATAGACCAAGGAAAGTGTGCAAATCCAAATGCCACTGCTATTTCATTTTTGTAAATAAATCAATTGTGTGCAGCTTGTCAAACCTTTGCCACAATTCATGAATAAGTCAAACTGTTTAAACTTGGCTTACTCATATTTCAATTTCATGTTATAGATTAGAGAATAAACATTCGACCAAATGCTTTAATCTTGGCAGATAAGTGTAGATAGTAGAGTGAATAAAAGGTGCCTAACAAAGTTTATTCCGAGCCCTTGGATGTACATAGTGAAATAGATAGATTTGTCATGTAAAAGAAAGATTGAAAGTGGTTTCAGGTCTGGGAATGCACTCCTAATAAGAAGAAAATGTGTTGGGTGATAGGGTGTGGGGATGTGGTGCCGGCAAAGTGTTGGGTCTTAATAATGATATACTATATGTTTTAGATCCTTTTTACTACTATAACAATCAAGGCAGGAAAATTACACACTGAAGATGGCAATGAAGCAAAGACAAAAACATAATTTCCCCATCATTTTTTCCTTGGGAAAGTTTTATCATCTGTAGGGAATTAGGGGTCCTGAGGTCGTGTGCTCAAGGCATTTCCTTGACTTCTGGAGGGACCGGACCCTCGGCCTAGTGATCAAAAAGACCTAAGTACTTGAGATAATTCATCATTATAATCATTCACCTTCAATTTTTTCCTAAGTAAAATCCCATTTTACTTAGGAAACTCATACAAAATTTCATAAAAATCCCTCAAGATAACTTGCTATTCTAAGTTTAAGTGTTGGAGATAAAATGTTGCAATTTACTTCACAAGTTATCACTTTCTTAGATGTGCAAAAATATTTTGAGTTTCCTTGTCCTTTTCCATATTAACATTTAACTCTATTTACTAAATCCCTAGTAAAATACCCTATCCTAAGTATATAATTCCTTTGTTTATATATACCCCAAAAACCCCTTTATTATAATGTTTTGACCAAAGTATTTACCTCCCTAATATTCATTAAAACCCGCTTCTACAAGCCCTTTGGTTAAAATATAGCGTTATACATTAATCCCGCCCCTATGGTGAATTAGTTGTATTAATTAATTTATCATATAATAAAAATATATATGAAAAAATCAAACTTTAGACATACAATATGTATGTTTAAAACCAAAAATACAAGACCCGAAGTTTTATTTTTTAAACCAAATTCGGAAAAGTCTCGTGCCACCGTGGTTTGCCCACCTGGCGTTCCACTTAACCAAACCCCGCCGCAACCCCTTTCTTTTCGCATACGGGATTAATTAGTCATCTGGACTAATTAATAACTGTTTCCGCCTATTAGTTATCTCCTGGGGTGATTAGATTAAAGCTTAAATTATTTTAAAGCCCGACGGGCCCACACCTGAACCCTCCATTTATTCCCCCATCACTTCAACCGTCGGATCAATCCTTCGCAGATCAACGATCCACGTGAACCCCGCTACCCATCCTTTGTGAGAACTTTAACGAGCGGGGAGCGGGTGGTATTTCAACAGTTCACCTTCCACGTGGCAATCACTTTGTGGAATCGCTGCCCTCCCGTCTAATACCGCCCTCGACCAAAAGCGGTGCAGGGACTTACCGCTTACCGCCCAACCTTGCATACGTCAGCCTGTACGTCGATGACGTCATTCCTCGAAAAAGAAAAAAACTCTTTTAACTTGTAAATAAAGCCATTTTTCCGTGTTTTTCTGTTATTTTCGTTATTTGAAAACGACAGTGCTCCCTGCTGCGATTTTCGAATTTCCACTGTAATTGACTGATTCACTCCAAGATTCCACTGCGCCCGTGTTCAAGTACAGTCCCGCCATGACCTGTTACCTGTTAAAGAACCAACCTCCTTCTAAAAACATGTATTTATCCTTTTCCGCCTCGACTGCAAGTAAAACTCAGTTTTCGTTGTTTTTCGCTGAATTAGTGATTAGAATCATCACTGAGTCTTCCCCAGAGGTTTTAAAACTGTGTAATTGTTCCCTGGACCAACAAATTGTGCCAATTTCCTTCATTTTAGAAATCCCGCCCGGCCTGTGAGGAAAACCAAAAACCTCCATTTTGAATCCACAAGAACCAAAATGGAGGCCCCGGCAGCTCTGAATATCACTCCACTGAATGCTCCTCACCGTGAATTGGATTATTTACCTTTGATAGATGAAGATTTCCAAATTAAAGACTTGCATTTTGATGAAGATCCCCTATTGAGTTATTGTCGCTGCAGAGACGAATACTCAAAGGGGCAAGATCTTATAGGGTTGTGGGAATCCAATCTCCCAAGGTATCTCATCCCTTCAGTCATTTATTTCCCAGAAATCATCCATTATTGCCATTCAAACTATGATCCCGCACGGAGGGCTGTAATAGCTCCTGATCAAAGTGTTCTGTTTTCCATCACTCCCCAGGCTATCAATGCTATGTTACACTTTGAGCCAGACCAAGAACTAGCACCATTGTCCATGGAAGGATTGATTGAGAAAACCAGGCAATTAACCCCAGAAAAGCTAAAATCCATGTGTCAGAATTTCATGTTACCTGAGCATCAGCCAAAAGGGACTCCTCCTTATGGTTTTTACTATTTCAATACATTGGGAAGGCTCATTGTAAATATTATATCTTTTGTCTTAGGATTCAACACCAGTGAATATGTGGATGAGATAACCTTGGCTTTGCTATCCATTTTTACTCCTGGGCAACCTCCTGAGATTAAATATGATTTTGCTTCCTTCATAGCCAACAAGATCCATGATCAATTCATAAGGCTAGATACTGAAAAAGTTTTTAAGTACTCCTCAGTCATTTATCATCTCATTATTTACTATCAGTCAGAAAGGTTCCCTTTCCCTATTCAAAAACTTGATGCCAAAGGAAACCCCAGGTCAGTCATATTTTGGTCCCCCATAATTCATTCCTCCTCTGATTCTCCCTATTCCTACACTGAATTCATTGACCAGTTTGTATATCCCCCAACAACTTTGTTAACAGGAATTCCTCCCCCAAGACTCAGTAATGAAATTAGAAAGACCTTGCAACTGTCAAAGAGTTATAAAGTTGGGGATTGGTATTTGTATCAAAACCATACAGTCATCAGAATTTATGGATGTGAATTACATCCATTCAAGTTACCCAGATATGTGCCCATGAGGATTTTTGCCTTGGAATACTTCAGGCAGATGAAAAATTCAGATGTGATTCATTTTTGTAATGTAAAGAAGAAAGCTCAGTTAAGGATCAAAAGCCAATTAGGTCCTTTCATCTGCAACTCTAGGGAGGCTGAGAGAGAGGCAGATAATATATTGCAAAGAAAGTTCCAAACATCTTTCCGTTTGGTTCCTTATGACCCAGTTGGTTTTATTTGTGAAAAGAGATTAAAGAATAAATCATCCCCTTATATACACCACAAGATTCCTGATCTAGAACAGTATGCCAATCAAGATGAATGGATTGAAGGAACACTTGTTGAAGAAGAAAGTGAAGCTGACAAAATGAATAAAATTATGAAAGATGTTGAGAAGAATTTTGACCTAGAATCTTATGGTCAAGTGCAGGTACCCTACATTGGCACTTCTTCAGCAGCAACTCTACAGCAAGCACTACAGGAAAGCAGTTCATCAGTTGTAACAGAATCAAAGGGCAAAGGAAAAGAACCTGCAATCCAGGTTATTGAAACTTTGGTCATGGAAGAAAAACCACAAACTTCCAAAGCATTTGAACAATCACAGGTTTCTCCCACTCAGATACAACATCCACAGATTCCAGAGTTACAGACTCCATCAAATGTGGAAATAGGGAAGAAAAGGTTGGTTTCAGACACCACTCCTCCAAAAGAAACCTCACAGGTACATCAGGTCAAGAAACAGAAACCAAATCCACCTCCAGATGTGGAAATTATAGATGAAGTATTTGATGATGGAAGGGAAGATAGTCAGCAAACTGGCACCGCAAGTGAAACAAACATAAGCCAGAGAGGGAAAGCTTTACAAAAGCAATTAATTACTGAGGTATCCTCTTTCAGACCACCAAAGACAGACACAGGGGATATTAAAAGAACCTTCATTAATATTAAAGCAAAGAATGATCCATTGAAAATGAAGGTATATGATCAGTATATGAAGATGGCTCCCCAAAATCAAGAAAGGTTAATGTCAACGTTTGACCTTTCACAAGGCAAAATGCTGATGAGCCACTTCAAGACAAAGGTGCCAAAGCCCACTTCAACAGCTGATTACATCAGAACAAATTTTGAAGTTTTGGCAAAAGATATCCATCCTCTGGACCAGATAGAGCTACACAGACAAACTGGGGAAATGGTCTATTCTACTCTTACCAATAAGGCCATGGCAGCTATAACGCTGCAGGATTCTTTGAATAACACAACTGCACAATTGCACATTGAGAAGGCCTCATCACAGGCTAAAGATAATAGAATAAAGTCTTTAGAAGACATAATCATTGACTTGGGTCATAACCCCAAAGACATTAAAAGTATTGAGGCATTAATAAAGAAGAAAGATGATGACATAGCTGCACTCAGAAAGCAGCTAAAATTGCCAGCCTCAAGGCACCCTCAGACCCAAGAAGTTCTAAAAGGGAATTCACAGGAAGAAATAATGGAGTTGCTCCTAAGTATGACTGAGCGACTAAGTGAAACGGAGAAGGAATTGGAAAAAGCTTTGCAGGAACAGGAAACTATCAAGCAGACATCAACAACAGGTACTACAACAACAGAGCAGCAGATACAACCATCCCAGGTAAACACTTCTGGTTTGAATTCTGATGAATTAATAAAGCAGATGGAAAGTCTACAACTCAGGGTCACAGAACTCCAAGAAACGAAATTACAATTAGTAAAATTGGAGGAAAAATATGACACATCTAAAAAGACAGCTGCTGATAACACCAGGGAGATAAAAAGGTTGGAAAAATTGGTTCAGGCTCTGGAAAAAGATCTTTCATTGGAGAAGCCTTTAAACGAAATAAATGACATTCTTTGGGGTAACATCATTGAGTTAATAAAGGGTATTTGGCCCTCTATTCAAGCTATTTTCGAACAAAATGAGTTGGTTAAAATAGCCCAAGAAGAAATAAACAGAACCAGAAATGAATTGAGAGGCAGGCCTGAGCAGGCCAATCAGCTCATTCAATTTTTGAACACCAGGACAAAACAACAGCTTGCAGTGTTAGGGATTGATGACAGGACAGGCACAGTTTTGGAAATAAAGAGAGTTTTCATCAAGAGAACTTTCATGCAGAATTTAGAAAGGAAGTGCACAGATATTTTGGTTGATATCAATATTTTCAGAGAGAAATTTCAAGCTTTGTTGGACAGTGGGTTACCAAGTCCTATGCTCTCAGAGGATCAAATAATGGACCTAGAAACCTATATAAAGAAAATAAATGCTCATGCTAAAAATACAGCTGCTTGTTCTCCTAGTTTACCACAATCAACATTACCAACAGGGAGAAACATCTATGATAGAGTGAGGAATTTATTTTATCTGGAACATGAAATAAGGTATCTGTTTCCTAATGAACCCACCTTTTACAAACTCACAGAAGCAGATGAGACATTGAGAAAGCTCAAGAGGACTATGATACCAGATAATCAATGGTGGAATGAAATGTTGGAAATTCTATAAAAGTTATTTTCAGGATAAGAATTTTTTATCTTCACTATTAAGTAAAAGATAAAAATGAGTGCAGTTGAAAGAGTATCAGTTACACAGGTTAAAAGAGTATCCGTAAAGACAAAGAGTATCCAGCAAGCAAAACAAATTACTCCAAAAGACAGCAACGAGCCTTTTTTTCAGCACTTGCCTCCAGCACATCCATAAAGAAAGGAAACAGCACATCAGCAGTTATTTATTATGCTATCTACGAGACCATTTGTCTCCTGTTTACTTGTAAATTAATCCTTAGTCACCCCAAAATATGGGCTAGGATAGTGTGAGATATTTTCAATTATTTTGTGTATAAATAAACCCTCAAAGAGAGTATTGAGGGTGGATTCTATTACTCTGCTGTAACATTGATATTTTCGGAATAAAAGCATTTTGGAGAAATTTTTCGTGGATTACTGGATGACTATTTAAAGCACTGGACTTGTTGCAGGATTCATGTGTTGGACTACAGTTCAATAAGTTTTTCTACCCTTTGTCTGAAATTTTATATTAGTCTATAATACCATCATATCCATTTCTGAATAATATACATAAAGGATTGAAACATAATTTGCTTAATTGTACTCTGTTTTCAAATGTTATTATTCTTAATGTTTTCTTCTAAATTAGTTATAAGCATGAATTCTTAAATGCTCTTGCTTTGCTAATTTAAACATTGTTGATTACTATAATAAAGAATTCTTCATTGCTCTTTGTTTGTAGTCATTTCACTTCTTTCTTTTGAACATGGTGAAAGATTCTTAACTGCCTTTCATCCCTTCAAGATCATCCCATCCACTTTAAATTTGAAGGATTGTTCTCTGTCTGGCTATCTTGCCCTGTAATACCATCTTGTGTTTAGAATAGAAATCCAGTAAAGCCATCCTTTGACTCCATAGCCCAATGGACTGAAAGCTCTCAACCTTGCCCTTAGTTTGTGGATTCCACCATTTTCCCCAAACAAACTTTGAATCTATAACTAGCCTAAAACTTTCCAAGAACAAAGATAACCATAGAGAGAGAGAGGTCTCTCGATGCACATTGCCAGATTCTCAGACGCAAAAGGTTGGTTTGTGGTTACCTCGGGTATACTTTCCTCTTGCACAACTTCTAGGAAAACCTGAGTGATAACAGAAGGAAGACCCATTGCTTTTTAAAGTCATCCAATCAGAGGAAAGTATTTATAGAAAGCTATTTATGAGAAGGAAATGTTAGAAATACTACATGCACTAAAGAAATGGTGGCCTTCCCTAATGGGAAGACACTTCAGGGTAAAAACTGATCATGATAGTCTTAAACACTTTTTGGAATAAATAATATCTTTAGAAGAGCAGAAAAAATGGGTCACAAAGATGTTGGGTTATGATTTTGAAATAATATACAAAAAACATAAGCTAAATGTTGTTGCAGATGCACTCCCAAGAAAGAATGAAGAGGTGGATGCATTGCTTTGTGCTATTTCTATTATCCAACCAGGTTGGATAACCAAAGCAAGGGATGAATGGAAGAAGGACGAAAAAGTGTGGACACCCATTCAAAAGTTGTAGCAAGATCCTAGTACATCTGATACATTTAGTTGGAAAAATGATTCCTTATGGTACAAAGATCGCTTATATGTTTGTAAGAGTTTGTTAAGTTTGAACTTTACCTATTTTTGCCACCTATACTAAGCCTTGTTTCCCTCATTTTTTACCTCTTTTTTCCCTTTAATTATACCTAGTCCGGCTGTGTCATCCATTTTTGGCTAAAAAGGGTATCATAAGCTAAGGTATGTTGAAAAAACATTAGAAGTGTCATTTTATATAATTTCGAGCATTCTTTGAACTAGTTGTGTCATTATTACATCACTACTCTAATTAGCCTTGGAGTCATGCGCAGACTTGTTAGATTCAAGTAGTTCTGCCAATCCCGCTGACAGCTCATACGACCGAGATTCCTGCAGCCATTCTGGATTTCCTGCAGATACGCTGATTTCCTGCTGCTGTTCTGGAATTTCTTGCAGATACGTGGATTTCCTGCAACCACCTCAAAATCCTACAGTGAGATTGACAAACAGTTTCAGCCGCACAATAGAAATGGTCTAATCCATTGCTTTGGTCATGGATTAGACCCAACAACAGTTTACCTTGTCAATATGTATATGTATTATTGGCTGTAGGCTTAATTTAGTATCTGTTTTGTTCAAAGCCAAATATGGGCTGCTAGAAATGTATAAAATCAGATGTAAATTTATCAGATGGGGGTTCAGGTTCAAATTTCTTGGGTTGGGTTGGAAGCTGCTGTTACAGAGCATGATATCAAACTGTAATTGATTATTATTTCAAAATAATAATTTTTTTTATGTTCTGTTTATTTTTCTGAGCAACTTCTTTAATCTTTAAAGTAGTTGTGAGTGAGGGATGGCCCCCTTCACTCACAACTCTTGTAGCAGAGTGTGTGTGTTTATTTCTGTTTTACTTATGCATTAATAATTTCCTGTAACAACTAGTGTTTCCTTTCTCTATTTCTTATAGCAAACTGTAGGAATTTACAGGGTAAGTTCCTTAGATCAAGAACCAAAGGTCATCGCTCACAAATAGATCACAAATCAGTACACCAGTATAATCACGTGGTTAAAACCCTCAAAGAGGGAAACAGTCCACGGCCTGAGCCAACGCGGCCACTTCAGGCAATTTATTAATGTAAAAAGAAAAGTTACATATGTTTCTCTCATAAATGGTTACCAGAAAAATGACCCTCCATGCTCTTTAAATAAAGATCATGGACCAATCAGGTGCTAAGCCACAGATCAAGTGTCGTTAATACTGAGGTGAGAGATAACTATCGGATCACTACAAACATGATCGTCAAATTATAAGTTACAAATGTACATGGTAAAGAAACACACTTTACCTAACTCTACACTAGACTAAGTTATTCTTTACTATTTCCTATGTGTTGGAATATCATAACATCCCCCCTTAAGAACAAATTGGGATAGGATTGAAGGATTTACAAAGGTGACACAAAAGGAGCCTATTTCCTATGTGTCGAAATATCCTAACATCCCCCCTTAAGAACAAATTGGGATAGGATTAAAGGATTTACAAAAGTGACACAATAGGAGAAGGAAGGAGGCATTAGAGCCTATTCCCCCCTTAATGAAAATTTTCCTGAACTCCAAGCATGGATCGAAGATTGGTAAGATTCACTTCTGCGAAAGCCTTTATAAAGATATCGACTACTTGATCATTGGTTGAAAAATACTGTACTTCAAGAACACGATCATGAATGAGCTTTCTGATGAAGTGTATGTGGAGTTCAATGTGTTTCATACGCTGATGCTGAACTAGATATTTACGTAGCTGAATGGCACTCTTATTATCACACCAAAGTGTAGTTGGATGCTGCTGATGAAGACCAAATTTAGAGAGGATCTGACGAAGCCACATGGCTTCCTTGTTGGCTTCAACTGCACCATGATACTCTGCTTCTGCTGAAGAAAGAGAGATGGAAATTTATTTCTTACAAGACCAAGTAATAGCTCCTAAACCAAGAGAGAATACATATCCTGCAGTAGACTTCTGATCATCAGGGTCATTAGCCCAATCAGAATCAGTGAAACCAATCAACAATGGAGATGCTCCTACAATGTAATGAATCCCGAACTGAACTGTACCTCGAATATATCAAAGTATTCTCTTAGCTTCTTTCCAGTGACTTTCATGAGGTTGGTTCATTAACCGAGTGGCAAGACCAATGGAAAAGGAAAGGTCAGGACGAGTATGGGTTAGATACAGAATTTTACCAACAATTTGACGATATAAGGTAGAATCAACTTCAGGGGTAGTACAAGTGACTGAAATCTTGACTCCATACTGCAAGGGAGAAGGGGCTGGCTTACAGTCTTCCATGTGAAAGAGGTGTAGAAGATCACAAGCATACTTGGACTAAGAGAGGGTAATGCCTTCCTTGGATTGCAAGACTTGAAGACCAAGGAAATAATGCAAGTGTCCTAATTCTGTCATTTAAAACTTCTTTTCGAGGCTAGAATTCACATGGTTTATATGGTTTGGATGACTCCCAGTAAGGATGAGATCATCAACATAAAGAACAAGGATGGTTGAGGACTTACCCACTTTCTTGGTGTAGAAAGTTTTGTCAGAATGACACCTAGAAAAGCCATTATCTAATTGAAATCTATCCATTTTGGCATACCAAGCCTAAGGAGCTTGTTTGAGACCATAAAGAGACTTCCTAAGGTGACAAACAAGGCTAGAGTCTTTTTGGATAAAGCCAGGGGGTTGTTCCATGTATATTTATTCATGAAAATCTCCATGTAAGAAGGCGGATTTAACATCCATCTGATGGAATTCCCATTTAAAGGAGGAAACAGGGGAAAGAATAAGGCAAATATAATTCATTTTGGCAATAGGGGAGAAGGTTTCAGTATAGTCAATGCCTTCAACTTGTGAAAAACCTTTAGCGACAAGATGAGATTTATGTCTATCCACTTTTCCATCTGGTCCAAACTTTTTTTTGTAAACCCATCTCCATCTGACAAGTTTTCTTCCTTTTGGAAGAGGAGCAAGATCCCAAGTATCATTCGCCAATAAGGAACGATATTCTTCATTCATGGCTTCATCCCAATATGGATGACCGAAGGCTTCTTCAAAGGTTTCTAGATCAAGTTTTTCTGGAACTTGAGCCAATAAGGAAGAGACTCTTTCTAACTGAGAACGTGTACATCATCTATCGGCAAGGTCACCTGCAAGAGAACCTGCTACATCCCGAGTAGAGCGGACCCATCTTGGAAGCGGTGGAGTATAAGGAAAAATTTAAAGAGGTGGAGGAGGATCATCATCCTCGCTGTCATCATATGAAATAGAAGGAATTCTATTAAAAATAGAAGAGAGAGAGAGAGGTGGCACATATTGCGAATCAGGTTTGCAAGCCAAAGGTGGAACACCCACCGAACTAGGCTTGCAGGCTAATATATTTTCATCAAACTTTACATCTCTTCTAATGATTATATTTTTGGATTTTGGTTGAAAAAGTGTATATCCTTTGACATCTTCAGAATATCAAACAAAAATGCATTTTTCACTCTTAGGTTATAAGGCTTTATGTTTCGCATCTGGAATATGGGTCCAAGCATCACTTCCAAAAACACGAAAGTGACTTACATCTGGTTTGATTGAGCTCCAAGCTTATTTTGGAGTTCTATTCTTTAAAACCTTAGTAGGAGTGCGATTTACTATGTAATTTGCACAGTTAATGGCTTCTGCCCAAAAATTGAGACCAAGTCCTTTAGATTGAAGCATACAATTAGCCATTTCTTTTAAGGTGCAACTCTTCCTTTCAGCTGCACCATTTTTTTGTGGAGTATATGGAACGATATGTTGCAATTGAAAGCCATGCTCAGTGCAGAAGTTGATAAATTTTTTGTTAACATATTCTCCTCCATTGTCTAATCTTAACTTAAGAATTTGATTTCCAGATTGTTTCTCAATAAAGGCCTTAAAGGCCAAGAACATGTTAAAAAATTCACTCTTGAGTTTTAAGAAATATACCCAAGTGCGTCTGGAGAAATCATCAATGAAAGTTAAGAAGTACTTGCAACCAGAGAAAGAAACAACAGGAAGTGGACCACATAAATCACTGTGCACAAGCTGTAAAGGGGCGGAAGCGTGCCAAGAGGCACTTTTGTCAAAACTATCCCAATGATGTTTAACGAGTACACATCCGGAGCAAACACCATCTTGGCAAGATACCATAGGAAGGCTCGTTACCATATTTTCCTTACATAGAGTTTGAAGAGAGCGATAGTTTAAGTGACAAAATCGCTCATGCCAAAGTTTGCTCACATCATCTTTATGAGCAACAAAAATAGAGGGAAGACATGATGACCCAAAGTTGTCAAACGTATACAACCTTGTGGAATCATTAGCAATGCCAGTAGCTAAAATATGTTTAGGATCTTTGAGGTCCTTGATTACAACATCATGAGGTGAGAATTCTACTATTTTCCCTTCACCTGAATGAGTTATCTGATAAATATATAGAAGGTTTCATGATAAGGTGGGAACACATAGTACATCATTAAATTGACCATTATCTAGATGAATGGTTCCAGATCCTACAACACTAAGAGATCTATCATCACCAACATAAATATGTTTGGTGTTACAATCCTTTAAAGAAGAAAACATGGATTTATTTTTAGCCATGTGGTAAGAAGCTCCAGAATCAATGAGCCCCTCATGCGAAGGAGAAGAAGAAGATACATTTAATGCATAACTAGATCTTGATGCTTGAAAACCACAAGCAGAAAGTGCCATGCATGAAGATGATGGTGAAGAGTGCTCCAAATTGATGTTGTTCTTCTTCATTGCTGCTTCTAAGGCTTCCATTTTTTTAAAATAGTTGGACTCTAAATGGCCATCATGATTGCAAAAGTTGCAATGTATATCTGTTTTCTTTCCTTTGTTTTTATATTCCTTATCATTTTGGGGAGTTTCTTTTTCAGTTTGCGGCTGAAATTGCTTAGGACCCTTGTTTGATTTATGACCATACTGTTTAGGATACTGCTTCTTGGGATTCTTTTGATATGGTTTTGATATGGTTGCTGTTGGGCTGCTAAGGATTTCTTAGAAGCGTTTCCAGAAGTGATAAGACCAAGGTGTAAGAGTTTTTCTTATTCTATTATCAACGAATCGCAAAAGGAATCAAAAGAGGGGTTCTTGTAGGAGCTTCCTGAAGAAATGATGGCTTCTCTAGTGGAATGGAAGGCATAAACAAATATAGAATATGCAGGGCCAAGCTTAGAAAAATGCAATAAATGAGGCTACCATCTTCCTTTTTGATCTTACAACCTTTTAAAAGAATTCGAATGGTCTTGAATTTGGACAAAAAATCTTCAATGGAGGAGAAATTATTGGGGTCCAAAGTAAAAAAATCATTTTCAAGCTGGTGGGCCTTGATTTGATTTTGAATGCCAAAAATAGTTTTTAGCTTTTCTAGGGCTTCATCAAGGGTGTTAATGTCAAGGATATGAAATCAAAGATCTTGAGAAATGGACATTCCTATCAAACCTCGTGCTTGATCTTGTTTATTTTCCCATTTAGCAACTTTATCATCATTAGAAGGTTTAGTTTCTTGTCCTGTGGCTATTCTATAAAATCCTTTACTTCTAAGTATATCTACCATGTGAGGTAGGCATTGGAAATAATTGGTGCTGTTAAGAATAACCGGGCATGCAATTTCCATTTAAAAAAAAAACTGAAGCTGAGAAATGCTAAAACTAACTACTCCAATGGAAATGTCTCGAAAAGTTAGGCCATTTAAAAAAAAACGGCTTGAAAAATGCCTTCCGGATGAAGAAGTTATGCCTTTTGAATAATCTAAGTTGTAGATGCCGAATAGTTACGGGAACAGGATGAAGTGCAGCTTTTAAAAAAACAATTCTGCCCATTTGAACACATTTTTTTTACAAAAGAAGCTTGAGAAGAAGACTTGAACCCAAGAGCTCTATTCTCATAAACTAACCCCTCACCAAGTGAGATAGTAAAAGGATCACGTTATTGTTTGAAAGGAGGAAGGTTTTTTGTTTTGTTTTGTTTTTTTTTTTTGTGTTTGTTTGTTTGTTTTCTTTTTGTTTTTTTACTCTTCGGTCTACGTGCCTTTTCCTACACAAAATACACAAAAACGCCAAAAAAAAAAACAAAAAAAACAAAATGCAAAGCCTTATGGAAGAATGTTAGATTTTCGGTTAGCCTTACCGGCAACTATCACTTTTTTCACTAACTTTGTTTTCCTGAGATCGCACAAAGACGCGGGGAAAGAGCATATGTAGCAAAAAAAAAAAAAATCCCTTTTCCCTGTTTCTGATTTGCCAAGATCACACGCAGCGCACAAAAAAGAGCATACACAGAGAAGAGGGTACATATCTGGCAAATAAATAAAACCTAAAAACCGAAAATATAAAGAGGGAACCGAAATAAGCAAAACCATTAACAAATATATCTGCAAAACAGATGCTTTATGCCTCCAAATCTAAACTGTCATAACTTGGGTAGCTGGAAACCTTTTCGCATGAAACAAAAGGCATTCCTCAATGTAACAGACGCTTCAGACACAACCGAGCAGTTCTCCAAGCCTAAAAATGTTCAGAAATAGCAGATCTATAAAACGACATTTGCATGCAGTCAAACCAACTTCAGATTTTGATCAACAATGGACGCGACCCTTAAAATAGCTCTGATACCATGTAGGAATTTACAGGGTAAGTTCCTTAGATAAAGAACCAAAGGTCACCGCTCACAAACAGATCACAAATCAATACACTAGTATAATCACGTGGTTAAAACCCTCAAAGAGGGAAACAGTCCACGGCTTGAGCCAACGCGGCCACTTCAGGCAATTTATTAGTATAAAAATAAAAGTTACATATGTTTCTCTCATTAAAGGTTACCAGACAAATGACCCTCCATGCTCTTTAAATAGAGATCATGGACCAATCGAGTGTTAAGCCACGAATTAAGTGTCGTTAATACCGAGGTGAGAGATAACCGTCAGATCACTACAAACGTGACCGTCGGATTATAAGTTACAAATGTACATGGTAGAGAAACACACTTTACCTAACTCTACACTAGACTAAGTTATTCTTAACTATTTCCTATCTGTCAGAATATGCTAACAAAAACTGTAAATTGATTGAGTGAATTAATATTTTATGTTGAAGATCTCTTTTCATTTGGCCAAAGCTTGGATTCATGCTTTTAAGTTTGATTCTTGATTGGGATTGATTTCTTTTATCTTTCCTACATTAGTATCAACAAACTCAAGTGTTATAGAGGGATGTTATATGCGGCTCCATAACCATTGTTGCAATAGTACTGATACAGGAAATCAACATGAGTTATTGATTGTTGTTTGATCTTTATCTTTTCATGGTCAATATCAACAATTTTAAGTGCTATAGAGGGATGATATATGCCACTCCATAGCCTTTGTTGCGATAGTATTGACATGGGAAAGAAGCATTAGTTGTTGTTTGTATAATTAATTAAAACTTGCAGTAATCAGCCTACATATATTGTGCATTGCATCTCATCAGATTACCTTCCTGGGTTGATAATTTATATTGGCAAATTACACCAGGGAAAATTTTAGGGGCGAATTTTAGCCCAAGGGCGAAATTTATGGGGTTTTAGATTTTAGAGGGGCGAATTTTTATATAAAACCTATTTTGTATAGTTTTGTATAAATAGCCCCAAAATTATTTTAAAAATAAATAATTATTATGGTTTAGCCAAAAAAAATAAGTGCGGATAAAACATAAATTGTCGGATTCGCCTTCGATTCACTGGTCTGTGATTTTATGGGGTTGTATTCGCCCCCGATTTACCAAGTTGGAGGGTTTTGGATTTGCATTTTCCCCGATGATGCTGGTTTTGGGTTGCATACGCCTCAGATTTATGCTGATTGATGCTGGTTTTGGGTTGCATATGCCCCATATTTACAGTGGTTTTGGTTTGCATATGCCCCAGATTTACAAGGCAATGGAGATTTACGGTGATGATGCTGGTTTTGGGTTGCATGCGCCCAGATTTACAGGGCAATGGGGTTTTGGGTGGATTTTTTTTGGGACCAGAGTTGAAGCCATACAATATCCAGTAATATTATGAAGTCTTTTCATGTGCAGGGGTCCAGGTATTTTGGTACATGTGCTTTCTTGGTTGGTTACCTTATTTACACTCTGGCAGCTGGTAGAGATGCATGAAATCGTCCCAGGAAAGCGCTTCGATCGATATCACGAGTTATCACATCATGCGTTTGGAGAGAAGGTTGGCCTATGGATTCTTGTTCCCCCGAATTTGATGGTTGAAGTTGGTGTGAACATAGTTTATGGTTACTGGTGGACAATCATTAAAGAAATTTCACGAAACAGTGTGCAGAAGTTGTAAACCACTGAGGCAGTCTTACTGGATCCTCATTTTCAGTTGTATTCACTACCTTTTAGCACTGTTACCCAATCTGAGTTCTGTGGCAGGGGTCTCAATGGCTGCAGCACTTATGTCTCTATGGTATGCATTCTGCAATTTCATCGATAGGAGTCTATTAGTTTATATTTCCGTAGACTGTAATAGGAAATAGGTGGTATCCCTAGTACTACAACCTGTATTATTATTTGTTTATACCTAATTTGTGATATACTCTTTACTATCATTAGAGACACATACTATTCCAAAATCTCAAAGAGGGCGAGTATTTATCTTGTCCAAAAATTTAAAGGACTAGAATTAGGGATGGAAATAGCTTGTAAACTCATTCCAATGTTTTTCTTTGACATTCATATGTTTTTTAAATGTCAAATATCATTTATTGATACAAGTATTGGATTCTTTAGAAGTATGGTGGGAATGAACAGGAATCCAATTTTGACTTTGTTCATCTGGATCTTGTGTAGCTACTCCACCATTGCTTGGGTAGCCTGCGTTTATCATGGTAGAGTGGAGGATGTAAGCTATGCGTATTTACATGAAACACCAGCCACTGCAGTGTTTCGTGTTCTTAATTCCTTGGGAGTAATTGGATTTGCATATGATGGACATAATGTTGCTCTGGAGATCCAAGCTACCATTCCTTCATCACCAGAAAGGCCATCTAAGATCCCCATGTGGCGGGGTGTTATGTTTGCATATATTATTGTTGCTCTCTGTTACTTCCTAGTAGCTATAGTGGGTTACTGGGCCTTCGGTCAGACTGTTTCTGCCAATTTACTCTTGACACTAAAAAAACCAGATTGGCTCATTGCAGCAGCAAATATGATGGTGGGAATACATGTTATTGGAAGCTATCAGGTATTTTTCTAGTTGTTGAAGTTATTTCTAGCACTCTAGTACATTTTATACCAGCTCCAATAACTTGACTCTTAATTAATTTGCACCATTCAATCAAACAGTTTACTTCTTACCAACCACAAACAGTCATTTCTGTTTCCATGTCAAGGTTTGTGCTTTTGATATTGCCTTGTAAAATTGTAGGTTTTTGCTATGCCAGTATACGATGGGCTAGAAAGAGTGCTGGTAAACAAATTTAAGTTACCACCAGGACTATTTCTTCGCTTGGTTGCTCGATTTTCTTATGTTGGTGAGTGAAATTTGTTGCATATATCATCAAATTAGCAGTGACGTTTTCATTTCAGGGTTGCTCTTACTTACATTCTTACCTCAAGGACAACTTTCACCACTTTCATTGCTGTTACATAATAAATAACCAGATCCCCCTCATGGCTTCTTGTCCTTTGTCTTGCGAGCAGGTACCTTGCCTTTTGGGACCCTCTTCATTGAGCTCTTCTTCATCATGTCTAACATCTGTCTGGGAAGGTTTTGTTATGTTTTTGGTTTCCTATTTGTTGTGCTTGTCCTACTTCTTATTGTGTGTGCCGAGTCTCTGTGGTTCTTACATACATGCACCTATGTGTGGAGGACTGGCAGTGGTGGTGGAAGTCATTCTTTGACTCTGGCTCAGTTGCTCTCTATGTTTAGTACTTTTAGGACTAAGAATTTGTTTGTTGATACCCTTTGGATTTGATATGTCATAGATAAAAGGAAATGGATTTTTATTGTTTACTATCTTTCTGAAATTACCTATACTGGAAAATGATATAAAAGATTCATTGATTTTTTCTTACGAACATGCCTTATTAGAGGTTGTTATTGATTTTTTTAGTAGTACTGTATAACTAATAATTTAGTAAATGTATTGAATTTTATTTCAAGACTCGAGTTGATTGGGAGAAGTGAGAAAGAGTCTAGATCCTATTTCTTAGGTGCATTTGATGCAAGAAAAATGTACCTGAGGTTGTTGTTTGGGCAGAGTTTGCAGCCCAACCTGTTTGCCTCAAGACCATCTTCAAATTGGTATCATTCCTGTGCAGATTTAGGGATTTGTGGGATTTAGCTTCAAGGAAAGACATAAATTTGTACTTAGAAGTTAGCACTCTGTTCTTCGGAGGTCATTACCTCATTCAATCTCTTAGGGCATGCTTAGTGTTGACTCTCAAATGTCTCTTGGTTACTCCAATTAGTGGCTAGCTCTCTAGATCATCTTCCCCATTCACGTATTACCTAAATGTGCCATGTCATCTCCTGTCATTCAATTAGGTCCTCAACTGAGCTATTAAAGAGGAATTCTAGGATAAATTTGATAATATGGAGAAAAATCTAAAAGCTTTGCATTAGAGGTCTAGGCCCAACAATATGAGATTGGAAATTTTGCATATATTGCAAAGGTTGAGCTGGCAATGGAGGTGTTGTAGACTGCTTAGTGTAGCCCTTAATATAGTCATTACCTGCAGCCATCCCTACAGATAGCTCCTCCATTTGTGATTCATTATCTGCTTATTAAGCATTGACTGCAATTCATTTCAGCAGTTTCTTAAGATAAATTTTGAGTAACTGAGTCATAAACATTTAAAATTGGGTAAATGTGGAAGAAAAAGTTTGACGTGAGTTCAAATCTACAGTGCGGGTGTGTCCTTCGTCGAATGTGCTCCTGTTTGAGGCAAGGTAGACTGGTTACTACTACTAGCAAGGTAGTTCCCACTAAACCAAGCAATAAAAAAAGGCCAATGTGGATGACTGTCACTAATGGAAATGGCTTTAAGCATCCCCACAAATACAACAACAATTTGATTGCAAGTATCGAAGTAAAAATATTTAGTTATCCCTTGATTTATAATGAAAACACTAAACCAAACAATAAAACAGAGGCAATGTGGATGAATGTCGCTAATGGAAATGGTCTTAAGCATCCCCACAAATACACCAACAATTTGAGGGCAAGTATCAACTTGGATTCTAGGTATTGATTTCTGACTTCAATGAAAGGTTTGCAAAATAAAAGGAACAACAATGTCTACAGGTTTAACAACAACTGGGCTTAAAGCCGCTGCAATTGTCAAGCAAATTGGTAAGTACTTCGAGCATTACTCTTTCGTAGCTTTTCTTGACTGCAGAAACCTTGTTGGATACAACTTGTATAATCATATTTTTGGTACAAATTGCCAATTTTGTATATACGTTCATTTGTTTTGAATCATTGTTGGGTCTGCTTCATAGCTTTTATTTCCAAGGTTTTTATACAATGTTCAAAGATATAAGGTGCATTATAGTTCTGATTGAGATATTCTATGATCCACAAGATGGTAAAGTGCTTACAGAGAGTGTCAATATCTAGCAATTTCAACTTAAATGGACAAGGCAAAAATATGGATTTGTAACCCAGGAACATTTCCTCTTTACTTCCACTATTAAGATTATCTTGCATATAGTAAAGATGAAGTTATACAACTAGAAATACAAGTTTCTTACATGCTTGTTAATGAAAAAAAATTATGAGCAAGATGTACTAATTTTTGCGCTAATTTTACATAATAATGGGTGTTAGATATTGCACTGGCCAATAATAGAAACTTTACATGAAATATTTCCATATTATTATTGGTAGAAATCATTGGCACACTCATCATATTTAAATTGGTCACTTGGGTTGCATAATAGAATATGCTTGTTTTATACATTTAGTACCTTTTAGGATTAAGAATTTATTTGTTGATACCCTTTAGATTTGATATATCATAGATAAAAGGAAATGGATTTGTATTGTTTACTATCTTTCTGAACTTTCCTATACTGAAAAAGGATATAAAATATTCACTGATTTTTTCTTACGAACATGCCTTATTAGAGGTTGTGATTGATTTTTTCAGTAGTACTGTATAACTAATAAGGTAGTAAATGTATGGAATTTTATTTCAAGACTCAAGTTGATTGGGAGAAGTTAGAAAGAGTCCAGATCCTATTTCTTAGTTACATTTGATGCAAGCAGAATGTACCTTAGGTTGTTGTTCGGGCAGAGTTTGCAGCCCAACCTGTTTGCCTCAAGACCATCTTCAAATTGGTATCATTCCTTTGTAGATTTAGGGATTTGTGGGATTTAACTTCAAGGAAAGACATAAATTTGTACTTATAATTTAGCACTATGTTCTTTAGAGGTCATTACCCAAATCAATGTGTGTAGTTTTGCAATTTGGAAACAATGAATAGGCGTGGATGACGATCATTAATTAGTTGAAGTTCTCCTAGTGACCACTGACAACTAACCTGCATGGAGAACTATAGAGTAGATAAAACATGGTTTCCTTCAGCTTCACCAACTATTCCAAATTCTCATGTTCAATTTGTTAAACATGATCATTGAAAATATTTGCATTCACCTTCTCATTAGTGAAGGAATTGAGATGTCATAAATAAGTGTCTACTGAAGTACTATATTTCTTGGCTTACCATATCTGTAAATCCCTTCTCCATCTATGGGAAAATTTTGTATAAGGGATTCTGGAGAATCACAGATTCTTCATTGATTTCACCATCATCCTTAGGATTATAAATTACCTACAGTCTCCTTTTATGAGTATTGATGGTTGTAGGGGTAGAAAAAAATATTTCAAGAAGGTTTTCAAATGGGGTAGCAGTTTATGAAGTGGAGTTTATATATATATATTTAAATACAGATTCCTTTAACTATTAAAGGAATGATATACATATGGCTTTAATATAAGAAAAAAGGGTTGCAAATGTAGCTTCCACAAACAAATCCAGGAGTCAAACAGAGATCACCAAATCATGTAATGTTTACATGTCTTGTCCATGAAAGAGACTATAGAAAACTACCCAAGTAAATAAATATTAAGAATTGACCACACTAGTTACACTAGGAGGCTAGTCATGGTAATTCTCTAGGGTAGGGTTCTAATCCAAGATATGGGGATTGACACTAGGAAGCTAGAGTGGGGAAGCTTGAGACCATATGGCCAAGGGATAACATCATTACCTGCTTGTTGCTTGGTGGACTATGTTGGAATTTGGGTAGCTCAAAGGAATTTTTGAGAGGTGAAAACCCACCAAAAGGAGTTGGTTGGGCAAGTTACCCAAGTAGTTGGAGTTTTGACCCAAAGATGTGGGTTTGGACCCAAGAAAATTAATTATTTATTCTAATTTAAAAACTGTCATGACCATAAAAAATGTCTTCAAGGGGTATCTGAAGTATTTTTCCATGATGGCATCAAATTTATTAGCATCTTAACTTCCCTTTAGAGAAAACCTAAGATGGTCAGTGGTTTACTTTCAGTTTAGGAGGAGAAAGATGCATGTGCAACATGCTTGCCTTGAAAATAGTGTTGGAAGATTTTTGGTGAACAAATTAATTCTCTAGTATATACAAATTACAATTATGAACATAAAATAAGTCCCAGTTAATGCATAATAAATCTGATCATCCATTGATTGAGAATTTCTTTGATAAAAGGGATAAAGACGTAACTTGCCCAACTAACTCATCATAGAACTCTATAAGGAGATTATGGTATAATCCTTCAAATGGTCACTCTAGATTTCCTAGTTCGTTCATGAACTCTATTCTGGCCAGCAGAGTAATGTAATGATATCTTGTCTTCTAGCACTTTCAAAATAACTGTAATTTGACTTCCAAGATTTCACATTTTTTCCTTGGGCACTTGCCGTAGCCAAACACTGAAGTTTTTTCCCCTGTTAACAGGATGTGTTATCCTATTTTGTGATGAAGAGAAAAGATCTGTTTATGATGCCAGTATTCTCCACCAGAGAACTACAAAAGGTTTCTGCTTTCTAAGTATCTCCATGACATGGTCTGTAGGTACTTGCAAAAAAATTCCTTGATCTTAGTTGGCTCTTCATGATTTTTTTTTCTTTTTCCAAAGAAAGAAGCAAGTTATTTTATTGTATATACAAAATTACAACTGCATATGCTTGTGGCCCAAAATTTCCCTCATAAAAGAACAGGTGGATCAAACTGTTTTGCAAAAGAGAACATCAACAATTATCAAAAATGTTAAGAAGATAGAAAACATCTATATTTGAGATGAGGTCATCCTGTAGAAATCATATCAGCCCAAGATCTTGCAATATCAGATCATATACTATTTTTATAAAAACAAATACTGTTAGAATAGTGCTGATAGGAATTCATAACTGTAGGGTTTCCTGTGCAAAAAAGAGAAAACATCCATAGTTAGTCTCTAATTAGATATGAAGCTGTGTGTGTGAAAATATTCTATGGAGCCTTCCAGAGTCTTTTAAAAAAAAATTCAAGATCCTTTGTCCATTTCCACTTCAACTTTCATGAGTCTGTCTACTTCATGGTTCTACTCCCTGTAAACATGCGGGAAAGAGGGATGAGCGAATATGCTGGAATATTTTTTGATGTCTTGAAAAGGTGGCAAAAAAGTATAGTTTTTCATTGAGAACACACCTCCCATCCAGTTGATTGATAAGAATCACCATAAATATGCGTATTTGTAATTACTTTTCTCTAGCAATTTGGAGAGTAATCTTTAGGGCCATCAGTTCCCTGAAATTGTTAGTAGTTGACCCAAGAGGTTGTCCCTTAATGAAATGTCATAAAACTGCAAGAAATAACTGTTGCCATAAGTAAATAACAATTTTAAATACATACTCGTGCTGGAAATATCCGTATTGTGCTAGGAATGGAGCTGAAATCATAAAATCCAAGCCTCTATTTCAGGCTTTGGATTTATTCATTTTCTATTATTATTACATTTTTTGGAAAATCCATATTATATTACATTATTGCAAAAAGTATATTATGATAACAACTTTTTCCATATAATGGTAGTCTGTACTTCCAAATCAGTGAAAACTCTTTCACTTGCATAATTGAAAAGTTAAAACTATTCTGAGATAAACTCCATATTTCTACTTCTTATTAGATTGAGCCTTGCCTATCATGTACAAGAAACCCTTATTTATGCTTACACCTAAAAGGAAGTTGAGTAAATCAATGCCATCGAATAACAATAGCTAGACAAATGAAATGAGTTTACTAGGATACCAGTCTGATAAATGAAATTGCTGCTTCCTAATTGGCATGCCACTGACCTAGATATGAGTATATTCTCAATTACAATTTTGAGTTTTCAATAGTAATAATGATTTAAGTTAAAGTATTATTAGTAGCTTGTCCTCTAATCTTTCAAAGAGCTGGTTGAGGTGAAGAATATCAGAGTAAATTGGAAAGGTTTTGACTTATTTTTGAGAAATCTATATAATTTATTGCCTTGATGTGCAGACAAACTATTTCAAATAGGTCATCAAGTTTCTGGACATACAAAAAAAAAATTTCTATTTTTGAACAAGATATGATATATGATGTGGCACACCCTTCTGTTTGTGGTGAAGGGTGGTCCCATGCAGAAAATTCTACAGGATCTATTCTTAGTCAGAAAGAAGATCCTCAATCTTTGGCATATGGACCAGAAACAGGGAAGATGCTTGAACACCCATCTTTTGCAGCCTTAATTGAGTCAATTGTTGTAGATAATTTTCATCCTGAAGTGACAAAATGCATGATCACTTCTCAAGAAAAGAGCAGTGTAGAACATGTGAGACTTGAAGATTTCGACATTCCTCCTCCTATCAGTGAAGTTTCCAAAATTCATAAAGACGGGGAACTTGAAAAGGAAAGAAAAGGCCCAAGTTCTAAAGGCCTTGAAAAAACCTCATATCAGAATTTAGATTTGCAATCTTCAAGGGAACTATTTATTTCTGATCAAGAGCAGAGTTTTGTAGATAGCCCAACAACAGGATTTACAAAAGCAGGGGAACTACAGCAGGTAAAAAATAATGGCATTACAAACCCACGTATAAGTGAACATGACATAAGGTTTTTGGATACAGAGATTAGAAAAAACAAATCTGTACAAACGAATATTATAATGACAGATGAGGATATTGACAGAAATACGAAAGCTACTTTAATGTCACTGGAACAGTTTCCTAAAACATCCCTTCAGAACATGGTTGAGCACAAGCCTTTAGCCTCAGAATTTCTACTACCAGATGTAAGAGATTCTGACTTGAACTTTCAAGGTATTGACAATGTAGAATCACAGGCTCTGCTAGAAGAATTAAAACACAGAAGCAATGGGAAAATTCTGGAACAATCAGTAGTGGATAAAAGGCATCAGTTTAAAGAATTTGTCAGTGACACATCTTTAGCAGTTCATCCTACAGCAACAGTAACAATGGACAATTCTTGGCATTGGGATGTCAGCAAGCATGATCTTGAGAATCTCGAGAATCCTTTTAAGTACGCTACTGATGGTAATGAATTGTCATGCTTTGGGATTTTATCTTCTCATAATATTTTCAGAATTAACTTTGCCTCATTTTATACTAATAATCTAGAACTCGTGGATGAAAAAGATTAGATACTTCTTTAACATTACAATCATATGTTGGGAAATAAAAAAATGTAGTTCCTCACCATCCAAAGCCAATTAAAAATATGATATATCCCTTTTGGTTATTGTGTTCCTTATCTTGGTTGGGCCTTCGTCTATGATATTATGGTTCTGATCTAGACATGTGATGTCATTGTAGATTGCAAAAGTATTAATATATAAATGTACTTAAAATTAAAACCATACTTTTAACACAGATTATTCAGACATTAGACAAAAGGTCGCTGGGAAATACAGGTACTCTGGGAACAGCTGATGTTATTGCCAAAAGTTTGCAAAATCCATATTTAGGAGATTGATAATGTAGTTTGATCCAACATGGATTCTTAGGATTGTCAAAGTGCAATGCCATAAGTATAATAGTATTGAAAAGACAGGTCCTATCTAACTCTTTCAGGTCTAGCGCTATCTATGAATTGGACCAAATGTTGATTGTTGGACACAGTATCTACTGTTTAGGTCACGGGGCAGCTGAATCCCTGCAGTAGTATCAATTAAGTTGTTCCGCACCCTGCTGAGTTTCGTTTAGTGGCTGTTGTGATTGGATTTCCTCCATTCTACCCAAACAATTGTTTGAGAAAGGTTTTTCCATATTTTTATGCTTCTATTTGATCTTACAACAGAGCAGAAAACAAAAGATTGTTCTTTTACAGAATGATCATTTATCAACTTTTTCCACATATTAACAAAAACAAGGTTCTCTAGGTAGGCTTACCATGCGATATCCTTGATAACATGAATAGTTGGAATGACATCTTTCCTCGTCACATTTTCATATTATTCTTTTCCAGTAGCAGTTCTATTTTTTAATTAAGGATCATCACTGTTTTGGTACATATGCAAGGCCTATAAATTTTAGTTCAGTTAAGTAGAGAAAGAAATGAAAATTTTGAAGTGCATGAGAAGAAAAAAAAAATTATTTTATTATGTTTGGCGATCAGTGAGAAATTCAGGATTGGAATAGAGTGGCAATGGCAATATTATTCTTATTTCTTAGAAGTTATAGGTGGTAATTTTTTTTACTAATTGGCCTAATTTCTTGCAATTTCATATATGTGGGGAAACATAAATCAATCAACAGAGAATTATCAGCCGACACTATGGGAAAAACTACTAGAGAGAGATGTCAATGAAGCAATAAATTAGGAGACATGCCAAGAACGGGGAAATACTGGAACTTCACCTATGAACCCATTCATTCACAAATATAGGATTTATAACAAAGTGGAGCCTCAATTATTTTCTATTAAGGGAGGACAAGTGCAGACATCTAAGCAGCTGAACAATGACTCTATAGGTGATAACCTTATTTAAATTTTAGAATGCTGATAGATACATTTTTGTATGTTTATCCTTATATGAGATTATATTGACAATTAGTATAGACATATTAATCTACTAATTCCTCTGGCAAAGGATGATGCTCTCGCTATCGGAGAGTCTATCTTTTCTTCTCTTTCAATTACAAGAAAGATAATACTATCATTAAATGACGGAATCCTGAAATTTATCTAATTTTCTGATCTATGTCATCCATATTTCTTAGAAATTTGTTTCCTACTTTCATTTTCAACCTGAAAAGCTTGACTATAATATTGCAGCACAAAGTATCACATGACTTGTAAGAGTTTGTAGGTTGCAAAAAGATCTTGAAGCCTAGCCCTCTTGCACATCTTAAACTTGTGATAGTATATGATTTTGTACTGGAAAATCAAGACCACAATTAGCACTTACTAGGACATTAGTTTCAACTTTCAAGCATTTCATAAAGGAAATATATAGAATGGGGCTCTTAGTGCTATAATAAGGGTGGTGTAACTGAGAGAATGCTCATTACTGGTTGCCTAAGTTAGCTGACAAAATGACACGGGACATGGAAATATGAGTGTCCAAGACGAGACATGATGACCTTGGAGTGTTTTTAATGTCCCCTATGGATTAATTGCTCAGGGAACAAAGTAGCCTATCAATCCCCGTAGGCCATAGTCTTTGATAAAGGGGAAAACCCCAATTACACAGTGTTTTGGCAGCATGGGGTAAGTTTTGGGGCAGCTGGGGAAAAAAGCCCAAATTTGGGGTTTCCATGAGCCCTTCTCAATTAATTAAGGAGGGAAAACCCCCACAAGAAAATCTATAAATACAAGAGGATTGCATGATGAACCCGCTACAATCATTTCTTATTTTCTTATTTCTAGTTAGATTCTTGGATGATGAACCCACAACCACCATTCCTTTACTTAGTCATTGGCATAACTAACAAATCATCACAACAATATTGAGTGCTACACATTCTACTCACAAAGTACATGTACAATGACATTTATCCGATTTATGTTTTTACATTTCTTACTGTAGACTTGGTGGGAAAATTCATTTGGGAACCTACAACCATAACAATCTTCTACAAGTTGTTGAATTGTTAATGTGTGGCACAGTACATTGTATTTTACCTTTGAGTTGAGAGTTATGTTCCTTATTATTAGTGGAATGATATATTAAAAATTTATAGATATTGAAGTGTTCAAGATAAAATTGTTTTTAATGGTAAAAGAAAAGAAACCAAGAGAACAAATTGCATACTAGCTCAAGCTAAATGAGCATTTGGAAATTGTTGGTTATTAAGTAAAGGATGAAAATTATCTAGGCTATAATTGCTACTATGTTCATGCTTGATGTAGTTGATCATGTCTCAAACATTTGTTCCAATTTACCATTAAACATTGTTTTATTTAATTTCTTGTCTTCTGTGTGAAAGAGGGAGGAATGAAAATGGTTTGTGAATAGTAGAGCATTAAAAAAATTGTTGAGACTTAAGTGAATGGGTGTGACAATGGCGGACTACATTTTGAGAAAATTCAACTCACACCATTCCCCTTGATGCCACATCCTATTAAGCTATATGCACCACCAACTTGGTAGCCATTAATGATGTCTAAGTGATGAGTATGTTTATGTGGACCACTGTTGATGGGAAGATATATAACCAAAAAATCACAGGGTAAGGGACGAGTTGAAGGATATATGTATTCTTAATGTTATTGGATAATTGCATAGATACATAATTTTACCCTCAATGGATTCTCTATAATGGAATTGTTGAGGATGTATTAGATATGATATATTCTCCATTAAGTAGTCCTCAACCCAAAATAATAGGAATCTAGTTAGAGGAAATAAATATTAATTCAGTGTCCTCACTACATATAGGAAACCATTAATAGTAGGCTATAAATCCTTTACCACATATTTGATTGCTAAGCCTGAAAAATCAAGAAATAATACGAAAACATGATTTGATTGTCTTTCTCTTGTGTGAGAGGTGGCATTGGCATGAAAACTTGCAACCAAGGATATCATTTATAACAATTTTCTTCTCATGTTTTCATTAAAATTAACTAAACCCTATAGCTCTAGAAAAACTTAGTTTGGACTTAGAATCCTATTCATTATTGGCATTGTTAGTAAGTTTCTTTGTGCGAGCTACAATGAGAACAAAGTCCTTGTATCCATTCCAAAAATAGTGATTTTTGTACAAGACTAGGAAGGGAGGCCATACTTTAATTTTTGCGAAGGATCCATGTTGCTTGAATGAATGGGCTGTAATCCCTTGTTTACAAATAATATATGGCTTGTTGACTGGATTTTTCCAATTTCCATAGAACTCTCTCTACATCAAACAATTTCACTCATCCATTCTTTTACAACCATTTTCTCATTACTCTACATAAAATTTTAATCCATTACTACAACATTTGTAGGCTTCAAATATTTTTTCTAAATTATTATCCACGTGAACCTTTATCAAACACTTAACATGTAGAATGTAATTTCTTCTGATACAAGCTAGTTTTTGGTTAATGTGTTAAGCTACTTTCATAAAAATTGTGCAAGTTGTTACACTTCATCATGAATCCTTCTCATAAAAAGGCTTAAAAATGATATTCCTAAAATAAGTAACTCCAGAAAGATAGCTTTATTCTATTGCGCCATGGAACATGAAGAAGTAAATAGCTGATCCAATGTGCCAACCTGGCGGTGTTATTGGAAAAATGGATCCGACGGAATCGGTTTTTGGGAAGGAGTACATAGACTTTTGGCAGAAAAATGAAGAATGTCACAAAAACCTAGAAAAAAACAAAACAATTTGAAGCATGGGTGAAGGCACATCCAATTGACTTGTCATGGATATACCCTCCTGAGAAAAATAAAAGAGATCAATCTCTTGAACCTGACGGTAATAGTGCGCGGCAGAATGCAGGCATAAGGAATTGGAATGATTTTTGGGCTAGTTGCAAGAAAGACATATTAGGTAATATGGATGGTAAGCCCAAGACAAAAAATAAAAGTACAAGAGAAGTTGAATTAGGGGAAAATAAACACTCAAATGATTTGTCCTTGTTATATCCTTCCAAAATGAACAAAAACCCCATTCAAGGAAGCACAATGTTGCTAAGGGCACAGTGACTTATGACATCGTCACCAAAAAGGTCAATTAATGCCCATTATAAAACTCTTAAGGGGAGAGATGACGTTCATTCACTTAAGAACAACAATCATCATCCAACATGTGAACTACGAGATATTGCGGCACCACATACAAACATTAGAGAAATTTTGAGGTCTAAAATGGGCCTCCTAAGGAATTGTTATCCACCACCTGTGGGTAGTATGAATAGGAGAAAATTTTTCTCCTAGATGGTCCTTAGCCGACAGCTAGCAGCCCCTAGCAGCCACCATATAGCTCGATTTGCCATTATCTCCGCCACCTGACCAACCATGTGGTCCTTTTCCCATCTGTTATGATCACATGTTTGAAGGTTGGCCTCCTGACCCCAGAGGTATGGATTTTCATTAGTATAGTTGAGTAAATTTCCTTACTTATCATGGACACTGTTGTAGTCTAATTTGACTCAGCTAAAATTCAAGAGAGGTTCTGAGCACTTCAAGGTTATTGAGGAATAGTTGTTAAAATTTCAAGAAGACTTGTAATATGCTCGAAAGGATAACCACAAGCTCAACGAGGATTCATCATCACATGTGCACTCGAACCAAAACCAAAGAAGCAAAGGCATGAAGGAGTCGTGAACACGCGGGAAGTGTCACCATTTTCCATGCTTGGTCTTGGTGTTTCTCTTCCTTCTAATCCTGGTTCAACTACCATATCTTCATTGGAACCAACATTCTGAACTCCACTAGACGGTGATTCACCATGATTTTACAAGATAATATAATCTCATGAGAGATTCGCCAAAAAATTATATATACATATTATATTATTAATAAAATAACCTTCCATTTTTCCTATGTATCATGGGGATTCGCCCATTTATTATATATATAAATTTAGGGGGGTTCTTAAAATTTTCCCTGAATTACACACATATAATTTGACTCAACATTTTGGCGTCGTTGCCGGGGAGGTGCTAAGGCATGATACTGAAAGTGTTTTGGTTTTATTTTGTTGATTTTGTTTTCTTTTCAGGACTGGGGGAGTCGAAGTGCAAAGATGCAAGCAAAGCCTATGCACCCAAGAGGCAAGACACTCACCAAAGCCGTGTCCTGATTGTTTTGTAAGTTTTTATTTTTATTTTGTTTGAATATTAGATGAATAGGGTCCAATATTTTCTATATTTTTCGTGGTGGTGTGAGCACCACTACATTTACTAATACACTGGAAAGAAGAAGGAAATATGTAATAAACAAGGCAACAAAGAAGGAGGAATTCGAACAGGAGGTCTGTAGTTCTGAACAAGTTGACCTTTCTACAACAAAACCCTTTGTTGGAGAATCTTCTGTTGCTGCCCATCTTGAATCTCCCCTTACAAGGAAGACCACATCTCTTCTTAGTGGTCAAACTAAAGAAGAATTCAGTTTAAATCCTGTCAAAGAACTAGAGTTTCAGACCATTGACCCTGAAGAATCTGTAGCCTTCCAAGGTCTTACTCTTTCTTGGATTGACATGGCTCATTTAGAAGGCACTGATGAGAACGAGGAGAAACTTGTCACATTTGAATTTCCTATCAGAGGGACTGGGGGAGCCACTTAGATGAAAAAAATTCCTCCCTCAGCCTTGCCTAACATTCGTGGTGCCTCTAGTGAAGACCCTGATGCCTTCTTATTTGAGTTTAATGTACTCTGCAGGAGCTATGACTATTCTTCTAATGCTCAAAAGTGGAAATTTTTTCCTGCTACATTGAAAGGTGAAACTCTCAGGTGGTTTATGAGGTTGGGATAAAACTCCATTGCAACTTGAGACAACATGAAGAAGGTGTTTTTGAAAAAGTACTAGGATTATTGCAAAATGAGGGATCTCAGGGAAGAAATATTTGGTATGACCCAGAAGGAAGGGGAGAGCCTCGAGGATTTGGTGGAAAGATTCAAATACAATTTACAGAGATCTAAGATGAATCAATTGGACAAAGAGACCAAGAGGACCATTTTTCTTAGGGCCATCAGACCAAAATATCTGTAGGTCTTAAATATAATGGGAGTATGCGATGTATCGAAGCTGAGTTATGATGATGTGTGTGAGATTTGTAAAAGACATTCAAGAGGAAAATCCAAGGTTGGAGCTGGACCAAGAGATCCTTCTTCCAAGCTTGTCAAATCAGTTGCCGAAGCTGGAGTAACCAGAGCTGAAATGGGTAATTTATTTGAAAATTTCAAAACTGATATTCTTAGCACTTTATCTTCACAATTGGATGTTTTGCAAGCTAAGAAAAAACAAGAGAAACAAGATGAATTGGATAAAGCCTTGGCGATGTTCTGCTCCAAATGCAGGAATATACATGCTCTAAGAGAATTCCCTGTTGATAGTATCGAGGTATGTCGAATTTGTGAGGTTGAGCATTCCACTAATCAATGTCCTTCTCTTCCTAAAATTAAGGCAGCATACATAGAAGATCAAGGAGCTGCCAGTGCACTTTATGCAATGGCACCTCAGAGACCATGGCAGCCACGTTCTGCAGGTATGTCACAGTCAAATTTTCAATTTCCTTATGCTCAAAATCAGATGTGGAATGTTCCAATGCCCTGGCAGCCTTGGCCTCCTCAACAGCCTTGGCAGGGGAACTATTCTTATCCAACTACACAGAGTTTACCACATCAAAAATTTTATTCACAACCCACGCTGCAACAAATGATACAACCACAACAACAACTTCAATTGACTACTCCACCAAATCAACCTCATCCCATGCAAATTCCTGCTCAACCAGTGTCTAACCCCAACAATAAAACCGTTCGATCTGCTCACAACATTGGATTGGTCACTTATCGCACTTTTCATACCTACTCTATTGCATCCTAGTCGCTGCAGGAAGTTTCTGTCCTTATTTTACAGGAATTTCCCGTGTCTCTGCAGGAAATTCCTGTTCCTATGTTACAGGAAATCCCTGTACAATTGCATGAATTACCTATGCAGTTGCAGGAATTACCTGTGCAGTTGCAGGAAATCAACCTTAGGTCAAGAAGAGTGGTGAATCAGCCCGAAAAAATTGAGGAGATTGTAGAGGAAGATACCTTAGAGATGCCTGAAGAGAAAAACACACCTGAACCAACAAAATAATCTACCTCAAGGCCACAAGAACCTTCCTCATCTCATATAGTCCAACCTCCTTTTCCAGAGAGGTTGGAAATGGAAATAAAAGCAAAACAACCTGAATTTGGTCTTGTATCTGAACTAAGAAACATGTGCATCAAGATCCCACTGCTGCAAGCAATAAAGGACATTCCAATATATGCTAAAATAGTGAGGGAACTATGTACCAAGAAACCAGGGAGACAAAAGAAAGAACCCTCAACCATTCAAGTAGGTGTAAAGCTTGCAAGTTTAATTTCTATTGGATTTGTTACTGAAAAATATGCGAATCCCGAAATCCCTGTGGTTACCACCTTTATTAATGGATATCCCATAAAGAAAACTATGATTGATTTAGGTGCAACCATCAATGTGATGACTATGGAAACTTTGTTGCATATAGGATCCTTTGACTTGTTACCCACTCCTACCATGTTATAATTAGTAGATAGGTCTAAGGTAAAGCCTGTTAGGGTCCTGTGACTTGGAATATTGGTAGAAAAAATGACAGGGTAACATGGAACCAAGCTTTGGAGTCCTAGGACCTAGCCTTCTCAGACTCAGAGAGGGATCTCTCTATTGGGTGCAAAGGATGTGTTATTTTTGCTCTAGGGTTTTGATTTTAGGCTAGTTGTTAAGTGTAGGGTTTGTTGATTGTTTTGGTTGGGTAAGATGGTCAAGTGGAATAGGTGGAGTGAGAGTCTATCAAAGCCATTGGGCTATGGAGTCAAATGAAGTCAAGGGTGTCTAAATGATGAAATAGAGTGTGCTTGCAGGGCCAATTTAGCAAGGTTAATGGATCCTTAAGGTGATGTATGAGGTGTAATGAACATCAAGTTTGGGAAAAAACTAAGAGGTATTAAACATATGTAGTTTAAAGCTACAACTCATGAGGTAGGGAAAACCATCAAGGTCAATGAACAATACTCAAACTGATAAACATATAAGATAAACATTCCAGTGAAACATAGAGAGCATAAGAGCTTCTAACTTTAGAAATTCACCTTCACATTTTGGGAAAACAAATAAGATAAACAAATAACTAAATTTATGGAGAGGGAACTCTGAAACAACATATATCAAGCTATTGGGAACTTTGAAACAACTTGGTAAGCATGGACAAAGGGCAAGATCGAACAAGACCTCTTTGATTTAACCTAGTAATCAATATTCCATAGAAATGGTTCAAGATAGGGTTTTGAAAACTTCAAATAAGCAGGGCATACCATCAATCATACTTGTAAGATAGCATACTAACCATACATGAAACAAAAACAATTTTTTGGTGGACCTAAGGAGAAATCAAGAATTCCTTAAGATGGCCAAAAGAGGAAAACATCAAGACTATAAAAAACAGGAGGAGTGAGGTGCCTTAAAGAACATGTCTCAACCCATACTTTTCTATTTTATAGCAGCCAAGAAACATGAAACATAATGATAACAAAGGAAAAAATAGACAAATTAGGAAAACATCACCATTCACCAAGCTACGGAATCCTGCAAACAACCTTCGCCATCATCAAGCCAAACAAGCCATTCATCCACTTCACAAAAGCAATTTGTTCTCCAAGATCATGAAACCATGTATATTGATCTTCAAGCTCATCAAATGCCAACAAAATACATAGGGGCCTCATGCTCTATTTATGGAGAAAATGAGGGCAAAAACCCTAAATGTGGTAGGCAAATGTCAAATATAATCATAAATGTCATTTATGGCCAAGAGACCATGCAAGGCCCAAGGCACATAATATCCTAAGAAATAAATGCCAAAATACCTATTTGCACCTTATTCTAGAATAATTTGCCTAAAAAAACTCAAAAATATCTATTTGCAATAAATGAGTGTGTTTTTTTGACTTTTGGTCCAAAACACACTAGGTAGCCTCTGTGCGTAGCGCCACTTCAGCAGAAAATAGGGTCTCTTACGACTGAGTTTTGGACCCCTTCCTGACACCAGATTTGGCTCCGTGATGGATCGTTGGAAATATTGATGAGTCTAATTTCCAAAAATGCTTGAGGTGTGCTGAGTGGATGCCATTTACTTGTTCAAAAATCAATTTTCACAACACTGCTCTGTGCGCAACACCTGGTCTAAAAATGAGGAAGAAAGGTCAAATGTTTGATGTTTTTTGACCTTTTGGGGGGTAAAAAATACTCCAAATGATCTGAAAATTGGTGAGAAGACTGCTGGTGATGTGATAAATCCAAAAATGCAAACTTTGAGAGCTGAGGATGCACAAATTTTGTGCGTAGCGCCTAGGGTGCTGCGCATAGAGGGGTCAAAATTTGAAAAAGACAAAACTTTGTTCAAATTGCCTCAAACTTGGTGGAAAGGTCCCTCAAGAGGTCTTGGGCACCTATTGAGAAGCCTCAGCAAAAACTCCAAGTCTGTCATGAAAATTTTCCCTTTTTAGGTTTTCTAGCTCCATAAGGGCCTCCTTTAGTTTGGCACAAGCAAGCATGTTTTTCCTTGCATAATGCTTGGTCATTTTATTTCGTAGAGCAAGGTCCCTTTTCACCTTATGGAAATGCTTGTGCTCTTCCTTGTAATACTGAATGACACCTTGTGCCATGTCAAATTATTTTTCCCACTCCTGAAGCTGTGCATCTTTCTCCAAGAGAAGCAATCTAGTGGTCATCTCCTTGTCCTCATTGTCACTTTCTAGATCAATGAATTGAGGCCCTTGAGAAGTCTTCTTGATCCTTTTGCTTCTACTTACCATTACCTGTTGCTCATATTTGTCCATATTTTCCTTGCCTTTGTCTTTGTGCTTGATAGCTGGAAGAGAGATGGCCTTTTGCCTTTTTGAGGCAGCAAACACATCTCTTTTTCCTTTGTGGTAGGTGGATGTGAGAGGAGTGATGAAAGTGCCTTGATATTTGGTGATTTCACAAGCCTTTTTATCTTTGTCATGGCTTTCATGAGTCACTGATTTATTGATCTTTAGCCTCATCATCATCATTGTCTTCCTCATTGTTTTCTTCACTGTTATTTTGGCCTTCAAACTAATCACTACTCTCCTCACTTGCCTCATTTTGGATTTTTCTTCACTAAGGTCCTCTTCTCTGTCACTTCCTGCACTGTCATATTGATTTTATTGGTCATTTAGAGACTGATTTGTGTCATGACAGTCATGACATCTATCATGACTATCATGACTATTTCCTTGCTCATCACTGACTGTCTCATTTGTGCTATTGCCTTGGTCAATGCCTTCCCCTTCAAACTCTGTTTCAATTTCATCATATGCTTCCTCTTCATCTTCAATTTCTTCATCATCTCCCTCTGTTTCTTCATTTTCATTGTCTTCATTCTTTTCAGGACTATTTTCACTATCATTGTGCTCACTGTCATGCTCAAGCACATCTTCCTCTTGGCTGTATTGTGCACTCTCTTACTACCGTTATCCTCATTGGTTTCCTCATAATCTTCTTGGTCCTCACCCTGTTCATCATCAACATCCTTTTTTGCATTTGAGATTGATTTATTGGTGTCATCATTATCACTATTTTTCTCAAATTCATCACTGTTTTCCTTTTCTTGACTGCCATTTTCATCGCTCTCCTCCATGTCATCATCATCTTCTTCTTCATTATTAGGCTCAGTTTCTGCCCCACTGTCTTCTTTACCTCCACTATTATTTGTTTGTTCTTCATGGATACTGTCATCATCTTCTTCCTCAACACTACTGTCCTCTTCTTTTTCCTCATTTAACTCTGTTTCTACCTCACTGTTTTCTTCCCTTTCACTGTCCTCTGCTTGTCCATCAGTGCCATTGTTATCACCTTCATTTGATGCATCAGGAGGAGAAACAAGAGGTAAGCTTCCTTGTGGAGAAGGCATAGGTGGAGATGATGGAGGAGTGGAGGTAAGTGGATGTGAAGTGGAAGGAAAATTTTGCTAAATGAAGGCTTGGGGATTTTCAAACACATCATGTGAGATAAAAACTTCCCAAGGGATTCCTTTCTCCTCCAGCTGGTGTAAAAAAACCATCTTAACCAAGGAGTGGTGAAAAATGCTCTGCATTTGGTGGGCATAACTCCTCTTCTTGACCACTGAAGCCATTTTGTCAATGCTCCGGTAGATATAGTATGGTAGGTTTAGAAATTTAACCCTGGTGAAGTGCATTAGTAGCCTTATGTGATAAGAATAAACCCTGTAGTACCTCTCCTCATAGGTGAAGCACTTGATAATACGCCTCATCAGTAGGGAATACCTATTTGGAAGGTGGGAGAAGGGGAAAACAACCTTGCAGCCTTGTTGACAGCTAGGTTTGAGGTAGGGCTTATAGTAGCTCAAGTCCAATTTCTTCTGTTTAAACCATCTGTCACCAACATTTGGTATTCATGTGGCTTCAGCAATGGATTCAGATGAGAGTTAAAAATTCACTCCTGCTAGGTTGAATTGGTGGTTTTGTAGGCTGATATTGAACAACCTAGTCAAGTCTGAGTGGCTTTGGACTTGTTTAACCCTCTCACAAAACTAATAGCATCCAACATCTTGAAAACATGCAAGGATCATGGGAGAAGAAGTGATTTGAATGGTGTCTAAGGGCTCAAACCTATTAACCCTTCCTCCCTTGTGTTTTGGCTTGATAGGCATTTGGCCTTCATCATTGCTAGTACTGATCTCTTCCTCAAACATGGTAGCTGATTATAACTTTGAAAAAAGTGGTTTGTTGCTTGATGAGAGCTTTTAGGTGTAGGGAGGGAAAATGAATGATGTGCGGGATATTTTTAGCAAATGAGGGCTAAGATGAAGCATTCAAGGAGTGTTTTCAGATTTTTAGAAGGAGGTTGCTGGCACTGAGAGTCTTTACACCTATTTAAATCTTTCAAATTTGTAAACCCCACCCTAGAAGGTGAATAATTTGATTTTTATGCAGACTAGGGTTTGGTCACATTAGGCTTTAAACTTCTCCTTGATTATGAAAGATACCACTTGGAAAGCAAGGAAGAAAGACCACCAACCTTGCTTGAATGGTGCTGGAGCTTTAGAGGTAAGAAATTTCAATTTTAGGCCCTTTTGAGCAATTTGGACCAAAAAATGTTTGTGCGTAGCACCGGGTCGGGTCGGGCCGGTAAATGGGCCAGTCGGGCCCATCGGAGCACAGCGCTGGTGTGCAAAGGTGGGTAGTCGGGCCATTCTGGACCTGTGCGTAGCGCCACCCTCCCGATGCACAGTCCAGTGTAAATTTACACTGTGGCCACCTCGTCTGTGTGCAACGTCGACGACAAGGTGTGTAACGCCTTCGTCGGTGCGCAACACCTGAAAAAATTCGCCCAAGTTGCCCAAAAACCCTAAAATAACTTTTTCAACAGTTGTCTCTCCTTTGCAAAGATAAATGAGGTGGGGAAAAGGTCAAGGAGACCTTTATAGCTTTTTGAAAAAAAAAATTATGAGAAAAAACCCACTTTCTAAGGTTTATTTCTCTTTTTATTATTCTCATTGTCTTTTTGGATCCTTTTGGTCCTGTAGGTGGTAGAGTTAAAAATATGGCCCTTTTTGCCTTGCTGAAGCATTCTGATGTCACTCCCTGGATTGACAAACTTCCTGAAGAAGCTAAAACTGCGCCTCTTATATATATTTGGAAAAAATGAAACCCTTTCATGATTTTAAACACTTATGCACAACAAATTTGTGATCAATTTGACATGTTTTCCTCTGAGTTACATTTTGTCATGTTTTTTCTTTAAAACAGTGAAAAACCTCCTAGTATGAAAACCTTAGCAGCAAGCATCAACAATCCCTTTAGTCTTCATGCGGGCCATCATTGTGAAAAACATTTGGTTTGTTTGTCCTTACCAATTTTCCTGTAGGTAACCTTTTGTGACAGTCCTATAGAAGTGTCACTCAGGGTTAATCTATCTCTTGCAGAATATGCTCTTGATAAAGAAATCATTTTGGAGGCTTTACTGCTCTTAAACCAGCTACATCTTTGTTCCTCAGACCAGTTTGACAATGATGTATCTTTGGTTGGGAAGGTGAGCAAATTAAACTATTTTTGTGTCTTTCCATGGGCCACTTCTGTTCTTGCAGGTGCCTACATAACTCCTGATTTTTATCACTTTTTTTTAGAGTTTAACACCTTTCCTCTTCAATAGTGAAAACCATGCTTATCATAATTAACTCTTTTAGGCAATTTTTAACCTCATGCTTGCGCTTTTTGACCATTTGAAAATGCCTTTGACTATTTTTTGAGAGGTGAAAACCTTGAACTGATATTTCTAGCCCTTTTGCTAATACTCTTCATCATCATTCTTTGTTTGGTGTAGTGGAGTATTGGTGTTTATGCCTGCCTCCTTTGATCCCATAAGTTCTCTGATTTTACCTTTTGAAACCTCATACTTTTGTACCAATACTCTTTGCCTTTTTGTACCTTCGGTGAGGTGGAATCAATGCCTCTTTGCCAAACCCTAGAGGGCAGCTTGAAACCCTTTGAAGCCATCTTCTATTATGAAGGAGGCTCTTTGTCATCATTTGACCATTTTTGTCCATCTCCCCAAACTTCTAGGTTTTAGGGCTGCTTAGAAAAAATTAAATAGTGTTGTCTTCTAAGTTCTCAAAAACTTCTCAAAACTCATTAATTATTTCTAAAAGTCTTCAATAAGCATTTGAAGGAGTTGAGATGGCCTTTGCCCTGGTAACCCTAGTACTGATTCCTTGTTTTGTCAAAGCTGTCACAAACCATGATTCTTTTCAAACATATGCTTGCTACTTTCTTCTTACTGTGAATGGTCTTCTTATGATAATTTTCTCTTTTACCTTACCCATTGATAGTATGATGGCTATTTGATCCTCTTGCAAAAATGTGAGCAAAGGGCAGCTGTCCCCTTTCAATATTTGTGCTTTAGACCAAAGGTCCTTCCTTAAATGACCTTTTTGATCAGTTCGGACAAGATCACCTGTCCTTTTCTTCTTTGAATGCAGTTTCTTCATACATAAAAAATAGAGTTTGTAGGGCACAAAATCCACCCTATGACTTTGTGAAACCCTAGGTGACCTAGTGGAGGCTTTCTGGGACTTGGCTTTTGGACTGAAACCTAGAATTTGGGATTATCAAGTGTGAGATAAAGTTTATGATAAACTAATGTTTTGAAGATCCAAAATCTAATGTACTTGATTTATCTAAAAATTCTATAGAGATAGTTTGAGACTAACAATGTTTAGGAGTATTTTGGGGGACACAACAAAGCTGTTTGATTGGTGGGCTTAGGTAGTAGTGGGGGGTTTTTTAGGCAAAAAAAATAGAGGATTTGGGCCAAAGGTGAAAGCATATAGACAGAAAGAGTGACATAAGCCACTAATGGGTTTTTTGTTACTGGTAAGTGTTAGTTCCAGTCTTCGCGGCCTGTCACCAGGGATCAACATGAGCTCTTATTATGTTTGGTTTTGTCAGATGTTTTGCACATGATGTTCAGCACAAAACATGTCACAAGTGTGTCCATCAGAAGAAGCTCGGAAAAATATTTCCAATGGTATATCACACTCCCGTAAATGGCTCCCAGATTAGAAGATATGATCAAAATGAATGAGTGATTCTTGGTTATGCATGTTTTGAGGTCAGTTGCTGCACACAATGACAAGTTTAGTACAAAATCAGTTTGTGAAATAATGGTAAGGAATTTTTCAAAAGTGAAAGAGGTTTTTGTTCATCACATAGAAAATAACAAAAACCTCCTTCAGTTTATGCACAAGTGATACTATGTGGGAGATATACAGTGATATTTGGAGCCTACATTAAAACAAAGCAAAAGTTTCATATTTTTTACTGTTTTAGTCATTTTAGTGCGCGACCATTTTACAACAGATGGAAAGTAATTCTGCAAAACCCAAGGAGGTTTTTGTTAACCACAATAAATAAAACAAAAACCTCTTTCAGTTTATTCAGAGGTGTCACGAATTTGGATATGTGACTAGATATGTACAACTCATTTTCACATATTTAAATTTTTAATGATTTTTTGTTTGAGAGATGATTTTGTGGAACAGATTGCGAGAAACTGGAAACGAATTTTCAAAATTTGAGGGAGGGTTTTCTCCAAAATGACCTTATATACAAAAACCTCTTTCAGTTTTGTAACAGGTGCTATGGTTTAGGAGATACGAGTTCATCTTCAACACCTACTTTCAGAAATTCGGCCCAAGTTTAATGTAACTGATTCTATTTTGAAGAAAATGGTTGAGCTCAATTCCCTTAGTACAAGGATGAGAAAATGTATATATTTTATGAATTTCATAGTGTAGGGGTTGGATTTTGGCAGAGGGTTAGACACTTTGGATTGCTTGGCTCTTCATTGTACATTTCATCTTTGCAATTTTGGCAAAGGAATAGACCAGGGTTTGTAGCACTCTTTGGGATCCATGTGGCTCTGTGTTTTGATGGTGTTGTTCTCTATGTAATTGTAAGTTCACTCATGTTTATGTGTATCATTTTCCCTTCTATTTTCTTCTTAAATTAAACAAATCAGTGTTAAAGGTGGAATTCATTAGCTTGCTTTGCTCTGCCTTCAGTTTGTTTAATTTTCCATGTTTTCATCTGTTTGAGGAGGACTCTTGAGACCCTCTTGCCCTCTTCAGCTCCTCACCGGTCTGATCCATCCATTCATTCAATCTAAAGCATCAAAACAATTTCCTTCCTTGCCCCAATCAGAACTCTGCAAAAACTAGGCCTAATCGCCGCACCCAAAACTGCCTTTCCCTTTGATCCAACAAAAACCACCAAAAACAAAATCAAACTCCTTTACTTATATACCTAGCCTAAAATTAGCCTTTATTTTAAGTCATCTCAAGCCCCTTCGATTATTTTTGCTGAGATTGACCCGGAGAGAGCCCTCACCTGTTCTGGTAGGGCTAGCTACCAGACTGAGCGTGGTTTGATGTTACCCTAAACTCTGCCTTCCTTCAACCTAAGGTAGATTTAGGCAATAACATAGTGGCGACCATACTGGGGAAACAAAATGGTTTTCTTGTTAGTGTTATTTGCTTTATAAACTACAGACGGAGCCTGAAGTTAGCGAGGTTTCCTTCGAAACGCTCTTGCTTTGCATTAGAGAAAGTAGATGAATGCTGATTCATTCAATATCCGGTCTAGTTTATGAACTGAACATCTGGTTTCCTCAGTAAAATGTAATCAAGTTCAGATCTGATTGCTGATGGTGGACAACAATCAGACACATATGAAGGCTGAAACATTCACTTGGCGACTCCAACTCAATCCAGAGATTCCAGTGTTCACTGATCCATTCATGCATTAAAATAAAATGGTAGGGTATGTGGCAAACCCTGCACTTTGTGAAGTTTTAAAAGAAGTTAGAGATCAATTAGTGGATATTGAAATTGATGAAGTATTTTTCATTGCCGTGCTTCGTTGTTTGAGATCTCCAAAGTTTCCTCCTAAAGCTAAAATTGGTTTCTTTGAGTTAGTTGTTGAAAAATTTGAGAAGGAGATTCAATATTTAAATGATCAGATCCAATCATATGAATTTCGAGATCCCAAAAAGTTTTTGGAAACTCTCCCTCCTTCAAAATGAGAAACAATAGAGCTGCCCGTGGATATTTTCATTGATAGTTTGCAGCTGGAAGCATGTATTGAGGAGTTGGGGCAGCAAACAGAGTCTGGTTTTTTCGATCCTATTGCAACGTACATGGAATTTTTTTTTCAGTTTGAATGATAGATGAAAATGTTTTTTTACATAGCCAGACTCCTTTTGTGCATGTATGGCTGTCAGCATTTCCAGTTGTGTCCTGGTTCAAGCACTTCCAAGCAGCATCCTTGTCACAGTTACTTGATTGGTTGGTTTGGCATTAAAAAATTACTTGAGCTATCAATTTTGCAGCAAATTAGGGTATATTTGTAAATAAATAAGCTGCCAAAGGCAACATTTCAGTTTCCGGTATTGGTTTATGTACAGGTTGCATTATGTATATGTTTTGGGATTGGTATGAGTTGTTTTGGGTTTGCAGTTGTTTGACCATCCATAGCCCAATGGATGAAGGCACTGCCTTCTTTCCCAGAGATCTATAGTTCTTGGCACCTCCAAGGAGCTACCATCCCCATTGGAGTCGATGTTAGTTCCAGTCTTCGCAGCCTGTCACTAGGGATCAACATGAGTTTTTACTATGTCTAGTTTTGTTAGATGTTTTGCACATGATGTTTAGCACAAAACATGTCACAAGTGTGTCCATCAAAAGAATCTTAGAAAAATATTTCCAACGGTATATCACACTCCCATAACTGGCTCCCGGATTAGAAGATATGATCAAAATGAATGAGTGATTCTTGGTTATGCATGTTTTGAGGTCAGTTGCTGCACACAACGACAAGTTTAGTACAAAATCAGTTTGTGAAATAATGGTAAGTAATTTTTCAAAAGTGAAAGAGGTTTTTGTTAATCACATATAAAATAACAAAAACCTCCTTTCGTTTATGCACAAGTGCTACTATGTGGGAGATATACAGTGATATTTGGAGCCTACATTAAAACAAAGCAAAATTTTCATATTTTTTTATTGTTTTAGTCATTTTAGTGCGCGGCTAGTTTACAATAGATGGAAAGTAATTCTGCAAAACCCAAGGAGTTTTTTGTTAACCACAAGAAATAAAACAAAAACCTCTTTCAGTTTATTCAAAGGTGTCACGAATTGGGATATGTGACTAGATCTTTACAGCTCATTTTCACAGATTTAAATTTTTAATGATTTTCTGTTTTAGAGATGATTGTGTGGAACATATTTCGAGCAACTGGAAACGAATTTTCCAAATTTGAGAGAGGTTTTTCTCAACAATGACCTTATCTACAAAAACCGCTTTCATTTTTTTTAAAAGTGCTATGGTTTAGGAGATACGAGTTCATCTTCAACACCTATTTTCAGAAATTCGGCCCAAGTTTAATGTAACTGATTCTATTTTGAAGAAAATAGTTGAGCTCAATTCCCTTAGTACAAGGATGAGAAAATGTATATATTTTATGAATTTCATAGTGTAGGGGTTGGATTTTGGCAGAGGGTTGGACACTTGGGATTGCTTGGCTCTTCATTGTACATTTCATCTCTGCAAATTTGGCAAAGGAATAGACCAAGGTTTGCAACACTCTTTGGGATCCATGTGGCTCCGTGTTTTGATGGTGTTGTTCTCTATGTAATTTTAAGTTCACTGATGTTTATGTGTATCATTTTCCCTTCTCTTTTCTTCTTAAATTAAACAAATCAGTGTTAAAGGTGGAATTCATTAGCTTGCTTTGCTCTGCCTTCAGTTTGTTTAATTTTCCATGTTTTCATCTGTTTGAGGAGGAATCTTGAGACCCTCTTTCCCTCTTCAGCTCCTCACCAGTCTGATCCATCCATTCATTCAATCTAAAGAATCAAAAAAATTGCCTTCCTTGCCCCAATCAGAACTCTGCAAAAACTAGGCCTAATCCCCGCACCCAAAACTACCTTTCCCTTTGATCCAACAAAACCCCCCCAAAAAAAAATCAAAGTCCTTTACTTATATACCTAGCCTAAAATTTGCCTTTATTTCAAGTCATCTCAAGCCCCTTCGATTATTTTTACTGAGATTGACCTGGAGAGAGCCCTCTCCTGTTCTGGTAGGGCTAGTTACCAGATTGAGCGTGGTTTGATGTTACCCTGAACTCTGCCTTCCTTCAGCCTAAGGTAGATTCAAGCAATAACAGTAAGGAAAGCTAGAAATTATGGAATGATGAAATAGTGAAAATTTATCTTGAGGACAATGAAGGCACTGAGATTTCTAGAACTCATAATGTTTATGAACCTTGTTTCTATAAATATTGGGATAATCATTTAGTCATCAACAAAGGCAAAAGTTACTGATGACTAACAATGGCTCCACTTGGGGAGGGCAGGTCCTTTTCATGAGGTGTCTAGAATTTCAGATCTTCTGCTTTATGGAAACCAGTGCCTCATCCATTGGGCAGATTTTTACCTCTTTTCATTTGTTGATGTTTGCTTGAAGCTAATATCTCAATAATCTGAAAGACATGATTAGATCAACTTCATCTCTACCTACCCAACCTACTTGCCTATCAATTTTTCTTCTTTAGGTGCATTTGGACTAGCAACCTTGACATCTTTTTGTTTTTTTGAAAGCAGAATAAACTATCTAATTGTACCTTATTTCTTCCCGGAGCTCAGATTATGTTGATGAAATCCTTTGATTCTCGACCTATATTATTCAACTGTCAAGGTTCAACTGTTTGACAAGATTTATTCACTATGCTAAAAACATGAAATTGAAAACATGGCTAAATTAGGATTAGACAATCTGACTTACCATGAGTTTGTGGCATAAAAACAAGCTGCACACAAATGTTATTTTTGTAAAAAATAAGACTAGAAAAATCAGGGCTAGGATACATTGTTTGCTACTCATCCTTATTTTTCTCTTTGGATTTGTTTTAAGCATGTGGAACTAGTATCTTTCTACCTAATCTATTCTTTTGATAAGTCAAGATTGAATAATTTGACCCATTATCTTTCACTAACTTATCAAAATTAAATTTAAAACATGTTTCAGCCATGATTAGTCTAGATGGCTGAAACAAGACTTATTTATGCACTAGTAGTGGTATTTAGGCTGACACACTTTCAGTAGTTATATTTTTTGGGTATGGGGCTTTACCTCTTTTCAAATCTGCCCTCTTTTCCATTTTTCTGTTTTGTATTTTTTTGTGATTTCTCTCAATATCTTTTCGTCAAACAATGATATGTACAATGAATGAGATTTTCCAACTAAGAGTATAAATGGCCATGGTATTTGATTACCTTGTCTTCCACAGGATCATCCATTAATTCTATTTCATTCAACTCTTGTAGATAAGGAATAGGGCTATATATTTTTGAGGGCATGGTACAGGACTTCTGCCAAGAATTTTCAAACATGCTAAGTTCTTCTTTATATTTCTCCTTTGAGTTTAGTTTTCAAACCTTGTTTCCGTGAAAGAAACTATCTAGGTGAAGAATGCATTCTTCATCAGCTCCCAAACTAATGACAATGTCATCAATGTACATCATAGTGAAAAAGTTGGTAATAGGAGCCATGGCATCTTGGAAGGTGTCTTTAGCTTTCCTTATTCCAGGAAATATTTGGTCAAGCATGTAGTCATCCCAAGGAACTTTGAAAATGTCTTTGTGTTGATTTATTTGAAGTGGTATCATCTCATGAAAACCTGAAACACCACCAATCAAAGTCACCTTGTTAGAAATTTCTATTTTTGGCATGGGATGATTTATATTGGGAAAAGGGTGTTTGGACTCCATAAAGGCTTTGCCTAAGTGTCTAAAGTCCATACATAGTCTGCAGCCTTTGGTTTTCTTTGTTAGTGATACATAGTCTGCATCCTTTGGTTTTCTTTGTTAGTGATAGGATTTTTCCAAAGGTTTCATAGTTCTCCTTGTAAAAATGCCTCTTTTGAACAATTTCTATGTCATCAGGCTTTGAGCTTTTACTTCTATAAACAAGAGTATCTTGGTATTTCTTGCATAACCTCAAGTATTTGATTTTTGTGTGTAATGGCAAGGTTTTGGATAATTTAATCACCTTGGGTATTATTAGGCTGCCTATATTGTATCCCTCTATATCATTTTCAACAGAAATCCCTTTAGGATTGATGGCAACATCAGTGAGAGTCAACAACTTTTCTGGGGGAAAAAGACTCTCTGATAATGAGGTGCCTAGGTAAGGTAAGAGCATAAGACTCCTTTGATTTAGACCACCCAAGAATTTTGTTCTGTGAGGGCATGTTAGCATTTTTGGATAGGTAAAAGGGAAGGGTTGTGTTTCTGATGTTTGTCCTCCCTTTGAGAAACCTGATTCATATGTCAAACTGACCATTGGTTTTGAGGTTTCATTGTTAGTTTGTAGAGAGTCAAGTTTGATTTTGTCATAATGTGTTTGTTCAAGATTTCTATAGTTCTGAATACTGAGTTCTTCATACAAAGACTAGTTTGATTGTTGCAGTGTGTCTTGATGTGTTTCAACTTCATATACCTGCTCATCATTATCTTCGTCATTATATAATATGAAAGAATTAAGATCTGAGTGAATAGAATAAAGAGGAGTGTTGTCTGGTCTATCTTTACTGCTAACCATATACTTCATATGTGACTCTCGGTATAATCTCCTTGTCTGATTGAAAACATGGATAGTTGCATAGGACATATCTAGTTGAAGGTTCCCCTGAAGCTTGGCTCCCCAAGATCTGGATAAGAGCATGCCATACTTGGGAGGAATATCTTCCACTACTCTGTCCATAACTAGATTCTTAGCAGACACTTGTGCTAGGTTGACACAAGGTTCTTGATAAGGCCCAAAAATTTGACCCTACTGGAATCGAAGGAGTACAGGTCTTTGTAAGGTTTAATTATTTCTAGGCCTAATCTCTCCATCACAACTTTGGGCATGAGATTGTGAGAGGCACCAGAATCCAGCATGGCATTATGTAAGATTTTGTCATGTATGTTTAAGCTGATATAGAAAGAGGGAATGGCTCCTTCCTGATATTTTCCTTCCATTTTGGGTCTAAACAACAACTCAGGTGTGTCATCAGCCAAGTGCAAAGTGTCAGCATCATTTCCTATGTTTAGTGCCTTCAACATCTGAGACCTATATATGGGTTGAGTAACCAGTTTAGTGAGGGGTATATTTTTCTTTATTTTGGCAATCTCTCCCTCAAAATTGAAAGGCACTAGTGTTTTGGACATATTAACATCAACTTTATCAACCATGATCTTTTCTACATTCTTAATATGTTGATCCTGATTTGGAGTTTTAGTCAAAATGGTTTTCTTAGGGTCACTGGTGGAGGTACTAGGACAACTAAGGTCTTTGTGTGGCAGGTTTATTTTTCCTTTGTTTGCTTCAGCTTTCTTAACCATAGTGTTGAAATTATCTGCTGTTTTCTTAGAGGTGTTTTGAGGTACTTTCTGAACATCAGTATCTCTTTGGTATTTCTTGGCTGAATCTAGGTATTTTTTGCTCCTGCGATCATACTTCTTATGGATTTCTATGATGGCATTTTCAAATCCCAAGTAGTAGTCTTCAGAATCCTCATAGTTTGTGTCAGTTTGATCTGAGGAAAAGAAGCCTTGTTCTTATTCGGTGAGTAAAACATCTTCTTCATTATCAAAACCTAATAGATTTATATGGTTTTCCTCAGGTTCTATAATTTCTCCTTCTTCCTCATATACACAATTTTTTTGAAAGGGAGGTCTGATTTGTTGGTCATTTTCCCTTTGTTTGATTTGAGGGGTATCTCTTCTGATGTTTTGAGTTTTGTTTCAGTTTTGGGAGTTGGCTTGGTTGTCCCTAGGAGGTGTCCTTTCATTTAAGTTTATCTTCTCAATCATTCTCTTCATAGTTCTCATTAGGCTGTCCAATTTAGAATCAGAGGAGGAGGTTGAGGTCACGGTTTCATCCTTATTGTTACTCTGTTCTCTGATTTCAACCTAGTTCTCTTTTCAATTAAGTTGACCTCTGCACTAATGCTTTTTTCATTTCTTCTAAAGTTTCAGGGTCTCTTTCTCTCAATTGAAAAGTCATGTCAGGATCAAAACCTTCAGGAAATTTCACTAGCGCTAGGCCTTGTGGAGGTTTCATGTGAGCTGGGAGAGCATTATACACATTGTTAAACCTGGCACAATAGTCTTGCACAGTTTCCCCTATATTCCTTTTATGGTTGTTGTATTCAGACAGGATTTGGAGGGGATTTTTATTGATTTCCCATTTGTTTATAAAAGTTTGGTAGAGGGAAGGGAGGTCGTGTATGAATTAGGAGTTAATGATTTGAACCATTTTTTGGCCTCTCGTCCTAGGCTTTGTGCAAAGATTCTCATCTTAATGGTTTCTTCCTCTATCTCCATGTAATCAAAAGCATCATTGATCCTATCTACATGTTGTTGGGTAGTGATGGATTCAAGCCCTGTGCAATGAGGGATCTTAGACTGATAGTCATTTGGCAAAGGTATTAGGGGTTGAGGTAAGGTCAAAGGTGCATAACAAGCTACTATGATGGGAGCTAATGGAGGATTTACAAGAGGTGGGTTTGTGATAGGGGGTGAATGATGAAGTGGAGTGGTTTGCACAGTGGTGGTATGGATGGGTGTGGTGGAAGTACTTGGAACAACAAACTAATTATGAGTAGACTTGATGTGGAAAGAGTTGAAGTGATGGAGAAGCTAAAAGTTAGGTGGTGTGGAAGGAGAGGCTTCTCTACTCAAACTCTGGTGCAAACCTAAGGGTTCTAGGTTAGTTTGGTCGATATTAGTTTGAGACCTGTTTCTGAAGAGGTTCTTGGTATGATGCAAGTCAAACTGGGGATCCTGCAAAGCTATAAGATGTTCAGGTACAGAGCTTGCTCTATGGATGACCCTAACAGTGGTTCAGTTTCCAGATCTAGAATCTTGCCACAAAATCTTCTTTGGGTCATCAAATATGTTGGTTGGGTTTGGGTTCGGATGAGATCTGGTACTGATCTTATGTGAAGCTAGATCTGATCCACAACAGTTAGAAGGACAATCTAGTCATAATTTAGATATCATTACTGATCTGCAGGATTTTTATAAACATAGTTTAGCTTCTGAATTACATTCAATCCTCTTATCCTCATATTCCATGTCTAAATGGGGGAGTAAGGTAGTAGAAAAATTTCCTGAAAAATATTTAAACATTAATTCTGCCTTAACTCCTGAACAAGAAAAGCAATTAATACAAACATTGAGAAAATTTTTAGACGCATTTGAATGGGAATATACCGATATGAGAGGCATTCACCCAAACACATGCATTCATCACATTTATATAGAAGAAAATTCTAGGCCCGTAAGACAAACACAAAGGAGGATGAACCCTGCTTTAAGAAAAATTGTAAAAGATGAATTACAAAAGCTGATAAATGTAGGATTCATCTATCCTATTTCAAATAGCCAGTGGGTATCCTCACTAGTCATTGTCCCCAAGAAAAATGGTAAATGGAGAGTATGCGAAGATTATAGGGAATAAAAAAAAGCTACATTAAAAGACCATTTCCCTTTACCATTTATAGACCAAGTACTGGACACTTTAGCAGGGAAAAAGTACTTTTCCTTCCTAGATGGTTTCAGCGGATATAATAAAATTAGGATAGCTCCATAGGATCAGGAAAAGATAACATTTACATGTCCCTGGGGTACCTATGCATACAAAGTCTTACCATTTGGTCCATGCAACGCACCAACCACATTTCAGCAGGCGGTCCTTGGAATTTTCTCTGATCTTTTGCATGATTGCGTAGAAGTTTATATGGATGATTTTACAGTTATGGGTGATACTTTTGAAGAAGCTTTACTTAATATTGAAAAAGTTTTGCAGAGATGTAGAGAAACTAATCTTTCGTTAAGTAATGAAAAATGTTTTATGATTATGACTGAAGGTATTATTTTAGGTCATCATGTTTTTGCTGCAGGAATCAAGGTTGATGCAACAAAGATTGAGGTTATTGTAAAACTGCCCCCACAAACTAATCAAAAGGGAGTTAGAAGTTTTCTTGGACATGCAAGCTACTATAGGAGGTTTGTTGAAAATTTTACAAAGGTAGCCTCTCCATTATTTAAATTGTTGACTAAAGAATCTGAATTTCATTGGAATGATGAATGTAAATCTGCATTTGATAAACTCAATGAAAAACTTTATTTAGCACCTGTCTTACGAGGCCCAAATTGGAATTTTCCTTCTCATATTTCCACTAATGCCTCTGATTCAGCCATAGGAGCAGTGTTGGGTCAAAAGGAGGATCTTGTCACCCATGCTATCTATTTTTTCAGTAAAAATGTAACTCATGTAGAACTGAATTATACGGTGATTGAAAAAGAGTTCCTTGCTGTAATTTACACTATTAATAATTTTAGGCATTACATCACGGGTTATGAAGTTTTTGTGCACACAGATCATTCTTCTATTCGTTATCTCATGAATAAACCAGTCACTAATGGCAGAACTACTAGGTGGTTGTTGCTGATGTAGAAATTTGACATCACGATAGTGGATAGGCCAGGAAAAGAAAATCAGGTAGCTGATTTCTTATCTAGGCTTAATCATGCAGGTGAGGATGTTCCTGTTAATGATAACTTTACATATGAAAACCTGTTTGCCATCTCTATTAAAACACCTTGGCTTGCAGACCTGGCCAATTATCTTGCTACAGGAAAGTTTCCACCTTAATTTTCATCTAATTAGAAAAAGAGAATCATTCAGAAAAGTGATGATTATTCTTGGATTAAGGGATATCTTTTTTTCACAGGAGTTGATTTGATTATTCGCAGGTGTGTCAGAGAAGATGAGATCTATGACATCTTAAGAGCCTGCCATGATGAACCATGTGGAGGAAACTTCACATACAAGCAGACAACTTACAAGATCCTTCGTTTAGGTTATTATTGGCCATACCTCTTCAAGGATGCAAAGGAGTATGTTCGAAAGTGTGATAGCTGCCAAAGAATGGGGTGACCTGTACAATCAGATGAGATGCCTTTGCAACCACAGGTTCTCATAGAACCATTCGAGAGGTGGGCTCTTGACTTTGTAGGTCCCATCAATGCCCCATCCAAAGGTAAGAAGTATATTTTAGTTTGTATTGATTATGTGACAAAGTGGGTGGAGGCAAAAGAACTACCTAGAGCAATGGAAAAAGTAGTGGCATAATTTCTTTTCTCTGATATTTTTGTAAGATTTGGAGTACCTAGAGAAATAGTCACTGATGAGGGTGCTCATTTTGTGTCTAAGATTATGCAGGAAATTATGAAAAAATATCAGATTACCCACATGAAGTCCACCCCTTATCATCCACAGGCCAATGGGCAGGTGGAATCAACCAACAAGGTGATGGAAACAATCCCTACCAAAATAGTTAAATTACATAAGAAGGATTGGTCTAACTGACTTCTTGAGGCCTCATGGGCTTACCGGATCACATGGAGGGGTACCACTGGCTTTTCTCCATATGAACTAGTGTATGGAAAACAAGTTTTGCTGCCCATTGAATTTTATATCAAAACCCTTAGAATGGCATCAGAATTGGGTATGAACTTCGATGAAGCACAACAACGGAGAATATTGCAACTCAACGAATTAGATGAGATTAGGCAGGATGATTTTTAGCATATTGACTTGATCCAACAACAAAGGGCTAAATGGCACGACAGATACATAAAAAAGAAGCAGTTCAAAGAGGGAGATCGGGCATTTTTGTATGATTCTAAATTTTAAAAATTTAAAGGAAAATTTAATACACATTGGCTAGGACCCTATGAAATTGAGAAAGCTTTCGATAATGGATTTGTTCGGATCAAAACTATCGATGATGAGAATTTTACCTTCTTGGTGAATGGGGACAGACTCAAGCTATACCAAAAACCCCAATCCAAGGAGGAATTTTTGAAGAAGAAAGAGCTGGGGATGGTAAGGGAAGGGATCCTTCCTTTCACTATCTCTTCCTGATTTTCCTGCTGATGCAATGAGCTCACTCTGTTCCTCCTCATGCTCCATAAACCATGAGAGGAATGTCTACTGGGTATAGGTTTATCCCTTTTTTCGAGCCCAATGGACTATTTACGGAAAAGGAACCCCTTGGAGTCTTCTTTTTCAGTATTTCAGACTCTCTAAAATTGAAATATGGCGAGCATGGATTGCCCTGGGCTCGTTAAAAACACAGATTAGTAGATCCCTTGGGATCTTTTCAATAAATTTGTTTTTCTAGTTAATTTATGGATTGTTCGTGTTGGACTAATGTGGGATTTCGTAAGGCCTTCCTTCCAACAATTCTAGCCCATCGACATGAGCAAATTATCCGGGTACAGGATTAGAGCCTTGTGATGCCTTGAAGATTGTATGCCCCAATGACATGCTATCTTGCTAATAGTAATGGAGAATCATTATGGATTCTTTACTACTGGATCCTACAGGGGGTTCAACAACAACTCATATATTCACACCTGATAGGATGCATCAGGTACCTTGGTCCTCACTCTCATTAATGGTGATGGACCTCGCATTGGTTAACATTTGACCTCAATGACTAGTAATCCAATGAGCCCATTGCACATTCGACATCGACACATTCATTCATGTGCAATAGACTGTACAAAATGGGTGGAGAGAGTGGTTCCTGAAGATTCAACTTCAATTCCTGTAGAATGTTCAGCAGTTACAGTTTTGACTTCCGGAATATTTTTCACAGTTATTTTAATTCCTGCAGAATGTTCATTAGTTGCAGTTCAGTTCCTAAAGAGTATTTAACAGTTATTTCTGCAGAATTTTTAGCAGTCACGGTTTTGATTCCTGTAGAGCATTCGAAAACCAGTTCTTAATTCTTCAGAACATTTGTTAGATACATCAAGACCTGGATTTCCTGAAAAGACAAGAGAAAAGAAAAGAAAAAAATCATTAAACAGAACATAGATTAAAATCATGTAATATATTATTAACAAGTCATTTTTTCGTTAAGGTCATGGATTATATGTATGATGTAATAGGTTATCATTTCAAGAACAGGCTATGTCATCAAGGACAGGACCGTTGGAGGTAAGCAGTAATGTACAACCGGTGATAAGGCTCTCGAGGTAAATGTATAATGACACTTAATTTTTATTTTTTTCTGCATATCTAAGGCTATGGTAACCCTTTGCAGCCATGGATAATTATGACATTAATCCAATGACCTGTCATCATTTCATCAGTAGTGTTTGTACTTTCAAGATTTATGGTGCAAGTCAGATCATGATAGCAATCATGATCATGACTTGTAGCCGAAAAAGCTCCGTATTTTCTATTTATTTCCTATTGCTGTCAAAATATTGCATAAGTCTCAGACTACATTCCCACAAATCACATTTACTCTGATTTGTCTGTCTGTAAATTCCTTGTCCATTTTTTCCCCCGCCTATCCATTTTTCTCCTCCACCATGACTAAGACTCGAGCCCCCATCAGATTTGAGCCTCAGAGTCTCGCGCTACTAGAATCTGATCCTCGTAGAAAGGTGAGAATAAAAAAGGCGGGATGGACAAAGCACAGGTGGGTAACATCCAATTCAGGCTGACAGAAGAACCAGTGGCAAGGGCATGTGGGATTCCACAAGATGGAGAGCGATGGTTAAAAATCGCCACTTCAACAAAGACATGTGCGCGACGTTCTTGTAGAAGGACGATTCGAACCCTGACTGGAGTAAAGGGATTCCGCAAGAATTCTTAAGGCGTAAGTACCGTCAGTTACTATTTTTCATGCAGAAATATGTTACATGAGAAGGCTGGTTTGGCCTTTATTTCCTGTTTCATATCAGGCTCCTTGGACAATTCTAGGACAAAACTTTAAATTTGCCCTATTATTTAAAAATGTCATTGATCAAGATGTCCTTGGCCGCAAAAGACATGGTTTCCCACATAGAGGAAAACCTCTACCATCACGGGCTGGTAAAGATTATTCTGGTGGAGGTCCTGCAGAAACATGAGAAGACCTGGGAGGATTTTCTGCAAGAAAATCATTTTGTGGAGGATGAAGATTTTGACTCTTTAGGGGTCCAGGAAGAGAAACCCGCAAAGAAGCCGAAAAATAAACCATGGACGCATGGACCAGATGACGAGGATGATGTTGTGGTGACCGGTGAAACTTCTAGGAAGATCTCTCGGCGGAAGGGGCCTTTGATCCCTGCAAAATGGTATACCAGAAGCCAGGTTGCCCAACTAGCCATCAAGGATACAACAAAAGAGGGGGCACCAACTAAAAATAAAAAGACAGAGAAGTCCCGCGGCCAGCCCAAAGCAAAAGAAAAGGTGAACCCTGCTACAGTCAGTGACAAGGACACTGCGTCCTTTCCATACCCCTCGCTGCAGGAAAGTCAAAATGAAGCCATGAAGTCGCAGGAGTATGTGAGCGTGCCCCAATCGTCACAAGGGCATAATGAGGGAGCGGTGACCCCATTGAAGAAACAATCTCGACAAATGCTAGAGGAAACTATCAGAGAACTTACCATTTCAAAATGGGTCTTGAAAGCAGAGAATGTGGCTCTAAGAGAACATAGCAGCAAAATGTAGTAGGAGCACGAATAATGGCAAGAAAAGGCAACCCGCATCATGAAGAAGAAACAAGCCCAGATTGACCACCTGAAGAGGAAGACTGAGGAGTATAGAGGATAGATTCAAGCAGAATCTAGTCGGGATCAGTTAGATCACCTGGCTACAGTGGCTGCGGCCCAAGTGAAAAATTAGCTTTCTGTTGAAGACTGCTTCAGTTTTGCTTGCATAGGGACATGCAAGAGTTTTGGTGTGGGGGAGATGTTAAGACTGAACTTTATCTATTTTTTCCACCTATACTAAACCTTCTTTCCCCCATTTTTGACCTCTTTTTTCTCTTTAAGTATACCTAGTCCGTCTATGTCATCCAATTTTGGCTAAAAAGGGTATCATAGGCCTAAGGTATGTTGAAACAACATTAGAAGTGTCATTTTATCTTATTTTGAGCATTCTTTGAACTGGTTGTGTCATTATTTCATTACTACTCTAACTAGCCTTGGAATCATGCGCAGATTTGTTAGATTGAAATAGTTCCGCCAATCTTGTAGATAACTCATATAGCTGAGATTCCTGCAGCCATTCTGGATTTCTTGCAGATACGCCGATTTCCTGTAATCACCTCAAAATCTTGCAGCGAGATCGACAGACAGTTCTGATCGCGCAACAGAAATGGTCTAATCCATGCCTTTGGTCATGGATTAGACCCAACAACAGTTTACCTTGTCAATTTGTATCTGTATTATGGGCTGTAGGCTTAGTTTAGTAATCTGTTTTGTTCAAAGCTAAATATGGGCTGCCATAAATGTATAAAAATTGGATGTAATTTGCTTATACGGGAGTTCTTGGGTTCGGTTGGAAGGTGCTGTTACAGAGCACGATATCATACTGTAATCGACTATTATTTAAGATTAATAAAATCATTTATGTTTCGTTTATTTTCTTGAGCAAATTTTTTAATCTTTAAAGGAGTTGTGAGTGAGGGAGGGCCCCCTTCACTCACAACTCCTGCAACAGAGTGTGTGTTTATTTTTGTTTTAATTATGCATTAATAATTTCCTGTAACAGCTAGTGTTTTCTTTCTGTATTTCTTGCAGCAAACTGTAGATTGGTTAAGTGAATTAATATTTTATGTTGAAGAGCTCTTTTCATTTGGCCAAAGCTTGGATTCATGATTTTAAGTTTGATTCTTGAATGGGATTGATTTCTTTTATCTTTTCTGCATCAATATCAACAAACACAAGTGTTATATAGGGATGATATATGCCGCTCCATAACCATTGCTGCAATAGTACTGATATAGGAAAGCATCATGAGTTATTGATTGTTGTTTGATATTTATCTTTTCACGGTCAATATCAACAATCTTAAGTGCTATAGAGGGATGATATATGCCACTCCATAGCCTTTGCTGCGATAGTATTGACACGGGAAAGAAACATTAGTTGTTGATTGTATAATTAATTAACACTTGTAGTAATCAACCTGCATTTATTGTGCACTGCATCTCATCAGTTTACCTTCCTGAGTTGACAATTTATATTGACAAATTATACACATATAATTTGACTCAACACACATCACCAAACCTATCAATGTTTAAGTCAATGATACTTATACTATCACGTGACTGTCACCAAGATTTTATATGACATTTCGATAATGATCTTCATGGTGGCCTTCATTGGTGTAATCAACACTGCCATATTCTTCAAGTTCTTTGCAAAAATGTTCTTTTGGATTAGAAATCACCAGCCATGTCTTGTCCATCAAGGTTTGTATGGATTTAAAGGGTTTGTTCCACACCCTCTCCTAAAGAAGTATGCGCATCATCAAAATCTGGAACCAAAACTCTAAACTTTCTTCATGCTTTTCAAAGGAAAAAATAGGGGCTTCCTTTGGAAGTTCTTTTTCATAACCTCCAAATGCTACAATAAATGCCACCTTATTATGATGTTCGTCATCATAAAGACTTTGTGCAGTGGTTTCATTATGGTTTTCATGTTGAAATTTATTTGTGCGGTCATTAGTGTTGTCCCCTTCAAACTTTGTTTATGGGTCCCCTTTTAGAGCAATAGGTCTCTCATCATGCTTCTGTAGTAGGCCAGTGACAGGGTCATATTAATATTTTTTTTTTTCTCTTGATGGTCATCATCAAACCTTGGTGTACCATTGAAACATATTATATATTATTTTCCCACACAAGTTTAGACCAAGGGCACCAAAATTGTCTTATTTTGGTTATTTTGTACACTCCTCATGGGATTATACTTCTTGATGGTGCCTATTGATGGTAGTTTTAGTGTCTTCAAAAGGTTGTTCCATGCCTTCTTTTAGAAAAAATATACCCATCAGCCAAACCATCAACATTTAAAGTGAAATAATCTGTAGCAATATTTTAGACCATTTAAAGGAATCATATCTATCCCTCAGTTTAATAAAGGATAAAATCAGGTGGTGAGTGTATAGATTCCATAAAAATGCATCTGGTCCCACCATATTTACATGCTCATTTTTCTTCCAGCCTTGCTCCAAAATATTAGTGGTTAATGGATCTGCATTATCAAGATTGAAGAGTAAAGCTTTGGTCTTGAAGTATATTTTGAACCATCTGTTGTCAAGTTTTATGTTTTCCACAACCCACCCAAGGGTATGTTCACAATCTAACTCTTTTTCCATCCCCTCTTCTCTAGGCCATCTAATTTATCCACCAAGGGAAATGATAAAAGCTAAAACAAGTGCTTTCAAAACTGGAGAAACATTAGAAATAGACCTTACTGGTAATCTCGTTCATTCCAGATCTAGATATTTGTGTTGTATAACAATGCCCTACCATAGTCCCCCCTCGTAAATAAGCCTCTGTTAAGTTTTCACTGCTACTGCCTTTCCAATTGATGGATATATTACAAACACCACCCACCAACACTCTTGGGTTTAGCTATTCTTTTCCACTATAAGACAATGCTATTTCTTTCCTTTTTAGTTCTCCATGAGAAATGGAAGCAATTCACTCTAATCTTTTCCAACATCTCCACAACAATGTAAGCTAATGAATGCTGGTAAACAAGAATTGTTTCCAATATTTATTTAACAAAACTAAGCCTTTCTACTATGAACAACCACCTAGTGCACCAATTTGTAATCCTTCTCTCAATTTTCTGATATAACCAAGTACAGTCCTGGAAGTCATATTTACATAAAACACATGTTCTTTAGGCGATGGTTGAAAGGTATTATAGAGTATGAAAAAAATCTGAAAATTGTCTCCTCTTTTCCTTGGTGCACTTTGTTTAGAGAGAAGATTTTAGAGTATGTATTTCCATGCCAGTTGTAAAACAATACAAATCTAGTGTTACCTTCTACTTGAGAACTTATTTGTAGGTACACTTAGGCTATCATATAATGATAAAGACAATTACATTATAAATATTAAAATTTCCATTATATATTAACCTGGTATCCTTTGTCAACAAAATAATAACATTAAATAGTCATAACTTCCTCAATACTTTTCAAAATCACTATTATGATACCAATTCAGAATTGGCATAGTAATTTGGCCTCTCATGGCAGACTTCAATCTAGTTCCTAGGAAAGGAAAAATTTGCCTCCCAAGATAGGGCTTTGATATGTATGGAAGGACAACCTCTTGAGGGCATAACACCTAAAATACATTATGAGCCCAATGTTGAAATGGAGCCAAAATTTTTCATCTTGCAGTTTGATTGTAATCAACCACACTAGTGAAAAAATATGCACATCACAATTTTTTGGTGGTTGAAGAGAGTAGATCTAGTGGAAGTTGAAAAGTAAAAATCCTCAATGAGCCAAGGTATAGAGCCCTCGATTGTAAAAACCCACCATTTTTAGATCTAGTAGCGGTGTGAGATGGAAACTTTAAGAGGTGACTAGATCTACAGACTACAATTAGTGTATTACAACAACAACTAGTGCAACCCTCTCATCTCATTTTGTAAATAACATAGCAGAGACCTATAGGTTGGAATTTGGAGGGATTGAGTGATTTGTTCTATTTTGGAATTAGAGTGATGAAGGTATCATTTATGGTTGGAAAGGCACCTCAGATTTGGTGTAATGTTTCTTTTAATGCCTTGACCTTATTTTTAGTGGTGAATCAAATTTGTGGTGAAAAATTTAGGGCTTGGAGATTTTCTATAAGGAATATCCATGACATTCAATTTGACATCTATTAAAGTGATGGGTCTCATGGGACTAATAGAATCTAAGTACAACAAATTGTTGACAAAAAATGTAAATTACTAAATCCTTCCATTCACACACACACTGTCACTGCAATTAAATATCATCAATCTAAGTACAAGACATAGTTGAAAAAAAATGAAAAATACTTCCATTCACACACACACACACACACACTGTCATTTATATGAGAGATCAAGCACTATCCTTATCCATTGGTAGCTCCAAAAACATAAAAACTTACTTTTTCTCTCACAAGCCCTACATACTAGCGAACAATAAATTGAATAAAATGCATTTCATACCAGCGAACAGTAAAAGCTATGAGGGTTTGGTTTTGACCTCTTTAGGACACAAAAAATGATGTAAATAAGGCCAAAATTGAGGCAGATCTAGGGCCTAAGCTTGCTTATAATTTTGTCAATGTTTGACCCAATAAATCAACTCTCAAATACATTTTAGTACTCTGTTTTATTTCTGGTTTTAGTTCCACTTTAGGAATCCATCGATAATACATTTTGAATCAAGGTGTTTCATCACAATAGTAAGAGTTCTTCATGTTCTTTGGAGCTTTGAATTGAAAGTGAATACCTTGCTTCCTTGCTCTTTTTTTAATAGCAAACCAATATGTTTGTGGAATTTTACATACTTTTTCATTTATTTATGTGCAAAAATAGATGGAGTTGTCTTATAAAATTGCTACCGATGAAGAGAAATATGTCATTGGCATTGTCAGGTGTTGAGAAGGTTGCAAATTTGCTGAAATTTGTGATGAAATTTTGGATGATGAAATCTTTGAATACCCTTTTGATTTTATCCAAGATGGATTAGCTTTAAATAAAAATCAAGATAAGAAATGGAAAGTTTATACAACACTTTTAGGCATCAAGGGAAAACTAGGCACATTTGATGTGGAAACAAAGGGTTCAAATATAGTGGAAAGAATACCAATCTTTGAAAACATTGAAGAGAATGTGGAGGAACCTATGCATAAACAACCAAGATTTGAAAATATTCCTTTGTCAGTGGAACACGCCACAATTGTTGATCCTAGTGTGTTGGCATCTTGGGAAAAAAAAATGAAAAGTTTAATGGAAGAGTTTGTCAATGAGAAACTTACACTCAAAGTATATTCAGAAAAGGGAGAATATAAAATAAAGATCCATTGTGAAAATTTTTGCATTGATTATGGAACAGGTGATGTATCCTTGGTAGCGCAAACAATGCGTAACATCAAAAACCATCTTATGAAAAAAAGATCCCATCAACAATGCCTTTCAATGCCTAGTGTTACTGAAATTACTTAATGTCACAAAGTACAATAAACAACGGTGGTTGGAGATTGATTTCATATTGATTAAGAAATCAAACTTCTATATGATTTCAACAAGAAACAATAGCCTAATTTGTTCAAGGTGGTGGAAGCAACACTTGCAGACTATACAGACATGAAAAAGTGAGAGTCTAATGTACACGATGCAATAAATGGTTTTGTTTAGTGCCGAAAAGTGGTAATATTGTTAGTTCTCTAAATGAACACATGAAATCAAAGAAGCACACTACTACTACTACAAATTAGGCTTCACATTAGGAAATTGGGTTGAGGAGTGGCACAGTTGGGAGACCTAAGAAGCCTACCAATGATAAGTCCCAACAAAGTTTGAATAGGTTCTTAGTGCCATCATCACCATTAGTATTACATAGGGGTTCTAAAAGTGCAAATCCTTCTACTTCAGGTGTGTTAATTAGTGGTTAATTAATAGTTTGGACTAAACTTGAATATGAATTTGTATATTATTTATTTATATTACTTCTATTTTTTTTTGTTTTTTATTATGTTGTCATATTATTATAGCTCAATTGTCTCCCTTATTACTACAATGTTGGAGGTATTGGCATCCTTATATTGATATAAATGGGGAGAGATTGGAAACAAAGGTCCTAATGGATGATCAAAGGGGTGGAAAATTATGGGCCATAGAGAAGCATACCAAGATCATGCTATGTTATGAGGGTATTGAATGTCATATTGATGGTATATATAGGCATATTCATTGCAAGAGGGGTTCTGGAACAGGGATCCCATTTGATTCATTAACCTGTAGATTTTGTGAGTTGGTTCCAGAATGTAATGACTTCAGGATGTGATTATATCGTGAATCAAGGTGCACCAATAAAAGAAGTGAACGAGATACAGGAAAAGGTAGAATATTGGACTATTTGACTCAAAATGAATTGACGAATGCTGCAAGGGTTACAAATGCTAACCATAGATCAACTATGCGAGCTCTTTGGTGGGAGAGGACAAAGGTTTCTACACTCTCTATTAGAATGAGATCTCTAAAGGAAAAGTTGTTTGAATCGACAGAAAGGAAGGATGTATTTAGGTTTTGTAAGGATGTGTGTGAGACACATAAGCAAGGAAAATTATAAGGTAAAGATGTAGTTTGGGAATTTTTCAAGGATATATTTCATAACTTGATTCATGCAAGAGCAGGGAGAAGGTATAGTACATCCAAAAAATCCCTTTATGAGATGATCAAGTTATGGGGAGGTCCTAGATTACAAAACTTTATTAGCTTTAATCTGGATGGTCCTTCAATATCTACAACTTTAGAGCAAGTTAGAAAGTCATTGACATATATCCCAGGGGAGCACGAGCACATTTTTGAAGTAGTCGAAAAAATTAATGCTTCTTATAAAGCCAAACATGGTATATATGGAAAAATTCCTATATGCCTTGCTGAAGATGAAACAATTGTGAAAAAATATGTTAGGTGGGTAGCAAAGAGCGATACACTGGTGGGGTTTTGTGGTTTGAAAGAAGAACATCAATGCCAATCACATTTCTTGGTGGCAATTGGTGAGGGAGATGTAGGCTATGAGATTATAACAATTTCTTTTAAAAATAATGTTATCAGGCATTATGCACGTGTTATTATTGCAAAGCTTTTACATGAAAAACTTCCTCGTTTGGTTGTGGTTGTTCATCCAACATGAAATAAATTCGATGCAATTTTTGTTTATCAACAATGAGAAAAGGTAGAATTTATGTGGAAGAAACAAGTAGAAAACAATTTGGGACCTATTGTTGGTCATTCCTCAGATGGGGATAACAGAAGAAGATAAATTATGTTGAAGGATTATTCTTCACCTTGGGAAGGGTGGAGGCTAATTGGGTTGTACAATGGTTTCAATGTAACAGGATTGCGTGACCAAGATTACATTCATAACTGAAAAAATCTAGTGAATCCTTTGTTTAGCGGTCGACAAGAATTGGTTTTGGGAAATGAGTACATAAGTTTGGCCATGTCAGAATGATTGATCACACTTTTAAAGTGGATGATCACAAGATTAAGTGTGAAGACATAGAGATGATGGATCAAAATTGTGGTTCCGCACAACACATTGATTCAAGGCATGTTCAAGAGGTCTTTTAAAGAGTTTAGAAGTACACCAAGTGGAAAGTTAGAGAGGACACTAGCTATAGAGACTTACCTAATGATTGTTACTGACTACATTGACATATTTATGTCTCATAGTTTGAGCCTTTGGGTAAGAGTGCGAAATGCTTCACGAGTTCATCATTTCTTCACATTATGGTTATGTTGGGTACAAAAACAATCTCGTACTAATGTAAACATAAATTTCATCAACAGAGAGGCATATCAAGATGTGATAATTTCTTTCCATTTTGCAGCTTTTTTGATGAGATTGTTTCGAGATCAATACTCTAACTTGCCATGTGTTTTGCACTTGATTGGGTCAAATGTATGTGAGAACTTCTTTAGAAAACTTGGTGGGATGGTTGGAGTGGAGAGGGCCTATGATTTCACTGACTTGCTTCATGCTGTTGGAACCATTAATAGAGTTGTTGAAGAAGAATCAAATCCCCAAGGGATTCATTTTAATAAATCCCATAAGAAGCAAGAAAACATTTGGAATAAGTTGCACCAAGAAACAATACAAAACATTGATATGTTGCAGCAATATGATTTAATATCCACAGATGCTAAAATTGTAGAAACCCTTAAGATTGGATTGAAGGATACACAAGAAATTTTATCAACTCTTGGAATGAAACCAGAAAATTACACTCAATATTCTTGGTGGGTTAAACCATGGACAGAGGATAAATATTGTCCAACATTCCAAATTGTGGATGAAGTAGTTGATGATTCTCCACTGGGATGTTCCAACTCTATATTTCAATCTTCATGTTCATTGGTACATAATGAAAGTGAATTGCAAATAATGGAGAGTGAGTGGAGACACGATCTGGATGAAATTTTAAATTCCATTGATGAAAATGTAAGCAAAACTATAAAACCAGTGGTGAATCTTGATGGTAAGGATATGTTCAAAGAATGTTTGGTTAGTCAGTTGAATGGAAATCCAACATTATCCAAATATAGGTTGACGAAATTGAGATACAGGGTCTACTTTAGGTGAGATGGGAAGACTCTATAAAATGGTGTTTTAATTGGCTTTGGAATTGGATCAGATTGTGGGGTGTTGTTTGAAAACAAGTCAACCCCTCCCACGAATGTACTGCAATAAAGGGTGTTTCTTGTGGAATGTGGTACATTGGAAGGGTTCAAAGAATAAGGAAGAAGGATGGTAATAGGGTGTTTGATTACCATAATGACATCAACCTTTTGGATATATTAGAAGGCATTGAGCTTCAATTATGTTGGTATAGTAGAATAAAGGGGCTGCATTTATAAGTATGATTTGAATGATCTTGCTTTTGTACAAATTGAATCTGTTATAGCAATCACAAACTTATCATACAATGATAATAATGATACATACAAATTAGAAGAAAGCGATTACAAAGTTTTTTCACATTTTGTGAAAAATTTGAACAAGCCTTAATAATAAAAACATTCTACTTTCACTTTCCTTATGTATTTCCATATGTTGGATTATTTATATATAGTTTTTAGTTGTATTTTTGTTGATTTATTTGTATGAATCTGATGTTAATTTTGTAATTTTTGGCTTTAGGTCTAGTGAATACTTCAAATGGTGAATGTTAGAGATAACTCAACCTTTTTTTGCTACCTACTTTTTGGTGTAAGTTTCTTTCACTAGCCATTCATCTTTTGCAGTTGTGTTTCATTCAAACATTAATTTAATATTTCCTGCATAAAAACAATATAATTTCATACCTATATAAGTATATGTACCCCTTACCTCAACACATATATAAAATTTGAAGATAAGGGCATCCCTTACCTCAACACTTATGTTGGATGCCTTCTATTGTGGTTCTTATGAAGTTGGTCCATTTAATCACGAAAAACAAGAAGAGTTGGTTCCTTTTTCATGAATATGTTTTGCAGAAAAGTATGTGGTTCTTCTCACTAATGTTAATGTTTTCCTTGAATTTTTAGATTAATGGTTCACTTTCTAGAAATAATATCAAGGATCTAATGGCACGAGGTTCAATCAGAATGGTTTCTGCTCACTCAATTCAACAAATTTACACTAGAGCAATGGATAACACATGAAGTGCATTTTATTTTGAATGTTTGTGTGGTAGTTGGATTTCCTATTTTTTAAATTGGACATATAAATCAGAGTCTATAACTCAAATGTGCCATCAAAGTATTTTTGGAAGTATTTATATTTTGGCCATACACATGAGGTCTACAATAGTTAAATTGCACTTGGTTATTATTGACAATTGAGTCCTTAATCATATTTTGGGAATTGCCTTTCACTAAAATAAATTAACATTAATTACTATCTGTAAAGGTTTTTGGATAGGTGATGGTAGTTGGTTTTCCAATTGAGATATGTGCTTCTGGTATATTGGAAGGGTGATGGCACTTTTCTTTCTTATTTTCGCGTATATGGATATATATGTGTTCGATGGCCCTTGGCAATTTGTGCATCTGATCCAAAGGGTATTTTAAGGTGAATGGTATATGATTTTTTGCAACTTTTGGATTGACAATAATTTGATAGGGTGAAGTTTGAAATGGCACTTTTCTTTCTCATTTTTTCCTATATTGACATATATGTGTTTGATGGGCCTTGCAATCATATGATCCAAATGGTATTTTAAGGTGAATGGTATTTGATTTTTTGCAACTTTTGGATTAACAATAATTTGATAGGGTGAAATTTGAATGGTATGCAAATTTTAATTAATTTTATCTTTCCAAAGAATGAATGCATAATTTTATATTTCATGGTTTGGAAAAGGAAAATACATAGAATTTTTTTTTTATTTCATGGCATATCACCTCCAAAAAGGAAAATCAGGCAACCTGCTGGCCACTTTTCAAAAACTTTCATACAAAATATAGCTACGATATCTCTCGAGAACACAACTAGAAGAAAAAATTATGCTTTGATGAATGAGGCAGGTTTTCAATGGGAGAAGAAGATGAGGAACAACCAAAGAACAAAAAGTACTTTTGATTTATTGTTGTCACATTTTCCTTGTAGCAGAATGTTTTATTATTGTATTGGATAGATTGTTGACATCGTTTGGAATGGGAGCAATATCTTTCATAGCAAGCCAGATTTTGAAGCTTCATTACAGACTCTTTGTGGCCCTGGTTCTGATATTTCAGTTGAAGAAGATGAAATTAAGGTACAGGGCCTTTGGTATTTTATTATTGCAATATTGTTTTTCTTTCTTTTCTTAATCTCCCTATGTATTAGTTCATAGTTAATTGTGATTTGAAGCATTGACATCATAAATACAGTCATACTGTAATAGAACCTTATGACTATGTTTGACTGGGTGAATCTTTGTAGGAAATTTATGAAGGTCTGGATTTCTCTATGTATGAAGAACAGTGATAATTTGGGATTTTCTCCATTAAGTTTTCAATAGATGGACGAGAACTTGTTGCTCGCAGCAATGAAAAATATACATATGTTTATGAACTAGAAATGAACAAGTGGTCTTTAAAGATAACAACTCACGAGGTGTTGTATACTTTTTATTGGTGATACATCCACAAGCCTAGTAATTCTTGGTGATACATCCACAAGCCAAGTATTTTTCTTGATGCACACTGGTAATTCATTCCTAATGGGTAATATTCATATGGGTGGTATTCCAGAAAGCCACTGCAGAGTACAAGAAGCTATCTCTATTGATTTTTTTAGATTAATTTTATATTTGACTGAGCTGTCTATCTGCAAGCTGTTGTAATATGATTTGACTAACTTACAAAGATTGGAACTTCAGGCCTTGGTTTGATCAGGGATACAATAAAAGAAGGTATGTCTATTAAATCTTTCAGATTAATTTTATATTTGATTGAACTGTATATCTGCAAGCTATTGTAATATAATTTGACGGACCTTGACAGATTGGAACTTCAGGCCCTGGTTTGATCATGGATGCAGATCTAGGAAAAGGCCCCAATAGAAAGATATTTGCAAAAGAAAGGAAGACCCATTGGGTGCTTGTAATATTCAACATTTTTTCACTTATTGTGGGTCAAGCTACTGCTTCACTTCTTAATAGGTATTACTTTGATGATGGTGGTAACAATAGATGGATATCAACTCTGGTGCAATCGGTAGGATGCCCTATTATTTTCATACCTCTGGTATTTTATCAAGGAAAACAAGCCTCTAAGAGTACCCTGCTCACACCCAAATTGGTGCTAATTTATGTTGTTTTGGACTTGCTTCTCGTTGTAGATAATCTGCTTTACTCATGGGGTATTTCTTATATGCCTGTTTCGGCCTATTCACTTATCTGTTCAAGCCAACTGGAGTTCAATGATGTATTTGCATTGATATTGAACAGGAAGAAAATTACTCCATATATCCTGAATTCTCTGGTTTTTTTGACTTTGGGTGCAATTTTGCTTGCGATTCATTCATATGGTGACATGCCTAAGGGAGTGAATACTACCAAGTACATAGTAGGCTTCATTTTCTCTGTTGCAGCTTTTGCAATCTATGGGTTGCTTCTTCCATTGATGTGGCTCGTTTTCAATAGGGATATAAAGAAGGCGACCTTTGGAGTGGTTCTGCAGATGCAATTTTTCACATCCATAGTTGCTATTGTGGTATGCATAGTTGGATTGTTTGATAGTGGGGAGTTCAGAGATATGAAAAAGGAGGCTGAGAAGTTCACAATGGGGAAAGTTTCCTATTATATGATATTGATATGGTCTACAATAGGTTGGAAGGTTTTTTCTATTGGTGGAGTGGGTTTGATATTTTTGGTTTCTTCCTTGTTCCCAAATGTGATTAACACTCTAGCCCTCCCTAATGAATCTAGCATTGGGGCCAAATCTCTTGTGGGAATTTCTCACAGGAAGAAATTTATTCAACATAAATACTTCAGCGGGTTCTGTTCATTCTCAAAATGGATCCCAGATATTGAGATTACTCAAGACAACTCGACCCATTCTCCATGAGAAGCTCACTTAGGTACCTAGAAATATAAGACAAATATGCTTTGCCAGTGATAGTATTTTGGGAAATCCACCTTTGTAATTTGATCCGGTTGATTCATGAATTTTTTGATTGAAAATCTCAACACTCTTTGATTACCCTCTATGATATTTATACATGAAATTAAGCAAGGCAATGGGTTGAATAGAACTTCAGTCCGGTCCTAGACCACTCTTTTGGAAGATTGACCCTTTCCAGATGTGCTCGTATCTCCAGATCCAAGAGAAACTGTAGGGGCTAGGGGGAACCTTCTTACTCTGTTAAGTAGGGGTATCTCCATCAAATATCTTCCCTTCCTTTCCATAGGCATAATTTCCTTCTTCTACCTATTAGTGCATAACAATCTTTTAAGTCCATACTGCAAATAATTTAAGGAATCATGGGACAAATGGCCCCACTCATTGTGCGTTATGCCAGAAAGCAGAAGAAACAGAGCAACATATCTTTCTCTAATGTGACTTCACAAGAAAAGTTTGGAAATTCCTTCTACAGGGCATTAGTCATCAACACAATCAGGCCATATCATGCATGTAGTTGTTTAATAAGCGGGTTTACCAATATGATGGATCCTTCCACCAAAATCGAGTCTTCAAAGTTAATATACCATTAGGTATGTGTTATATAGATATGTAAAGTTCCACATCTAATGCAGGTAGATTAGCAATTTTTATCTGGTTGCACATGTCTAGCATATGCAGTTTTTTAAAATGTGCCATTTAGTGAATTTTTTATTTGATCCATGTTTTCTCTATATTGCTTATTTTATTCATTAATTTCAAACAACTATAGGTACATTTTACAAGGTGATGAACAAGAACAAATAGAATTGCTTGCTAAGGATGGGGACATCAATAACAAGCTTGCGTTTTCTTTAGCTCCAGAAATATTTGGACACGAGGATGTCAAAAAATTCCCGCTTCTTCTTCATATTGGTTCCCCAACTAGAAAATGCAAAGATGGAATGAAGGTATAATTCTTTTACTGAAGATTTGTTACAGAGAAACTTGATTATCCCATTGGTGATTATCTGAGAAAAATGTCTTGTTATTCTCCCTTATCTGGTCTCTGGAGTCTGTATACAAAGGAATATTTATATTTACTGCTCACATTTCCATTTTACTTGCAAATAAGAGGTGGCTTGCATGCATGTTTGATGGGAGATCATGGAGTTGCAAAGAGTCAGTTGTTGAAACACATGATAAGTGTGGCACCTTGAGGATTTTACACCACAGGTCGAGGAAGTTGTGGTATTGGTCTGCCAGCTGTTGTTCAAAGGGATCCGATCACCAATGAAATGGTATTTGAAGGCATGACCCTCATATGTTTCTAAGATTTATTCTTTCTAATGTTTAAGTTATTGGTTTATTTGGAGTTGGAAATTGTTTTATTTTAGACTGAATTCATTAGATGTTTCACCAGCATATATCTTTCGACACCTTCATAGTAGTGTCAAAAGTAATGGATCTTGTATGTGATGAATCAGGTGTGTTAGACAGACAAATCCCTCTTTCGAACAAGAGTGATCTCCCTAGTATCCTAAGGATATCTAGAAACAAACAGATACCATTTCCTCTAGATTATTTTGCTTAAGAATCACTAATTAAATACGGAGAGATGTCCAACGCTTGCTCGGTCTTCAATCCAGTCATTCTAGAAGGTATCGATCCATCATGTAAGATCTACAATCAAAGACAAGCAAACAAGATCAAAAGCATCTGCAAAATATGATAATTTGAAAGCAATAAACTATCTTAGTGATCAAGGAATCCAAGAATTATATTATTCAAAAGATAGATGAAAAACTCAATGAGAAAATAGAATCCATTTGTATTAACTTTGAATAAAAATAAGGAACCTTACAATCTTGACGCCTTGATGTTTGTACAGGTTCTTCCTGGGTCCCGAACAACCTTTTTCCTCAGTTTGACAAGACTCCAACTCTCTGAATTAGCATAAGATTATGGCCATGAGTATGTAATCTCTCTCATGCCAATCGTGCCAAATGTGGAGATTTTCTTCAGCAATACTCAGAAATTACTTTCTCCAAAGAAGAAAGTATTTTCTGAACTCTCTTTGCACTAATCTTCAATCCAAGAAGTACCCTTGAGACTGAAAGTTGGTCTCAATTTATAGCATAAGGGAGGTAGTTTCAACTCCAATAAGGAAGGGATAAAGCCCTCTCATCATGGGATTTCAGCTCCAAAAACCAAGGGATAGCTCCATCTATGAAGGGATAAAGGTTCATGAATGGAAGGGGCAAAGCTCGACCAAATAGCGCTTCTAGAAGGCCCCATCTGGGAGAATATTCAACCAGATAAGCTTCTAGAACTTACTTTTCTTTTTATTTTACCTTTTACAGGGTCCGTAGTTTTAATGAGAAGAACGTGCGGGATGTGCCACAGGTTTTATAGAAATAAACCATGGTACTGCAGGAAATGACTAGGAAAAGTGCAGAGTTAGGAATTTTAGGGTTTTTAAGAGATTTTCTCCAGTTCCAAGACTTGATTTAGGAACTTTATGTTTTTAGACCTCTAAGGGAGCAATAAATAGGTAATGATGAACCCATATATATAGCTAAATTTCATGGTGACAAATTTCAGCGTAACAGATTCCCCCCTAAAGTGTGAAGTCTGAATAGTTTTGAAGAATTATGAAGAGTGACGTGCTTTATCATTCTGAGGATTGGGCTACAGGCACACTGGTTGAAACCTGGAAAAAACATTCAATGCAAGCATATATATATGTATATCATCGCTGAGGTAGGCATTCCCATACTCAAATAAAAAATAACTACATGTTCTAAAACATAAATGATTTTAGAATTACATGAAATAGTAGACACAGCATGGACGCAACCATCTGTCATGAGTAGTCTATTGTATGATGAATAATAAAACTCCTTGCAGCCTGGATGGTGGAAACTAGATCCAGGGTCTTGATTTCCACTTCTCGAACTAATACGATTCTATCCATGCGATTGATTGTGTCGAAGTCGAACATGGTAGAAACATAAGTTACCGATTAAATGATGTGGTATTATGATGTGGAAGGGCTCCTGATAATGACAATGGCTCTCAAAGTACTCAGTACAATCTATGAAATGTGAATTTGTGATATGAAGTTGAACATTTCACAGAATCATTCGATTGAAGGTCAATGATGCAACCCGTCGTCGAAGGCGAGAAATCTGCCATTAGGGCATGTAGATCCGAAGGTCCTCATAGGATTCTAGATCAACTTTCTAGATGATGAGCTGTCGTCGATAGAAAGTGACCCGTCGTAGGAAAGCCCACGACATGAAACCGTTAGATCAAGTTTTGATTTTGATTTTTTTTTGTAAGGACTGACTCAGGGATGGTCAACGTGAATGGAGACAAATGTTTGCAATGGATGATTTATTTAACTGATCTCTTGAACACATAACAACACTGCAAATAGTTTGCTGACGATTGACCTAAAGCTAATACCCAAAAACCGGATGAAGACTTTCAATGTGGTTTGATTAATTTTTTGGCCAAAGGATTTTCCCAACCTAGGTATGAATGTGACAAAAGTGTCGTGTTCAAGAGTGGTATACAAATTTTTGAAACGAAGTGTGACAAATGGATTCATTTTCTCTCTTTTCCCCCACCATTTCTAGCAAGTACCTCTTTATTTTTGACAAGCTTGAGGAGGATAACATTTGCTTGTAATGTAAGCTCATCCTTTGGATGAGTCAAACTTAGTATTAAAATTGAACCCTAAGAAGGAGTGGTTCGTTCCTTTTTATAATTGAAAGGTCCTTTACTGTTAAGTTTTAACGAGTCCAGTATAGGTGAAACTTGGTGTTTTTCAGTTTTAGGGAGTCAGAAGAAAAAATTAAGAAAACTCCATGGGTGTAGTTTTTCGTAAATTTAGTCTCTCAAGCCCGAAAAAGGATAAGATAATGCAGGAGAGAACTCTATTGACCTTGATTAGTCAACGTATACCTTTTTTGTAAATAGTCCATTTCAGTCCGGAAAAGGGGTAAACTTATACTGAAGGGATGAATATTCATTTCCTTTAACGAGTTCGAATAGTCAAGTACTCGGAAATATTTTCATGTTTAGAGAGTCTGAAAAGGGCTTAAAAGAGAACTCAAGGGTTTCACTTTTTCGTAAATTTTAAGAGCCCGAAAAAGTGATAAAAGTGTACTCGTCACCAAAATAATCCCTTTCACATGATAAAATTGTTTTCTGCACATAAACTCAAAAAATTAAACATATCTGTTTCCAATAAGTAAAAACTTTTGAAAAACAACTTTTTAAATTGGAAAACAAATAAAATAATATTTTATTTATTCAAAAAATCTTATAAAAAGTAGTTCAACAAAGTCATTTTCACCTTTTGTGTTCAGAGTTGAAAGTTGAGAGCTCTGGGCAAAAAAAATTCCGGAGGTGATAACGGGAGAACCGACCGCTCAAATCGAAATTCATCGAATCTAGGTAATCCACAACACTCTTCTCTTCATTTTCATCCATTTGCATTCTCTTTTTTAGTTTTTAAATTCATTTTTGGGGGGAAAAATGGTTCAAAATTTCGCTCACGGTGGTCCGCGGGTCAGCCATTGGTTACCTACGGACCCCGATAATTTTCCCAATGGAAAATTATTGGGCTACCACAGTTTTTATGAAGGGCGCATGCGGGGTCCGCACTGTCCCTATACAAAAATTACGGAGGTGCCGTAAGAAAATGAAATTTGATAAATTCTCTAAAAAATGGATAATTTTTTTCACTCTAATAGCTTCTAACCTTTAAATGTGTCCATTTGTAGGTCATTGCACAATGTTGGAGTGGCGATAACGTGAACACGAAGAGGTAGATGATGTGGCAATGAACAATCCAAACATAATGTGTGTTTTGAGAAATTGTGAATTATACAAATTCTGGGCCATTGAGGGCATGAGGGCACAAGTAGAGCTAATGACTTGGCTGGTGAATAAATGGGACGTTTTACGAAACAATGTTTTACCATTGCATATCACAAGCTAGAAATTGAGCTTGAAAACATCTACTTCCTCACCAGATTATCAAAAAGAGGTGAACCTATCTCTTTGTTTGGAACTAGGCAATGTGGCCTGCCTATCGCTAGCTACAAACAATAATTCTGTAATGAAGAAGTTGATCCCAAAGACATCCGGATAGACATAAAAACTATCATACATTTTGATCTGAAAGTCATTGCATTCATTGTTACCAGATTATGTGGGAGCGTAGCTCCACATGTGGCTACCAAGTCACAAATATAGACATCTGTCGAATGTTATAGAGGTACAATCTTCAATTGGTGTGAAGGGGTGTTGACCAATATGAAGGGTCAACTGACCAGAGCGAAGAACTCAAAGTTGAAAAACTTTGGGTATGGTGCTATCTTAGTATCTTTCGCTTTGGAGAGGATTCCGTCTCTTTCCCCCCAGCTGATCTTTGTTGACCATGGTGAACCTAGAGAGTCTCGTATGGTACGATGGGTGGCACTGATGGCTTGCCATGGTGGCGACGACTGTGTGGTAGTCCGGTTTACTCCAACAGATTTTCATTGGTTACAAAACCAAATCTTTTCTATTGAGGATTCTCGTATGCAGGAATAGACTTTCGAGGAGATCCCGAGATGTCCTTACCTCCAAGGACATAATGGGATGAATCAGGTAAATGAATTGTTTTGATGTTTTTTAACTCTAATTTTTTTTTTTTTCAATCATCCAATATTGATAACAAAAAATTCAAATGCAGATGTTGGTCCACGAAGACCAGCCAATCTCCGCCGCTTCGAGAGGAAGCCAACAGATCTTGTTGTACCGCCACAGAACCAGGTAGCAGATATTCTCACTGACTTAGAGCACAACTTGGAAAGGTTGACTTGAGACATCCCAAAGACAACGATGGATGATATTCCTCTTCATCTCTAGAGGCACGTTGCTGGTGTTCCTGGCTAGTTTCGAAGATACCTGCGTAGAGTAGCGCGGGCAATAGTATATTATCATGATCATCACCACGGATAGTGGATGATCATCATAGAATATTATATATATATATATATTTTGTATCACTATCTTTTAGATCATAAGGTGTTTTAAACCTATGGTCCTAGATGATATAATATTTTTTGAAACACAAACTCTATCTATGATATGACTACTTTTGTCAGATATCTTGTTCAACACATATCAAATGTTGTTTTAATTTACTGTGTTAACGTTTCAAATGTATATTTATAACATTATTAGCTAATGCATCAGTCAATGTATTTAAAATTCTTGGAATGTGTTGATATTCGATATAATCAAATTTCCTTTCCAAGAGATGAACCTTCAAAAATAATCTCAGTAACAATGGATTTTTAATTGCGTATACTCTGTTTAAATGCAATACAATGAGTTCTGAATCTAGCCTAACGATCAAATGCCGAATGAAAAATGAAATGGCATCAGATAATAACTTAATCACTGCGCTATATTCTACAACATTATTCATTGTTTGGCCAATGCTTATCCCATGCATAGAAACTAACTCATCAGTGGGCGAATAGATAACCTAGGCTGCGGAAGATATATTCGGTGTACTACGATAGGAACCATCAACAAAACCAATGTATGCTTGAAGGGACGTTGACATCTGCAATATCAAGAGTAATCAAGATAAACAGGGATAGTAGTCAACGCAAACTTAAACTAGACACACTCATCTTATCTAAAGTAGCTAAGTTAAAAAAATAACTAAGGTATAGGTGAGATCTTCACACAAAAAATCAAGCATAATATATCTTCAGATAAAGTCCATTTCTGGGTTTATCTAAAGAGACCCCGTCATAATCAATAAATTCATAAGCCCATTTTGTAAGCACTCGCTTGACAATATAAGGACCATGCCACATTGGTTCGAATTTCCCAGCTCCTAGTTTATCGTTAGCTTGATCATATACCAATACTAGGTCACCTTCCGAAAAAACATGAGGTGTAACACTTTGGTCGTACTGAGCTTTAACGCGCTTTTTATGAGCTTCGGCTGCTAATGCAGCGGTGCGCCGAGTCTCATCTAATTGTGCTAAGTACAAAATGTTTTTTTCCCTCTTCAGAGGTAGCTGGTAGTAATTCTATGGCTAATTGGAGTGACGGTATTTCGCATTCAATCGGTAACACAACTTCTAAACCGTAGACTAGTTGAAAAGGAGTGAAACCTGTTGCAGTTTTTGCTGAGGTTCGGTATGCCCAAAGTGCTGAGAAAAACATAATATGCCAATTCGATTTATGAATTCCGATTATCCTTTAATCATAGTGGTTAAAACTTTATTAACGACTTCAACCTGACCATTAGCCTGCGGGTAATATGGAGTAGAGTTATCATGGCGCAAGCCAATTTGGTCGGAAAGTTCAGTCATCATGATGTTTCAAAAGTGACTTCCATGATCAGTAATGATACCTTGGGGTACATCGAATCGAGAAATCACGTGAGTGAATACAAATGTAGCTGCAGTTTTCCATCTGCCGCAAATGTAGGCATCACCTCGCCCCATTTGGTAAAATAATCTACTGCAATAATAATATACCCATGCCCCTTGGCCGAGTGAGGGTTACATGTAATGAAATCAATGCCCCATTTTGCAAAAGGACCGACAACAATTATGGGGTGAAGAGGAGTTGGTTATGCACGCATCTTCCGATCAAATATCTAACACTTATGGCATTTTCAGACCACGAGAATGAAATATTTGAATAATAACAGCCAAAAATAACCAGCGCGCAATATATTTTAGGTTGTGGCATACCTCGACATATGACCGCCACACGCTCCAGAAAGTCAGTCATTTAAAACTTGTTCAGCCTGTTCATGAGTTAAACATCGTCAAAATACAAAATCCACACCGCGACGATAGAGCGTGTCTCCAAAAATATTGTATTGCTGAGATTGGTAATGGATCTTTTGTCGACGTGAACGCGAAATTTCAGGCTGAAAAGTTTGGGTTTGGAGATAAATGATGATATCTCCATACCAAGGATCTAACATACTGATAAGAAACAAAGATTCATCAGCGATTGGATGCTCTACCACATTTTCTATTTCAGTATTCGGGAAGTCACACGTAAGTTTGGCGAACACCAGTGATTTCTTTGATTTGGATTTTTCAAATTCTAAATCAAACTCCTGAAGGATAACTATCCATTTAGAGTATTTTCCCTCGAGTAATTGTTTAGTCAGAATATACATCATCGGGTTGTAATTAGAGATCACAGTTGTTTTTCGTAACAAAATGTAATGACGAAATCATTGGACAACTTGAACTATTGCCAAGGCCAATTCCTCTGCATGCGATTATTTAATCTCTGTTGGATTGAGATTCCGACTGAGATAGTAAATCACATGCTCGTTGTGGAATTCATCCTTCTGAACTAATACCATTCCAATGGTGGAATCAGAGGCTTCTAAGTGTAAAAAGTAATCTTGGCTGTAATTTGGTGGATGCAATAACGGTGCATGGTTCAACACGTGTTTTAAAGCATAAAAATATCGATCAGCGATCTCATCCCAATTAAAAGGAACATTCTGTTTCAAAAGACTGGTAAAACCTTTGGTTAACTCAGCATAGTTCTGGATAAATCTACGCAGAAAGTTTGCTTTCCCTTGCAAACTTTGGAGTTGGTGAAGTGTGGAAGGAGGAGGTAAATTGATAATAGCCTCAACCTTCGAAGGGTCGACACGAATGCCTTCTTTTGAAACGACAAATCCCAGTAATCTACTAGATTGTACACAAAAAACACACTTGTGGGGATTCAAGCGAATATTATAATACCTACATCTCATTAAAAATTTGCTCGTAAATGAGTAGGATGATCTTCCCCGTGAAATGAATGAGCATGTAAATCATCAAGATAAGGTTGCACAATGTGTTTAATGTCATGAAAAGCATAGGACATTGCCTTTTGAAAAGTTTCTCCAACATTCTTCAATCCAAAAGGTAGTTTACAGTAAGAAAATATTCCCCAAGGACAAATGAATGATGTTTTTGGTTGATCGGTAGGGAGTATGTTGATTTGATTGTATCCGTAAAATCCATCCATAAATGAATACATTTCATTTTCGGCACAATCTTCAATAATTTGGTCGATATAAGGAGTTGGATAATTGTCCTTAGGACAAGCTTTGTTAATATCCTTATAGTCGACACATACTCATATTGTTCCTTGTTTTTTAGTAACAGGAATGATATTAGATATCCAATCCATTAACGGGATAGGATAAATAAAACCTGCTCTTAGTAATTTCTCAACTTCGGCTTTGATATCGACAACTTTTCGTGGATGTATCAGAAGTAATTTTTGTCTTATAGGTTTAGCATTCGGGTAAATTTTGATTTCATGAACAACAATTTTAGGATCAATTACTGGCATTTCTTCATAAGACTCGGAAAATATGTCACGAATTTCTTGAAATAGGGCTTTATATGTAGCAATTTCATCTAACGTACAAGAAGCACCTATATGAATGTTTTCAATAATTCCTGGTTTTACCGATATGTCAATGGGAACCGTGGAAGAAATATTTCCCAAATTTGCTTCAGAATCTGAATTTGTAATCGATATTGGACTCTGGGGTTCCTTGACATAGTCAATTGTAAAAATAGATGAAAAATTATTTTGAATCTATCAAGCTCAGGTAAAAATGATGACCTATGATGAAGATCATCCCATGGTAAATCATATATGGACAAGAATTCACAAATGCTCTCATCAGTATAAAACACTTCATTAAAAGGATTCAGAATTGATGTTATAGCTGAGTTTGATGGTGAAAATGATTGTTCATTGATCACATTCATTGGATCACAATTAGTTGATGGTGGATTGGAAAATGACTGTATTGCTTGATATGCTATCTCAAAAGGACTCAAAGGCATCGCACCATTGAATGAATCCAATTTTGTGTTAGGTCCCTATATTACTAGTGTAGTTCCTTATTATGTTAGTGTAGCCCCCCTTATTGTTATTGTGTACCCTTGTAACCCCCATATTTTTATTATTGTGCCCTTACATTATTATTGTTAGGTCGGTTAGGATTACATTGTGGCCCCATGGACTCCTATATATAGAAATGAGGTTTTTTCATTTGTATCATCCAATAATTGTTCATTTATGTAATTTATTGGAGGTTTCCCCCTCAAATTGGATTATTTCTAAGGCGTTGATCTCTCTTTTCTTCTATTTTTGGAGTTGGTTTCATAAAATTTGGTATCATTGCTTTGGGTTCTAGGGTTTCGCTGCTCCACACAGGTCATCGTGGAATTCTCGCTATAAATTTGTTTCTAAGAAGGTTTAGAACCTTGAATTTTTAGAGTGCGACGAAGAAATCTAGAGGAACATCGTCGCAAAATTTGAGAGCTTGGTTCGCAATAGTTTCAGAGATATGGCCTGTGGAAGTTAGGGCTTTTTGCAGGCTCATGAATTTAACCTAAATAGATCATTGCAAATTTTTTGCTATAAATTTTTTTCTACGAAGGTTCAGAAGCTGAAATTTGGAGAGTGTGAATCCAAAATCCTGAGGAACATCATCGCAAAATTTCAGAGCTTGGTTCATAATATTTTCAGAGATATGGTCTGTGGAAGTTAGGGCTTTTTCAGGCTCCTGAATTTCATGTCAAAGAGGTGATCGTGGGAAAATATTCATAACTCTCTCTTTGAGCATCGGATTGGAATTATGTAAAAAGTGGCTGCAAGTACATGGATGATGGTTTTTATCATATCAATTTTAGATCCGAAGGAAGAAACTGTGGCACGTGGCAAGTCATACAAGTTCGCTCTACTGAACTAGTCCATAATTATTAGGTCATTGTGGGAGATTGGACATAACTTTGCCTTGAAGAATCCAAATCAGGTCAGACCTGTGGCATTCGAAAGAGAATTCAGAGGGCTACCTTGGAGAAAATTTTTAGATATTGAAGATCTAAAATCACAGAGATAATTTAGTTTCAATATCGAGCTCCTCAAAAGCAAGAAAAAGGTGTGTATTTGTTTTTTAAAATTGCATAACGTTTGTTTGAAAAAGCAGTTTGAAGTGATTACAAGGGAATATTGAAGAATTTTTATCAATATTGGGTTCTATAATGCATCTAAACAATATTTCCATACCCATTAAGCCTTTAGAAATCTATACTATGACTCATGAAGAGGAATAATTGCAGTATGAGATATGAAAATTATGGTACCAAGTGCAACAGATTTCGATCTTACGAAGAGAAACCGAAGATGACATAGATGGTTTAAAAGAAGAAATGGAGGCTAAGTTGGATGGTTTAAAGGATAAAATAAAAGCTCATATGGATGATAAAGTAGTGGAATATCACATCAACCATCAACAACAATTTCTCCAACTCTCAAAAGATAACCTAACTTTGGTGCAGAATGAAATGAAACAACATGAAGATCAACATCACATCGAAAGAATTTTTGAAATAGTCACAAAAATAAGAACTCGACAAGCACAATCAATTTTAGAGTATCTCAACAAGTGGAAGAACTTTCATGTAGAAGATTCCACATGGGAGCATGATAATTTTATACTGAAGCATCAAGAAATAATCAAGCGTTGAGGACAACACTTGTTTGAAGGAGAGGGGCATGTTAGGTCCCTATATTACTAGTGTAGTCCCTTATTATGTTAGTGTATTCCCCCTTATTGTTATTGTTGTACCGATGTAACCCCCTATTTTTATTATTGTTCCCTTACATTATTATTTTTAGGTCGGCTAGGATTAGATTGTGGCCCCACTAGGATTAGATTGTGGCCCCATGGACTCCTATATATAGAAAGGAGGATTTGTATCATCCAAGAAATGTTCATTTATGTAATGTATTGGAGGTTGCCCCCTCGAAGTGGCTTATTTCTAAGGCATTGATCTCTCTTTTCTTCTATTTTTGGAGCTGGTTTCATAACATTCTGACTCTAAAGGCACTACCCAAGGATCATCAAATGGAATAGTGCTTGATGTAATCATATTGATATTAGAAATAGTACGCGGTACATTAGGTGGAGGCATAGAAAAAGTTCCCATCAAAGCGGAATCTTTGATTAAACCTACTCCTACATCCTCATAAGGGATAGTCGATTTTCCAACGTGCTGAATACTATCCGTAGAAGCTGGGCCAGAAAAATAATATGAGAGCTGGTAGATTTTCAAAATCTTTCCTTGATGAGGAAAAATGATTAATCGAAAGATGGATGACACGACAACAGTCATAGCATAAGACCAACTTCGACCCAAAATAAGATTGTAATCTAGAGGGGCATCAACTACTTCCACATCTAAATTAACGGTTTTACCTTTGACCTCTATAGATAGATCGTGCAAAATTGCGAATGGATAGAATCCTCTTCCGTCAAAATATTTTAGGATTTTCGGGGATTGGTTAAGTGTCGGAGAACCAAGTGATTTCCAACAGTTTAATGACATAATACAGGTAGATGCTCCTTCATCAATAGCAGTATGAAAGAAACGTCTGTTTTTGACTAGTACTTGAATCTGAAAAGCCATTTGATGAGGGAGTCGTGGTGTAAAATTTTCTAAATCGAAGACCATAAGGTTCGAATCTTGAAGATATACAACTCCAATTTTTGATAATAGTAATTTCCTTTGTGCTGGGCATGATTGATGCACTTCTAAGGCTGACATTGCTAAATCTTCGACAATGTTGTAGTTTTGAGTAGCTCTCACATGTGGATTGAAAGCTGATTTACGAAGTACACCTTTAGCAGGCAGTTTGATTACTAAATCAGGATTAGTTTTCTCGATATGAAGTGTATAAAAAACCGAAGGAGATGTAGCTGGTGCAGAATTAGAATTTTTTACTTCTTTACCAGTAATAGGATTTTTACTACCATAATCTTGCGATTGAGTCGCAACCATTACTTGAGACATCATCAAAATATCTGCTGATGTATTAGAAGAAGATCCAATAATTTTGCTATCTTAAACATGAAAAGGATCCTTCAAGACAGCGGGGGTGGGTGAACCTTTGACGAACTTAGATACCTTAGCCCTATGCGGAAATTCCTTGGTGAAATGATCCTCGTCATAGATAAGACAAGGATAACGAGGTTTCTGTTTATCATCAGTCAACTAATTTTTATCAGTTTTTTCCTTGGGAGATGAAGTCTGTTTACTTTTATTCTTCCCTTTCTTCTTGTTGCTATATTTTGTCTTCGTAGTAGATGAATCTACAATGTGAATATCGGCAGAAGTTTCCAGGGAAGATTCTCCTTTTGGTGAATCAGGTAAAGTTATTATGGGAGAAGTAACCTTTGAATATTTATTCTTACTCTTAGTTTTACTAACTGAACCGATTACACCATCAGTGTCATGAGACCCTGAAGGAGTTGCTATTATTTGACCAGGATGCAGTAAATCGGGAATTTTCTCATACAAAGTACCTGACTGGGTATATACCAAGTCAAGATACTGAGCTTGAGTGATGACTTGTTCTTCTATAAAAACTCCTCTAGCTACATCTTCAGTAATTTTTGGTAGCAATGATTTGATAAACCATTCTTCCAATATCTGATCTGGGATAAAAACTTTCACCAAACGTCTTTTACGTCTCCATTCATGTATATGATCTGATATGTACGTAGACGTAGATTGTTTGAGTGAAGTTAATAATTCCGTGTCGTTGTCGTATTTTACTGGCAACTAAAAATGAGTTAAGTAAGCAGTTGCTAGAGCGTTGAAATTGTTAAATGAGCCTCGTGGCAGTTCAATGTACCATTTGGCAAAAAATTCTATTAACGTTCTCTGAAAAAGTCTAAGTCGAATAGAATCGTCGATTAATTAGTTGGATGCACACCAAAGGTGGTAAGTCATGACATGGTTAGAAGGATCCTCTCCTGATTTTCCTTCAAACTTCGGGATATCACTGGGAAAATTATTTGGCATTGGCAGCCAATACGAATGATAATAAATAGGATCATTTGTAAGGTGTGACAAATCAGGTAAGTCCAAATTTTCTATGAATGGAAACCGACGGTTAGGGTCTTGCTGATAACCTGATGAAACTAAACCAATTCTAGGAGGAGGATATCCAGGATATCCTGGAATATTTTGTGCATTTGAAATCAGAATGCCCCCTGGATAACTAGGAATAACTGGACCATACTGGGGTTGAACAGGTGTCTGATATGTATACCTAGGATATGGTTGTTGCTGGTAAACTAGATTCTGTGGAACAAGTCCATATTGATATGGCCCTTGATATGGTGAATAAGTAAACTGAGGTTGACTTGTTATAACTATACTTGTACCAGGTTGTCCTGCAGGCATCTGAACAGTAGTCTGAATTGTAGGTCCAGAATGTGGAATAGAAACTTGAGGAATATGTATCGATATTTGTGGGGCAGAAGTACTAGGAGTTGTAGACACTCCAGGAATAGGTGTGGTAGGTTGAACAAAAGTTTGAGCAGCAATTTGAGGCAGAGTCCTAGGTGTAATCGGACCAGGCTGCTGAACAGGACCAGATGTAGGTATTTGAATTGTAGGCTGGACTAGTTGTTGGGTTTGATTATAAGCAACCTGTTGTCCAGCTTGATAATAAGGTACTTGCACATTTGGCTGTAAATTATGTTGGACTTGGGATGGATCCCACACCATATTAACTCCGAGATATGAGCGTCCCATCAAAGGTTGTGCATAAGAAGGACCATAACTAGGTTGAACATATGGCTGATAATTAGCTGGATAATTTTTGCCTTCTTGTAACATTTGTTGTTCTGGGTAGAACTGTTTTCCTAAAGGAGGTTTCAAACCTTGAACGAGGTATTTCCCTTGAGGTTGATATTGAACTTGAGGCATGTACTGACCTTGAGGCATATACTGTCCCTGAGGTTGATATTGAACCTGAGGTATGTACTGTCCTTGGGGTTGATATTGACCCTGAGGTATGTACTGTCCTTCGAGTTGCCCCCGAGGCTGTATTTGACTACTTTGAGGTTTCCCCCCAGGCGGTAAATTAATAATTTGAGGTCCGGGGTTTGGAATATTTACAGATATCATATAAACTTGCTCATTGTTCAAAGTTCCAGTATTTTATTCATTCGGGCCAGATGATGACATTGGTTTGTTTGGAAAAGGAGATGCTCCTAAGAAAGTACCAGAGAGTGACTAATATCCTGCAGGAACAGACGAACCACCATACAAAAATGTTTCTAGAGATTCAATAAACATAGATGACTCACTAGACATGTTTAATGGAGGTCTATAACCTATTGGTGTAGGGTAATAAGGAATTCGGGGTGACGAATAATTCAGACCAACGTTTAGTAGAAAGTTTGTCAGTGAAGAATACCAAGCGTCTTGTCTAAAAGGACTGTAAAAAATTGATTCACGTTCTCTAAGCTCTAAAGTTTCCTGAGTTGAAGGAAGAACAACTTCTTCCTCTGTGTTAGTGACTTCTTCAATACTAACGAGACCAGGAGGAAGATCTTATGTAATCTGATTCCTCACTCCGGGTGAATCAGGATGACCAAGAGTTGGAGTAGCGAATTCTAAAGTAGGTTCATATGTAGCAGACTCAGTTTTTGGCTTAGAAATTTTAGGTTCATAAGGTGATAATTCACTTGTTGTAGAGGCAATTTCAACTAGTTCGGAAACATAAAGTTTCTGAGGAGTAACCTCTCCTGCTTGCGGCTGGTCTACTTCGTAATCGAGATGAATAATAATGGATGTTTCTTCCTATTTAGTTGATCCAGTTCCTGATGTTTGTCCTCTTTCAGTTTTAATTTTTTCTAATTGGCTCAATGTATATTCAGGGGGTTTCCCCTGCATTATACATGATTGTCTTGGTAATTAAGCCACGATTAAAACCTTTAACACACGCAATTAAAGAAAATTTCAATAAAAACCCTAAAGTCGCTAAGGAAACAATCAAATGAATCACATGCCTATAAAAATCTAAGAGATCAATCCACACACAAACAGTAGATCTCCGCACTAAAAACACTAGTTGTTGATGAAATCCAACATCGTAAAATTTTAATGTAGAAATGGTGGTTGGAACAGTTACCCCCACAACCTGCTTAATGAAACAGACTGGTGCAAGTTTCTCCGCTTAAACCATCTCGAGTGAAGATAACCATCCGGAGAGTCCAAGTGAGTCTACCCGACGTCTACTCTGGGTACAGTGGGACCTCCCCTCCACCATCACCTTGGGAAATAACACTAAATTTTATGGCCACTAAGGTCACCAACGAGAACAAATATACTTGGGGGAATAGTCTACGATCTGATATACACGCAAGGGTAGAGTAACAAGCTCAATCCCCTTGAAGGTTCCTTGACATAATCCAAGGTTTACCGACAAGTGACCCCAGGCTCCTCGATAATGGTCTATCCGAAGTTTACCATTTTTAATACGTGCATATCTTCTATCGTTCCCAATGAGATAGGTATGATTACCTCACTGGTTCGGATATGATCTTGTGCTTGACTCCTTTAGGAGGAGCTTCCCAGAGCATACATGCTACAATTTGATTTTCCTACCGCAAGATCGACTACTTGTTTGTTTTTACTGTCTTGGAAAGTTAATTAAAACCTATTCCAAGACACTAGCCTAAGCTATGTTGGTGGAAAAGAGCCCTTGAAAATATACAATTTCTAGATTGATTTTAATTAAGCGTTACTTTTAGTTGGAAGTTTCTTAGGACAAGAGGTACGGAAATGAAACTTCGATGATGTTTAATGACCTGACTCAAAATACACTACAATGCATCTATATGAGAAACCACTGATTTATTTTCAGTGAAATCTAGCTAGAGGAAAGAGTTGGGAGATTTCAATAATTTCTAAAATATCAATTCTTTCTTTCCTACATGAGAAACTTTGAAAAAAAGACAATTCGAGAACTCAATTTCAAAAACATTTTTGCTCAAAATGAAATTCCCTATGTCATTTATATCAGAAAAAAGAATCAAATTTTTTCCAAAAGAAAGCTAAAATTCTTAAAAATATAAAATTCGAAACTGAAAGAAAACTCTAATCTTGAACTCTATCTAAAAGTTGGAGGATGTTTAAGCTTGGTTTGTAATCTAACCAGGAACTTTCTACTTATTCCAGCAAGAAACTAAAGCATCCAATAATGGTTTTAAAAATGAAATTTAGATCTTATCAATCCAAAATGTTTTCTAAGTTTGAAAATGAAAATAAAATTAATTTTTCATAAGAGTAATAATTGCCTCAAGTTCAATGGCTCAACAAAAAAGCAATGACATACGAAGTAGCTGAGGTATACAAAAGTTTATGATTCAGAGCAACGGGAGGACCAGACAAACATTTACTCAAAAAATGAAAACTAGCTGAATAGATCACTTCAAACACAGAAATTACTGAAAGAAACTTTGACAGAGATCTTTGACAGTCAAGACAAATTGGAATAATAAAAAATAATCAAGAAATTGGATTCCAGAAAATATAATTCTTACTTTTTCAAAAATTTTCCAGAAGTCTGCAGTTTCTAATGGAACAAGGTGCAATACCGCACTATATTTCACTAAAAGCTACGGAGTCTACCGCTCTGTTTTAAAAAAAAAAGTGCAGACGGCTGGAAAAGTACAGAAAAAATAAAAAATGCAGTTTTACAGTCAAGGATCCTATTGAGTCTTCTACCCAACCTAGTTTTGAGCTAATCAAAGTCAAAGAAATCTCAAAAATCAAACTCAAAAAAAAAAAAAAAAAGGTTCAGATTTTCGTCTGCAGTGGAGTCACAATTTTGTTAGACGGACAAATCCCTCTTGCGGACAAGAGTGATCTCCCTAGTATCCTAAGGATATATAGAAACAAACAGACAGATGTAGACCATTTCCTCTAGACTATTTTGCTTAAAAATTAATAATTAACTACAGAGAGATGCTCCTACCTGAAGTCCAATGCTTGCTCGGTCTTCAATCCAGTTGTTCCAGAAGGTATCGATACAACATGTAAGATCTGCAATCAAAGACAAGCAAACAAGATCAAAAGCATCTACAAAATATGATAATTCGAAAGAAATAATCTATCTTAAATTATTCAAAAGATAGATGAACAACTCAATGAGAAAATAGAATCCATTTGTATTAACTTTGAATAAAAAGAAGAAACCTTACAACCTTGACTCCTTGATGTTTCTACAGGTTCTTCCTGGGTCTCAAACAACCATTTTCCTCAGTTTGACAAGACTCGAACTCTCTGAATTAGGATAATATTATGGCCATGAGTATGTAATCTCTCTCATGCCAATGATGCCAAATGTGGAGAGTTTCTTCAACAATACTCAGAAATTACTTTCTACAAAGCAAGAAACAAGTATTTTCTGAACTCTCTATGCACTAATCTTCAATCCAGGAAGTACCCTTGAGACTGAAACTTGGTATCAATTTATAGCAGAAGGGAGGTAGTTTAAGCTCCAATAAGGAAGGGATAAAGCCCTCTCATCATGGGATTCCAGCTCCAAAAACCAAGGGATAGCTCCATCTATGAAGGGATAAAGGTTCATGAATGGAAAGGGCGAAGCTCGACCAGATAGTGCTTCTATAAGGCCCCAGATGGGAGAATATTCAACCAACTGGGCTTCTATAACTTACTTTTCTTTTTATTTTACCTTTTACGGGGGTCCGCAGTTTTAATGAGAAGAACGTACGGGATGTGCCGCAGGTTTTATAGCAATAAACCGCGGTACCGCAGGAAATGACTAGGAAAAGTGCGGAGTTAGGCTTTTTAGGGATTTTAAGAGCTTTTCTCCAGTTCCAAGACTTGATTTAGGAACTTCATGTTTTTAGACCTCTAAGGGAGCAATGAATAAGTAATGATGAACCCATATAGACAGCTAAATGTCATGGGGAAAAATTTCAGTGTAACAAGGTGTGATGCTATGGACGAGACAGACCGTACTATTATTCATGAAGTGATGGAGAAACATTGTCAGAATTGCAAAGGTGGGCATAACAACCTCTCTAAATGCACAGACTGTTGTTCTAGATACCGCTACTGCTATTATTATTCAGTTCGAAGGTAGCTTCATATGAGGTCCTACCATGAATATGAGTTTGTGAATGTCATGAATTCTAGATATATATCTCATTGAGTGGAATCAACCTAGTGGGACACACGGAAGGTGTATTTTATAGAAGCAAAGGATTTTTTTTTTATCAATGTTTTTATAGAAGAAGATATATGTAATTGGAATGTTGTGCTTATTGGGGGATTCATTCATCTTTTTTTATTTATTTTAAACTAAAGCTTTTGTGTGTCTTTTCTTTCGACTTTTCTTTGTTAAAGTTTTATGTGATTTTCAATTTTGGATCTTGGATAGAAAGCATGAGGTATATTTTCATTTTTGGAGTTGTAAACCATTAGGATACATTAGAGGATGGATAAATTTGAAACCTTTTAAAACTCCTATATTGGCTTGTACAAAGATCCTATTGCCCTTAATTTTTCTCCTATTTAGGAACTCGAATTGGTTAAAAGGGACTAATCTATTTTTACAGTGATTTTGTTTCCTTGCTCTTAGATAAATTTTGTTTTATATTACCTGTTTTCAATCAATATTTTTTTATTTAATCTTTAACTATCTATAATGTTCTAAACTTTATTTTCCTGCTTTTATTTCCATAGCTAATTAACAATTCCTTATATACTCTTCACTTGAAAGGAGAGTACGACTCATGTTTGCTTTCTAGTATTTTAGTGTACATTGTATCCTACTTCTGTGATGGAACTTTAATTTTGAGTTTTTTTTATACTATGTTCTTTATGACAAGGGTTGGTATGATCTACGAATAACACCTGTAGAGAATATCAAACTTCCTCCAGCATTTATTTCTTGTTTTGAATTTTTGTGGTTGATACTTGGTAAATTCGGTATGGATAGTGATCTGGAAATGGCAAGACATGTGTTATACATGCATCAAAAGTGTGAGCCACCATATTTAGGTTTTACTCCGCTCGAGTCTTCTATCCTTAGGTGAGTTGTTGTCAAATTTTCTTTAGATATTGATGCTCAAAATACCGTACTCTAATGCTGACTAATTTTTAATCTTATGATGGTCAGTATTTTTTAGGGCTTATAGCAGCAATAGAAAGAAGGGTATCACCTTCTGTGCCTAAAGAACTTACCGAATATATTTATAGTTCTTATCTTTCATGAGAAAAGAGGAAGCACAAAGTGATGCACCACATTCTTACACCACTGCCAGAACACTTCTAAGCATTTTTCACATCTCAATGGTAATTTATATGTTCCTTTGTTCAATTACCTAGTGTTATGTGCAAGTTCTAGGAGAAGTGACTTTTCAAGTTCTTATCTTTTCAACACTAGAGTGAAGTTGTGACTAAGCAACAACATTAACCCAAATTTGGCCTTTTAATCTCAGAAACTCATTTATTGACAAAAGCTTATGTCTTTTTTCTTTTATTTGGATTTATTGTTTACAGGCCTTAAGTCGGCTTAGATTCTCGGAAATAGTGGCTCAAAGTGATGTAGATGAAGGCCCTAGGCTTATGCAAATTTCAAATTTCTCCTTATATGCTGACAAAACAAAGAAAACTGGTTTGGATGCCATATCTAAAATCTATTCAATCATAAGGGATGAAGCTTCGTGAATGAATACTATGGATGTCTTCTATGGTAATGCTCTAAACTAGATTTCTTGAAAGGTACTCTCCACAGACTGTATAGAGTACGAGAAATATTATTAGTTCAAATTTCCTAATCAAGGTTGGTTTAAATGCATCTAATTGGGTCTATTGCATGCAGGCTTACACTGGAGCTCAACTAAATGAGTGATGGGAAGAGTATGAAACATTGAATCTGTGGCAAATTAATCCCAATACACTTGATATTCATTTTATTGATGCCTAAAATGTCAAAAAAGTGAATAATGTATCATATAGTTGTAAAGTAAATATATTCATTGTTCAACTCTTTTAGCAAATATATTTTTGTTTTTTATATGTCCTTAAACTGATATGAAACTCAAGGCTAAGTTTCCTTTGGGAAAACCCACAAGGTTAGACATATCAAGAGTTATCTTCTGAATACTGATTGCATGTGGACTTCTGTTGGGAAAAATACTGAGAGGGGGGGGGGGGTGAATCAGTATTTAGAGTTGACTGACAATTTTTTTACTTTTTCTTTCTCTTAAAACCATATGTTACATTACTGCATCCAACTTGTATGTCCAGAGATCTTATTATGTTTTTACTTAGATCAATGCATCATTTATTCATCAGATAAGCAGTAAGTATGAACAGAAATAACTAAACAAACCATCAAACATAAGAAACACATATGAACACCAGGATTTAAGGTGGAAACCCAATTCGGGAGAAAACCACCGCTGCTGTTATCTCAGTATTCAATATTTATTATAAATAAATTTTCTTACAATTTTATGCTGGCACAGACTTATACCAGCACGCAGGCACCCACCTGCAGAAGGCTACAACCTTCTCTCGTTTACCAGCCTTTCCTGGAAGGGAGCTACAACCCCCTGTTATTGTTTACTAGATACCACTGGAAGGGAGCTACAGCCCCCTTACTGAAGGCTTAGACCCTCAGCACTACTGCGGATCACGTTTCATCCACTTCCACACAACATACCTTGCAGGTCACCAGATTTATTTATTTTCTTCAGAGGTGCGTCCTTAATTCAGATCTCTCAGCAATCTGTTACCCATTCCATACAGATATACTTCAGAGTGAAGTATTCATTCACAACCCTTACTCATGCATACGTTCTTCATGATTTCGTCAGTCGATTAAACCAATAATTAATCATCATCTGATCTAGATATCTTGATCATCATATTCACAGGTGCACCATAGATTCAGATATATCAGAGTTTATTCATACAGATATCTCTAAAAGAGATTCGTTTATTATCAACCCTTTCGCATGCACACCATTCTTCATGATTCTCATCACCTTATATAGTTTTCGCCTTTATTAAAACCTTGGGTCAAAACCATTCAATTGCTAATGGTATTCTTGGACGAGGTCAAAATAGATAATCCAGCGGGGTTTCCATAACTCACACTGTTCTATTGATCTTGGTAATTAATTTAATACTTTTAACTTTAGGATTAAGGTTAACCCTTCGAATTTTAACGCTTTCAAACCATATGGTAAACCTTTGACCCCGGGCCCACAAATATAGTCAATATCCAATCAAATACGCACATGGTACCATAGGTAAAATTCACACAAGTCCAGAGTCCGATCACCATTCGATAACAAGCTTCCAGATCAACAGCGTATATGCATATCGCTCGACCTCCGATGCCGAATGTTAACTTGCGATGGCCCGCCGTACTTTGGTTATTCTTCGTGCACCTTCCTCATATGACCACCGTCCGATGGCTTCCCTCCAGATCAATGGTGCACAACAATGTCGCTGGGCGTCCTGGGTCGAACTATAACGCGCGATGGCACACAGTGACAAGCAGTTTTCCATGGGTCCTCCTTGCCATGTGTCGAGTGATTTATGGAATCGCTCCCAAATCCTCAAATACCGCTTACTCCGCATAGGTCGTGCGATGAAAACCGTAAACTGCCTTCACTGTTCACTTGTTCATGGTTCCGCTCTTCCACGCAGGGTTCCGTTGCCTTTTCAATGTATTATTATAATTAAGTTGCGCTTTAAGGTTTTGCCTTTTATTACGGTTCCATTGCTAGGTTTAACGCTTTGTTCACAATTTCGTTTGAGTCTTTTAACATACATTCTTTACACCGGTTGATGCCTTCCGACCTCGACACAACACAATGTCACTCTGTCTTCAATTCTGCTATGATATATATACTATATCAACCTTCCATTGCATGTTCAGAGTTCTATCCTGTCACAGTTCCGCTTCTAACTACACACTCAAGTTCTTGATTCCGCAAGCTGATCACTGTACTATGGTCCATCGTAATTGTAATCTTCGCTACATTCATCATATCTATGCAACCATTAATTCCTTCAATGGATTTCTTACTTATCATTCACTTATTCTTTTCTATTCGATGGCATTTTTCTCCTACTCTGTCTCTGCATTTTCTGCTGCCTTAGTTCCTTATCTGCCTTGCTTCCTCTATGCTTCTTTGATCTTTCTGCTGGTCTGTTTGCTGCCTTTGCTATCTCTCTGTTACTATCTCTACTTATTTTGTAATGCTGCTCCTTGCTTCTCTCTTTGCCTTGTTGCTATTCAGATTCTCCTTCTGTGCCACTTCCTTTGTCATCAATGACAACATTTCCAACAATCTCCCCCTTTGGCATTGATGGCAATACTCTTCCTATGTTTGTCTTATAGAAGCCCTTTGTTGCTTTTCCTCCCCCTTTGACATCAATGGCAAAGAGTATGATCAAGATCCTTTGAACTGACAATATCATGCTCCCCCTGAGATCATGCTACATCTTCAAACATAATATGACCAACAATGCATCCTTTTCATATGACCAATGCTCTCTCTTAGCCTGTGCATTCAGATATGCCTAACAGCACCTCACAACCAATTTAATGTTCTGTATTTAAGTAGATCTGATCCTCTGCATGGCAGAGACTACTCCCAGTTTCTGTCTGAGATATTCGAACGTTTCCCTGGGTAGAGGTTTGGTAAATATATTAGCAACTTTTTCTTTGGAGGGAACATACTCCAATTTCACCTTTTGTTCAAGAACTTGTTCATGTAAGAAGTGATATTTGATGGGAATGTGCTTGGTATTGGAATGCATAACAGGATTCTTTGAGATACTTATGGCACTTGTATTGTCACACATAATGGAGATAGGAGGTGAACATTTGATTTGAAAGTCTTGTAAGGTTTGCATCATCCCGGAAAGTTGAGTGCGGCATGATGCAGCGACCACATGTGCACAGCACGCGTAGATGGTGCATGGGCTTCTTCTTGCTAAACAGGAATTTAACAAGGCCCATATAGGATCACCACCACTGGTGATTTTAAGTCATCATTACTGTTCAAACCTGTAACCGTGTATGCCATGATAAGATCAACAATTCTTTGGATACCATAGTCCAAATTCTTGAGTTCCTTGTAGATATTTGAATATTATTTTCACAGCCTGAAGATGAGACTCTTTTGGATTAGCTTGGAATCGTCCAACAATCCCAACTGCATGCATGATGTCTAGTCTTGTCCCAATGAGATAAAGTAGACTTCCTATCATAGATCTGTATTTTGGTTGATTCACTGTGGGGGAATAATCATTAGAACTGAGATTACATTCGGTTATCATTGGTGTACTTACAGGTTTGGAATTTTCCATGCCATACTTCTTCAGGATTTGCTTGAGGTATTTTTCTTGTGATAAGAATATGTCATTTGTTGCTTGTTGCACTTGCAAGCCAAGAAAGAATGTTAGTTCCCCAAGCAAAGACATTTCAAATTCTTGCTGCATATCAGAAGCAAATTTCTGACTCATAGACTCTCCATTACTTCCAAAAATTATATCATCAACATATATAACCACAATCAATAGTTTGTCATTTTCAGTTTTTGTATATAAGTTGCTATCAGCAGACCCCTTTGAAAATCCTTGTTGATGAAGATATTTGTCAAGACGATAGTACCATGCCATTGGAGCTTGTTTGAGACCATATAGAGCTTTTTTAAGTCTACAAACAAGTTTTTCATCATTTCCTAGAATGAATCCTTCTAGTTGTTCTATATAAACTTCTTCTTCCAGATCACCATTGAGAAAAGAAGATTTAACATCCATTTGATAAACTTTGAATTGTTGGAAGCTTGAAAAAGCAAGAAAAATTCTTATGGCTTCAAGTCTAGCTACAAGAGAAAAAGTTTCTTCAAAGTCTATACCTTCTTGTTGAGCATACCCCTTGCAAACAAGTCTAGCTTTATTTCTTATCACATCGCCATTCTCATTTAACTTGTTTTTGAATATCCATTTAGTTCCAATGAAATTTTTGTCATGAGGTCTTGGTACTAATTCCCAAGTGTGATTCTTTTCAATTTGATCAAGCTCTTCATTCATGGCTTGAATCCAACATTCATATTTGCTAGCTTGACTGACATTGTGAGGTTCAATAGTGGACAGAAATGCCAGATTGCTAGAAGATCCCACAAGAGTCCTTCTTATTTGTACACCTGATCCCTTTTCTCCCAAAATTTGAGATTATGGATGATTCTTTTGAACATATCTGGATCGAGCCTTTTTAGACAAATCATCTTTGGGTTCTTCATTTGGATCACTGTTTGTATCATTACTAGTTGATGTAGAAGGATATATGTCATCATCATCGTCTTCATTTGTTGTTTGTTTTTCTTCTTTTGGAGCTGTTGGAGACTCATCAATAACAACATCAATACATTCAACTATATTCCGAAGTCTTTTATTGTAACATTTATATGCTCTACTCCTAGAGGAGTAACCAAGGAGTATTCCTTCGTCTGCTCTGGGTTAAAACTTGCCAAGTTTTTCATCATTATTTTTGATAAAGCATTTGCTTCCAAAAATTCTAAAATGCTTTACAGTGGGAGGATTACCATACCAGAGTTCATATGGAGTTTTATCACTATTTACACAAACATGTGCCTTGTTGAGAATGTTTACTGCTATATGTGTTGCTTCTCCCCAAAATGTGTCGGGTGTTCACGAATCATCAAGCATAGCTCTAGCCATTTGTTGAACTGTTACGATTTCATTCTTTATAACTATGCCATTGCTGGGTGCTAGCTACGAGCTTGTCTTTTTATGCCATGTTGTTCACAAAATTCAAGGAATTCATCTGATGTATATTCTCCTCCTCGATCAGATCTAAGACACTTTATTTTTAGATATAATTCATTTTCAACCAGTGCTTTGAATATCTGAAATTTCTCAAATGCTTCATCTTTGTGTTTAATCAACCCAATCCAACACATTCTAGAGAAATCATCAATAAATACGATATAGTATTGTTCACCACTCGGTGAATTTTTCCTCACAGGTCCACATATGTCAGTATGAATGAGTTCAAGAGGCTTACTTGATGATCCTTCCTTGGCATTGAACTGTACTCTGGTTTTCTTACCAAATTGGCAAAACTTGCATATGATATTTTCGGGTAGAGTAATATTGGGAAGATCACGGACAGATTTGAGTCTGCTTGATTTGTTGATCTGAGAGAAGCTTAGATGCCCCAACCTTCTATGCCAAAGCCAGTTTTCTAAAGATTTACTCAAGTAGCATTGTTCTTTGCAGTTCTTCAATACATACATGTTGCTTGGAGTTCTTTTTCCTTTTATAATTGTTTTACCATGCTCAAAGAGATCACGTACTACATTCTTTTTAACTAAATACAACCGGTTCCTTGATCACACATTTGACTTACACTTAACGAGTTGTATGCTTTAATCCATCCACATACATAAATTCATTTTAGATTTCACCTTTTCTTTTAGAAAAACGAGACACATTTCCCTTAATGACCGCAGGAGTATCATTTCCAAATGTAACATTCTTTTCTTTTTCTAAAGCACTATATGCTAAGTTTGTTTTTGTCACCTGTCATGTGTCTTGAGCATCCACTATCAATGTACCATTGGTTTTCTTCATCTTCTGCAAATAACGCTATGCCACAATTTTCAACCTGTAATTCCTTCTTTTTCCATGCTTTGGAGCTTGAAGGAACATGCTCTTTTGGCTGAACTTTGCTCCTGCATTCTGATTCTTCATGGCCAAAGTTATTGCAATAAGCATATTCAACTTCATTTTGAAGAGGAGAAAATTTGTAATAAGTATTCTTCGTTGTTTCAATATCAATCCTTTTCTTTCTTGCTTCTCTTGTCATGATGGTTTTATATGAAACACATTGAACAGCTTTATGACCAAAATTGTGACATGAAAAACATTGTCCATTGAAGAAGAAATTTCTGCGATCACAAAATCTTCTACTTGAATTTACCTATTGATTGATGTTTCTTTGAAAGACATTCCTATTAGTGTTCTTTGAATTGAGATGATCATGCAAACTACGTAAAGATTCTTTATTCCCTTGCGGAGTGGCGGCATGTTGTAAGCCGAGTTTATGCTTGCTTTTAGATAATTTGGTTACGAAGGCTTTGAAGATTCAGGTATATCAGGAGCACTATTATTCTGAGAGAGGAGAACAGATTTACCTTGATAGTCTCATCTGAGTTTCGGATCCTTTAGCAAATCTAAGATTCGGAGTCTTTACTTTCTCGGGATTCTTTTCTTAGACTTACTACTTCGCACTCTTGTTGTTTCTCCCAGATTTCTCATACGATTTACAATGTCATCAAGACGTAAAAATAAATTGGCAATGCTCTCCTCATTATCCATTTTTAGATTCTCATATTGAATTTTGAGAGTTTGGAATTTAGTACTTTTTACCTTTGCATCACCTTCATAATTTAGAATTATTTTGTCCCCTATTGCCTTCGCTGTATTCAGCTGCATGAATTTGACAAATTCTGATTCAGTTAGACTTCCCAATAGAGCATTGACTACCTTTGCATTTGTTTCATAATTCTTTCTTTCCGTCGGATCTATTGGTACTGCAGCTGGATATTGATATCCTCCTTCAACAATTGCCCATACCTCTGCTCCCAGAGAATGAAGATAGGATCTCATCCTTGTTTTCCAGAAGATTAAATTTTTTCTGTTAAAGAGCGGAGGCCTGATAGATGCTGTTCCATCTTTATTGCTCATCTTGCTTGATCTTCCTTCTAGCGGCTAAGCTTTTTCAGAAGGACCTGCTCTGAAACCAATTTTTGGGAAAAATACTAAGAGGGGGGGGTGAATAAGTATTTAGAGCTGACTAACAATTTTTTTACTTTTTCTTTCTCTTAAAACCACATGTTACATTACTGCATCCAACTTGTATGTTCAGAGATCTTATTATGTTTTTACTTAGATCAATGCATCATTTATTCATCAGATAAGCAGTAATTATGAACAGAAATAACTAAAAAAACCATCAAACATAAGAAACACATATGAACACCAGGATTTAAGGTGGAAACCCAATTCGGGAGAAAACCACCGCTGCTGTTATCTCAGTCTTCAATATTTATTATAAAGAAAATTTCTTACAATTTTATGCTGGCGCAGAATTATACCAGCACGCAGGCACCCACCTGCAGAAGGCTACAACCTTCTCTCGTTTACCAGCCTTTCCTGGAAGGGAGCTACAACCCCCTGTTCTTGTTTACCAGATACCACTGGAAGGGAGCTACAACCCCCTTACTGAAGGCTTAGACTCTCAGCACTACTACGGATCACGTTTCATCCACTTCCACACAACATACCTTGCAGGTCACCAGATTTATTTATTTTATTCAGAGGTGTGTCCTTAATTCAGATCTCTCAGCAATCTGTTACCCATTCCATACAGATATACTTCAGAGTGAAGTATTCATTCACAACCCTTACTCATGCATACGTTCTTCATGATTTCGTCAGTCGATTAAACCAGGAATTAATCATTATCTGATCTAGAGATCTTGGTCAATCATCATGTTCACCGGTGCACCATAGATTCAGATATATCAGAGTTTATTCATACAGATATCTCTAAAAGAGATTCGTTTAATATCAACCCTTTCGCATGCACACCATTCTTCATGATTCTCATCAGCTTATATAGTTTTCGCCTTTATTAAAACCTTGGGTCAAAACCATTCACTTTCTAATGGTATTTCTGGACGGGGTGAAAATAGATAATCCAGCGGGGTCTCCATAACTCACATTGTTCTATTGATCTTGGTAATTAAATAATTAATTTAATACTTTTGAACTTAACTTTAGGATTAAGGTTAACCTTTCGCATTTTAACGCTTTCAAACAATATGATAAACCTTTGACCCCGGGCCCAAAAATATAGTCAATAGCCAATCAAATACGCGCACGGTACCATAAGTAAATTTCACGCAAGTCCAGCGTTCGATTACCGTTAGATTAGCAAGCTTCCAGATCAACGGCGTATATGCATATCGCTCGATCTTCGATGCCGAACATTAACAGGCGATGGCCCGCCGTACCTGTGTTAATATTCGCGCACCTTCAACAAATGATGACCGTCCGATGACCCCTTCCCAGATCAACGACGCTCAACGATATCACTGGGCATCCTGGGTCGAACTATAACGCGCGATGGCGCACAGTGACAAGCGGTTTTCCATGGGTCCTCCTTGCCACGTGTAGAGTGATTATGGAATCGCTCCCAACTCCTCAAATACTGCTCACTCCACATAGGTGCTGCGATGAAAATCGTAAACCGCCTTCACTGTTCACTTGGTCATGGTTCCGCTCTTCCATGCAGGGTTCCGTCTCCTTTTCAATGTATTATTATAATTAAGTTGCGCTTTAAGGTTTTGCCTTTTATTACAATTCCATTGCTAGATTTAACGCTTTGTTCATAATTTCGTTTGAGTCTTTTAACATACATTCTTTACACCGGTTGCTGCCTTCCGATGTCGACACAACACAATGTCACTCTGTCTTCAATTCTACTATGATATATATACTATATCAACCTTCCATTGCATGTTCAGAGTTCTATCCTGTCATAGTTCCGCCTTTAACTGCACACTCAAGTTCTTGATTCCGCAAGCTGATCACTGTACTATGGTCCATCGTAATTGTAATCTTCGCTACATTCATCATATCTCTGCAACCATTAATTCCTTCAATGGATTTCTTACTTATCATAGATTACCATTTAATTAATCCTTTTCTATCCGATGGCCTTTTTCTCCTACTCTGTCTCTGCATTGTCTGCTGCCTTAGTTCCTTATCTGCCTTGCTTCCTCTCTGCTTCTTTTCTCTTTCTGCTGGTCTCTTTGCTGCCTCTGCTATCTCTCTATTACTATCTCTGCTTCTTGTGTAATGCTGCTCCTTGATTCTCTCTTTTCCATGTTGCTGTTCAGATGCTCCTTCTGTGTCACTTCCTTTGCCATCAATGACAACATTTCCAACAACTTCCATGAACATGACACTAGGTCATCAGTCAAGAGTTCTGTTATGAAGTGTCACTGTATGTATTTATGTAAAAAATACATGTTTCCAGATAAATTCTAAATGGTTTCTATTGTGACTTAGGCACATGGTATCAGCATATGTTCCTAAAGACTGTAGTGAATATATTGCCAGTTCTTATTCCTCCATGAGACAAGAGGAAGCACAAAGTGACGCACCACATTCTTACACCACTGCCAGAACACTTCTAAGCATTTTTTGTATCTCAATGGTAATTTATATGTTCCTTTGAGCAATTACCTAGTGGTACATGCGAGTTATAGGAGAAGTGACTTTTCAAGTTCTCATCTTTTCAACACTAGAGTGAAGTTGTGACTAAGAAACAACATTAATCCAAATTTGGCCTTTTAATCTCAGAAACTCGTTTATTGAAAAAATATTATGTCTTTGTTTCTTTTGTTTGGATTTATTGTTCACAGGCCCTAATTCGACTTAGATTCTTAGAAAAAGTGGCTAAAAGTGATGTAGATGAAGCCCTCAGGCTTATGCAAATGTCAAAGTTCTCCTTATATGCTGATGAAAGAAAGAAATTTTTTATGGATGCCATATCTAAAAACTATTCAATCACAAGGGAAGAAACTTCATTAATGAATACTATGGATGTCTGCTATGCTAATTCCCTGAACTGGATTTCTTGGAAGTTACTCTCCACAGACTCTATAGAGCATGAGAAATATCATTAGTTCAAATTTCCTAATTAAGGTTGGTTTAAATGCATCTAGTTGGGTCTCTTGCATGTAGGAATACACTGAACCTCAACTAAAGGAGTACTAAGAAGAGTATGTAGCATTGAATGTGTGGCAAATTGATCCCAATACATTTGATATTCATTTTATTGATGCTTAAAATTTCCAACAAGCGAATAATGTATCATATAGTTGTAAAGTAAATATCCTCATTGTTCAACTCTTTTAGCAAAGATATTTTTGTTTTTTAGATGCCCTTGAACTGATATGAAACTCAAGGTTGAGTTTCCTTTGAGAAAACTCCCGATGTTAGACGTGTCAAGAATTATCTTCTGAACAATTATTGCATGTGGGATTCCATGAACATGATACTGGGAAAACACTCAAGAGTTCTGTTATAAAGTGTCATTGTATGTGCTTATGTAAAAAAATACGTGTTTCCAAATAAAATCTATATGGTTTCTATTGTACACAATTTCCTCTGTGTTTCTTTCTTTCAAGCTTAACCTTGAACTATTTCTTAAGCTTTAATTTATGTAAAAAATACGTGTTTCCAAATAAACTCTATATGGTTTCTATTGTACATGGTTTCCTGTGTGTTTATTGCTTTCAAGCTTAACCTTGAAATGTTCTTAAGCTTTAATTTAAAGAAAATTGGTGGCAAATTCTCATCAGTTACAACAAAGCTCCATATGAAATTTAAGTTTGGCACAAAGCATGGAACTAGGTAGATAGGAAAGGTTGAAATAAGGAAAGGTATGGTCTGAATTCTTTTTAGTTGCAACAATCTTATTGTTAGGTGGAAAGATTTGAAAAATTATCCCTTGTGTCTAAAAATTTATGTGCTTTCTTCCTTTATTGAAAATGGTAAAGACGGAACAAAATTTTGACTAACATAGCTTCTTGAACAGTGGCATATTCTAAATTATGAACATGTTTTCATGGGCATATACTGACATGAAAATATTAGGAATGAATTTATCGTTCTGTTAATATAGGTAGGCACCATATGTAAGTTTTTATTTTTCAATTAGGTCAAATGTTGGGAAGTTATGCATAGATGCAACATGAAAATTTTGCAAGAAAACAAGTCGAACATTTAGAATCCTTACACTAGCCATAGCTTTTACTGTCTCAGAAATTCAATATTAACTAAATTTAATATTTAAGAACAGGAGAATTTAAATTTGAGTCTATTTGTAGTGTTTAATGAACCAGAATTAGTTTTCTAATCATAGTAATGTATGGTTTTCTGATGTTCTTAATGAGGAACTGCATCATTCAAGGTAGTTGTTGAAATGAGGCATATATGCCACATTGTCACTGATTAGATTTTTGATGTAAATAGTGTAATAATGGTTAGGTATGTTGCTAATTCAACACTGATCAGGTCAGTTGAGATTCTCAAAGTGTAAATGATTTTGCGTCTAAATATTTCATGGAGGATATGATAGTTACTTCGTTAATTTGTGTTTTATGTAAATTTTCTACCAACAATCTGTACTTTAGCTCAGGGCCTCTTTCTCATGGTATTGTACAATTGGATTTTTTCTTTATGCATTTTGTCATAGGATTGGGCCTCTTTCTCATTGTTATTTTAGTCCTCAACATGAGTACATATATAGTATTGAATCATTATAATTGGTAGAAATGACGAGGAGCTTGAAGTTGGAGCTATGAGCTATAACATTGATAACACAAGAATGTTAAGGAATCAAGAAAAGAAAAATCAATTGAACACATAACTAATATAAATATTAAATCAATTTTCAAGGAAAATGAAAAATGATTCACTAATATAGTGTTTAAATTAATTAGAGGCAAATGAAGAATGGATCAGGTTTGTGGCAAGAGGGGGAACACGAAGCATATTCAAATAGGGGGTCTCAAGGAAGCCTCTACGCACATAAGAAGTATTATTAGAGCTCGAAACATCACCACGTACCATCTTATTCAATGAACATTTCTCACATTTGAAGAATCAAAGAGTAGTTTGAAAGTACATTTTTGAGAAATACATAGGTAAAGATACATAGGTTCTTCAATGGGTTGCTTGCATTCTATAGAGACAAGATTTTATGTGATGCAGCTAAAAATATTGATATGATAATCGAGAAGAAAAAATACTTGTATGGTTAGAACTTGGGTGAAGTAGACTTCTAAAATAACAAACAAGATCAAATAAAGAAGGGAGTTAAACTTATTTTCATTAAAAATAATCTTGACCCATTGTCAATGTCAACCAATCTAGAATGGATTCAAGATGGAATAATCTTTGGGGAAAATGGGAAAGGCTCAGTCAAATGTTAGGGTTGTGAAGGGGATAATTTGTATAGAGATTATCCTCATAATGAAGACACAATGAGGAATGTGCACAATATCCAAGAAGAAACTAGAATGGAATATTCAATGAGAAGTAGCTAAGCAATTTTTCCTCAGGCCACACATTGCCCAAATTAGAAATCAACCAAGTTTCCAAGTGGTCTCTTCAATTAAATCAATGTTGGTTTATTTCCTAGAACATTAGATCATGAGTTTGTTGCATCATATCAAGCTACAACCATATGTTTCTTGCAAACATTTGTTTGAATAATGCCATGAATTCAATGCCAAGCAATCATTCATCAATTAATTATATTGTGAATAAGGAGAGGAATGGAGTGAAGTTCTATGAATGTAAATTAAAAATTAGACTGCATTTATTAACTTTACACAATAGATTTGTTTAGTTGTTGGCCATTAAATACATTGTTCTTACATTTCTTGAATAATCCTTGGTCTTGGCAGTACAAGCACTGAATCAAGCCAACTAGTCTTGACCAAATAGAGCCACTCATTCATCCTTGTCGGAAAATATGCCTTGAGCTTAACTATAGAGAACACATTTTTTTAATTAATTCCATGAAAGTGTCCATGTTTATGACATGGATAGGCCATAGTCACATCATCTACATATCAACATTAGAGCAATCTTTCACATTGAAGAGGGAATAATCCATGCTAGAGGATTGAAGAAAAAAGGGTAATAATTGAAGGTTGAGTGTAACTTCCTGTAGGGTATTCTCTCTGTGAATGCCATTTGTCATTATAATTTTCTAGAGTTTCATTTGTATATGTTTTTGGAGTGTTACTGTACATTCATTGTGTACTAGATATTTTTCATTAGTTTATAAGTGAACTAGGAAAATCACAACGTAAAATACAATACTTAATCAAGAACACATGCCTATAAATATGACACAATTATTTGACTTGGCAACTTGGATCCCATTAAAACTTGTTTTTGGTAAATGAAAGAAACAACTTATCTTATTGAGAATTTACAAAGGATCACATCACATTTGTTATGCAGAATTATGGATTACGGATAAAACATTCTTCCTTATATGTAGTTCTCATCTAGAACAACAGGTTAAAGACTTTGCAACTACTTTTCCTAACTGTAAATAGACACATAGAACAGATCAAAGAACTTACTTGGAGTCAAAGCGCTTCCTATTCTCCTTCTGTCGCTCTTACTGTAGCTTCAAATATGAGCTAAGTCGCAAAAATATTCTTTGCAAAGATGAACACTAAAAAAAAAAAGATAGCAATAATACAGATGTCTATTCAAGTTATTCAGTTAAATCAATAAAACATGAACCATATGCATCAAATTAGAATTCATAATATGAAACACATGAGCTTATACAGATACATATGTGAAAAAGTAAGTAACAATATTTATTAATGGATAGAAGGGGAGGTTACAACCTAGTGATTGATTTAGTGTCACCATCCCCAGCAACATCCCAGCCTCATCACAATGCACATCTCTCCAGGAACATGTTACTCAAATCAATTCCTCAATTGAAATTCCACCAACATTTCTCTACTCAAATTCTTCCTTAGCAAGCACTAGGATCTGTGCTCAGTTTATAGAGGAGATGAAGGTAGTTTTACAATCAATGAATTTCTAATAATAGGAAATACATGTTCCCAGTCTCAGAGGTATCAAATGGACACATGGATTCGAATATTGACACATGTGAACCCTTCTAGAAGGCATTGGCCAAGTGGAGATTCCAGAACAATGAGAATTTTGCTCCCAATGTGACCAACACACCCTTGAACGTTGGGAAGTGATTTGCAGAGCACCCTTGAGTGGGGTTACTTGCATATGAAACACACTTAGTCCCTTTAGAGGCAACATTGGTGAGCTCTGATATGATATATTATAAACTTCAAATCTTGGAAACCTTTGCAAATGAAAGTCATGGATGATTTGTCTTGTTCTTTGTCTTAGGGAATATAACAAATAAAATGATAAGGGATGATAGACCCTTATTCATTGGTCTTGGAGATGATTTCCAGTTAACCAGGTCATTGGGAATGGTGCCCAAATTGACCTATAACAATTTCCCCCTAAAGCATGAAGTTAGAATAATAATAACAATATTTTGATTAAGATTATTTACACTATGATGGGTTGGAGATGAAGTAGAGTGGCGACCAGCATCAATCTTACAATACATTACATCATGATATATCCTCTTGATCATAATTGCTGAGGGTAGGCATTCCCATGTTCAGTACATAAAGAATCTAATAACATGTACATAATTCAGAAAGTCGTCTACATTGGAATGTTGCCCAATACAGACATACCTACAGATATATGCCCATGTTTGGATGACGATCTATATGTAAGGTCACCATACAGATGATGTGTACAACAATCCTGAAATCGCAGCCCGGATGGCTGAAACTAGATCCGGGGTCTTCTTATCTTGTTCACTCGATTATTTAGGTACAAGTATAGCCATGTGAATATATGATTTGTAGTCGAACATGGAAATACATCATTTGATTACCAGCCAATAATGTGAGCTGTTAACAAACGTGAGAGAACCACCATTGATTTCAATGGCCCTCAAGGTATTGCAGTACATTTCGTAAGGTGTGAATCGATGATTTGATGTCGAACACCAAACAAAATCTTTCAGTCAAAGATCTGGAAGCGAGGGTCTTGTCGATGCTGTAACAAGCCTCATGGTACTGGAATATAATGTTTCTTAGTGAAATTCCTGGATAATGATTTGTCGTCGACAGGAAGTCACCTTATTGCGAAATGAGAATTACTGATTTTAGAGACAAAGGTATGACTTGATATAGAAATGTTCAGGGATGACTGGCATGAGAATGAAGGTTTATGAATATTGCAGAAGGATGAGTATTCACTGGATGACTTCTCTTGAACATATCAGCGACACTGAGATGAGTTGGCAGCATTGACCCAAAACCAAAGTGAAGGTATGATGAACCATAAGTATGAATGAACCATCAAGAATATTACCCAACCCAAACAGTCACGGTGATGGAGTGAAGTGTCATGTTCAAGAGCAACCTGCTACCGTAAAAAGTTCTGTTCACTTTCCCATATTCTCCCCGGTCATTTGTCGACCAGTACCTCTTTATTTTTTAACAAGCTTGAGGAGGATAACATTTGATTGATCTATAATTCAACCCTTCGGGCAAATAATGTATCGCTATTTAATAATTTGACGAATCTAGCGATGAATGAAACTCGATTCTTGCCATGATCGACAAGCCCGTCGCTATTTTATGTTTTAACAAGCTTAACGGCAGTGATAGCCCGATCCTTTTTCATATTTAGAGAGTTTGAAAAAGAGGAAAAATTAAAACTCCAAAAGTATTTTTTCGTAAAGTTGTCGCATAGATCCGAAAAATTTTAAAATAATATTTGAGAGAACCTCTTTAGTCATGTTTGACCAAGGTATTCCTTTTTCGTAAATAATATATCTCAGTCCGGAAAAGGGTTAAAATTATACTTAGTAGATATTAATTCATTTACTTTTACGAGCTTGAAAAGACAAGTGCTCGACAATATTTTCACATTATTAGAGTCTGAAAAGAGATGAAAGAAGACTCCAGGGGTTCCTTTTTGGTTGTTACCGAAGCTCGAAAAAAAGATTAAAGTGCGCTTCAAATCCTTTTTCATTTTTAACAAAGCTCGAAAAATAAGGAGGAAAAGTATGCTTTGTGGTCAAATCATTCTTGAAATAAATCTCAACGACTAATCTGTTGATCAGTTGTAAGACCTGTTCAGAACAACATCAAATGGATTAAAAATACCTGTTTCATGATAAAAATATAATAAAATGATAGTCATAGCAATAAATATGATTTGAAAACAATTAAATGACTACTAAATAGAGTTTTTACTGTTCATTTTTACCATTCCATAGTTACCATTTGCATTTTGGAGCTCTGAACCTGATTTTGCCCCCAAACTTCAGTTGCTGATTGCGATCGTTTCCGTGGATGGATTTTTTTTTTTCCGTTTGATCCAGGTTAGTGATATGAACCCTCTCTTTCATTTAGTAATCATTTCATTTCCATTTATTGCAAATTTTTAGGGTTTTGGGGACCCTAGGGTAAATTTTGCTCCTAAAGAGGGAAACACACCCTTGGATATCGAAAAATGCGTTGCATAGTAGCTAAATTGAAGGCTACTTGCATACAAAATGCAATATCTCTTGCTAGATCCTGCATTGGGTGTAATATACATTTTTTTTTTCATTCTGCCCAATATTTTCCCAATTTTTTGCATTGAAGGGAATATAATGGTTCTTATGGTTGAATTTTAGGCTTTCATTGGATTACAATGACGATAACATGGAGGGAAAGAAAGCATGAAGAACATAATATGATTTCCCTAAATGATCCAGGCACAGTAAGAGCCCTAAGAGATTGTGGACTGTTAAAGTACTTCCGGTTGTCAGGGATGAGGAAACAAATAGAACTATTGGAGTTCTTAGTTTGAGCATGGGATCCAGCTATCGAAGCATTTCATATTAAGAACCAAGTGGTTCCCATAATAGTAGAGGATGTATACTTTCTTACAGGTTTGTTGAGGAGAGGCTTGCCTATTTCGCTCTCAGGGTCTATTGTTGGAGGAGAGACTGTGAGAGATTATGTTTTGCAACATTGTTATCCAGGAGCAGAGCCAAGCAAAGATGGAAAAATAAACATCCAGGACGTTAGAGATTTTCCTTTTAGAACTATCCTTTTCACGATCGCAAAACTTGCTGGCACCGTTAAAATACATGTAGCGAATAGATCGTATAAGCAGTACGCGCTAGAGTGTATGGAGCCAACAATATTCAACTGCTATGATGCTGTACTTTCTCAGATAAAGGAACAACTGAACAAAGAAAAGGGAGGAAGGAATAAGAACTTCAGTTATGGTTTGATCCTCATATCATTCGCTTTAGAATAGATTCCACTAATGCAGCCACATCATGTGACACTGGATGTGTCTAATCCTAGAGATCCACGGATGCAAAGATGGGTAGAACTAATGGGTAGGCATGCAGGCCAATCGACCATTGTATTCTCGACTGCGTTCTTCGACTATTTCTGGTGACAGATTGTCGCCATCGATGAGTATGCATACGCAAGTGTTGATTTCTGAGGAGATCCAGATTTAGCTTTATCAGAAGGTTCTCAATGGGGTGCAATGGGTAAGAATATTTTGACCATGTTTTTGATTTTCCTAAGGTTTATAAAATGTTTTTGTATTTTATTATTTTCCCAAGACTAAACTAAATTTTTCATGTAATGCACATGTTGGTCGAGTTCAACCAGTGGAGGAACCAGAGCGTGTAGCAGATGAGCCAGCAGAGAGGGCTGTTAGGAGAGCAGTCCTTCAGGATCTTGATATGCCTGAGACTATGACTGAGCTTCGGTAGCACATAAAGGGGTTGACCTTCAGGATTCCGGATTTCCGGATCGAATAGTTACCCATGCGACTGCAATGCCATTATAGGTGTTCCTAACCATTGGATGCGGTTACTACGTAGGATAGCTAGATCTATAACATGTTACCACGAGCACCACTAGTTTACTTTTGACATTTTGCATACATTTTGAGGTCATATGACCAATGTGTCTTGGGCACAATTTTTTGTAAAAACCTATAACTATCTATCTATTTGATTTCAGTGTTTTTCTTATGTTTATTGTGTGATCCTATTCAATGATGTGAATTTTTTCTTTACACATGTTGCAAATGTCTGTCTAAAACTTGATTAGCTAAAGAATCAATCAATGTGTTCAAATTTATGGAAATGTGTTGATATTGAATAAAATCAAAATGTCTTTCCAAAAGTCGAACTCTTAGGAACAATCTATGCAGTGTTGGATTTATAACAGTATAAACACTAGTAAGTTGTAATACCACAAGTTGTGAGTCTAACCTTATGATAATGCCGTTAATACCAAATGAAATGGCATCAGAGAGAAGTTCGATTAAGGCACGATACTCAACGATTTTGTTTGTCGATTTATCGATACAAATCCCTTGAAAATTCACTAACTCACCGTTCGGAGTGAAAATGGCCCACGCTGCATAGGATAGGTTCTGCGTACTACGACTAGCACCATTAACATATCCAACAAATGGTTCCGAATATTCATACATCTGCGATGAAATGTAAAGTGGATTACTAACATCAAGAAAACTCTAAAACCAAACTAATATAGTGAATGCAAATAGACATCATATATATACAATATAATACAGAAAATTAATATGCTCATGATTAAGCATAATAACATTTCAAATACAACCCATTTCTGGGCTGCGCCAATGGAATTCCATCATAATCAACTAACTCATAGGGACCTTTAGCAAGAACTCTTTTGACAATATAGGGGCCATGCCATAATGGCTCAAATTTTCCTGTACCTATTACATTAGCTTCTTGATCATAAAGTAGGACCAAGTCGCCCTTTGAGAAAATGCGAGGCTGGATATTTTTGTCGTATTGTGCCTTATACCTCTCTTATGCGCTTCGTTGGCCAATTGGGCTTCATGACGCGTTTCATCAAGATGGATGAGGTTAAAAAGATGCGCTTATTCTTTAGAGGTGTCAGGTAACAAGTCGATTGCAAGTTTTAATGATGGCATTTCACATTGGATTGGCAAGATAGCTTCCAGACCATACACCAATTGAAAGGGAGTAAATCCAGTTGCATTTCTCACCAAGGTTCAGTACACCCACAAGGCCGAGTACAAGATCAAATGCCAGTTTCTTTTACGAACTCCTATCATTCATTGAAGCATATGTTTAAGAATCTTTTTGATAGCCTCAACTTGCCCATTTGATTGTGGATAATAAGGAGTATGATGATCATGTGACAATCCTAACTTGGCAGTTAATTCAATCATCATGTGGTTGCGAAAATGCTTCCCATGATCTGTAACTATAGCCTATGGGACCCCAAACCGTGCAATAACATGATTAAAGAAAAACAATGCAGCTGTCTGTCCTATGTTGTTGAATGTAGGCATCGCTTCGGTCCATCTGGTAAAGTAGTCGACTGCGAAAATAATATAACCATGCCCCCCAGTTGAACGAGGGTTACAGGTCATGAAGTCAATACCCCATTTAGAAAATGGTCCCATAGAGACAACATGATGCATTGGCGCTGGCGGTTTTTGGATTTTACGATAAAAAATATGGCATGCATGACAACTTCTGGCTGTGAGGATGCAGTCACGAAATATTGTAGGCCAAAAGTAACTGGCACAGAGTATCTTCTGCACGGTAGCGTATCCAGATAAATTTCTACCACAAGCCCTATCATGACAATCATTAAAAACCTTTTCAACCTCCTCATGAGTGAGGCACCTCCTGAACATGGTATTGACACCATGACGATAAAGTGTATCGTCGACAATCAGATAATATTTGGCTTGGCATCGAATACGTCGCTATTCAGAGCGAGAGGTATCAGGTCAAAAAGTTCAAGTTTGGAGATAAATGATGAAATATCCATACCAAGGATCAGATGATCCGATCAGAATAGAGACTCGTCAGGAATTGATGGTTCCAAAAAAATTTCACATCTAGCACAATCGTCAATAATTTGGTCGATAAAGGGAGTAGGATAGTTATCTTTTGGACAAACAATGTTGACGTCACTATAATCGATGCACACTCTAACAGTTCCTTGTTTTTTTTATGACAGGAACGATATTGGAAACCCACTCATTTAGCGGAACAGGGTAAATGAAACCAGCACGCAAAATTTTTTCAACTTCTGCTTTGATGGCAACGACTTTCTTTGGATGAACACGATGAAGCCGTTGACGCACCGATTTGACATCAGGATACATATTAATAGTATGTTCAACAATACTAGTATCTATGCTTGGAATTTCCTCATAAGACCAAGCAAATACATCATGGAATTCAAGAAATAGAGAACGATATGATTCAAGTTTTGTTGGAGAACAAGATACATCGACATGAATATTTTCTACAATGCCAGGTTTGGTTGAAATATCGATAGAAATGGTTTCTTCAATATTTGAAAGATTTCGTTCGGAATCGATTGCATTAATAGGTAAATAATTCGAAAATAAATTTTTGATTGATGGGTGATATAGTTCACTAAGATGATTTTCTTCATAATTAGGAAGATGGGAATGATGATGATAATTTTACCATGGTTTTCCTTCTGACATCATGGCTTTCAAAATATTCTCATCTGTCAAGAAAATTGAGGAAAATGGATTAGATGGAGTACCAAATTCTAAGGAACGATCAACCCAAACAATCGGCGACGCTGATTTCAGATTTTCTGCCCAATCTAGATAGATTGATTGCTATGCCAACTCAATAGGGTTGGGCAGCAAAAACTCATCCAACGTTGTTGGGCCAGAATTTTAATCTACGGATAAATGACGCTTCCCTAGACAGGTGCTAGTCTAGAAAAATAGGTGAAAGACTATACTACCATTTCTCGTAACTCAGAATAGATACACAGAGAGGATTAGAGGCTTAATTGTTCAATCGCTTCCAAATGGCTCCTTCTGTCTCTTCCACTGCAGCTTCAAATTCAAGTGGTTTGTTGGTTGAATGCTTCCTGTAAGAAAGAACACTGAAACAACAAAATATGCAATAATATAGATACCTATTCAAGCTAGTTAGCTAAATCAGTAAAGCATAAACTACATTCATCAACCAAGATCTTACAATATGGAAAATCAAAGTTAACATAGATGCATGTAGGGAAAAATAAAAAGTACTCTTTATTGATGATAGAAGAAGAGGCTACAACCTAGTGACAGATTTGAAGTGACCTTCCAACAGAGTTCCCAAGTCTCATCACAACATAAATCTCTCCAGCAACAACTCCACAAATCAAACTCTCAATTGAAAATTCTCCAGCATTTCTCTACTCAAATTATTCCTCCTCAACCACTTAGATCTGTGTTCAATTTATATATGAACTGTAGGTTGTTTTGAAATCAATAACTTTTTAAAAATAGGCAAGACATGTTTCTAGTCATGTAGATTTCAAATGGACACTTGGATCTGAAGCTTGACACATGTGAACCCTTCTAGAAGACACTGGCCAGGTGGAGATTCCGGAACAATGAGAATTTCACTCCCAATGTGACCAATGCACCTTTGAATGTCAGAAAGTGATTTTTGGAGCAATATTGCATGGGGATACCTGCATATTCAAGGCACTTAGGCCCCTTAGAGCCTGCGTTGGTGAGCTCTCATATGTTATATAATAAGCTTCAAACCATGGAAACCCTTGCTTGATGAAAGTCTTGTTTGATTTATGTTGTTTCTTGTCTTAGAGCATATAGCAACTGAGATGATAGGGAATGATAGACCCTTGATCATTGGTCCTAGAGATGATGCCTAGTTAACCAGGTCATTGGGAATGGCGCCCAAATTGACCTATAACAATTCCCCCCTAAAGCATGAGATCCAAATAATAAGAACATTTGATTGAGATGATTTACACTGTGATGAGCCTGGAAACAAAGCGGAATGGCCACCTGCATCAATATTAGAATACATTACATCATGATATATCCTCTATTGATCATAATTGTTGAGGGTAGGCATTCCCATAGTCAGTATATAAACAATATAATAACATGTACATAATTCAGAAAGTCATCTACATTGGAATGTTTCTCAGATGCAGACATGCCTACAGATATAGGCCCATGTTTGGATGAAAATATGTATGTAAGGTCACAGTAAAAATGATGTGTACATCAGTCCTGAAATCGCAGCCCGGATGGCTGAAACTAGATCCGGGGTCTTATCTAGTTCACTCGATCATTCGGGTACAAGTCTAGCCATGCGAATATATGATTTGTAGTCGAATATGGAAAGACATCGTTTGATTACCAGCCAATAATGTGAGCTGTTAACAAACGCGAGAGAACCACCATTAATGTCAATGGCCCTCAAGGTACTGCAGTACATTTCATTAGGCATGAATAAATGATTTGATGTCGAACGCCAAACAAAATATTTCGGTCAAAGGTCTGGAAGCGAGGATCTTGTCGATGCTGTAACAAGCCTCATGGTATTGGAATCTGATGTTTCTAAGTGAACTTCCTGGATATTGATTTGTCGTCGACAGGAAGTCACCTTATTGAAAAATTGGAGTTACTGATTTCGGAGATAAGGGTATGACTTGATATAGCAATTTTCAGGGATGACGATCATGAAAATGAAGGTTTACGAGTATTGCAGAAGGATGAGTTCTTAATCACTGGATGACTTCTCTTGAACATATTGGCGACACTATGATGAGTTGGCAGCATTGACCCAAAACCGAAGTGAAGGTATGATGAACCATAGGTGTGAATGAACCATCAAGATGATTACCCAACCCAAACAGTCACAGACATGGAGTGAAAGAAGTGTCATGTTCAAGAGCGACTTGCTACCAAAGAAACTTTGCTTACTTTTCCCAAATTTTCCTTGGTCATTTGTCGACCAGTACCACTTTATTTTTTAACAAGCTCGTGGAGGATAACATTTTCTTGATCTATAATTCAACCCTTTGGGTGAATAAAGTATTTCTATTTAATAATTTAACAAGTTTAGCAATGAATGAAAGTCGATTCTTTCCATGATTGACAAGCCCGTCGCTATTTTATGTTTTAAGGAGCTTAACGACAATGATAACGCAGTCCTTTTTCATGTTTAGAGAGTCTGAAAAAGAGGACGAAAGAGAACTCCAAAAGTACTTTTTCGTAAATTTGTCTCTTAGATCTGAAAAAGTCTAAAATAATATCTAAAAGAACCTCTTTGGTCATGTTTAACCAAGGTATTCCTTTTTCGTAAATAATCCATCTCAGTCCGGAAAAGGGTTAAGCTTATACTTAGTAGATATCAATTCATTTACTTTATTGAGCTTGAAATGAAAAGTGCTCGACAATATTTTCACATTATCGGAGTCTGAAAAGAGCTAAAAGAAGACTCCAGGGGTTCCTTTTTCGCTGTTATAGAAGCTCTAAAAAGAGATAAAAGTGCGCTTCAAATCCTTTTTCGTGTTTATCAAAGCTCGAAAAATAAGGAGAAAAAGTATGCTTTATGGTCAAGTCTTTCTTTGAAATAAATCTGCATGAATAATCTGTTCATCAGTTGTATTTCCTGTTCAGAACAACATCAAATGGATTAAAAATACCTGTTTCATGATAAAAATATAATAAAACTATAGTCATAGTAATAAATTTAACTTTCAAACAATTAAATGACTATATAAAGTAGTTTCACTATTCATTTTTACCATTCCATGGTTACCATTTGCATTTTGGAGCTCTAAACCTGATTTTTCCCCCGAACTTTAGTCGTTGATTGCGGTCGTTTCTGTGGACAGATTTCATCGCCATTTGATCTAGGTTAGTAGCATGAACCTTCTCTTCCTTTCAGTATTCATTTCATTCCCATTCCTTGAAAATTTTTAGGGTTTTAAGGCCCCTAGGGTAAATTCTGCCCAAATTGAGGGAAAAACACCCTTGAACATCGAAACCTGTGTTGCATAGCAGGTACAGTGAAGGGTACTTGCATATGCAATGCACTGTCTCAACCCAGGGAGTGCGTTGGACGCAGTTCAAGTTTTTGATTTTCATGATGTGCTCAAAATTTTCCTAGTTTTTTGCAATGAATGGTATCTAATGGATCTTATGGTTGATTTTTAGGTTTCCATTGGATAATAATGACGATTACATGGAGAGAAATAGAACATGAAGAACAAGATATGATTGCCTTGAATGATTCGGGTACTTTAAGAGCCTTAAGAGATTGTGGACTACTTAAGTACTTCAAATTGTCGGGAATGAGGCAACAATTAGAACTCTTGGAGTTCCTTGTTTGAGCATGGGATCCGACAATAGAGGCATTTCACATAAAAAAATCAAGTGTTGTCCATAGCAGTTGAAGATGTGTATTTTTTCATAGGTTTGTCGAGGAGAGGTTTGCCCATTTCACTCACAGGATCTACCATTGGAGGAGAAATAGTGAGCGATTATGTTATGAAGTATTGCTATCCAGGGTTAGAACCTAGAAAATATGGAAAAATGATCATCCGGGATGTCAGGGATTTTCCTTTGAGAACCACCCTTTTCACAATCGCTAAACTCGCTGGCACCATTACACTCCATGTAGCAAACAAATTGTATATGCAGTATGCGTTGGAATTCTTAGAGCCAACAATCTTCAACTGGTCTGAAGCTGTTCTATCGCAGATAAAGGAACAACTGAATAAAGCAAAGGGAGGAAGGAAGAAATTTTTTAGTTATGGTTCAATCCTTATCTCCTTTTCTTTGGAACGAATTCCATTGATGCAGCCACAACATGTAACATTGGATATATCTAGTCCTAGAGATCCTCGAATGCAGAGATGGGTAGAACTCATGGGTCGAAATGCAGGCCAATCGACTTTTGTGTTATCTACTACATTCTTCGCCTGGTTCCGGTGACATATTGTCACCATCAATGAGTACGCATACGCAGGCGTCGACTTCTAAGGAGATCCAGATCTAGTATTATCGAAAGGCGCTCAATGGGGTGCAATAGGTAAGAATGATTTGACCATGTTTTTTGATTTTTCTAAGGTTTATAAAATGTTTTTGTGTTTTGATTTATTTCCAAGACTAAACTAAGTGTTTGATGTAATGCAAATATCAGTCGCATTCAACCATTAGAGGATCCAGAGCGCGGAGCGGATGCGCCAGCAGAGAGGGCTGTCAAGAGAGCAGTCCTTCAGGACCTTGATATGGCTAAGACTCTGGCTGAGCTCCAGTAGCACATAGAGGGATTGACCTTCAGAATTTTGGATTGCCAGATCGAGGAGATTCCCATGTGACTGCAGCGACACACAATTGGGGTTCCTAACCGTTGGATGCGGTTGCTTTGTAGGATTGCTAGATCTATAACATGTTACCATGAGCACCACTAGTTTACTTGTGACATTTTGCATATATTTTAAGGTTAGATGACTAATGTGTCTTGGGCACAAATTTTGTAGAAATCTATAACTATCTATCTATATGTTTTCAGAGTTTTTCCTATGTTTAATGCGCAATCCTATTCAATGATGTGAATGTTTTCTTTACCTAAGTCGCAAATGTCTGTATAAAACTTGATTAGTTAATGAATCAGTTAAAGTTTTCAAATTTCTAGAAATGTGTCGAGATTTAACAAAATCAAAATGTCTTTCCAAAAGTCGAACTCTTATGAACAATCTAAGAAGTGTTGGATTTCTAACAGTATAAACACTAGTAAGTTGTAATACCACGAGTTGTGAGTCTAACCTTATGATTATGTGGTTAATACCAAATGAAATGGCATCAGAGAGAAGTTCGATCAACGCACTATACTTAGCACTATTGTTCATCGATCTACCAATACAAATCCCTTGAAAACTCACTAATTCGTCATTCGGAGCGAAAATGGCCCACGCTGCAGAGGATAAATTCTGCGTACTACAACTAGCACCATCAACATATCCAACAAATGGTTCCGAAGATTCTGACATCATATGGTTGCAAAAATGCTTCCCATGATCCGTAACTATAGCCTGTGGGAACCCAAACCGTGTAATAACATGGTTGAAGAAAAACAATGCAGCTATTTGTCCAGTGTTATTAAATGTAGGCATCGCTTCGGCCCATTTGGTAAAATAGTCGACTGCGACAATAATATAACCATGCCCCCTGGAAAAAAGAGGGTTATAGGTCATGAAATCAATACCCCATATCGTAAATGGTCCAGCAGAGACAACAAGATGCATTGGCGCTGGTAGTTTTCGGATTTTACGATAAAAAATTGGCATGCATGACAACTTCTAACTGCAAGGATGCAATCTCGAAAAATAGTAGGCCAAAATTAATCAGCGCGGAGTATCTTTTGCACGGTAGCATATCTATATAAGTTTCCACCACAAGCCCCAGCATGACAGTCATTTAACACTTTTTCGGCCTCCTCATGAGTGGGGCACTTCCTTAAAATGGTATCGACACCACGACGATAAAGTGTATCGCCGACGATCAAATAATCTTTGGCTTGATATCGAATACGTTGCTGATCAGAGCAAGAGGTATTAGGTCGAAAATTTTGGGTTTGGAGATAAATGATGAAATACCCATACCAAGGATCAGATGATCCGATTAGAAATAGAGACTCGTCTGGAATAGATGGTTCCGAAGTAGTAGGATTACTATTAGAGGGAAGGAAATAGAGAAGCTCAGCCAAAACTAAAGATTTCTTTGACTTGGATTCGATGAATTCCAAATCAAATTCCTGCAAAATGATAATCCATTTTGAATATTTTCCCCCAGCAATTTACGCGATAAGATGTAAGTCATGGGGTTGCAATTCGAAACTATTGTTGTTTTACGGAGCAGGATATAATGGCGAAATCTTTGGACAACTTGAAAAGCTGCGAAGGCAAGCTTTTCCATGTACAATTACTTAACTTCCATATCATTGAGATTACGACTCAAATAATAGATTGGATGTTCAATTCCATCTTCTACTTGGACCAAAACCATAGTGATGGTCGTTTCATCCGTGGCGATATATAGGAAATAATCGTTTTGATAATTTGGGGGATACATTAATGACACTCGGAAAAGATGGTCCTTAACAACATCAAAAGAAGCTTGCAAAACTTGGTCCCAATGGAAGGGAACCCCCTTTTTCAATAATCGAGTAAATCCTTTAGCCATTTCGGCGTATTTTGGAATGAACCTTCTCAGGAAGTTAGCGTTTCCTTGAAGTTTCTGTATATGAAGTAAGTTTGACGGCGCAGGAAAATCAAGAATGGCCTGAACCTTCAGTGGGTCTATTCAAATTCCTTCTTGTGAGACTGCGAATCTGAGCAATCGACCAGAACCAACACAAAACACACATTTATGTGGATTGAGGTGTATCTTGTAGTGTTGGCAGCGTAAGAAAATGGCTCTCAAATGCATCGGGTGATCAGTCCGATTTCGTGAATGCGTTGGTAAGTCATCTAGATATGGTTGAACAATGTGCTTGATGTCATTGAAATCATAATCCATTTCTCTTTGAAAAGTTTCCCCAACGTTCTTTAGACCAAACGGAAGTTTCCAATATGCGAATGTGCCCTAGGGATAGATGAATGTTGTCTTTTCACTAGAAAATTTGGCCCAATTTCCGACGGCCACTTCGTCGCTATTCCGACACATAGTCATCGCAAGGCGACAGTTCGAGGACGGACAAAACGTGGTTCACCATGACGTCGCAATTCCAACGCCTTGACAAAGTGTCACAATACCGACACTTTTTCCGTCGCTTCCAAACAAGCGTCGCTCTTCTGACTTTTGTAAATTGTCGTAATTCCGACGAAATGTGGTCCGACGTTTTGAACGTCGCTCTTCCGACGTTTGTAAACTGTCGCAATTCCGAAGAAATGTGGTCCGATGTTTTGAATGTCGCTCTTCCGATGTTTTTATACTATCGCTCTTCCGACGTTTCTAAACTGTCGCAATTTCGACGTCGTACAAAAGTGTCGCAAGACCGACGCATTGCAGAAGCGTCACAATATCGACACTTTCCAAAAGCGTCGCAATACTGACGCCAGGAAGAACTGTCACAATATTGACGGACGTCACAAGACCGACGAAAATGGAAATCGTTCAAAACTTCGGAAGACCGACACGTATAAGGCGTCAGAAGAGCGACGCTTACAAAGCGTTGGTATACTGACGGTGGGTTCAATTTAAAAAAAAAAAATGAAACTTTAAAACAGGACAGTAAATCTCCAATATTTGTTATGAATTGTGGGCGTTCCAATTGTTATGAACATAATTCGACCGTGAAATATTAATATAATAAACCACCCTGCAGCGCTTCTACTATAAACAATCATATAATAAGATCAGACCCTGCTAACCTTTAGTGATGGCATTCACTTTATAACTGGGACTTCATATGAGGCTTGGACACATAAATATGAATAAAATTTTTTCAATGCAAACAACCGCACATACCTCCGTTGAACCTTAGTTAGGACAACAATAGTCAACGTATATACGCGTGGGGCCCAACAACCTTTCCACATCCAACGGTGGATAATACGTCGCTCTGGCCTTGACGATCCAACGATCCAACTGGATATCACGCGAGTTAGTTGCACGATCATTAACTCGTGATGAGAGTGGGTTTTCAAAACCGCTCAAGGCCATGTGTCGGCCTATGACATTGATCGCGTCCAAATGGGGAATACCGCTTACTGTACAAAGGCGGTGCGATATGCTAGAAACCTATATTTACTGTGCGGTCCTCAAGGTTCCGACTACTCTTACTTGAGGTTCTGTCCGCTTACCAACGCCTTACTGCCATTGAAATCTGCCTCATTGTTCATCCTTCGTGTGGCCATGCCAAACGAACTCGGGCACGACCATTTCGAGGAGACACGACGCATTACATATGCCACGGTTTATGTCTTATGGTTTCGACAAGGTTAGTATTGACTCTGAAAATCGATACGCTGGTCCTTGGTTCATTCAATCACCTACACATTCACAACACTCATTACGAGGTTTTACCTAGCTCACGGAGGTTCGAGCACAACATCTCCTTTCTCTACCACAAGCGCACGGGAACGTCATTAACCTAATTCACCCTCTGTTCACATAACTGATTATAAAGAAATTCCCCAACTGTTTGACACAGTTATTTGTGGAATTCACCAATGCTCATAAGTCTTGAGTCATTAGCTCGTGTTCCACCGAGAACTCAACCAGTCTATATGCACATAACCTCATCACAAGGTTTCTTAATTACCATGGGATTTCAATTATCTTTCACCAGGATGCATACATATATTCACACACAGAAAACTTACTCAATCAATGCACATATAATACTATCAGATTCCTTATATAAATGAAATTTCTTACAGTCTCTTGGTCCTCGGCCATATATTTGATACAATGGCCTCCTCTTCCCTATGCAGCTCTATGCAGTTCTCTTTGCAGCGTTTAGATTGAATTTCTGGGTTGGTTGGGTTTGTAACCAGTTAACTATTAAAAAGTGCTTCCGCATCAGTATTGTAAATTTGCCCAGAATTGAATTTGGGAATGAATTTTGAAGGCATCTATACACAGCTTGAGGTTTGAAAATGAGAGAAGAACTGGGACTGTGGGTTTTTACCCCATCAACCAAGATATGTTTATGGTAACTAGAACAGTTCCATAAAGTTATCTTAGAAATTTTCAAATAAGAGGGATGCAAACCATTTCCATTGTTTTCTATTTATGGGGGATTGTGGGAGATGTTTGGGGTAAGAGAAGCTTATACACAATGTAGCCATGCGAGAAATTTTAATCCAGTGACCAGGTGCTCAATTTTGTTTGCATGGTGTTCAAAGGTTTAGAGTTGATGATTTGAAAATATAAGTAGTCCGAGAAAGATTCATGCATTTTTATTGATCTTGACTCTTGAACACCAAAAGACTGAATGAGATGGTATTGCAAACTACACTATTGAAGGATACAAGTGTTGATAGACATCTGTAATCTGCAGGTGGAGTTCATCTGGATCAAGCCTACCTTGATACATGTATAATTTGACTCTTGTCCCTTAATAACCACATTACTCAACTGTTTGAATCTTCATTTCGAAGAGTCGCAAGTCAGGGTTGGCATTAATAATGTCAAAATATGAAACAAAATTTTCCAACAGCCTGATTAAAAGTGCAGTAGTTCTTGGCATATAAACTCTTGGAAATGTGCGAAGTGGTAGTTAAACTATCCAAATCCAGTGCATATAAATCCTTGTCGTATGCTGAAACCTGTTTTGACTAATTCATAATGACAATCGCTTGAAAGCATTCGGTGAATTTGAAGTAATCTGAAAGAGACATGGTATTGTGGCATCAATAAATCTGAAGAAACCAACTGTGAAAATCTTAGTCACTGTTTTGGAGAGATGATGGTTTGTCTAAGTTCCCTTTGTGAGTATTACAGGTGTGAACTACTATAATACTCCTTACTAATATATGTTAAGACTCAACTGTTGAAATATTACTTTCACCTACCTCTGTACTGAGAGTCGCCTTCTATATTTGTTTGAAGAAGTTCTTTCACCAGGTCGCTTGCCAAAATGTTCGAACAGTCAAATTCAAGGTTTAAAAACAACAACTAGTCCTACACATTGAAAACAGAGGGTTAAAACAGAAAATAGAGTACATGGCTCTGTATTTCAAAAACAGGTTTAAAATAGAAATAGGGCAACTTTTGATTGAAGCGCGGGTTTTGTTTAAAGTTTGGTGGTCCCGCACCACGGCAAGCCATAGGAGGACACATGGCATAAATTGATTGGAGTGGATCTTTGTTTGGGCCGCTCGCGCAGTGGAAATCCGGACCCGAAAAAGATTAGGGCGAATTTGATACGAAATTTGCGTCATGGTGGTCCCGCACCACGGCAAGCCAGAGGAGGACACATGGTAGAAATTGATTGGAGCGGATCTTTATTTGGGCCGCTCGCGCAATGGAAATCCGGACCCGAAAAATATTAGGGCGAATTTGATAAGAAATTCGCGTCACGACTCTCTCTCCGTACGCCAACCCAAATTCGGACCCAAAAAATATTAGGGCGGAGTTCATTTGGTTTTCGCGTCACAAAATTGGCCGACGTCAGCAGGCTATTTTGGAACACGAATTTGGTTTGAATTATGGTTTATCGCCGTTTGAAGTCTGGCGGGCTCCATGGCTAAAGGGTTCATTTGAAGTTTGGACAAAGGTTTTGTTATATGTTTTATATAACGCGCGGCGAAATAGTTTTATTGTTTATTAAGGTTCCACACTATTTTTGGTAATATTTTGTTTTAAATGCGACGTATATATGTTTTATATATATATTTCATATATATATACATATATACATATATATATATATATATATATATATATATATATACACATATATATGTTTTATATATATATTTCATATATATATTAAAACATTTATAAATTGTGGACCCCAGGAGCATTTTAATAGATTTGTTATTTGCATAGTTTTGTTATGTTTTTAATATATGCGTTGCATATAAAAGAAAAGGGTTGTGAGCCTGTTTCGGAATGTAGTTGTAAAGTTTATTATTACACACAATAGCAGTGTAAGTGTTTTGAAGAGCACAACAGTGCGTAGTTTTAGAGATAGAGAAGAATTTTGAGTGCACTGCATTTTGCAGCAGTCACATTTTGTAATCCCTCTCAGTGAGGAAGAATTTGTAATAGTTTTTTTTTGAAGGAATAGAAATTTTTCAAAGTGTTGAAATCTGTTTCCAGTGAAGAAATTTCAATATTTTCTCTGTGTTAGAAGAGGAGAGTATTACTCTCTCCATTGTTATTTTGGAATTTTCAAATATTCCAACACATGGCTATAAATGAAGGAGATTGCTACGCATCAACATCAACATGTTTTCAAGTAGGAGCTGCCTAATTTTGTAACAAACTTCTCTCTGGATGTCAAAATTTGCAGACACTGAAGATTACTTAGGTGATGCCTGAAATTTCCACTGAATTCCTATAAGAATCTTATATTTGTGACAAAAATCCTTTTGCTAATATATTAGCTTACTCCTTTTAAGTTTGTCTCATTCAAATAATAATTTTTTTTTCAAGGAGTATAATGAAAACTAGATTATGTGTGAACATAAAATAATCATTGATGCTAGAATTGGAAGTTAAGAAGTATAATAAGAAGTAGATACACTTCTCTAAAGCATAATACCGTTTTTCTGAAGCATAAGACAATAATTGATGCTAGACTTGGAAGTTTGAATAAGAAGAGATAAAACAACGAAAAAGGCATTCCATTACTTGCACGAAATATGAGTACCGCCTTTTACCAGTAAGCTGGGAGCAAGGTCTAGATTTTGACTGGTATCGATTCTTGTGAACTCAAATTTCACTAAAAACATAGTTTTTTGTATGTTTTTCAGCACATGGTTAAAAATGATAGTGCATCAAAATCTATATTGTTGGGCTAAATACATAAGTAATCAAAAATTCTCTTTACCAAGTTATTCACTTCATCAAAAGCCTGATCTTCACATGTGACACTTTTTCTAGGGATAAATATCAAGTGGGTTGTGACTTTTTAAAACTTGGTTCACGGTGAAGTGCCCAAAAGGAAGGTCTATCAAAGCATCTGCAACCTGTGTCATTTCATATTAGCGGATGATTTGATATCACAATGGAGGTGCTCCAATTCAAGCAGTGTAGAAGAGGCAGGAGCCTACAAGGCAGATCCAAACTTTGGAGAAGAGCAAGGCAGATCCTGGGAAGAACGAAGAATTTTGGAATTCGGGATCTCTTCCAGAGGCCATGATACCAAAGGTTTGTCTTGTTTGTAGATCTTTCTCATCTACATCCAATATAGCCTTAAATTCTCACATAGATCATTGTCTATCAGGTGAGTCAAATGCTAAAAAATCTGGAACAAAGTTTTCCAAGCCTAAAGTGAAGGTGAGAAAAAAACGATCAATCCTAGATATAATTGATGCGACACCTGTTTGCATGCTAGAGGATTTGGATTACAGTACTAGCAAAGAGAAATCGAACGATGATGCACATCCATTTCCTTTGGATCAGCTCAATCTCAGAGACACCACCAAGCAGAGGCAACATCAATGCAAAGATCTCAACATTTCAAAATTAATGCAAAGATCTCGCGTAGTGGTAATGCATGTATTTCAAAAGAAAAAAATAACAATGCACATTCTAACCCATTCAAATAACCATTGTAGCAAGGGTTTACATCTAATTAGATCTAATCTGTATATCGATGGAAAAAAATTAATATAATTACATTTTCCGTAGCAGAGGAAAATTTGCGAAAACAGAAAAGGAATATAAAACAAGGATGTCAAGATATTTAGATGACTCAGTACAACAATTATTTGTGCTTAGTAGACACAACACTATATTATTAATGCATTTTCTGTAGAATACTAAACAGATTTGTCCAAAATTTGAGATGCAAACTATAGTCTCTACTACGTTTGGAAAATTGGAGGTTTATAAAATATAAACTGCGAACAGAATTGTACCACTATGATAAGAAGCCGTCAGAAGCATTCCTTCTGCTTCACAAACGTGGAACTACCTTAATAATGCTTATGGTTGATATAAATATTAGAGCATGGCAGTTAAATGTAGTAGTTATGCTAAAATACTGAATAACAGCTTTAGAGTGCTCTTCAAATACTGTACGAATGCACCAAATTAAAGCTGTACCATTACTAAAGATAAATGGCCAAAAATAGTCAATTTTGATATCGTGAAGTTATGTCTTTCTCGGTAGAAAATTGGAGATAGGATGGAAAATATGAGAGAACTAAGTTCCAAGGACTAAAAAAACAAGGCCAACATAGTTCTGCCTTGAATCAGAGACAAAACAAAGCTGCCCAAAAAAGTGTTTGCCACTGTCATCACCCCGAGGAGTGCAAAGTCAGTTGATGGTGCCAACCATTTGACGAAGTAGAGAGAAGATTCATGGTGCCAATGGTTGTAGCACAGTTTGTTGACGTGAGCCATCATTGTAACAAAGCAGATTGATGGTGCCAATTGCTGTAGAATTGCATTGAGAGTGCAACTACTGTAGTAGAGCAGTTTGAGAGCACCCATTGAAGCTCCTATATATAGCAGAGTCAACATTTTCCTATTGAACAATTTTGTATAGTCAAAGCCACAGCAAGATCAGATAGCCACGATCCTAAATGAGAACCAGAGCCAAAGCTAAGACAGATTCACGTTTAGCAGAACAAGATAGCCATAGCAAAGGATCTGACCACAGAACCAGATCATGAGAGATAGCAAGATTCTTGCTTCCAATGTGGAAATGTAGAAACTGTACAAGGGCTTTGCTTCCAGCAGATTTCATTGTGACAATAATTGCGATGGTGTTGTAAGCGCTCATTAGTAGAATCTTAAAGCCATTTTGGAATTCTTTTAACCTGGAGAGGGTTTTCTATGGTTATAAATCCTCATGTTCAAATTCCATTGTGGATTGGTTGTGTTTGATATTATGTTTTTACTATCCGCAGTTGAATTTTCGCATAGAAAATTATCAGTCTAAAGCGAGAAATTTTGCGATGTTTCTTTTGCTTCCTATTGTGAAGTATTTTGCTCAGAACTCTACTCATTGTAACAGAGGTCTTGGGCATAGAAAAAGGGACTTGGGTTTTTTGGAATCAAACTTCAGGTTAAGATGCTCATCTGAAGAATGGCACAGTGAGCCTTAGCATGGAGTTGGGAGTACCAATTTGAAGTGCAGGTAGGGCATTGTACAATAGACCAATTAGATTTCTAGACTCTAATACAAAAGTTTCTTCTTCTTTCAAAATGTGTTTCTCGTTTTCTGTAACCAATGTGGGTCTTGTTCTTGTTTCAATTGGGGATGGATCAACATTTGTTATTACTCTAGATGATCACACTCTGGGTAGCCCTGGAGGCTATTTGGGGGTGATGAGTCCAATAGGTCTCAATGAACTGTTGCCCTCACCAGGGAATACTATTGCAGTGGAATTTGATACTATTTTGGATGTTGAATTCCACGATCCTAATGGAAACCAGTACCTTTAGCTCCAGTACCTGTTCACAAAAGAGGGTGCCATAGTCATTCATGTGTGCAGAGTGGGTGAATTGCAGGCATTGCAACAAGAGGTGTTGTTGTTGTTGCATTGGCCACTATATTGTTTGTCTGGTTCTGTTACAAGCGCAGAGTATTGAAAAGGACAGACAAATTTAGTTCAGATATTGTGAAATTGCCTCGGAAATTCACCTACAAAGAGCTCAGCAATGCTACGAAAGACTTTTTTGAATGTGATTGATAATCGATAATTGCAAGCAAGGGTAATCCCCTTGTGAAACCCAAATTTCTGAGCATTTTCTAAAACCTGATGACAGAGTCATTGTAATGAACAAGCGCCTAGGTCCATATTACGTCCAAATATACCAAGCACCAAGATCTATAAAAAAAATCCACAGTATCTGTGAACTAAGAAGAAGAGGCAGAAAATGTATTCTGCTTACCTGTTCGAATAGTGGTTGGGGTTTACCACGGCAAAAATTTGACAGAGCCCATGTAGCATTTATTATCATTGAAATTCTGGTAGTATAATTCAACTGGGCAAGTTCCTGCCTCAGAGCTCCATGACTGAGGGCAAGATCCCTAAATGTTGCAGAGTCTCCAGCAATATTTCCCAAAGCCCAAACAGCCTTACACGAACACCAGTTGAACTCAAAGTTGGGTACTAGTTTTTTAAATCAAATTCCAAAATTACAGACATATAAATATAGTTGGGAAGAATAATTTTATGCCTCTAAAATAAACGTGCTACATGTTCTCGAACATTAACATTCCCAGAGGTAAGAAGTTCCACAAATATAGGCAGTGCCCCGTAATCAATCACAACCTTTGTATTCTCAGAGGTTCCTGAGACTATATTAGTCAAAGCCAAAGCTGCTTCAAACTACATTATCAATCACAAGGTATCACCATCAAAGCTATAATTTTAAGATAACAATTTATCTACCATTGAAACTATAATTTTAAAATAGATACACCTAGTGAGAATAAATGGAGAAATCATAGTAATAATAAAGTAGCCTATGTAACAATAAAGTCGGATTCATCCTGGGAGTGGTAATGGGAGAAATCATAGTGAACAACAGGAAACATGAAGAGTTTCTTACAATCAAATAGATGAAAAAACACTTACAAAAAACCTAGATAATAATCATGAACAAGCTTAATATTGAATTATGAACTGTAAAGGAACTTACAAAATGTGACATTACGAACCTGGTCAAGCGCACAAGCAAAAATATCTAGGACATGACCTTGGTTGACAAGTTGTATTGCTCATGATGCAAGAGGATTTGTACCTGCACTGCCAAGTCAATCAAAATCCATCATTATCTATACAATAAATACAAGTAATTGATGTAGTATTTTTTACTCTAAGATGCATTCTTATGATAATGTTAGAACATATGTTGAAAATGTCAAAACATACCTGAATAAGCTCCTCTTCGTTTCAAGAACAATTTATTGGAGTTTCATGAACTTGGAACAAGCCTCCAACGATCTGAAAGAGTAGCAATTAAGTCAACAGTGACTTTTTTGTTGCTACGTTGGATCGAGGGAGGTTTTCTCCAAGATTAAATCGATCCAATAAATTATTCTCTACTAAACAGGGCCAACCACGTGAAGGTGGAAGCTCTTATGGCCCCTCCCCCCCCTCACATCACTCTCAATTCCCCAATACCCTATCTATATTTCATTTTTTACTTTCATGAGCATAAAAAAAAATATTCAATAACCAATAAAAAAACAATTCAACAAAAAGTATGCAAGGAAACATTGAAATTAATGCTTGACATAAAAATAGTATGATAAATGAGTTTTTTATACAATGCAAAAAACGTTCCAAGTATGGTAACGTTTGTCTTATAATAATACAATATTTTACATTATCAAATTTTCTTTTTCTTCTTCCTATTTCTAAAGCTCCTAATTACATCATCAATATCATTGTGCTCTGCTCATGTTTCGTGCCTTTCGACCCGCACTGCTGACCTAGTTGCATAGTCATGATGTCTGGTCTCATCCAGTGACGGGGCATCGCCTACAAAAACAGATAATATTAAATTTTAATTGTTAGTTTTTAAATATCATTGAACTAGTTCGGTAATATTAATAAAAAAAATTGCAATGAGATTATTTACTTGGTGCACCAGTTGTCGCCATTGGGACTGTTGCCCTGTCTTCTTCTCTCGTGGTAAGATCCTCAAGGGAAACATTCTATGTCATTTAAACAAAAAACGTTATAAGGACAACCATCAAGGTATAATTAGAAAAAATTATAAGTGGAAATTAATTACCGTCACGACCCTCACTGATAGTAGCATTGTCGGCCTGGTCCCCACTACAATGATCAGGTTGCACGTGAGGAACATCTACATCTGGCTCTAAAACTGGGTTATTTGCCTCATCGGTAGTGCTGCTCCCATGATTTAAACAGAGTTGTTAGACATTAAGTTTATGGAAAAAAACAAACATATTGAAAGGTTAATGTTTTACCTTATCAGGCATTATGGATCTTGGGCCCTGCCCCAAGCTTCTGCGATGTTCAACTACGGCTTGATAGCCGAAATGGAAAGCGATATTTTTATCTTCCTCTGTAGTTTCTGTTCCGAAGTCATCACCCTACATTACATATGATTGTGTATTTTTAATCATATTTGATAGGATTACAAAAACGTTGGAAGATGATACAATTAATTATAAGATGTTTAGCTACTTAATTACAATTCTTGCGGCTAATTTCAAGTAGCCGCCTTGGCCTAGCTTGTGATGGCCATTTTTTTCAATCCTAGCTTTGGTTGCCTTCGAGGTGTCATGCAACCTATCATCAAAATATTGAAGTCAGGTATGACGTAGCACACTTTTATTTTAGACAGAGAAAATTAAAGCTATTGAATTAAAGTTGTAATTTACCTTGCAGGTCCAGTTGGTATTTTTCCTTCTTTCTTTGCCCTTTTCTCTTTTCCGTCATGGATGAATGCTCTCCAATCAATCTCTGGAACTGTGAGAGGATGCTCGAATCTAGGGTTAAATTGAAATTGCGTCCTATAGGTGTCCCTGGTATATTTCAAATATTTGCCGGCTAACCGAGCCACCACTGTTCTGTCAAATGTGCCGACCCCAAAAAGGGCTTCTAGATAATCTAGAAGTTCTTTTTTCAGGTTGGAATTCTGGGAATTCCACCTTGTGCGTATGGTTGGGCCAAAAATTAACAATGCATGGCTCTCCAAAAACGTGTAGAACTCATTTTTTCCTACACCGAAAAAAAAAGATATTATCATTAATTTAAAAATAAAAATCATGATAAATATGTTTTAGATAGAGTACATGAAATAGTCAACATATTAAAATTTACCTGGGAGTTGTACGTGCTTTATAGGGACACCTTCATCATTCACCAACAACGTGCCATTAATGGTCCCCGTGGAGCTAACACGTGTAGCTCCAGGAAACACAATAATGTAGTTGGCCATATCAGCCTCATCACTGCCAACACGTTCAGCGGTTGGCTGGGTGTCTACTTGGGCAGGGTGTGTTTCTTGGCTGGCACCTAAAGGAGTAGAAGGTGTACGAGAGGGTTGCTGGGCAATCTCTTGCCCTTGTGTCCCACTACCATCAACACCAGGTTCATCAAGTGTCAGAAAATGCTACATACAAAAGAAATTTTTGTTATTTTAGTCAATGTAAAAATTAAAAATCAAACTATCACAATTCATCTCATGCAGAACAAAAAAATATCCTTTTGAATTTTTATTATTACCTGATATGTTTCTAGCCGGGTCATAAGTTCTTTTATCCTCTCTTCTGTTTCAGGTGTTTGAGGCATGTCTATCAAAGTATCAAATTCCGACCTTGCATTTCGTGCCTTTTTTCGCAACAAGAGCACTGGAGATAGGGATGAAGAAAGCTCTTCCCCATAGAGGGAATCATCAGGCGTACCATGGCTAGGTGTCTGCATATTTGAACAAAATTAATATTATTTCAATTATGTAAATAACTAAAATACCTGAAGATAGAGCAATGCTGGCACTTTACATGTTCTTCTGTTGGCCTCTTTTCGCGATCATCCCATCTCGGGGTTGTTCCTGTACTACCCTGATCAGTCTGCCACATTGCAATAAAATTATAAATGTAAAAACTTGAAAAAAATATCTAACTTGAAAACAAAAAATGAAAACTGAAATAATTTCTAATAAGACACCGGAAGACAGAGTTAGAGTTTCAAATATGCCTTGCATTGAATTCAATCCTGGAAACATGTCATTGCACATTAAGGCACCCAAACAAGAGATGAGTTGACAATGAAGACCTTATTGAATATATTGTTGGAGCAACTTCTAGTAAACTTGTTGTGAAGACCTTGAGGACATTTTTTGAGCAACATTGTTGAAGCTGATGGTATAGCATTGTTGGAGACGATCTTGAAGGGCCTTGAAGTGAAGCTTTTGGAGCAACTATTGAAAAATCCTTAGAGCATTTAAGTAAGGCACTTTCTATCTTCCGTCACCTTTTTCCTTTCAATATCCTTTAAACGATTTTGTTGATATTTAATGTTTAAAATCACGTTATAATTCCTTGATTATATGTGTTTGGGGACTTTCCCTTTGAAATTACCCAAAAATACCCTGGCAATTTTATCTTCAAGATGCATGTCTGACTCTATTGTTCAATATTTTGATTGATAGTAGTAAACATAGAGAGTTAGGGGGCTCTTCACTTGGTTTGGTTGGGCCATTAGATCCCTAACATCTACTAGGGAGAACCCCCCTTGAATTGGAGGAGAGATAGCCCAAAGTGAAAAGAGGTTGGTGAGGTGACAATGGGGCTATTGAATTACACATGGTATCACACTTTAGCTTTAGGACTTTATCTTGAGAAGTGCTAGATTTTGCTATATCAATTCTCAAATTGTTTACAAAACTATTGTTAAGAACTAATAAGAAGTGATGTTGAGGGGTTTTTGGGTATAAGAAACAATACCATTTAAAAACTAGGGTTCTCAGTCCTTGGCATTCCTTCACCTGGGCCTAGGGGCACACAAGAATAATTTCACACTAAACCATGCAAAATTAAAAGTAACTTAACAGAAATGAAAATTATTCAAACATGAAGCAATGAAGACATGCAATGTCTGAATTTCAAGATTGATGAACCAATACAAGAAGTTAGAAACTACAACTTTGATTCAATACTCTGTGTCCTAACTCCAGGAAGGAATCTATTTTGTAGTACAGAACATGCATCGTGCATTATCAATTCTTAATTGACAACAACTAAAGGTCATCTACCTCATCAATTCCTTCCCATTTTGTGTTTTTATGTTATATTCCTTATAAAAGTGTCAAATTTCTCTCAAAGTAAGCAACCATTGAATAAAATAAAAAATAGTTGAGATATGATTGAGAAATGGTCATTTATTTCTTGAAAGGATCTTCACGATTTCTTTGGTTGTTTTTCATCTCAAGAAACAAGAAATGACCTAAGAACCTATCGTGATATAATATAAGAAACAACACGGTGCAATGGCCATTTTCAAAGCCAAATGATGTCCATTGAGGACATGGCCTTTATTTGGTCCTTGTTTCATAGGAGTTTCGGGTAGAAATGGAACTTTTTTGTACCATTTCCAGTAGTAAAAAGGGAAAACCTTCTTTTTCCATGGGAAATAATTTACCTTTCCTTTTTCAAGATAATCTAAATCACAAAAAATATGAACTATACTACACGCATTCTTGGATAATGTGAAAGTGGAAAAGGAATACCCTACACAAGTGATGCACACATGTACACTTGAACACTAATAGATTTTTGTAGTTGAAATGCAATGCTTGTTTTCATTTAAATGTAGGGTTTTTAAAGCAGGGAGAAATAATGGCTGCCAATTTAATAAGCGTTTCTTTGGGAAAAAAATAAATCTTGTATTGGGAGATGAAGATAATAGAGGGTATTGAATCTTGATTCTTGAAATTGTTTTTAACTTGAATAACTCAAATGATTATAAATATCAGTGGATGAGTTCTTTTTTCAAGTATGTCACTCAAAACTCTTATGTCAAAGCATTGTATGATGGCTAGCATTTGTTTGTTTCCCTTTCTTCAGTTCAATGTAAAAATTATATTAATATATTGGAGCACGAATGATAACTACAATTGTTTGCTCTGCAGTATATCCAACCCCAAGATTATGAAAAGTTTTCTCAAGTGGAGCTATTGGTTATTGATGAAGCAACTGCAATTCCATTGCCTGTTGTAAAGGCTCTGCTTGGGCCATATTTAGTGTTTCTGTGCTCTACTGTAAATGGGTAATAATTATAAATGAGCCAACCACAATCACAGATTTTGTAACCATTTGGTTTCCATGGATAGTGATGACGATATTAACCCTATATATCAGTGACCTATATCTATATGAGAATGATCTCAACATTGACGTTGATATGGTTGTATGGATGTGGCCTTTGGTATGTCATCAAAAAATCCCCAAATATTAGAAAATCCCCAAATCTGGAGAACTAAAGCTCATCACTTTCGATCTGGATTACTACCCTTGTGATAAAGTTGATGAATTTCGATCTCCCATTCTCTACCACTTTGCACTTCACCTTCAATATAGATCAAACCAAGGGCAATTCGTTACTGGGTGTTGAGATGGATGAGTTTGTCGAACTAAAATCCATAGCTTAAACTTCATGAAATTGGTGGAGTCAAATTCATGTAAGCACAAACACATCTTACACATCCTCTTTGAAACTCATCCGAAAGAACATTGGAAGACATCTAGAGAGAACCCTATAGCCTAACACAATCCAATGGAATTGACCAAAAAAACCCAAATAGAGTCAACCCTACTATAGGAGGAAGGGCCTGCAGTAAGAAATTATGATTTTGCAAGAGCTGAGGGCGAATGCTGAGGACGAATGCGCGCGTGATATCAGACGTTAATGTATTTTTTAATAAAATCATTTTTATATAGCGTGCATTTGATTTTTTCATTTCAAATCATTTTTATATACATTTGATTTTTGCATTTCTAATACAAGTGACAAACAAATTTCTACAAGAGGTTGAAATTTTTACTAGAATAGCCATGAAAGACTAATTAAAATGGCTTAAAATGCAAGTGGATCTTCAAAATAAAAGTAATTGAAGGTTCTCCCCACTAAATTTTTGCAAAAGTGCTTACATTATTTAAGTTATCTAGGATATTTTTTTGTATTACTCAATCTAAATTAAATAATGAAATAGTTGGGTAGTCTTATTGTTTCAAATTAGGACACAATTTTCAAATGGTGATGAAGTTTCATGTGATGATTAACTGACAATATTCTCCTTTCCTATCCTTGAAAAACTATATAAGGTTCCCTGCTGCCACATGAAACCCTAACTCATGTAGTAGCATAGGACCAGTCCTCCATTTTGCTCGTCATAAGGCATTTTGCACGTATTTGACGACTAGAATTTGCGGATTCCCATTTTCCGTGATGTGCTAGGAAGGTTAGAAGACTTAATTTTGACGTTTGAAATTTTTTCAAAAACGTTCTTACGCCCTTTAATTTCCACTTACCAGTAATTTTGCAACACTAGTCCTCTTCGCAATTGCAAGGCTGTACTCAAAAAGTAAGGAAAGTTACTTTTTTGGCTCACTCAAAATTAAAAATTTAATAAAGGAATTACCTCTTATCATTATTGATATTTTAAAATTAGAATCAATTTAGTTTTCCCCTTCCTATTACAAAAAGTTCACAAATCCTTTCTTTTACATAAAACACTAAAGAAAGAATAAAGCCCGTTTCCCTGCAAACTTCCAAGGTTGTGATTAGTGAAGCAGTGAAAAAGTACGGCTATAGCACTAAAAAATTAGAATGCCAATCTGCCCCAACATGAAGTAGCGTTAATAAAGCTGGTGGCTTGGCTTGATGGTCAAACAGTGAATTACACAAGCACAAAATAAAAGCTTTAGGTGTCTAGTTCCTTACACTCGCACTCTCAAGGCATTCAGACTTAGGCCGAGCTCAAGATTGGCTCCGAGGAAACTAGATTGGCTCATTAACCTGCCATATTTTAATTTCATAAGGTATGTTCGAAGTTTGAACTGCTAGGGTAATTTATTATTGTGAAATCATAGTTCTAAATTATCTCTTATTCTGTGAGCAATGTAATCTATTATTTGTAAGAAGATTCATTAAAAAAATTCAAACTAATTTTAGCATGAATGATGAAAATTTATATATTAATTGGTTTTTAAGAGTATTTGTATTATGTAGGAGCATTGGAAAGAAAAATCAAGACTTCATTTTCTGTTTTCCTTATTTTATTGGGCTGAACTGGAGAAAATTGAATATGAATAGTGAGTTAATTGTAATATCAATGGGCCAAGGCCATACATCAACATTGACCACATTGGGGAAGTATAAAAGCATGGATATTTATGCAAGTATAGCTATTAATGTAAGATCAAAGTTAACTCTTAGCTTCACTAAAGAAATAGAAGGAAAAGATCTAGCATCAACTGAAACTCACGTGAAAAAGTAGATGAAAAATGTACAATCATCCAATGGAGAGGTAATCTATAATTATCCAGTAAGACTCTTGGCTATGCCTTGAGACTAAGCTAATTCTCAATATTTTTGAATAATCATCCATTGGAATTTAGTAGGAAAACCATAGTAAATAATTGTCCAATGGCCTTGCAAAAATATATAAAAAATAATATTTGTTGGTTGTTTTTCAATAGGTGGACCATGATGGGACCACTGAGAAGGTGGGGGTGTTTTTTAAATCATGGAAGTGAGGTTTAGTAGATTGATAGTCAAGTTACCTTTCCCTATAAATTTTCTCGATCAAGTTATTCATTCATTGAACTTTGATTCATTCCTACTGTTTTGATACACAATCCAATCCAGTTGAGTCTTGAGTTTTCATTGAGAATGGCATTCATAGGTTGTCAAGAAAGAGGTTATCATGCACATGCACTCTTCTTTTCTTGGTATCTTTGTAACTATGTTCAGCCTGAGTTCTATATTTTTAAATAATCATAATAGTTTGTGATTATTAGCCTTATAGGCATAATAAGGCAGACCTGCATAGAGAACCGCATAGGCTGCGTAGGATTGTCGTAGAGACAGAGTAGAGGAGAAGGGCCAAGTAATTTGAAGATCTGGTCGAGCCAAAGTTGTAAGTACTTCACTGCATAAATGTAGAATTATTTCAATGGTATTATGCATTTGTCGAGTTAATTATGGCATGAATGGTTTCTGTGTCCCGATAATCAATTGTATAGTAGTCTGGAATACATACTCGATAATTGTGGTTTAATGGGGTCCTGTATGTTGAAAGAGGAACCGAGTCATTTCTTGAATTACTAGCCTCTATGCGAGAGGTTCTAGCCTTTCCTGAACCCATTGGATATTAGTTTAACTCGGTGTAAGAATTTCCAGATGAATAAAGTTGTGTGATAACCCGTGTTAAGCGCCATGACAGTGGACGGTGTGGCATTGGACAGTGGTATGGAAATGTTGTGGTCGAGACTCATGTAATACAGTGGGAAATTCCATGGTAGAGAGGGTCCATAGGTCCAAATTATGGATCTCCCCACAGTGTGATAGAGAATTGTGCTCAAGCCTTCAATTCAAGTTTCGATCGGTGCTACCACATACATAGAACCGGCGTGTGAAGGAACCTCATGGAGTGCAAGTCCTTAATTGAAGAAAAAAAAACTAGTACAGGAAGATGCGAATCAAAGGAGCGGAGGCAGAGTACAATAAAAGAAAGCTCGACGGAACCTGGAAGATAAGAGGCGGAACTGTGACTGCAGTGCATAGTAAAACCACCGTTTGGAAAATCGACGATATCGTGCAAGTTTGGACGTGGTAAGCAGAATTGGTGAAAAGGATGCGACATATGTCTCCGTGAGACACGTGGCCGAGGGCGGAATTATAAAACCGTTCTCATTGCAGATTAACCCTTAGGCGTGTTCGTTACGTGAGATTTCGTTGTGTCCGTTGGATCCTCCAAACCGGCGCGATGCTCCATCGACCGTTGGATTGAGAGGTAAATTACTGTGGAGCCAAGAATGGTTTATGTATGACCGTTGAGTTATAGACCAAAGTCGAGATTTTTTACGATCTTTGATGATTGGCGGAGATTATAATAAGGAGGACTGTATAATTATGTGAATGGTCGTGCGTTTGGTTGAAACCAAGTGACAGAGTTCGAATTGACAAGGTTGACATACATTAAACATCACGGTTGAAATACGAGAGGGTCGAGCAGTTGATACATTTTAATATCAATTTGAATATGTAAAATGAGTGAGTCCAAGGTTTTGGGGTTTAATTCCTAAGTGGCTTGTATTTATTAGGGTATATATTAATGAGAGCAGGCTAGTCATTATATTCGGGGTGTGTAAAGAGCGGTTGAATGTTGATAGGTATGATGGGGATTAGACCATAGAACGTGGGGACTTATAGTATGGTTTAGAACCATCAAGTGAAGAAGTTCCGCATGCGAGAAGGCATGGCATAGGCCTTGGGGGTATTATGATTTTTGGAGGAAACTCCCATAGCTAGAAGAGTTGACAGAGAAAATTGGATCGAGTACAAAGGTGTGGCAGGCGGGTTTTACCCTACACCAATTGTTATGGTGCATATATGATGTGTATTACAGTTTATCTTATAATTTTGTTGAAGTAGCATACAAAAATTTACATAGTGATATGAGAACCACTCTCTAGAGTATACATCGATTTTGTTCACATGGCTTTTCATTTGATCCAGGTGGATATTGGTGGCCACCCACCTATTCCACTTGGCCCCCCACCATTGTCTCTTTCAGTTTTTCAGTTTCGGCATAACTTACTATTTTTAGCAGTTTTTCGGGTCCTAAACTTCCGGAGCCCTTTTGAGGCCCTAAACGACGTTTTTTGGGCATCATTTTACCAGCGAATTTGATCATCAAATTCGTCCCGAAAGTTTTAGTCCTCGGATAGAGCTTTCTAATGATGTATCATGTGCGTCAAACGGAGATAGTATGCCAAATTTATGTCCTTGGGAAGTTGAAACACCAATTTACCCAAACAGGGCCCATAGTTTTGGCGCTTCATCTCCTAGGGTTAGGTTTTTGGGATGTTTAGGGTTCTCCATTGTTTCTAAATAATAAATAGGCCCTCGAGCCTCATTGTAACGCAGTTCAGAGGCCTGTAGCCGCCACATCTCTTCTCAGAGATAGCTACCAGTGCCCTAGCTAGTTTTATTTCCATTCTGTCTGTAAGCAAATTTCAGTTCTTTGATATTAATGAAATGAAGTGTTATTTCCGCTGCATCTCTGTATTTATGGTTATGTGTTTATTCTTTTGCGTTCCTGCATAAATCCGGATCAGTGGTATCAGAGCGGTCTGCTTTTTCTCGATCCTTCTTTGCATGTCCCCAACGAGGTCGGGGTATAAGGAGCTAGGGCTTGATCTGGTGGAACCTTTGCAAGATCAGCCTCGCAAACCTCGACGAACACCCATGGGGGACGAAAAGAAAGATGAGGGAGCAGAAGATCCTATCAAAATATTGCTCGAGGAGGCCCTCGAAAAAAAAAGGAACGTGATGATGGATAACTTTGCTCAGATCCTTCAACGGCTGCCCACCGGCGGTGCATCTGCATCCAGTAGCCACTCTGGAGTTGCGAATCCCTTTAAGGTACAAGTAAATTTTGACATTCCCATATTTGAGGGTCAAATAGACGCAGATGCCGTAGATAGATGGTTGAATCTATTAGAAGGATATTTCTCTGTTCATGACTTTTCAGACCGGGAGAAGATTATTTTTGCACTCCTCAAAGCTACCCCCCATGTTAAGGACTGGTGGGAAACCTACTATGAGAACAAGGACCAGACAGAACCCTCTCTGTTCTCGGTCATACCAACTTGGAATTCTTTCCGAGACGCTGTCAAGGAACAGTACTATCCCGTGGGGAGCTATGAGGATAAGTACATACAATGGACCACACTGCGACAACAAAGGGATCAAGATGTGCATGAGCTGACGAATCTGTTCCATACCCTACGCACAAAGTTGTGTATCAAAGATTCAGAGAAACATTTGGTGCTAAAGTATCACAGCTGTCTGCACAGATACATTCAGGAGGAAATTGAGTTCCTCGACATCTCCTCGCTTGGTACGGCATACCGGTATGCTGCCAAGATTGAGCAGAAATTCAAACAGAAGAAGCGAGACTTTGGATCTGTGAATCAAAAGCAAGGAAAATGTGCTTCCAAACCGCAGAACAAAGGACAGAGCATGGAGGCTAAAGACAACCCGTCAAAGCCACAAGAAAAGAACAACACCGTAAAGCCAAAGAAGGACACGGGAAAGTGGTGTGAGTTCCATAAGAGCTCCACTCACAACACAAGGGAGTGTCGGGCCAAGCAGTCGCTAGTGGCCGAGATGAGGGCTTCTGAGTCAGATGCATGCTCCGACTCCGAATCAGAACCTGAAAAGGGGAATGAAAAAGGGAAACAGATTATTGATGCGGAGCCCAACGCCACTGTTGCCACTACAAAGGTCCAGAAGGAGGAACCGTAAGATCCAGAGGAGGAGGAACGTCTCTTCCACTCCCAGATGTGGGTAAAGGGCTCCCCTGTACAGTTCATTGTCGACAATGGGAGCCAAAAGAACCTCATTTCAGCAGACGCCGTGAAGCGGTTGGGCTTGCCGACCACAGCTCACCCACATCCATACACCATCTGGTGGCTTCACCAAGGACGAGATCTCCGCGTCAGCCGGCAGTGTCGCCTTCCCTATAGCATCAAGCCCTTCACGGATGAGGTATTATGTGACGTTGCTCCTATTGATGTTTCTGATGTATTATTAGGACAACCATACTTTTGGAAGCGTCATGCTGTGTATGAGTCTCGACCTCGTGCTGTTATTATTACTTTGGGAAATAAGTTGTACAGGATACCAGAGGTACCACCTCCTATGACTATCTCTTTGGTTACTGCAAAACAATGTAGTAAGCTCATTTCCCAAACCAGGAAATTCGTTTTCCTGATGATCCGCCCCTAGGGCAAGAAGAAGACTGTGGCCACGACCTCCAGACAGGGCCCCTCTGCACGACAACAACAAATGGATAAGGTTGTGGAGGAGTACGGGGACATTTTCACCTCACCCACAGGGGTTCCTCTGCACTGTCAGGTCAAGCACCCGATTGATCTGACCCCAGGTGCACCGCTACCCAATGGACCGATCTATCGACACTTTGTTCTGGAAAATGATGAAATCAAGAGGTAGATTCAGGAGCTGTTGCAGAAAGGTCACATCAGACCAAGTTCATCGCCCTGTGGGAGCCCGATCGTGTTGGTACAGAAGAAGGATGGGATTTGGAGACTCTGTATTGACTATCGGGCGCTGAACAAGATCACTATCCGGAATAGGTACCCAATCCCACGGATTGATGACCTTCTGGACCAACTCCAAGGTGCAAAATATTTCAGTAAGATTGACCTGAAGTCTGGGTATCACCAGGTACCAATTGAACCCTCTGATGTGTGGAACACTGCCTTCAAAGCTAAGGAAGGCCTTTTTAAATGGTTGGTCATGCCTTTAGGGTTGACGAATGCTCCCGCAACCTTCATGAGGATGATGGACGACATCTTGCGGCCATTCACCAACTCATTCGTAGTGGTGTACTTGGATGACATTCTGATCTTCAGCAAGACTTGGGAAGAGCACCTTCATCACATCCGACAAGTCCTCCAAAGACTACGGCAACACAAGTTGTGTGCCAATTTGGAGAAGTGCACGTTTGGCATGACCCAGGTTCAATATCTGGGATACATTATTGATGAAAGGGGGGTGCATGTGGATCCAGCCAAGATCCAAGTCATTCGGGATTGGCCAGCCCCGACTACTATAACAGAGCTTCCCAACTTTCTGGGTCTTGCTAATTTCTATCGTAGATTCATGTTGGGATTCTCTCATATCACTTTGCCCTTGAGTCAAGTCACCAAAGGAGGAGCCAGAGAAAAATTCTTTTGGTCAGAACCTCAACAGAAGGCGTTCAAAGAATTGAAAAATCGCCTCTGTTCTGCCCCAGTGCTCACCTTACTAGACTTGCAGCAGCCGTTTGAGATCGAGACAGATGCCTCTGACTATGCTATTGGGGCAGTTCTTACTCAACAGGGACATCCAGTGGCATATCACAGTGAGACATTGTCTGAGATAGTTCGTAAGTATCCCACCTATGACAAAGAAATGTATTCCATTGTGCAAGCCTGTCGACAATGGAAGCATTACATTTTGGGGAAGGAAACAATCATCCACACAGACCACCGGCCCCTGCAGTTCATACAGACATAAGGGAAGTTGCAGAATGATCGCCATCATAAGTGGTCCACATATCTGCAACAGTTTCATTTGAACATCAAGTACAAGAAGGGTAGCACCAATAATGTTGCAGACTGCCTCAGCCGACCACCGATCGTGGCGCTCACCACCGTGCTCAACTCTTGTGGGCACGAGACTTATGATTGGCCGCTTCTCTATGAGAGTGACCCAGAATTCAGCCACACTTACAAGGCACTCCTGGGGGGCACGCAAGTTCCAAATTTTCACCTCCAAGATGCACTTTTATGTCACCTGGGACACCTTTGTGTTCCTTCAAGCGAGCGTGCCAAGATGATATGGGAAGCACACTACAGTCGAGTCGCTGGGCATTTCGGGGTCGAGAAAACAGTAGCAATACTACAGAAGTATTTCTATTGGCCGAACCTTCGAAGGGATGTCGAGAAGCACATCAGATCCTGCACTGCTTGTGCCATTGCCAAACCGACCATCAAGAAGCAAGGCCTATATACTCCACTACCTACCCCTAGTCGACCGTGGGAATCCATCTCCATGGATTACATGTCGGGCCTGCCCTCTACTAAGAATGGTAATGACTGTGTTTTCGTGGTCGTTGATAGATTCTCGAAGATGGCCATTATGGCAGCCTGTAAGAAGAATATCACAGCAGAAGCTACTGCTAAACTCTTCTTTGAACGAGTATGGGTGCACTTTGGGATCCCACAGTCTATCATATCATATCGAGATAGTAGGTTCCTCAGCACATTTTGGTCCAGCCTCTGGTCAATGATGGACACAAAGCTCACTAAGTCCACAGCTTTCCATCCCCAAACAGATGGCCAGACAGAGGTCGTCAACAGAATGATTGTACACATTCTGCGCATGTACAATTCAAAGCATCCACGCACATGGGACGAGAGCCTCCCTTATGTACAACATAGTTATAATCGGGCTCTCCACAGTTCAATCGGCCATAGCCCCTTTCATATGGGCTTGGGATTCCAACCACTATGTCCCATTGACGTAGCCATGCCATTTGCAGCTGCTCAGGCCAATTCAGCTCATGTCCAGTCTGAAGTTGACAAAGCTAGTAGCTTCATCGAGCGCATTCAACACATCCGCCAATAGGTTCATGATATATTGGACAGAGCCAATGCCAAGTACAAGCAATGCCATGATCAACACCGGGTGCCACACAACTTCCAGGTGGGTGACAAAGTATGGCTACATTTGCAGAAGGAGCGCCTCACTGGACCCCACCGCAAGCTTCGCCCACTCCGATACGGGCCGTACACCATCACCAAGGCTGTAGGGAACAATGCATTCGAGCTTAGTATTCCACCATTCCTTGGTCTACACCCAGTCTTCAATGTGGATCACCTTCGTCCTTACTTCCCACCTCTACTGGACACTTCGGACGTTGCAGAACAACTCACACCAACAGAGTTAAACCCAGACTACATGGAACAGGCCACCACAGATTGTATCATGGACATGAAAATTAAGAACACTCGTCGATAGAGGATCCAACTGTATCGGGTTGTCAAAGCTGGCCAACTCCTGCACCAAGGAAAATGGTTCACCAGGGACCAAGTTCAGCAGAAATTTCCTCATCTCATGGAGGAACTTAACGCAATGGGGACCATTGCTTCCTAAGGGGGAGGAATGATCCAGGTGGATATTGGTGGCCACCCACCTATTCCACTTGGCCCCCCACCATTGTCTCTTTCAGTTTTTTAGTTTCGGCATAACTTACTATTTTTAGCAGTTTTTCGGGTCCTGAACTTCCGAAGCCGTTTTGAGGCCCTAAATGACGTTTTTTGGGCATCGTTTTACTAACAAATTTGATCATAATATTAGCCCCGAAAGTTGTAGTCCTCGGATAGAGCTTTCTAATGATGTATCATGTGCGTCAAACGGAGATAGTATGCCAAAGTTACGTCCCTGGGAAGTTGAAACACCAATTTACCCAAACGGGGCCCATAGTTTTGGCGCTTCATCTCCTAGGGTTAGGTTTTTGGGATGTTTAGGGTTCTCCATTGTTTCTCAATAATAAATAGGCCCTCGAGCCTTATTGTAACGCAGTTCAGAGGCCTGTAGCTGCCACATCTCTTCTCAGAGATAGCTACCAGTGCCCTAGCTAGTTTTATTTCCATTCTGTCTGTAAGCAAATTTCAGTTCTTGATATTAATGAAATGAAGTGTTATTTCCGCTGCATCTCTGTATTTATGGTTATGTGTTTATTCTGTTGCGTTCCTGCATAAATCCGGATCATCAGTTGCTTTTTAATATATATCATTGGTGATGATCACATGATTATATAATGAACCATTAAGTTGAACTATGAAATTATTCCTCACAACACACACACACATATATTGATGAATTAATAATTTTTCTCATATAATTTTTTTAATCTATTTTGAAAAAAAATAAAAATTATATATAATTATTTCTAAGAAGAACAAGAGAGAATTCCTTACCATATCTTCGTAAAACATATAATAGCAAGAAAAATAATCTATTGAAATTTCATTTCCAAACATATTCATGGAGTAAAATGAAGATTAAAAGGAGATTTTCATGGATTTACCTATAACATCACCTCATAATTAAGAATGTAAATGTACAATATTGATGATACATAGGTTAGGAGAAAATTAATCTATTGAAATTTCATTTCCAAACATATTCATGGAGTAAAATGAGGATTAAAAAGAGATATTTATGAATTTACTTATAACATCACCTCCTAAAAGTGTAAATGTACAATATTGATAAAATTTATTTATATATGATAAATAATAAACCTTTATCTCACATGTATCATATAATCTTATAAACAAACAATTGCACCGGGGGTGCAAGGGAATGCCGGAAGGAGGAGATGTGAATCATTTTGTGCTATATGAGGGGTAAAATGTGTAATAACTGAAGGAGCTAAATATTTTGTTCATTTGTGATGATATGTAATATTGGATTTTATTTTTAATAAAAACAATAATTATTAATTTAATATTATTTAATTTTATTAATTTAATTTAATTTAATTTTTATTTAATTCAATTAATTTATTTATTTTAATCTTTATTTTATTTTATTTCTAGTTATTTATTTATTTTATTTTTATGTTTTAATTAAAATTTTTATTTGTATTTGTATTTTTAATTTTATCCTTATTTTATTTGTATTTGTATTTATTTATTTTATCGAAATAGTGCTGAGTATTATTGGGAGCTTCTTGTCAAAGGCTCAACCTATGGTCTCAACCATAGTCAATTTCATTTCCCTTTTACACAAATGGTTATAAAACCATGCACCCAAGGTATACTGCTTGTGCGGGAGTGCTTTACCTTCACTATATGGTTATGAGCCCATACATATATAGTAAATCTACATATATCATTTAACCCGACATTCACCTTGTACTTACGGTCCACCAAGCTTTCGCCTTCAACTATGCAAATATATATATATATATATATATATATATATATATTGGCCTAATGCATATACCATTTCTTGAAATTTAATCATACCATTCAACTTCATAAGCCTCGATTGTGATTAACCCCGAACCCTATATAATATTACTCGGCCCCACATATATTTCATATGGGCGCTAACTCCGCAAACACATTGATATAGGCCTACCACCTTTATGTTTTCGATTTGAACTAAAATCATGGCATATAAACGGATGCTCAGGCCCACATTCATATAAATGCACCTTGCTTAAATGTCAAGCGGATCCAACGATCCATATGGCGTCTCTCCCCAAGCGTTAATCGGACGATCACTGAGAAATTTCGCGTTTTTTTTCTCACTGAGCGTTAATGCTCAGAAATAACGTGAAACTCGCCGTTTTGAAAATCAGCTTAGGGACACGTGGCATTTGCTTTGTGGTATCACGTTTTTTTATTTCAATACAACTTACCACTAGTGGACCCGCGCGAAAAACCATAACCCATTCCCGAATACCACCTTTACTATTTATGCATTACGGTTCCGTTTAATCTCCACTTCGAGGTTCCGCTTTAAAGTTTCAACGCCAATTAACTCTGGTTTCTTCCTTTTCCATAGAGATAAAGCTACACCAACGATCATCCACTTAACAAACCAACGTTTGTTACTTCAAACAGGCGGGGAGTAAGCTTTAGGAAAATTCTGCCATACTTTAATAGACAGAGCGTGGTTATGCTTGCTCTTTTAACAGGGCCTTATTTAATCTTTCTCAATTTCTTATGCAGACCACACACACAATCCCTCATTCACTGAGAATACCCTCCTTGGTGCCTTCTTCGCTGGACTACAATGTGTTCATCAACAGTCGTGAACCCGATGTCCGTTTCTTCGCCAGGCATCTTCATAACAGTCTTGTTTCCAGAGGATTGCGAGTCTTTCTCGACAACATAGAATTGCAGGCTGGACAATCCATACCTTCACAAATAAAAGATGCAATTGAAGGAGCCTCTCTCATTATTACTATTTTCTCTCCAAATTATGCGCAATCGCAAAGGTGCCTTGATGAACTACTCCTCGCGTTGCTCTGTAAGCCGACCATTTTTCCGGTCTTTTACCACATTTGGAGGAAGACGTCGCAATTGCAACACTATGCCCCAAAGCGTCGCTATTGTGATGACTGCCTCCAAACGTCGCAATTGCGACACTTAGCTACTCCTCGCGCTGCTCTGTAAGCCAACCATTTTTCCGGTCTTTTACCACGTTTGGAGGAAGACGTCGCAATTGCGACACTATGCCCCAAAGTGTCGCTATTGCAACGGATGACTCCAAACGTCACAATTGCGACACTTAGACATTGTGTCGCAATTGCGACGTTTGGAGGCAACCATCGCAATAGCGACGCTTTGGGGCATAGTGTCGCAATTGCGACGTCTTCTTCCAAACGTCGCAATTGCGACACTTTTCTCTAAACGTCGGTATAGCGACAGTTTCAGGCGGGATTGAAAAAATTGGGGAAATTTACAACATTTGGTCAAAAGTGTCAGAACCAAGTGTCAAAATTTCCCCCAAATGTACTAGTGTATGTTGGTCATTTCGGTGGATATTGATTTGATTGTAGCCAGAAAATCCATCCATGAAAGAAAATATTTCGCACCCAGCAGAATCGTCAATAATCTGGTCGATAAAGGGAGTAGGATAGTTGTCTTTTGGACAAGCATGATTAACATCCCGATAATCAACGCACACTCTAATGGTTCCTTGTTTTTTTCATAACAGGAACAATATGGGAAACCCACTTAGTTAGCGGAGCAGGGTAAATGAAATCAGCACGCAAAATTTTTTCAACTTTTGCTTTGATGGCAACGAATTTCTTTAGATGAACAGGACAAAGCCGTTTACGCACCGGTTTGACATCAGGATACATATTAATAGTGTGTTCAACTATAATAGTATCTATGCCTGGCATTTCCTCGTAATACCAAGCAAATACGTCAAGAAATTCATGAAAAAGAGAGTCATATGAATCAAGTTCTGATGGAGAACAAGATACACCGACATGAATATTTTCTACAACGCCAGGTTTGGTCGAAATATCGATAGAAATCGTTTCTTTGATATTTGATAAGTTTCGCTTAGAATCAATGGCATTAATTGGAAAAGAATTCGAAAATAAATTTTGAATGGATGTGTGATATAGTTCACTGAGATTGTTTTCTTCATAATCTGGAAGATGGGAATGACGATGATAATCTTCCCATGGTTCTCCATCTGACATCATAGCTTCCAAAATATTTTCATCTATCAAAATTTTTGAGGAAAATGGATCAGATGGAGTACCCAAATCTAATGAATGATCAACCCAAACACTCGGCGACGCTGATTTCGGATTTGCCTCCCAAGCCAAATAGATTGATTGCTATGCCAACTCAATAGGGCTGGGCGGTAAAAAATCATCCAACATAGAAATTTCAGAAACACCCGTACTCTCCCTTAAGCCAGATAGAGTGGAAGAGATCATGTAGCAGGTCTTTGTACTTATAATTTCTGCCGATGTCGCGGGCGGCGGTAATGCAAAGGTTCCCATAAGAGTGGAATCCTTTAAGAGTCCTACACCAATGTTCTGGATTTCTAGTTGGGGTAAGTGAACAAACGGAACGCTTCTAGTTACCTGCGAAGTGGAGGCAAAGAAGGATAATTTATTAATGACTGTGATTGAACCTTTATGTGGAAAGGCAATCATTCTAGAATATGTAGAAACAATGGCAGTCATTGCATATACCCATGGTCTTACAAGTAAAATATTATAGTCAAGGGGTCCGTCAACAACCTCAACATCAATAATTATTGTTTTTCCCCCTAATTCGACATGCAGGTTATTGATAATACCACAAGGTTTATATGTTCTTCCATCAAAAACTTTCAACGTTGTTGATGATTGTGATAATCACGGTGAGCCAAGTGACTTCCAACAGTTTTGAGATATAATGCACGTAGATGCTCCCTCATCAATAATAGTGCAATGATCAAGGTGATTGAGAACATTTACTTGGATGGAGAATGCCAATTTTGCTGGTAGCTATGATACATAGCCCGTATGATTAAAGACGACAAGATTAGAATCAGTCGGATCAATTCCACCAATAAAGCCTGCTTCTAGGAGGGACAATTTTGTAATACCTCAAGAGAAGACATAGCTGAAGGGGATTGAGCCAAATATTCAACTATATTATAATTTTGTGCAGCTCTTGCTCGAGGATTATATATCGATTTATGAATTAACCCCTTCGGTGGCTTAATTGTCAATCCAGGAATAACAATAGGTGGTACTGATTCAGTAGATGGATTTTTTGTTGAGGTAGTAGGTTGATCAGTGGTCAGAATACCATAGTATTTATTCCGTGTCGACACCAAAATATCCTGTGAAGGTTTTGTAGTGGATAAAATTAACACTTGGGAACTAGGAGCTAGATCCGTAGCAACCAAATTTGTGTCTGGATTTGGAAATTTGTTTGTCAATGTAGCCGATGTATTTGAAGTCTTGATGATTTTTTAGACTTCAGAACAGTGAGGAAAATCCATAACAAAGTGTTCCTCATTATAGATTATGTATGGATAATGAGGTTTCCGTGGTCCCGACAGTTGATCAGATGATTGTTCTTGCGGGCTAGAAGTTTGATTTTTCTTTTATTTCCCATTTTTCCTACTTCCTGGTTGCTTGTCACTTTTACCTTTGTCAAATGACATGACATTAATTTTGGAAATAGGAGAAGGATCAGATGCAGTAGTGTAGTGTGTTTTTGCAGTTCCTATCAAGCCGTCTCCGACATGAGAGTCCTTTATTTTTGGAGGAACATTGAAATTAGATTGCGGTGCATTAGGAATTTTCTCATAGAGTGTGCTAGATTGAGTGTAAATCAAGTCTAAATACTGTGCACGAGTGATGAATTGCTCTTCTGTGATGACGCCACCTTTAGCCACATCCTCTGTTATAGATCGTAATAGGGACTTAATGAACCATTCAGTAAAGAGCTGATCGGGAACAAATGTCTTAAACATTCGTCAACGACGACACCACTCATGAATATGATCAGAAATGTGAGTAGCATTATTCTATTTGAAGTTTGTCAAGAGTTCCATTCCAGTTTCGTATCTGATCAGTAACTGGAAATGGGTCAAAAAGACAGTAGCTAAGGCAGTGAAACTGTCAAATGAAGCTGTAGGTAATTCAATGTACCATTTAGCAGCCAGACCTGTAAGCGTATGCTGGAAAAGACGTAGTTGAAAAGAATCATCATTCAAGGAATTTGATGAACACCATAAATTATAAGTCATAACATGAGTCGACGGATCTTCTCTAGGGTTTCCATTGAATTTAGGAATGTCGGAGGGTAATTTATGAGGTATCACCGACCACCAAGGAGCATAATTGATAGGATCATTGGTTAACCTATTTAAATCTGGTAATTCCAAGGTTGCAACAAAAGGAAATTGTCTATTAATGTTAGGTTGAGCATAGCCAGGAGAAGATGGAATTGCTTGGGCAACAGGTCTTTGAGCACCAACATATGGGATTTGATGTTGGTAACCCAGATAGGGGTTGCTTTGCATAGAAAATGCTTGAGATTTCTGTTGACCGAAACCTGGATATGATACTTGTTGAAATGAAGTTTGTGGAATTTGGGCCTATGGCTGCCAAGGGGTCTGTCCACCAAAATTATAACCCAAATTTGTATAAGTTGGATTCAGTTGATCTCTATAACTAGGTTGCGTTTGTGATACCCCATAAAATGGTACACCAGCTTGTGAATAAATAATTCCTGATACAGGTCATTGTAAATTAACACAAGGCTTTTGAGTTTGTGGACCCAAAATTTGATGATATTGAGTTGAAGAACTCTCCTGATAAGGTTGATGCACAATATTTTGATTCTGTAACATGTGTATAGATGTATTAACAAGTGGTAATGAAGTGGGTGTAACAGGTTGAACCGGTTGATACAATTGTACAATCATTTGTGGTTGGATAGGCAGAGTGGGCTGCCATTGACAAACATTCATGTCAACATTAGTTTCACCAAAAAGTGACTGAGTACTGTTATATTGGGTGACCAAAGGTTTCCCCCCAGCATAAGGAGGATAATAAGACGGAAAATATTGTTCACCGAATGCTGGGAGTCCAGGTGATATGGTACTTAAAGGAATTGACCCATAAGGACCGACTTGATATTTCCCTGATGATGGATGTAATGATTCAAGTCGTTCAGTACTAACTATAGGACTACCAGTTAAAACACTAGATGATGACATTTGCAAAGAACATGAACGTGAAGGTGCACCAGAGAAAGTGCCAAATAATGATTTGTAACCTGTTGGGACTGAAGGGCCACCGTGCAAATATGACTCTGGTGAGGTTGTGAACATCAACGGAGTAGCGAGGGTAGGAGCTGACGTAATTGGAACAACATACCCAACCGAAGATGCTGGTTCAGACATGGTTGCTTGACCAAATGTATGCCCTCAAAAATTGAGGAGAGATTGAATGGCAATAGGGTCAAAAAAAGCAGATGGAAATGATTGAGGAAAATATTGGTACAGGTAAAGGTCCCCCCAAATTAGGTTTGACTTAAAGGTGTATCAGGTTGTGGGATTTATTCAATCGTGATTAAACCAAGAGGAATAACTTCACTGTCGGGCCCAAAATATATTTCAGACGGTTGACTGTGCGATATAGGAGTTTCAATAGCTACATAACTTTGTGGGATGACCAAGGTAGGAACAAATTTTTGCTGTTCAATTTCGGGATTCAGATGTTCTGGCAAAGAAGAGATAGGATCTGGATCAATTTGTGATTGAACAACATCGGGTCCAGGAGGTATGGTCTCAACGATTGAATGGATCGTGACCAAGTGTAGCTGTGAAGAATCTATTTCGACAATAGTAGACGAACCAGGATGTGTGGAAACAATTTGAGCTAAATCCGGGTTAAAAGCTAATGTTTCGCCAAAGGTACAAATTGTACTCGATTCGGCAGATCGTGATCGCCTTCGCCTACTAGAAATAACTTCTGGTGATAAAGGTGGTTTTAAAGATAATCTACGCGAATGATGGGGGATATTATTTTGTTATTCCATGATTACTGATGTATTTTATCCAAAAACAAATAAACAAAAATAGGGTAATGCTAGGCAAAAAAGGTTTACCAAGAAATTGTGAACTGCAGAATACCTCCTGGCGAACCAAGAAGTACGGGCAGGTAATATCCCCGAATGCTGTGTTTGGTGTATTACAATTTCAAGGTGGTCGACTCAGTTCACTATGGATGGATGGCACCTAAAAGTTGTCCTCCCAAATATACTCGAAGGTACGTGAAGGCCCAAGTCCGTATTAGCACTATCTGATGCAAAACCGCACAGTGTGAGCACCCCTTTATACTTATCGTACTATAACACCGCCCGATATACCCGAGAGTACATGGACGAGCTACGATATACTTATGTACGTGGAGTGAGGTATCACACTCAAAATGTATCGCAGACAAGTTAACGATAGCTGCTATGTTTTATGACATCGGAACACGTCTCTAGCCTAGACCTTCTAAATGTTATCATTAATGTTCCAAAGCGTTGTTAAGTAAATTGAGATTTATTTTATGTTGATCTTGCTTAACAATTTTCCTTTCAGGTTCACCGCGATGATGTGTATGAAATTCCTAAAATGCAAGCTAAGAATGATAAACAAACTTTCACTTTCAAATTTTTCAATGAAGAACCTAGCTAATAAGGGAAGAGAGCAAATAATTTGAGAGCAAACAAACCAATGAACAAAACAAAATCAATAAATCTCAAACTAAATGATATTTCCTAATGTTCCTTTTGTAAAAAACACACAATACTACATGCAAATGCAAGTTTTTCTTTTCAGTTTCCTTAATGTTATGAATGCAGAAAAGAAACTAGGTGCACTAGATCAATAATTCAAATGCTTTTTACTTTCGAGAAATGAAGAATACAAACGACTATTTCTATTTTGAAGGAAAAACGAGGATTTCAACAACAATTTCTCCTATCAAGGAAATGAAGATTTTACGACAATTTCCTATTTCGAAAGCAAATGATTCTTAATGCGACCATAAAAAATACTTTGAAATCAACTTGTCAATGATAAATTTTTTTTTTTTTAAAACAACATTGAACAAATTTTTAGTCAAAGGAGAAGAAGTATATAGAGTTACTAGTCAATTGAGCATCAAACTTTTCAGAACACAGTAGCAAACAAAACTGAAGCAAGTTTCAAAGTCAAATTTAAGGGAATTTGGTCCCTTTCAGGAGCCAACGCAGTCTCCAAGGGGAGACAATGGTCTGCAACACAGGCTTGGAAGGGAGACATTGCTCTGCAAAGCACTGTGCCCTGACTAAGGGTGTGTTGGGCGCAGTAAACAAAGAAAAAGCTACTGTTTGGCTCACTGTCTTTGAAAATTAAGCTCTTAAAAAGTCTAATATTTATGTGAAACAACTACTGGGTGGATTTAGAAAGAAAATTAGAGACTAAAACACCTAGAAATAAGAGAAATTCTCCCCAGTGGAGTCGCCAGTTTGTTGGGCCAGAATTGTAATCTACGGATAAATTACGCTTCCCTAGACAGGTGTTAGTCTAAAACAATAGGTGAAAGACTATACTACCATTTCTCCTAACTTAGAATAGATACTCAGAGAGGATTGGAGGCTTACTTGTTCAGTCACTTCGAAATGGCTCCTTCTGTCGCTTCCAATGCAGCTTCAAGTTCAAGTGGTTTATTGGTTGAATGCCTCCTGTAAGAAAGAACACTGAAACAACAGAATATGCAATAATATAGATACCTATTCAAGCTAGTTAGCTAAATCAGTAAAACATAAACTACATTCATCAACCAAGATCTTACAATATGGAAAATCAAAGTTAACATAGATGCATCTAGGGAAAAATAAGAAGTACTCTTTATTGATGATAGAAGGAGAGGTTACAACCTAGTGACTGATTTGAAGTGACCTTCCAACAGAGTTCCCAAGTCTCATCACAGCATAAATCTCTAGCAGCTCCACAAATCAAACTCTCAATTGAAAATTCTCCAGCATTTCTCTACTCAAATTCTTCCTCCTCAAACACTTAGATCTGTGTTCAATTTATAGATGAAATGTAGGTTGTTTTGCAATCAATAGCTTTCCAAAAATAGGCAAGACATGTTTCCAGTCATGTAGATGTCAAATGGACACTTGGATCTGAAGCTTGACACATGTGAACCCTTCTAGAAGACACTGGCCAATTGGAGATTTCGGAACAATGAGAATTTCGCTCCCAATGTGACCAACGCACCTTTGAATGTCGAGAAGTGCTCTGCAGAGCAGCCTTACATGGGGCTACCTACATATGCAACCCACTTAGGCCCCTTAGAGCCTGCGTTGGTGAGCTCTCATATGCTATACAATAAGCTTCAAACCATGGAAACCGTTGCTTGATGAAAGTATTGTTTTATTTATGTTGTTTCTTGTCTTAGAGCATATAGAAACTAAGATGATAGGGAATGATATACCCTTGATCATCGGTCCTAGAGATGATTCCTAGTTAACCAGGTCATTGGGAATGGTGCACAAATTGACCTATAAAAAATGTAACAATTTCATAATCATCCGTAATCTCCCTTAAGCCAGATGGAGTGGAAGAGATCATGTAGCAGATCTCTATACTTGCAATTTTTGCCAACATCGCGGGCGGAAATAAAGCAAAGGTTCCCATGAGAGGGGAATCCTTTAAGAGTCCTACACCAATGGTTTGAAGTGCTAGTTGGGGTGCGTGAATGAATAGAAAACTTCCATTTATCTGCGAAGCGGAGGCAAAGAAGGATAGCTGATAATGACTGTGATAATACCTTTATATGGAAAGACAATCATTCTAAAATATGTACAAACAATTGTAGTCATTGCATATACCCATGGCCTTCCAAGTATAATATTATAGTCAAGGGGTCCGTCAACAACCTCAACATCAACATTCACTGTTTTTCTTCCTAGTTCAACATGAAGGTTATTAATAATACCACAAGGCTTATATGTACGTTCATCAAAATCCTTCAACGTCGTTGATGATTGTGATAAGCGCGGTGAGCCAAGTGACTTCCAACAATTTAGAGACATAATACATGTAGATTCTCCCTCATCAATAATAGTACGATGAACAAGGTGATTGAGAAAATTTACTTGTATGGAGAATTCCAATTTTGTTGGTAATTGCAAAACATAGCCCGTATGATTAAAGACGACAAGATTAGAATCATTCAGATCAATTCCACCAATAGCCAACAATAAAGCCTATTTTTGGGAGGGAAAATTTTGTAATACCTCAAGAGCATACATAGCTGAAGAGGATTGAGTGAAATCTTCAACTATATTATAATTTTGAGCAGCTCTTGCTCGAAGATTATATGTTGATTTGTGAATTACTCCCTTTGATGGCTTGATCGTCAATTCAGGAATAGCAGTAGGCAGTACTAATTCCGTAGACGAATTCGTAGTCGAGGTAGTAGGTTGATTAATGGCCTGACTACCATAATCTTTATTGCATGTTGACACAAAAATATCAGTTGAAGGTTTGGTGAGATATAAAATAAGTACTTGGGAACTAGAAGCTGGATCCGTAGCAACCAAATTTGTGTCCGGATTCGGAAACGGATCTGTCAACACAATTGATGCATTGGAAGTCTTAATGATCTTTGAGACTTCAGCGTGGCAAGGAAAATCCCAAAAAAGTGTTCCTCATTACAGATTATGCATGGATAACGAGGTTTCCTAGGTCTAGATGATTGATCAGATGATATTTCCTGCGGGTTAGAAGTTTACTTTTTCTTAGATTTCCCCTTTTTCTTACTTCCGGGTTGATTGTCACTTTTGCCCTTGTCAAAGGACACTGAATTAATTTCAGAAGAAGGTGTAGGATTAGATGCAGTAGTATGATGTGTTATTGCAGTGCTAATCAAACCGTCTCTGGCATGAGAGTCCTTTAATTGAAGAGGAACAGTAAAATTAGATCTCAGCATGTTAGGAATTTTTTCATAAAGTGTGCCAGAATAAGTATAAATCAAGTCTAAATATTGGGCACAAGCGATAACCTGCTCTTCTGTGACGACGCCACCCTTAGCCACATCTCAGTTATAGATTGTAGCAGGGACTTAATGAACCAATCAACAATGAGTTGAATAGGAACAAGTGTCTTAACCATTCTACAACGACGATGCCACTCATGAATATGATCAGAAATGTGAGTAGCATTAGTATTTTTGAAATTGGTTAAGAGTTTCGTTGTAGTTGCATATCGGATGGGTAACTGGAAGTGGGTCAAAAAGATAATAGCTAGGGCAGTGAAATTATCAAAAGAAGCTCTAGGTAACTCAATATACCATTTTGCAGCCGGACCTGTGAGTGTATGCTGGAAAAGACGTAGTCGAACAAAATCAACATTTAGGGAATTTGATGAACACCATAAATGATAAGTCATAACATGAGTCGACGGGTCTTCCCCAGGGTTTCCATTGAACTTAGGAATATTCGAGGGTAATTTTTGAGGTATCACCGGCCACCAAGGAGCATAGTTGATTGGATCATTGGTTAACCAATTTAAATCTGGTAACTCTAAAGTTGCAACAAAGGGAAACTGTCTATTAAGGTCAGGTTGAACATATCCAGGGTAAGATGGAATTGCTTGAGCAACAGGACTTTGAGCACCAGCATGAGGAATCTGTTGCTGGTAACCTAGATAAGGGTTGTTTTGAAAAACAAATGCTTGAGGATTCTGTTGAACAAAACCTGGATATGATACTTGCTGAAATGAAGTCTGAGGTATTTGTGCCTGAGGCTGCCAAGGGGTCTGTCCACCAATGTTATAACCCAAATTAGAATAATTTGGATGAGGTTGATAAGTATAACTAGGTTGTGGCTGTTACATCCCATAAAATGGTAGACCAGCTTATGAATAAATGATTCTAGATACAGGTTGTTGTAAATTAACCGAATGATTGGGAGTCTGTGGACCCAATATTTGAGGGTATTGAGTTGAAGGACCCGCTTAATAAGGTTGTTGTACGACATTTTTATTATGTAACAGGGTTAATGATGTATTAACAAGTGGAAATGATGTGGGTGTAACAGGTTGAACTAGTTGATACGAGTGTATAACCGTTTGTGGTTGGATAGGCAGAGTGGGATTCCATTGACAAACATTTATTTCGACAGTAAGTTGACCAAAATGTGATGAAGTACTATCATAGTGGGTGATCAAAGGTTGCCCCCCAGCATGAGGAGGATAAGAAGACATAAAATATTGCTCTCCAAATGCTGGGAGTCCAGTTGATATGGTACTTGAAGGAATAGACCCAGAAGGACCGGCTTCATATTTCCCTAATGATGTGTATAAAGAATAAAGTCGTCCAGTACTCACTATAGGTTTACCAGTTATAATACCAGATGATGACATTGGTAAAGTCCAAGGATTTGAAGATGCACCAGAGAAAATTCCAGATAAAGATTTATAACCTGATGGGACCATAGGGCCACCATGAAAATGACTCTAGTGAAGTTGTAAACATTGACGGGGTAGCGAGGGTGGCTGCTGACGTAATTGGAATAGATGGCCCAACCGAAGAAGTTGGTTCAGGCATGGTTACTTGATCAAATGTATAACCTTTTGGATCGATGGGAGTTTGAATAGGAACAGGATCAACAAAATTAGATGGTGATGATTGAGGAAAATACTCGTACAGGTAAAGGTCCTCTCCAAAATTGGTTGGAGTTAAAGGTGTCTCATCTTGTGGGATTTCTTCAATCGAAATTAAACCAGGTGGAAGTATTTCACTGTCAGGTCCGAAGTATATTTCATATGGTTGACTGTGCGATATGGGAGACTCAATGGCTACAGAAATTTGTGGGATGACTAAGGCAGGAACAACTTTCGGTTGTTCGAATTAGGTATTCAGATGTTCTGGAAAATAGGAGACAGGATCTGGATAAACTTCTGCTTGAACAATGTTGGGTCCAGGAGGTATGGTCTCATTGATTGGATGGATCGTGACCATAGGTAGCTGTAAGGACTCTGTTTCGACAACAGTAGACGAACCAGGATGTATAGAAACAACTTGAGCTAACTCTGGTATATGGGAAGATGATGTTCCACCAGAGGTACGAATAGTACTTGATTCGGTAGAGTGTTTTTTCCTTCACCGACCAGGAGTAACTTCTGGTGGTAAAGGTGGTTTGAATGCTAATCTACGCGAACGATGGGGGAAAGGATTTTGTTCTTCCATGATTACTAATTTATTTTAACCAAAACCAAATAAACAAAATAAAAGTGTATTGCTAGGAAAAAAGGTTTACCAAGAAACTGTGAACTGCAGAATACCTTCTGGAGAAGCAAGAAGTATGGGCAGGCAATTTCCCCGAATGCTGTGTTCGGTGTATCACAATTTACAAGGCGGCCGACTCAGTTCACTATGAATGGATAGCAACCTAAAGTTATCCTCCCAAATATACCCGAAGGTACGTGGAGGCCCAAGTCCATATTAGCGCTGTCTGATGCGAAACCGCATAGAGAGAGCACCCCTTTATACTTTTCGTACTATAACACCGCTAGATATACCCGAAAGTACGTGGACGAGCTATGATATACTTACATACGTGGAGTGAGGTATCACACTCGGAATGTATCGCAGACAAGTTAACGGCAACTTCTATGTTTTACGACTTCGGAACACGTCTCTAGCCTAGAACTTCTAAATGTTATTATTATGGTTCCAATGCTTTGTTAGGTAAATTGAGATAAATTTTAAGTTGATCTTGTTTATCAATTTTCCTTTCAAGGTTCACCGCGATGATGTATTTGGAAATTCCTAAAATGAAAACTAAAATGATAAGCAATCTTTTGTTTTTAGTTTTTCAATGAAAATCCTAGCTACTAGAGGGAAAGAGAAATCAATTTGAGAGCAAACAAATAAAAAAGCATAAACTAAATGCAGCTTTCCTAAATCATTCCTTTTGAAAAACACACAATTCACTACATGCAAATGCAGGTTTTTCTTTTCAGTTCCTTTAATGTTATGAATGCTGAAAAGAAACTAAGTGCACCAAATCAATAAAAACAAATTCTTTGAGAAATGAATAATGTAAACAACAATTTCTCTTTCGAAGTAAAAAGGAGGAATTTAACAACAATTTCTCCTATCAGGAAATGAAGAATTTACGGCAATTTCCTTTTTCAAAAGAAAATGGATATAATGCAGCAATGAAAATAATTTGAAATTAATTTTCCAATGATAAAGAAAAACACTTTAAATAAACATTGAACAAACTTTTCTTTCAAAGGAAGAAGAGGTAGATAAGGTCACTGGTCAATTTGAGGTATCAGGCTCTTTAAAACAAAGTAAACAAAAAACTGAAAACAAATTGAAATGACAAATTCAATGGAATTTGGATGTTTTTAGGAGGCAACGCAGTCTCTAAGGAGAGACAGTGCATTGCAATGCAGGTCTGAAAGGGAGACAATGCTAGGCAAAGCACCGTGTCTTGTCCAATAGTGTGTTGGGCGCAATGTATAAGGAAAAATACAACTGTTTAACACACTTCTAATGCAAATTTGGATTTCAAAAATCCTAATCTTTCTAGGTAAATGCTACTAGATGAATAAACAAAGAAAATCAGAGGCAAATACACTAAGGATGAAGGGTAAACTCCCCAGTGGAGTCGCCAATTTATTATGCAGAATTATGGATTACGGATAAAACATTCTTCCCAAGATGTAGTGCTCATCTAGAACAACAGGTTAAAGAATTTGCAACTAATTTTCCTAACTGTAAATAGACACACAAAACAGATCAAAGAACTTACTTAGAGTCCAAGCGCTTCCTATTCTCCTTTTGCCGCTCTTGCTGTAGCTTCAAATCTGAGCTAAGTCGCTAAAATATTCTCTGCAAATATGAACACTAAAAAGAAAAAGATAGCAATAATAATATACAGATGTCTATTCAATTTATTCAATTAAATCAATAAAACATGAACCATATGCATCAAATAAGAATTACTAATATGAAACACATGAGCTTATATAGATACATATGTGGGAAAGTAAGCAACAATCTTTATTAATGGATATAAGGGGAGGTTACAATCCAGTGATTGATTTAGTGTCACCATCTCCAACAGCATCCCAACCTCATCACAATGCACATCTCTCCAACAACATGTCACTCAAATCAATTCCTCAATTGAAATTCCACCAACATTTCTCTACTCAAATTCTTCCTTAGCAAGCACTAGGATTTGTGCTCAATTTATAGAGGAGATGAAGGTAGTTTTACAATCAATTACTTTCTAATAATAGGCAACACATGTTCCCAGTCTCAAAGGTATAAAATGGACACATGGATTCAAATTTTGACACACGTGAACCCTTCTAGAAGGCACTGGGCAAGTGGAGATTCCAGAACAATGAGAATTTCTCCCCCAATGTGACCAACGCACCCTTGAATGTCGGGAAGTGCTTTGCAGAGCACCCTTGATTGGGATTACTTGCATATGCAACGCACTTAGTCCCTTTAGAGGCAACGTTGGTGAGCTCTGATATGATATATTATAAACTTCAAATTTTGGAAACCTTTGCAGATGAAAGGGCATATAACAACTGAAATGATAGGGGATGATAGACCCTTATTCATTGGTCCTGGAGATGATGTCCAGTTAACCAGGTCATTGGGAATGGTGCCCAAATTGACATATAACAACATCATTGTAGAGACTAGAAAATATTCATCTAGTTTAGTGTTCCTATACCATAGTCTTTATATACAACATTTGCCAAAAAAATAGCAAATTTATCGTCTATTGCTTATAATTTTCAAGTACTACAAAAATAAATGTTGTTACTTATAAATAAGGGTGGTTGTTCATGTCCATTAGAATTCACCATGAATGCATGAGTATAGCAATATTCTTAGATATGCATCACAATAACACACAATGAGGTTGCTCTCTTTATTCCTCTCCAAAGACCCAAATAGGTTGTAATAATTTCCCTTGCTTGAGAGATAGTGAGTGGATGATTAATTGAGGGATTGGGATATAAACCATCGATTTATATGGATTTGAGATTTGGGGCCCTAACCTTGGTTGTAGATATTGGTCTTGCATCTAGAGGGTCCAGACTTGTGATTGGACACCTTATTTGGTGCAAACATATTCATAAATATTCATCAATTGATTTTTCATCATCATATAGATCAATTTATATGTCATTTTATAGACATGCACATAATCAATCTTCCTAAAACATGGTTGATCTTTGTATGCCTTAGACCATTAAATTCCACAAATCATAGTGAGATGTGGTTGAGTGTGGATTGAGTAATCACATTGTGAGAATACTAATATGCATCTCCTAAATATATCAAAAGAAGAAAGGTGAATTGTAGAATGCATGTTGGGTCATAAGATAGGCATCATGTCATTATGTTAAGGATATAAATATAAAGTGGTATAAAAAATGTTAATGAAAAACTGGATACCTACAATATCTAGTGAAAGTAGGGGTTTTTTAAATTGGGAAAATGTAATGGGTTAGTATTGGTAGGGGGTTAAATAAAGTGTTTTTTAGAGGTATTTTCCAATATGTAGTCAAATTAAGGGTATTGTTTAGTATGCCACGAATGCACGTGCTATGCCATAGGTTAATTGAGTGACGCCCCTGTGGATTTCCTCTATTACTCTGCAACTCTGGACTTAAAGGGTCACATGTAAGATGATCAACGAGCTGAACTATCTGAAAATTTCAATATTGATCGATCAAGGCATATACTAGAGCCATTACAGTTCAGTGGTTGACACTGCGTGAACCCAATTTGCAACTATACCTTTCAATTTGTTCTATGCAGATATGTGGCTCTCACAATGTTCCCTATACCCCATTTACAGAACAAATGCCACTTTCAACATTGAGGATAAGAATGGTGTGAATGATAGCACTACAGTGGCATTACATGAAGAGGAGGTGCGTGATGAATGTCCAAAGCATCGTCCTCAGCATCTTACAATTGATATTTATTTTTTTATCTAATTGTGGATTTTAGAATTTTGAGAGGCAAAATTTTTAAATTCAACACTAGATTCAGAATGGGATCGAAATGCTGATTGCTTCAAGATTGATCATGAGAAGGCTGGAAAATATAGGGATCAACTTCTGATTCGAATCTTGGATTAAATGTCAACGCGTAGCGAAACCAACATGTTTTATCGGGAAGTTAAGATAACACTCAACATGTTGTCGACCAACAAGAGATATTTTTTGTGTCAAATACCTTGGGCTTGGGTGATTTTTTATTCTAAATGTATAAATGGTGACCTATGGTATTATATTATTTTTAATAGAAGAAATTTTGTAGAATCAATGTGTGATGAAGAATTTATAAAATTAGATCAAGGTCATTTTGTAAAACTGACTCTAGATACATTTGGTATCTAGAGAAATTCCCTACATAACTGGTGAGTACAATGGTTGGTACCCATGTATATCGGTGGATGGGAGCTCATCCATAGAATGACTAGTAGTTTAGTTATTGCAAACATGTGATTGTTTGTGTCTGAAGCAACTATTTTCAGAAATTGAGTGGTGTAAAACTCAATATGGATGGTTGTCCAGATTGTTTGGCAGTTGTGGATCTAGGGAAGGATCCTTCATTTGTTGAATACATGGGAGTGGTCTTCTCATGAGGTTATGCGATATCTTGAGACATTGTTCAATAATTGACTTCAGGAGATCCATGATTCGGGAGTTCAAGAGTGGAACTCGCGAATCCAGTTTTCCAACTACACCTTTATGAGGGTTATGATACAACTTGACAGAGTTCTCTCTATGTGATTTCAAAGATGTTTAAAGAAGCTAATGAAGACTTTGAAAACAAGAAGATCAAATATAAGTACTCATTAAGGGAGGGAATTGGAGAATTAACTCCTACTTGTCTTGTGCATATTGATTGATGCTCGTCATCATTAAATGCAATTGTTATGTGATTGTTAAGTAGTTGGATCGAAATTTAGTCCAACTAATATAACTCCTTTAGTGTTTGGTTGAGATATTTTCTCAACTAACTGATTGTGTGGTTAAGATATAATTTCTATCTTCAACCTATGATTGATGTAATTATATGCACGATTAATCTAATGTAAAGCAAGTTTTTAGTGTGCAATTGGTTTTCTAACTATATTATAATTTTGTTGAAATTATTAATTAAAAATAAGAAATTTCAAGATGTATTTTTTATTTTTTTGATTTATTACTAAGATAAAATCAATTTATAATAAATCTCTAAACATTTACTTCATCATACAACTTAAAAAATTAATATATAAATTTCTTTAAAATTATTATTATTATTATTGCTAATGGTAAAAAGAATTAATATATATTATTAATAATCTCATCTCGAATGAGAAAATACCCACCTCCTGAATGTATCTAGTAAGAATGGTAATAGTAGATCCCAAGGCTGTAGAGCCTTTATTAAAGCTCAAAAAGGTCCTAATAATAAAAAATATAAAAGTGAGTGGTCATGCGGTGTCCAAGTTCCCTTTATTCAGGGAATCACCAATGAGATCGTGTTGAGGCCCCGAAAATTAGTGCAACAACATCAGGGAAACCACCTGGTCGGGGACTTAAAAACCATCGCTTATTCGTTTGGAAAGGTGGCTCCGATTGGATTTATGGGACTTGTTTCCCAGTGGAATATAATTGAATGAATGGATGGATTTGTAACTATATGTAACTTGATAGTTGGAAGTATTAGCAAGCTTTCAAGAAATTGTATATCTATCTACTATGTATCCCGAGAGTGAAATATATCCTCTGTGTGATCTATAAAAATGATCTTTCAGTGGATGAAAATGAAGATTATACAAACACTTAAAGATATGAAAAATATTTTAAGTAATTGATTAAATTAAATAGTTAATTAAATCAATTGGATAAATCTTATATCACAACTTTTAAATGCTTGTATTGCATATGCATAAAAATATAACAGTATAACATGTTCACAAGTGTTAATGCTAAACTGTATTCAAATAGATACATGAAACAAAACATCATAAGATAAATAACCATTTCTCATTTGAAACATAAATATAACACGTAGGATAAAAGTACTATGTATATGTTCGCTCTACTCATTTGAGAAAAAGTGCTTGCTCCAACCCTTTCTATTCAGAAAAATTCAAGAGTACAAAAGTGAAACATCCATAAAGTATTCCTTTCAAAAATTTAGGACCCCTTCTTCAAAGACATGAAGGGGTTTAAATATAAAAACAAAAAGTCTTAAAATAGTTATTACAATAAAAAGCTAAGGAGGTTTTAAAACAACTCTCCTTAAACTGACTGGAAATTAAATATAAACAAAAATTAAAGGGGTGACTTGCTTGATGACTGTCCCGCTGTCTCCTTAGCCATTTTTTCCTTCAACTAAAGGATTTTAAGCATAGGCTTAACCTCTAGAGGTTGGCCTAGCCTAATGCGCAGCTGTCCAGTGAAAAAAACATCAAAAAGTGGAGGAATCTTGTAGGTGGATGTATCTGTAAGACAACGCAGCATTAGCCACTAGCTGTGAGGCTTCACTAAGTATCTCCAATTCTTATCCCAATCCAGCTTTTCCAACTTCCTGATGTGTTCTTCTTTTACCTTTGAAACTTCTTGCCACTGTCTTATCAAATCTTTCACTATAGGCAACACACCAGGAGGACATATTTCAATAAGGTTTGCATCGATGAGATTTTGACTAACAATTTCCACAATGTTAGTAGCCACATCCTTTTCTATAAAAATGGCTCTTTCTACATGTTTCAAATGCATGTCACAATTTGTAAACAATATTTCTTTCTTTGAGTCTTCAATATTGGGCAGGTTTTCCTTTCGACCATCAACAAAATCTTGCTAGGTGACAAACTAGGAAACCTTATAATCTATCTCATCAAAACTAATCCTCATGTCTGAAATGCGATTCATCAGTGAATCGATCTGTTCACACAATTCAAGAATATTTGATAATTTCTAAAAAAAAAAATGAGTTTCTGTTGTGCCAATAAAGTATCTAGTTCTAAGGCCTCTTTTATGAATTCATCAATCTTAGGATTATCCTTCAATTTCTCTGAAAAAATTTTCAATTGATGGATTTGAGAATCCTTTGAACTAATTTCATTCTGGTGCTAAATCTTCAATTGGTCCAGGCTCTCTTGGAGTTACATGACCTGCATTTGTAGCTATTGATTGATATTTTGTTTATTTTCCTGTAGCTCAAGTTCTAGTTGGATGATTTTCTCATCCTTTTCCTTCATCAATTTTTGGACTTCAGAAGCTTTGTAAATAGTTGCACAGGCATAAGCTCTTGCGAATTGAGTTAGGTGAGTTAGATCCCGTGAAGGATCTACCTGTGAGTCTTTTCAAACAACATCCATTAAGATATATCCTTGTACAAGGGGTTGAGATTTCTCTAATCTCCTCCTTTTGTTCTGTCTACTCATAACTGCTTTTTGTTTAGGACTCCAGAAAATGTCTAAAGGAGGGATTTCCTCAATGTTAAGTACAATTTCAGTAGCCGGGAAGGCCAGGATGTATTCCACTCTCTCTGTGCTTACTAATTTGTCACAAGGCTCAATAGTGAACGAGTCCTAACTTTTCGTTTTGAGGCGTATGCACAATCTGTTGCTGATGAGTAACTAGTGACTTTTCATTTGAGGCGTATGCACAATCTGTTGCAGATCAGTAACTAGTGAATTTTCGTTTGAGGTGTATGCAAAATATGTTGCATTTGTGAATTTTGTAAGAAGTGACTGAAAGTGAACAGACTCTAGTTTATTTTGTATCATTTTCAAGGCTGAAGGTCAAAATAATGACACATGGCACTTCGTACAAGTTCACTCTATGGAACCGGTCTATAATCAGGTCATCGTAGGAGATCAAACATAACTCTTTCTTGAAGAATACAATATCACTCTGACCTATGGGGTTGGAAATAAGACTAAGAGTGCTACCACAGGACAAAATTTAAGACCTTGGAATCCGAAATTACAGAGATACAACAACTTCAATATTGAGCTCCTAAAACACAAGAAAAATGTGTGTATTGTTAAAAATTTTACATAACATTTGTTCGAAAAATCAGTTTGAAGTGATTCCAAGGGAATATTTTAGCATAAATATCAATAACAGGTTCTAAAATTCCTCACAAACAAATGAAATCTACACCCATTAATCCCTTATAAATATCTACTGTGACGCATGAAGAGGAATAATTGCAACATGATATATCAAAATTATGGGACCAAGTGAAACAAATTTGACTTTCACAAAGAGCAACCAAAGCTGAACTAAAATGGGACATGGATGGCTTAAAAGGGGACATGGGTGGCTTAAAATCAGACATGGAAGCTTATATGGATGGCTTGAAAGCATACATGGAAGGTTTGAAGGAAGGTTTGACAAAGTTGCTACAAGAAATGCTTTCTAGTGGTGACAAGTTACTCCATGAAAATCAGGATGAGGACAAAATAAATATGAAATATGATTTTAGAGACTCCAACCTTGGGTTTAAGAACCACCATGTTCCAAAGATAAATATTATGAATTTTGATGGCAAGGATACAATAACATGGATATTGCGGATGGAGAAATATTTTGATCTCCATGATGTGCAACACACAAAAGGTACACATTGCAACTTTATATTTAGAACCCAATCAATTTATATGATATTGATGGATTTGATCTTGTAAACCACTTATCACTAGGTCAATTTTTACGAAGGAAATGAGAGCACATTATGAGGATACAAAGATAAACACCTTCTTTAGCTAATTGATTAATCTCAAACAAAAGGGTTCAATGGTGGAGCACATTGAGGACTTCCAAAATTTCAATATCAGGGTAATAAATATTCTAGAGGAGCATAAGATTGATGTCTTCATATGGAATTTGAAGAATATATCCAACATGAGGTTCGCCTTTGGGAACCTGATTCATTGGAGAAGGAATTCAGGGTGGAAAGAAAAGTTGAAAGTAAAATTATGGCAACAAGGAAGTCTACCACTTACAACTATAAATATGGAAGTGTTGTTGCTCCTAGCCTTCCATAGCCTACAAGGTTGATGCCACAACAATTGGAGGAAAAAAGAGAAAAAGGGTTTTGTTACAGTCGTGATAGAAGTTACACTAAAGGTCATAAGTGTGTTGAGAATAAATTATTCTACATAGATTGTGAAGAGGAGGAATGAAAGGAACACAAAACATCAAAAGAGGAGGATATACACCAAGAACCAACCCCTGAGAAAGAAGAAATGAATCCGACCATAAATTGCAATGCATTGGCAGGAATTACCACTCCTTAAATTCTCAATATAGAAGGATATATCAAGAAGAAAAAGGTAATAGTGCCAATTGATTCAGGTAGTACTCACAATTTTACTCATTGTACGATAGCCAATGAATTTAATTGCTTCCTATATCCAACACCAAAATGTCAAGTGATGGTTTCAAATGGAGGAACTATAAATTGCTCTAGAAAGTGCCATAATATCAAGCTAACCACGGGGGAATATGTATTGAATATTCCAATGCTTTTGATTCCAATGGGTGGTGCTGATGTTGTACTAGGAATCCAATGGTTACAATCTTTGGGGACGATAACTTTTAATTTTCAAGAACTTTTCTTGAATTTTTTTTGGGAAGGAAATGAAGTTGAATTAACGGGTATCATAGGGAAACTAGGAAAGATAATTAGCTCTAATAGCATGACCAAACTTCTAAATAAAGAAAAATAAGGTGTAATTGCACAATTATGCTCACTCAACATGAAAATATTTCTGAGCACTTATCTTTTTGAACTCGTTAAAGTAAATGAAAAGACATTTGCCTATTATAAATTAAACCATTTTTCGGACTGTGATAGACTATTTAAAAAAAAGGAATACCTTAGTCAAACATGGCTAAGAGGTTCTCTTGATTATCATTTTATGCCTTTTTGGAATCAAGAGACAATTTTACAAAAACAAAACTTTGAAGGTTTTCGCTTATTTTTCAAACTCTCTAAACATGAAAAAGGAATTAAGTTACACCTTTGTTGAAATTGTCAAAATTATTGGATCGAACCACTCCTTAGGGTTCATTAAAAATACTCGGAGTGAGGAACTGAGTTACACCTTTGTTGAACTCGTCAAAACGACTGGATCGAACCACTCCTTAGGGTTCATTAAAAATACTCGGAGTGATTCATCCGAAGGATGAACTTATAGATCAAGCATATATTATCCTCCTTAAGCTTGTGAAAAATAAAAAGGTACTCACCAGAAATGGTTGGGGAAAATGGGAAAACATGATACCTTAACCTATTAATGGCTGTGAGTCGCTCTTGGACATGACACTCTTTCACTTTGTCTCCGTGACTGTTGGATTGGGAAATCTGCTTGGCTATTTTGTTCATCACACCATATCAAAATCCTCCATAATCGGTTTTGAGTCAATATTACCAACTCCATAAAGTGTCGCCGATATGTTCAACAGAAGTCCCTTAGTTGATATCTGCTACGATACTCCTAAGCCTTCATTTCTTGTCTGTTGTTCCTGAACCAACTCCACATAAACATCATTCTGTCTCAAATCTTGATACCTGTTTCATGTATTTGATGGAGGATACATCAAGTCCCTCCTGTGACAGGTTGCTTCCTATCGACATCAACTCATTTGTGACATGTTGCTTCTTGTTGACATCAACTCATTATCCAGGAAGTTGAATTAGAAACTTCCTTTTGTACCTTGGAAGTTGCATACATTAATGGAAATTTTCCTCGCTCTCGGCAACAGGTGCACATCATTGGCCTTCGATCAAAATATTTTGTGTGGTGTTCAATTTCAACTCATTTATTCACACCACATAGACTTTACTATGGTACCTTGAGAGCCATTTACATCATTGGTGCTTTATCTCGCGCCAATGAATGATTTACATCATTGGTCGGTAATTAGATGGTGTTTACCATGTTCGAATCCAGTACATTTATTCACATGGTTAGACTTGTACTATTGGATGATTGAGTGAACGAGATATAAAAACCCAAATCTAATTCCATCTATCCGGGCTGCGATGTCAGGATTCATACAAGATCACAAAATTATGATGGCTATGATCGTGTAAAAGATTATCCAAGCATGGGTCCACACTTTGTCATTAGTGGACTTCTTAATCATTGTACATGTAATATTGGCTTATATGCTGAGCATGGGTATGCCTCCCTCCATAATGATACCATGATGAAAATGTATTGTAACATATCATGATATCAACCAGTTGTTCTTGATTTGGTCTTGTCACATGGTAAAGCACTTCAGTCATCAACTACTGCTTTTGAATTTGTACTTTATGGGGCAATTTTTTACATGCCATTTTTTCACATTTGTTCAATAGGTCTACAAACTAGATCAATCAATATCCATTAACATTTTGTATTCATCCCTTCACAAAACCCTAAGCATCACTTTTCCAAAAAGTTTGAGTTTCTGGAACAAATTGCTCAAAAACATTATTTTTAGTCCCAACGCACATTTATTTCTTGGTCACTTGCATTAAGTACATGTTGCATGCTTGTTCACCTGAGTTGGTCAGCACATGTTGCTCCCTTCTACAGGTGCGTTGATTCTAAGAATTCAGGAAAATAAAAAATAATTCCAAAGCTTCCTCTTTCATAAGATTCCATGGTAGTTTTAACTATTTACCAAGGATAGAGAGATCGAATTCCTATCTGATCCTATCTTGAATACCTTATCTCTTATCCCTTGATCTCATCCTCCCATCATATATGGATCTCAAGCCCTTAATGGTAAATCCTAAACTACCACACCTATCCTATATATTTACTGCCTTCCATAACATCAGGGTTGGATTTTGGAGATTGACAGTGCCCTCATGCGGCTGCCTTGAACCTAAAGTAGTCATCATATTCATGCATTAGGGTTGATATTGAGGTGTGCTTTGTGACATGGAAGGACAATTCAATTTGGGGAGATATCTACAAAGTCAACTACTATTTATGGTGTAAACTCTCCCCTACACGTGTTAATACAAAGCATATCTTGTTTTCCTATATGTGTTGTGTTATGTTTGAACTCATGTATTTCAATGCCATGTTGATTCATTGAATAAATATCTTAGATTATGTTACATCGATGTTATGGATCTTTTGCTTGATTTAGTCATGTGTGCAAGGTCTCATTATAGCACTTGGAGCTAGAATGGGAGCTTACAAGCGAGGAGGAAAGAAAGGCTTGCTACATATTCCAGGTGGGCTTCTTTCCCATACTCTAATTTATCTAAGGAAAAATTCATGCTTTTTGTCTTATGTTGTTCTAGGTCAGACCACTAGATATAGGGAGTTCAACTTTGTCCGCAATCGTGAAAATTCAGCATAACGCCAGGGCCCATTATCTGTCTTTTCACTTGACCTCTAACGAGATGAAGAAGGATCCAATCCCAGACCAAGCAATTATATGCCCACTTCTGAATGGGGTTCTTGTATCCTTATGGGATCCCGAAATATGGACAAATGTGCAACATTCATATTTTAGAAAGGACCAATGGGGAGGTGCCTCTTTAGTTAATGCCCCACCAATTCCAGTCACACCACTTAAATCGATCCAGCTCAAATAGGAATGATATTGACCGTTTTGAGGCCACTCGAAACCTCCCACGTTAATTAGGAGGAGACAAATTGATTAAGAAAGAGAGTGCATATTGATGGAAAACAAGAAGAATGAAGATCATAATATTTGTTAGATTCAATATTGGAAAATATTCTCATTTATTTCCTTGCACTTCTCTTCCTTCGAGTCCTTAAATGGCTTGAACCCAAATTCAAAAAAAATCCAACCATACCAATTTCATTAATTGTTGAAGAGGTTGGAATGTGGAGCAACTAGTTTGCTCATCTTCTTTCCATGAAGAAGATTAGAAGGATTCATGTCACCAGTGTTGGAATTTCAAAACAAACCCACCCATCAAATTTTCTAGTTTTGACACTTCCCTTACTGGTTTTCACAGTTTCAAGGAAATATCTTGACGATTTTCCAAAAATTTTAACTTTATTTGACGGAAAAATCACAGGCAATTTTCTTTTCAAATTTCCTCCCAACATGTCACCCAGATCCACGAAAGTTTGAAGGCCTGTACATCCCCAAAGCTGTAAAAATATATTGTTAAAAATGCTCCAAGAAAATTGATCCACTAGATGGAAATATAATCCAACCACCTTAATAAACCGCAATTAGCGATAAAAGTATCCCATAAACAATATTTGACACTCTCATCCAGTAAAGAAAGACGACCTTCCAACCAACTCTGAATTCTATCACACTATGTGAGATTATAATAACCCCTAGTATATGCCACTAATCATATATACCTTACCACAACTTTGCATAGGCTATATCAACACATTTTAGCAACTTCGACACCGCACACCCATTGCCAAAAAAAAAAACCCTCACCTCGATGAGACATTGTCACATCTCAACCCTCAACATAATTTAGTGAAGAAACCAATCAACATTATGTGCACCAACATATGCTACAATGTATACAACAACACCAACATTTCCAACTAACATAGTACCCCATTTCATATACATTTCTATTGTTAAAATTAGTGCAAAATAATTTAAAAAAATAGTGTAACAAAAAATGAAGGAGAGAGAACATGGAATTGGAGTGAGGGAGAGCTGGAGTCAGGAAGACTTGAAGCGGGCCAAGTCTTTGGCTAGGATTAGACAAAAGGTTCTTTGACGAGAAATAAAAAAATTACATTATAAATTTAAACTGAACCAAACCAAACCATTTGGTCTTGGAGTTTTTCCTTCAAATCTTTTCCATGTCTATGATGTATAATGCTTTGTGATTATGGTTCTGATGTCTACTTATTTCAAGTTTGTTGTTAATTAATCCCAGTCACCAATTTGTTTTATCATCGGTAAAATATTGTTTATTCTCTTTGTTAATTATCTTCATAGTACTTACATCTCCTTACTTATTTGAATTGGTTGCACATTCAAATGTATTCATCTTCGAATTAGAGTATCTGCTTCGTAATCGACAGTTTATTGAAGTTTTGGTTGAGGAATTTCACGATTTCATATACTCTTTTTCTATAAAAATGAAAAATATTAAATTAAAAATATTTGAGAAATGAATAATCATGTTTACAATTTCACAAATTAAAATTATTTTACCTAAACAGGCACTCCCATTTCCTTCCGCTGGCCTTTCACTTCTACCATTTTTCTCTCTTCCTTATTGTACATGCCGCTGGTAGGTAACTACACATCAAGTTTTGCTTGATAGTGACATTAATTCTCTTTGATTAGACATATCTCTTCAATTTTTGTATAGTTTGGCTATAGTTAAGTTTTAATAATTTATTTATTTTTTTTTTAATTTATTTTTCTTGCATTCTATTGGTTTAAGATTTTAAGATGTTATTGTAAATTGCCTTGTAATTCTCGCCATTCAATTATATGGCAACTGCCGCTCTTGTTACTAAGCTCAGCCATCCTGCATTCGTTGACATCCCATATGCAGTCGTACTAGGGAAAATACGTTTGCAGAGCGCTTGTTACAAACATTCGAATCCCAACTCAAGATTTTTTATCAATGCATTAAATAGAGGCACGTCAGGAGTTAATTATGATCGATGTCAGATCCAAGGAGTTAATTATGATCGATGTCAGGTCCAACTCTATTGCATTAAATGTTTTATAAAGTGCAGTACAAAGTTTAACTTCGTGACAACCGTCAATATTTTTAGCGACTTCAAAAATTATACAAAATTGGATTATTATGGTTTGTTAAATGTGATGTTATTCATTCTTTCTTACTTGTTTAAATGTGATGTCAAATCTGTTTGTAAGGATTGGCACAATTTACAAACCATTTTGAAATAACATGTTTATTTTTTCAGCCAATCACATTAGATATAAATACCAATATAATAATTTGTAAAAATAAAAAAAACCAAACCTTCCCTGAAAATATCTTGAATGTTAAAGAAGTACTCACAAACAACGTCTCACTTTGAGAACATAACATCTCTAGGGCATCACATGCAACATTTTGATGCTAAACAATACTTTCTCTTATATTTAACAAGAAACTAAAGAAACCAGAACCTATATGCTGATTAACAGGAAAAATGGACAAATTCGTACAAAGAAATCATATAATGTTCCCATAATCTAGTATGCTACCTTATGCACAGAAATAACCTACCGAGGAAATAATCGGCGGTTTTACCATAAAGTTCATTGTCATGTTTATCTCTTATGGACTATAAAGTTCTTGAAGTAGGTGCTCTGCTTAGCCAAAGCGTGAACTTCACTAAAAAACTGCTCAAATTCCCTTATTAGTTTCATTTAGAATATAGTAAATTATTTACAGCTTACTGCTATCGGGGTTGAAATTTCATAAAAGGAACGTTTCTGCAAATGTTGAGTACTTTAAATGCCCCAACACAACACCACCAAAGCAAGAAAAGAGAAGTTATTCATTGATGATAAAGGCTAAGACAAAAATTTCACAGAATTCCGTCCATAGTATGCAATCCATGAAATCCCCTTAGTTTTATCCAAAAACAGAGGAAATCGCCACGCCTTTACTGCTATCAGCGCTCAAATTAGTAAAAATATCGTTTCTGCTACATATTTAACTCTTCAAAAGCCGCAATGTGGCACTAAAGCAAGCTGAGAGATGCTCTTCATTAATGACAACTCCTCTTCCTGAGACTAAATTTCACCAAATTCATATCACAATGTGCAATTCTCTTAAATACTTTTTATTTCATCCAAAAACAGTCTATCGGACCGTTTCCACTACATATTTAATATATCATGAGCTTCAGTGCACCACTAAAGTATGCTAATAAATGTTCTTCATTAATGATAAACGGATAGCTAGAGACTAAATTGCTTCGACAATGTACAATCCTCTTAAATTCCCTTGACTTCATCCAAAAATAGGCCAAATTTCCACACCTTACTGCTAGCATCCATCAAATTTCGTGTAAAGATCGTTTCTGCTACATATTTAATACTTCAAAAGCCACAATGTGGCACTAAAGCAAGCTGAGAGATACTCTCCATGAATGATAAATGGTCAGACAGAACAGAATGCTCCCTAAATCGCTTTAGACAATATGCAATCCTTTGATACTGGTTCACATGCATATGGCCATGTGGTCTGGAGGCTTGGTGATATGTGTCGTGGCATGGCACTTACATGAAACCACCCCTATAAGGAGCTAACATTAAACAATGGACCTTGGTTCAATTACATAAGCGCCTTCATCTCTTATAACTTACCAAGCTTCCAAGTGTGGACCTTAGTGATCATCATTTGTATAAACCTCGATTATTAACACAATACGTTCCTTTCACGTTAAACTTCCGACCATTCAACACGATCCTTAGCTGGGCCCCAGCGCCTTTACATTGCATTAACCACCGAATGGATCCAATGATCCGCAATTCGTCGCGCTCTGATCAACGATCCAATGGACATCAATGAATGTCGCGCAATTTTGATACACGGGCTTTAATTTTCCAAATTCACGCGATGAGGGTGGTTTTCTAATACCACCAAAGGCCACGCATCCTCCATTGTGTGGAATTGCGTTTTTTTGTTGCAATTCCTCTTACCACCTTGGTGCCGCGCGATACCGCCGGGTTCGCGCTTGTAAACCGCCTTCACTGTTTGTTAAGGTTCCAACGACTCTTGGACTCAAGGTTCCGCACGATCTAACTTTGTTCATGCCTTACGTTTCCATCCATTGCCTCAGCTTTTGATTTCCTCCAGTTTCGCATTCGAACCACCGGCTTCCATCAACAATCTCTCACACTATTGGCTTCGATCCAATGCCATTTGTTCATAACCTCCATCGCTCTCCACTGGTTGCTACTCCACCGAATTGTTTTGCCCATACTCTGCGTCCAACTCTACAGGGAACGCCTCTTCGCATATTTATGCACTAATATCAACTTTGATTTGAATTAACCCCACAACATAATATAACACTTATAACGCTGGTTCATACCTTAGCGCCTATTGGGTTCATCGCAATTCCAATGCGAAAACAAAATTCAATGAATAAACATTAACGTATTAACCCTTTTATAAGCTATATACGCTTAGTCAAATGATCCTTTTGGTTATTAACCCCGACTCCATCAACACCAAACCACAGTCCATTCCCCACAGTTCAATACTGATGCCCCTGACTACGTACTCAACCTCATTTTCCCTTTCTTATGTATAGGCTACCTTTCAATTTTTGACCAAATAATTTTAAATCTGGAAGTCTTCAAAAGTATATCTAGGCACTTTAATATATCCAATCAAAGATTGGAAATGCTAATTAAAATTTCCCTTATGGTTCTTAACAACCAAACAATCTCGCCTAGGTTCAAATTATCCTTGTATAAGCTTCTTCTTAAACAACGGTCAAAACCTTGATTGAATCCGCCTTTGTACTTCATATGTGAAGGGTCCCCTTTTTAAACTTATGGTTAAAACCCAATGTAAGCCTTGGGTTCTTGCACCATTTCACATCAAACATAATATATAAATATATATTATGTCCTCACGTTAAACGTTATAAGACATCATAAAGAACCCTTTTCCCATCGCATTGCCCATAAACATTCTTATGTAATGGTCATAACTTAACCGCATATCCTCATCTTCTACCTTTGCTTTAACCCCGATGTATCAACACTTATCAACATACTATATATATTAACATATATATTAACATATATATATATATATATATATATATATATACTCCTCGAATCAAGGGTTAAGGGATAGTAATAAACTCAGGACTTTGATTTAACTTCACTATAACACAATATCCCCGACCCCACGCATACTATTTACTTCCTCTCCAAGCCTTACTTCGCTTATAATGGTAATACGTCCCCGGTGCTCAATTCCTTTCATACCACAGAACCAAACCTTATTAACTCATTGCTAGACAGATGTAACGATCCACAACTCATCACGCTCCGATGTGGGGTTTTCTGCCATCGATGTGAACCTTACTAACCTCCACACAAGTTCAATTCTCATACCGTCGGATCTTCCTTGCTCCAGATCGAACGGTCTCAATGCATATCATGTTTTTTATGGTCCTGAACTTTAATGCCTCTAAAAAGCGCGATGAGCGTGGTTTTTATAAACCGCGCTTGCCTTACGTGTCAAGCGCTGGAGTACATCGTGTTTTTTGGGCGAATTCAAATTACCATTTTTTGTTTGCGCGAGACCGCTGGTCTATCTCCTCAAAACCGCCCTTACTGTTTCACGTCTGGTTCCGTCTATTGACTCGAGGTTTCGCTTTCGCCAAGAGTTTTGGTTATAATACTTTTTTTTTTCAGAAGAAAAAAAACGCTGCATATATTCATATATATCAGTTCATGTTCTTTACATACTCATCATGATTTCAATGAGTGTTCATCAAAGCGTCGGCGGCCTCCCAACAGCTGATAGGATTAGCATTGGAAGGATCAACCGACCGCTCATTAGAGGGGGATGTAATCGACCCCTTACAACATATTCATTCCAAGTCATATAAGGTTCTGTGCAAAAAGACATAGCTTATAGACAGCATGGTCCAGTGATAACAGTAAACTAAGAAGAAACTATACCTATTGGACAAAGAAAAACTATTATGCATATATGTAGAAAGGAAAGAAATTGATGAAAAAAGCTTAGACTGGTTATAAAAGGCTGGCTCGCTTGTCAAACTTTGCGTTCCTGTGTACCTCCCAAAGTGTGCCTTTACTATGATCTCTCGGTACTCTGCCTCGCTTGTGATCCTATGCGGCATAGATGAAGGACTGTATAATATCAACTGTTCTGCTACAAAGACGAAAACTCTGCCTCCCAAACGTCAGGATAGAGCTGTTGTCCCTGTGAATCCACGATGGAGGCCGAACCATAGACCAATCCACTGTGCTACCCTGTTCTGTTGACATCTGGCTCGCTTGAAATCGGATGTGTAGGGAAACTATAACCTCAGAATGCGATGTACCTGGATATTCTTTCCTTTCCTCTGCTTCTTCAAAACTGGATGTAATAAATAAAACTATGGCTATAAACCTTGATCCCGATAAAAGATCCAAAACAACATAATAATAGCATTCCGTATACAAAAAAAGAAACGATCCATCCAATTCAGGGAATGGGAATTTCTAGTTCCTGAACCACCCTTCCATCCCTGTACCTAGAGAAGTAAATGACCCCAAAATCCGCCTGGAGACCTTTCTTTGATAATCTGTCTGCTCGTGTGTTGTTCTCTCTGTAAATGTGATTGATCGTAGGCATTAGCATCCTATTCCATAAATTCTGTGTGCGTGCCAGCCATCCACGAAGATGAGGAGAAAGCAGGTGATAACTATTTGAAACCCATCCAATAACAGTCTTCGAATCCCCATATATGTGAAAATCCTGTAGGGATAGGTCGGAGGCCACCCAAAGACCGCCCCAAAGGGCCATTAACTCTGCTTTATTGTTTGATCCGGGCCCTCCGTTCCAGTAGCAGTGGATACGATCAATTGCGGATAGTTTTATCCAAAACCCGCACCCAGTAGAGTTATCCACAGAAGCCCCATCAAAAAAGATTGCCGGGATGGAGATGTCATGAGGTCTGAGACGAACTGAACAATCAGTCTCCTTCACCATTATCTGAGGGCGTTCATCGATCCATCTTTTAATGTAAGTGTATATCTGGTCTATTCTAAAAGGGACCCCTTCAAAAATCAGGCGGTTCCGAGCCACCCAAACCTCCCAGATTAGGAAAAAAGGAAGAACATAATAACTGGAGTTCAGCTTACCCCATTCATTAACCGCTGTGATAAAGTCTATGGGAATCCAATGGGGATCCATGTGGAACACACTGAAAAGGCGCCATAGACTTCTTGTGACCAGACATAGGAAGAATAGATGACTGATGTTTTCCTCCTCACAACAGCATAACGCACATCTGCCTGGGCCCTGAAAGCCTCTCTTCCTCAAGTTCGCCCAGGTGAGGCATTTTCCCATCCATACTAGCCAGCCAAAAATGGTAATTTTTGTGGGGATTTTCCAGCCCCAGAAATGATGGAAATCCATAGAAATTGCACCTGCTTGACTTCTTATGATGTCTCGATATACCTCTTTAACAATGATCGAATTATTGATCATAGGGCCATTCCAAACAATACAATCTCCACCATATTCATAGCTAAGACCGACTCCTCTGAGTGCGTCCCTGACAGCTTCCCATTCTCCTGCCGCCGCTCCCTGTAAATCTATTTGAACAGCCGATTTAAAGATTGGGGCAGAGAATTCCCATTCCCGAATTAATTGTGCAAGGAAGTGAATTCCCCTATGCGCCATTTGATGTATCAATTGAGTCGATGGCCCCTGTCATCGTTGGTGATTAATGGTGCCACAAACGCCCACCGGAATCCTGTTTCCGTCTCTGAAGAGCCATATCAATCTCTGTGCCACCTGCGGCATAATCCTCTTAAAACTCGTCCATATAATAGATAATTTTTTGGGCAGCTGTATCGCTTGGCAGCAGAGCTTGTATAGTATGTCACCTTGTATGTATTTGACCCTTATGATGGACGACCATATATTATCTCCTGTGATGGCTCTCCAAAACGCTTTCATAAGAAGAGACATGTTAAACACCCGGGCGTTGAGGATGCCCCACCCATTCAAGTCTTTAGGACGACTGAGGGTCTGAAGACAGCACAGATGAAATTTCTCCTCCATTTTTACACCTCCCCACAGAAACTTAGCTATGATTTGGTTGATTTTCTTAATGATAGCTACTGGAAAATATAAAAGGTGTCCCCAATACACAACCATCTGAGACAGGACTGCTTGGATCATTATGAGTCTCCCACCCATAGTTAGCCATCTGTGTGTCCATCGCTCAATACGGGATCTAATGTTGTCCACCAGCCAGAACCAGTCTCTGATCCTGTATCCACATGGTTTGAGAGTATAACCCAAATATTTGAAGCCTGCATCAGCCTGCCTATACTCCACTCCTAGGAACTCTGATATAAACTGTATCTTCGTTAAATCACCATGGTCATATATGATAAAAGACTTCCCCTTGTTAATATGTAGACCAGTAGCAGATTGAAACCTTGTGAAGATAATGTGAAAATAGAACCAATAATTCCTTATGAGGTACCCAAAAATGAGTAAATCATCTACGAAAAGGGAATGTGTAGTAGATACCGTGCTAGAGAAGGCAAATCCCTTAAGTATTCCCCTCTGTTCTGCCCTATGAATAATCTTGCTGAAACCATCCATTACCAGGATGAAGATTAGTGGCGATAAGGCACATCCCTGTCGGAGTCCACGTCCAGCATCAAAAAATTTAGTAGGCAGGCCATTCACTATTATTGCGAACCGAACTGAAGTGATACAAGACATAATCCAACGAATAATCCTGATAGGCAGTCCTATTTTGAGCAGAATTAATCTTATGAACGACCAGTCGATCGAGTCGTATGCCTTGTGAATGTCCACTTTCATCATCAACGCCTCCTTCTTTACTGAGTGCATAAAGTGGAGCACCTCCTGTGCTATTGCGATGGCATCGTGTATGGAACGTCCTTCTAGGAAACCATATTGTTTCGGAGAGATATTCCTCGATAGGCAGCCCTTCATTATGTTAGCTATAATCTTCGATGTCACCTTGTAGATCAAGTTGCATAGGGAAATGGGTCTGTAATCTGAGAAGATATTTGGATCTGAAGTTTTAGGAATGAGGACTATGAAGGTGGAATTGAGATTTGGAGGGATGTGGCCCTGAGTTCTGAAACTCTCCGCAAGGACAGTAAGGTCGTTGCCCAATAGATCAAAAAAGTGAATGAAGAATTCGGCCGGCCACCCGTCCGGACCCGGGCACTTGTCATGAGGGATTGATTTGAGCACTTCAAGCACCTCCTCTCTGTCGATGTTCTTATCCATCCCAGCAATGTCTTCAGTCTCAAAATACCGCTCCATATGTTCCAATACCCATGCTTGCTGATGAGGATCAATGGAAGGGTCTTTTTTATAGAATTCAGAGAAATATAAGAAAGCCTCCTGCTGTATCTCCTCTGTAGATAGGGCGGCAATGTTATCCTGTCTATTAATCCTCCAAATGGCGTTCCTGCATCGGCGATCATTTGCTGTCTTATGAAAAAATTGTGTGTTGAGGTCCCCTTCTTTAAGCCATGCAATACGACTTTTCAGCTTCCAGGTGACTTCTTCTACATTCAGTATTTCTCTTTTGCGCTTACTAAGATTTGCCATGTGTTCCATAGCAAGGTTCCCAGGATCTGTCTGTGAGAAAGAAAAGAAGATACTCTCCATCTGCCTATTGATTTCTTCAAGTTCCTTTTTAAGTGTCGCCTTATTTTCAATCTCCCAGTGCTTAGTCTTTCTCTTTATATGCTGTAATTTATACTGAAAGCGAGACCAATAACATGTTATGTCCCCGGCCTGTACACTTGACCACTCTGATCGGACCAAATTGTTGTATGCCGAGTCCTCCAACCATACACGGTTGAACTTAAATGGTCTGCCCTTCTCTTTCTGCAGATCATTCCAGATCAAATTGATCGGCATGTGGTCCGAAATATCGGACACAATGACCCCCGAGCGAGGCAGTCCCCATGCATCAACCAGATTTACCTTGACTAGTGCTCTGTCCAAGCGCTTGCCGATGTAGGCCTCCTCCGTCCTGTTGTTTGTCCATGTGGGCAGCATTGGCATTGGTCTAATATCCATAAGCTCTGATTCATGAAACATATCCGACAGACTTTGTGAAATCGGATCCACGCGGGCCTTTCGACCCCATATTTCATCTGCCTTTAGTGTAATGTTAAGATCCCCCATGAGAATAAGGTTTGGCAGTGTTAATATTTTAGATGCCTCCATTCTGTGCCAAAAATCCTGTCGATACACATATGGCGCGTACAAATTAATTATAAATAGCTGTTCAGACTTACCCCTGATGTTGCCTTCCAGCAGGATACCCCCGAAGAAGCTATATGCCTTAAATGTCGCCCTATAGGGGTCCCATATGGCAATCAACCCTCCAGACAGTCCCACCGAATCCATTGCTACCGCCTTCCAACCCTTTTTGATGGTTAAAAGTTCCTTGATCGCTTTCCCTTTGCTACACATCGTCTCTTGGCCCAGAAAAATTGCTGGGTTCTCTGACAGAATTAACTCCCTTAGGCAAAGATTTTTAGAGGCTTTGCCCAGACCTCTGATATTCAGAGAAAGGATGTGAGTCTTTGCAGGTCCTCCGCAGGGGAGCGTGCTCTAAGCGCCCTGGAAGCTGTCCAGTTTCCATCGCTGATGGAGATAGGAATGTCTGCCAAGTTGTCCTCATTTCCGTCCAGCAGGGAAATCGACCTAAACTTATCCTTCGTCAGTTTACTTCTTCCTCTGAAATTGCTATCTTTTTTGGAGGCCTTTACAGATGATTCCGGCGGTTTGTCAAAGACTGTTAGGGCAGCTAAATCTATGTTTGGATTAGCAAGTATTGATTCAAGATCACTGCCTATAGTGTTTTTTGGAGTTGACTCTTGTTCCAAAGTATCGCTCTGAGCATATTGGACGTCCAAAGAAAAAGGACCCTTTTGTATTTTAGTGCTGTGTTTCCCATTAGACGGACCAACATCGATAGCACCCTTTCCCTTGTCCCTATTCATGATGTGGTTATGAAAAGGTGTACCGTCAGGGCTTTGGGCAGTAGGGTTATTATCCATTGGTATTTCACTTGGCTGATTTGGGAATGTCTGGCCAGATCTAACAAAGTCCTCCCCTTCAGAAGACAGATTGATGGGGTCATCGGGAGGATTCATATGGGATTCAGGCTCCAGGACCCTATTGTAATGTATGGAGTTCCTATTAAAATAAGGATCCCTTTCTTCAGAAAAAATTCCTTCTTCTACTGATTTTGGGGAGATATGATTACCTGGTTGGGCTTCCACGAGATGTGAGGCTGTAATGCGATTGAAACACCCCACCGACACACCCACATTCCCCCCTCCAGCTCTTTCCATACGCGATCTAAAGGGGCAATTCTCCCTCAGATGTCCAGTTCTGTGGCATATAAGACAACGGAATGGTATGCCCCAGAAGTCCACTCGCTGGCGGTGTCTTCTAAGATCCCAAACCAGGTCGATGTCCCCAGGCAGGCCACCTGTAAAGTCGACCTCCACGAGAATCCAAGCTATTCTCTTATCCCCCGCTCCGAGAATACTGGGATCTATATACTTTGTACTGCCTATTGTGTCTCCAATCGCCTTGAGAGTCTTCAGGGTCCAAAATTCCAGAGGCAGTCCCGGCAATTTAACCCACACCACCTTATTGCGAGGAGCCTCTAATACTGGATTGAAACCAAGGAACCAAGGGACAAGCTGCATGAAACTCCTGCCCCTTACCCAGGTTCGACCAGTGATCTTAAAGACATCATTATCATCCATAAAATGGACGCAGAACCATCCGTTAATCAAATTACTGAACTTTGGGCAGTATCCGATGATCGGCTTCCACATTTTGCCAATCCAGGACGCTGTATCGAAATCGTTACCATCTGGAAAAATCCATCGACCGACGACGGCCCTCCTCTGCAAACTCACCACTCGAGTGCAGAGGTCTTCTACGTCCAGAAAGATCTCCTTGATGTCCATGTTGTGTTTAAACACGTTGTTCACTCTTTTACGATGACCTCCCCTGTTTTTCCTTCGTTTACCTGGTATGTTTTCTGATACTGGATCGGGGATAGATGAAAAAGCCTGTTTAATAATAAGTTCGTCAATCTCCTGTTCTTGACTTGTAATCAAATCATGCTGGACTGTCATCTCGGGAAACCCGGAGTCCATCGTAGAGAGTGGTCGCTCTCTTTTACTCTGACACTTGAAGGAGGTGGAGTGTGGAAATATCCTGACTACTGCGGCTATGAGTACTGGATAGATGTATACCTTAACTATTGAAAAGATCTTTCCTTACAACTCTTTTCAGACTTCTTTAATTGGGACCTCCTATGATTCTTATAAAACTGCTATATTTGAAAAATCACACCTTACCCCCAACACCTGTCACTGTTAGACAGAAGAGTCTTTTATGAGCGGATCTGGAGGATCGGCTGAAGAAGGACAGTCAGCTAGAGGTAGCTGTAGTTCTTCAATGGGACCATCCCTAGCAATTCAATATGCACCGCCAAAGCCCAGTTCCTTGTATCCAAGAAATCGAGAGGACTACGTCCAGCAATCTACTGCAACCTACTCTCCTGTAGTGACTTTGATGTGGACACTATATACGATCCACGGTTGAAATAATGACCCCTTAGACATAAACAGAGTTTTATGTCTGTTCCTCTCCTGAAGAAAATCTCCGTTGAAAAGAGATGAACTGTGGCCGGATTTGGAGATAACGGCTAGTCGGAATGTTCTATCACTTTACTGGCAGCAGCAACAATAATGAAAACCAGGGATTGCCCACCATCTCCTGCAGAGTCGAAATCCGCATCTCTTACACGACTGTGAAAAATAGAATGCTTCTAACCAACACTGGCTTATATCGCTCCACCATTTGGAGAGGGGATCATACTCCTTCTGAATTTCCAGAGATTGAATTGGCCCCGATATTTCCACCCTCTGATTACCACTAAGTATCAATTTAATTTTGTTCTTCATGCCAATCACCTCAAACCAAACAGTGAGAACATTATAATTGATAAAAGCCTGTAGAGTATCATCTTATTCTTCTGCACCACTACACCAAGCGTCCATACAACAGCAGCCCTCTAGACCTACAAGAACCACCAAAGGCAGCAGCTCGATGTCCCACCCGGGTACCAGCTATTGGTTCTCGTCTTAGCCACCAGTGACAACATGTAACTGTCGACTTCCAGCCTTAACAAAATCGACAATAACCACCAGCAGCAACAGCCAAACTGTTCACTTTGGATTCCAGCCCTGTAGGAGAAGACGAACACTTTCTACGAACACTCCTACACTCCTATATCCCTGCCTTGTAAATCATTCCCGAATCAATAGAAGCCACCATCGGCAACATAACTCTGTTCAAACATGGGTTCCAGTTTGTAAGAAAGCTTCATTTGCCACCAAAATACGACGTGTAACTGTCGACTTTGAATTCCAGCGATGATGTTCTTCAAAAACCACCATATGCAACGAAATGATGTTCACAATGGGTTCCAGCCTTGTAATTCAGAAGGATTTACCACCCTATCTAACCTGCGCCCTTATTGAAAACAACCCTTTCTACGAACACTCCTATATCCCTGCTATGTAAATCATTCCAGATTCAACAGTAGCCACCATAGGCAACATAACATTGTTCATACATGGGTTCCAGTTTGCAAGAAAGCTTCATTGCCACCAAGATACGACATCTAACTGTCGACATTGAGTTCCAGCGATGATGTTCTTCAAAAACCACCATAAGCAACGCAGTGATGTTCACAATGGGTTCCAGCCCTGTAAATCAGAAGGATTTACCACCCTATCCTACAGAACGCCCGCATCCCTGCCTAGATGTCTCTCTTGCTTCTACCTCCTCTGGGCGAGCACCATGTGGATTTCACCATATGCAACATGTGGATTGTAAACAACCCTTTCTACGAACACTCCTATATCCCTGCTATGTAAATCATTCCAGATTCAACAGTAGCCACCATAGGCAACATAACATTGTTCATACATGGGTTCCAGTTTGCAAGAAAGCTTCATTGCCACCAAGATACGACATCTAACTGTCGACATTGAGTTCCAGCGATGATGTTCTTCAAAAACCACCATAAGCAACGCAGTGATGTTCACAATGGGTTCCAGCCCTGTAAATCAGAAGGATTTACCACCCTATCCTACAGAACGCCCGCATCCCTGCCTAGATGGAAGTAATGGCTATCTTCACGCACTTACGTTTTGCTTTTGAATTTATTATTAGATTAATCAGAATTTCTAAATACCATCAGAGGTTCTTTATGATACAAAAAGACAAAAATCATTGTATAATTCAGAATTTTGTTTTTTAAAAGTTGCAGAAATTTATAGTCAATAAATGATGCAATATTTTGTTTTTTAAAAGTTGCACAAGTTTATAATCAATAAACAATTAACACATATAGTCAAAAGCATATGGAATCCCGCATAAAAATAAAAATCTATGGATTATAATGCAATATTTTTTTAAATAATCAATAAAGAATTAATACCTGGTTAGAAAAATCAAGAAATAAACTGGAAGTATGATTTACTCAATTGTATTGACTCCCCCAACCAATAGTCAACGTTACAAACGTATATTCTCTTAAGGTTTTTTTAGGCCAATTGGTTTAGAATTTGGTAGATATTGGTTAGAACCATAAGTTTTAATGAAGAACTTTCACTATTTACCCAATAATTATTTCACAGAACTCCAACTAATAACTTAAGTATAGAAGTGGCAGATTGAACAAAATAAATATCTACTATATATATATTTATTAAGTATTAAATTATAATTAACATAAATAAAAACTTATTTTTTTTTTAACTATAATATATTTATAATTAGTTAATCTATGATTGAACATTTTAAACGTGACAGATTTCTCAAATCTACAATCGAAAAATATTCAAGTTAGACATATTGACAATTGAATTGAAGCTCTTATCTTATCAATGGTGAGTTCTTATCTTATCAATGGTGAGTACTTCGGCCTTAAAAGTGTCTTTATTAAGCATGGGAGATCCTAGTTGAGTGAAGAAGAACATTCACATATTTATATTAAACTTAAATTGCAACAATTATTTCTAATTTAATTTAACTATATTTTATTACAAAGAAAATCTTCATAAACATGCTCAAACTCAAATTGCAACATTTATTTCTAATTTAATTTAACTATACTTTATTACAAAACAAATCTTCATAAACATCCTCAAACTTGAATTGCAACATCTCTATAATTACATTAAGCGGCATGTAATATCCGTAATAGCTATCCATAGACATTTCCAACATCACATTGCAACATTACTATATTTAAACTAAGTGGCAGGTAGTCGCTACTTTGTAGCCTTGTTTTAAATATATAAAAATTCATATACAAGACGATTTAATCTTTAATTTTCATGTGCCCACAAATGCTGCCGGAACAATACTAACAATATTGCAATACTATGAAGAGAATATCACAACAACACTACAATACTAACAAAATGTTGAAGCTCATTTGTTTCATGTCCTTTAACATCATACAATTTTCAAAAAGTTTAATTTTATTTCCAGTTTGAAATTAATTATATTTAAAAAATTATAAATAATAAGTTGTTAATGGTTTTTGATATTTAATTTGAAATAAAAATTAAATTTTAAAGTTTGTAGGTCTTAATTAAAAGGTGATGAGGCGGGTTGTTATAGCATTCATCAGAAGTTCAATTCCCTTCTCCAATCAAAATGATGTATCTGAGCATGTTAATGAAGATGAAGTACAAAAAGAAAAAAAATAAAAAATGAAAAGTTACGAATAACTATATAGATTTTGATTTAATTTTCATGTGCCCACATATGCTGCTAGAACAATACTAACAATATTACAATACTATGAAGAGAATATCACAACAACACTACAATACTAATACTAACAATATTGCAATACTATGAAGAGAATATCACAACAACACTACAATACTAACAAAATTTTAATTTTAGTTCCTGTTTGAAATTAAGTATATTTAAAAAATTATAAATAATAAGTTGTTAATGGTTTTTGATATTTAATTTGATATAAAAATTAAATTTTAAGGTTCATGGGTCTTAGTTAAACGATGATGAGACAGGCTATTATAGCATTCATTAGAGGTTCAATTGCTTTCTCCAATCGGGGTGATGTATTGGACATGTCAATGAAGATGGAGTAAAAAAAGAAAAAAATGAAAAATGAAAGGTACTACCAAGCTTACAAAAAAAAAAAAAAGTTTCAAGAACATTTGAATTTTCCATTTTCAAGGATGGTGGATACTTGAAAATATTAGTTTGTAAATAATCATAAAAAGTGATTGTGGATCAATATATTTTAGCTAAAATAATTTTGAGAAGAATTATGAAAACTCCATGAAGAATCTAGCCTTCTGTCTGAGCTAGAGCATGTGGAGCAAGAACACAGGATGATCATGAATCAAGGCAATGATTTTTAGCTAAAAGATTTTGGGAAGAACTAGAAAAACTCCATGAAGAATCTAGCCTTATGTCTGAACTAGAGCATGTGGAACAAGAGCACAAGGATGATCATGAATCAAGGGAAGAACATAAGGATGATCATGAATCAAGGCAAATAAATGAAAGCACCAAGAGCATAAAAGACAATGAAGGAGAAAAATACTTTGAAGAAAAATTAATGGTTTCTCTAGAAAAAATAATTAGATTGATAAAAGAAAATAAAGATCTGGAAAAAAGAATCAAGATCTTAACCATATAAAGGAAGAATTTGTTCTCCTAACGCTCCAGAAAAAATAATTAGATTGATAAAAGAAAATAAAGATTTGGAAAAAAGAATCAAGATCTTAACCATATAAAGGAAGAAGTTGTTCTCCTAAAGCTCCATGTAACCTCCTGTTTTATTCTTTTACTATTTACTTATTGTTACATGAGTTGTTATGACACACATTCAGAATGGGCAATGAATGCCTCATTCGTTAGTGACATTAATACATGAATTTTATTTAAAAGATCGATTTAAATAATAATTTTTGCCTGAGTAAAAGGTAGAAGTAATTGTGTGGTAAAATATTCCAAGAAACCCAGGAAGAGGTTGAGACAGTTCTGGCAGTTACCTTCCCAAAAGGATTTAAGGAAAAATCCTAGGAGGGAATGTGGTTCTGTGCAGAATAGGTAGAGGGTTAAACAACTGATGCTTGTTCTGAGTTGTCCAGAGCGGGTGGGAGTACCAGTGGAACTCAGAAATTCACCCTAGAGAAGCAAGACTAGATTTTCAATACTAAGGTCTGACTTCCTGTCTCAAAAAATTACCTCAGACCTGGTGAGGAGCAAGGGGGGAGTGGAGAACATAATCACCTCGCTCAAGGTTGGGAGGACCGATAGTTACTAAGAAAAACCTGTACTCTAAAGTAGGTACATTTTACTGTTTTATGTTTACAGTTAATGTTGCAGTATGATAATACAGAAAAGAAAATACGAAATATATATACTTGAATATCTATGTACTGAAAAAGAGCAGTAGGTTAACTGTGCAACTCGTTCTAGAAAATAACAGAACATGCATGATGCATTTATAGGAATAAAACACTGTTCTTACTTTATGTGTGGTAGGAAAGAAATAGTAACTGAGGAAACAAAAGTTTTCCTACTTTTAACTTTCTTACTTTCTATGAAGAATACTAATGCTTATATATTGCTGTAATGAATAATGTAGAACATATATGATTGAGATGAATATGTAGAATACATGCACCTTCAAGAACATGTAAAGAAATGTTACAGTAGCGAATCTATAAAAACACATGTTATTGTAGATAACAATGTAAAACATGAGCTACTGTAGTGACTTATGGAAAATTACAAACCACTGTATTGAGCTATGCTAAATTCCAGATACTGTAGGAAACTGGTTATTCTTCTAGATAGGAGAGATAATATACAAGATATGGGGAGAACCAGAAGACTGTGGGTTTAGAACCAAAACCCAACAATAGGGTCCTAGTTCTGGTCCCGACAGAATCTCCGTCGGAGCTAGGGGAAAGTACTGAGGGTTTCAATGAAAACGTTTATACATGTTAACCAACTAATATGCTTCAAAACAAAAATAAAAGAGCTAGATATGCTAGCCTAACTGTGCAAACTAATATATTAATTAAAATTGAGAAATGGTAGTACTGAGTTATTGACCCATAGAATAAACTATACCATTCCAGATTAAGCATTGCGGCATAAACTGTATTAGCAATATTGAAGTTCAAAATGAATTTACATAATAGAACCAGTGTAAATGGGTGAAAATGTGAAGTTGGGTTACACTTTTGTGAGAATCGGGGGCGGAAAACATTTTTCCGTAATAGTTTGGCCGAACTTTTCAGAAAGTTCGGCCGAACTCATTCTTCCGTTTAGATTGACGGCATACTGACGGTGTGGGCAAACATATTTTTGGCCGGAGATGGGAAAACCGGCAACAATAGTTCGGCCGAACTATTAAAATAGTTTGGCCGAACTCATATTTTATAAATATATCACCTGCGAACGTTTCTCATTTTCGCGCGTCTTTGTTTGCATAATCTATTTTTCGTAGGATTCTGCTATGATTTTCATTTTTGTTCGTTTTTGTGGCACTGCTGCTGCTCTGTTGCTAATTTGGCACCCGCGAATTGCTGCTCAGGAGTTGCGCCGAGCGAATTTCCAGGTAATCTAAAACCATGAAATGAATTATCTGAGGTGTTTTCCAATACAGTTAAGAAAGATTGCTTTAATCATGATTGAATATTTTCTCCTTGTTTAAGTAGGGTATCATCTTAATGGACACATTCCCGACAGTGTTCATTTGATTATGTTTGTTTATATTTTTTTAAACATCCACGCATAGCTATTAAGGCCGCTTATAAGAGCTCTATTATATCCCATATGTTCGAGTAGCTTTTACGAACATATCTGAGGCTACTTGTTTGTGTGTTCCTGGCTTCTAGTCTATCCCAACGCATCCCTAATCTGCCTGCTTTTTCGGTCTTTGTAGGAGTGGCTCTAAAAGGTAATAGGTAACTTAAAGACCTCATGTTCTAGGACAACAACATATACTGTATTTCTGTAAGGTGAAATACTAAACAAAGGTAGTAGTTAATAGAGGCTATACCTTCCAGCAAATTCGAGTAGCTTTTATGAACATATCTGAGGCTACTTGTTTGTGCATTCCTGGCTTCTAGTCTATCCCAACACATCTCCTAATCTGTCTGCTTTTTTGGTCTTTATAGGAGTGGCTCTAAAAGGTAACAGGTAACTTAAAGACCTCATGTTCTAGGACAACAACATATACTATATTTCTGTAAGGTGAAATACTAAACAAAGGTAGTAGTTAATAGAGGCTATACCTTCCAGCAAATTGGAGTAGCTTTTATGAACATATTTGAGGCTACTTGTTTGTGTGTTCCTGGCTTCTAGTCTATCCCAACACATCCCCTAATCTATCTGCATTTTCGGTATTTGTAGGAGTGGCTCTAAAAGGTAACAGGTAACTTAAAGACCTCATGTTCTAGGACAACAACATATACTATATTTTTGTAAGGTGAAATACTAAACAAAGGTAGTAGTTAATAGAGGCTATCCCTTCCAGCAAATTCGAGTAGCTTTATGAACATACTTGAGGCTACTTGTTTGTGTGTTCCTTGCTTTTAGTCTATCCCAACGCATCCCCTAATCTGTCTGCATTTTCGGTCTTTGTAGGAGTGGCTCTAAAATGTAACAGGTAACTTAAATACCTCATGTTCTAGGACAACAACATATACTGTATTTCTGTAAGGTGAAATACTAAAAAAAGGTATTAGTTAATAGAGGCTATACCTTCCAACAAATTCGAGTAGCTTTTATGAGCATATCTGAGGCTACTTGTTTGTGTGTTCCTGGCTTCTAGTCTATCCCAACGCATCCCCTAATCTGTCTTCTTTTTCGGTCTTTGTAGGAGTGGCTCTAAAAGGTAACAGGTAACTTAAAGATCTCATGTTCTAGGACAACAAAATATACTGTATTTTTGTAAGGTGAAATACTAAACAAAGGTAGTAGATAATAGAGGCTATAGAGGGTTCTGTCAAAAAAATAATTGTATGAAAGGCCATTTAGACTCTATTGATGTTTGTTTCTTCATTTCCATTTGTAGTAGTTCAATGTATGAAGTTATTTAATATATCACTACTAGTGGTGTCTCTTTCAATGATATATGATTGTGAAATTTTTTGTTTCCCTCTTTTTCTGGTTTTTTTATTGCATGTATGAAATTCCCCTGCAATATTAGTATTTCTTTGAGCTTTGTTTCATGGTTTGCTTGAATTTATGCATTACCTTATTGACTGTCATATGCATTTAGATCTTTATTTTCCTTTTCCAAATGTCTTTTTTTTTTTATTATCTTCATGATCTACTCAAAACATTGTGATAAATATAGTCCTCTTGGAGAGATATGAAGAATGTGATGTTAATTCTTCTTCTGCAAATGAAGTTTATCTTTTATAAGACCTATAACCAATTTCTACTTTAATACTTTAACCATTCACCATTTTTATACATTTAAATCTATCATTCAAATATAGCATAGCATATATAAATTTTTTTTCATAATCCAAAGCTAAAGGATTTAGAGGAATAGTAGTGATGGAATGAAATGTAACATTATAGTTTGATCCCATGTTGGCCTTTATATCATAGAACCGTTTTCATATTTACACAAATATCATAACTGATTAGTTAGTAGACTACATATCTTCATATAGAACTTGCAAATAGTATGGTGGAAATGTGGATCTCATGACTCTTAATAATGTATAATGATTCATTCCATATATTCATAGATCAAATGTCATTTAAATACAAGATTTATCATAATGTACAATGATTCATTTCATATTCATTTTTAGATTCATTCCATATTCATTTAAAAGAAGTAACTACTATGTATTCCACTTCTACTCTAGATAGAGAAAGTAATGACTCTTTCTTGCTTAACCATGCAACCAAAGACTCTTCTAAGTAGAATTATACATTGTCCAAGTAATGACTCTTTCTTGCTTAAACATGCAACCAAATATTCTTCTAAGTAGAATTATACATTTTCCACTTGTACTTTTCATGTCATCCACACAAGCCTAGTTGAATCTCTCTATGTTGTCAATGTAAATTTCTCACCTTTTGGGTACTATAGTCCATTGTTTGTAGTCTCTTTCAAGTATCTTAATATTTGTTTGTTGGTAATAGATGACTCTGTTATATTGAAATATTCCAACTAATATAAATTCCAAAACTATATCTAGTCTAAACCTTGTTATATATATCAAGCTTCCTATCATATAGATGTAAAGGTTATGATCAACATCACCTCATTCATCATCCATCATCTGCACATAACTTGCATCCAATTGATTTGATAAAAACACATTAGCCAATAAACAAACCATTGAAACCAAAAGTGATTCGATAGTTCTATAGGCAGAGTTTGTAAAGGGCCAGGTAGCCTTTGGATCTCATCTTTTATGAAAGGTGACATCTCCAGTGAATGCCCCTACAATCAATCTCTGGAATAGATCTAAATAGAAGTTTTTCATTTTCATATCCATGGTCTCAAACAATGAGAGAGAAAAAACCTTTTATATTCAACATGTAAAACACAAATTAGCCATAAACGTTTCCCATTGAAACCAAAAGTGATTTGATACAAAACATAGGTTTTAACCTAAGAGTAAATGCCCCTACAGTCAATCTCTAGAATAGTTTTAAATAGAAGTTTTTCATTTTCATATCGATGACCTCTCAAACAATTAGAGAGAAAAAACATTTTATATTCAACATGTAAAACACAAATTAGCCATATCTCTGGAATAGATTTAAATAGAAGTTTTTCATTTTCATATCCATGGTCTCAAACAATGAGAGAGAAAAACCTTTTATATTCAACATGTAAAACACAAATTAGCCATAAAAGTTTCCCATTGAAACCAAAAGTGATTTGATACAAAACATAGGTTTTAACCTTATATATTTTAATTGTTTCAAATAGATTTTTAATAAAATGAAAAATATTCAATGTAAAAAACATAGTATTTAGAGACAAAAAGTAATTTGATACAAAACATATAGGTTTTAACCAAGCATATAGTTAATTGTTTTGAAAATAGATTCTTAAGAAAATGAAAAATATTCAATGTAAAACACATGCATTCTTATGCATTCTTATACACCCTTATGTCTATGTAAAGTAGTTTGAGTGATTCCACGAGTCTTCTACACCCTTGATAGGGTATAGTTGGGACAGGTAGCGTTAACTTCTACAATTTCTATAGGCAGAGTCTGTAAAGGGCCATGTAGCCTCTTGATCTCATATTTTATGAAAGGTGACATATCCAGTAAATGCCCCTACAGTCAATCTCTGGAATCTAGATCTAAATAGAAGTTTTTCATTTTCATATCCATGGTTCCAAAAAATTAGAGAGAGAAAAAATATTTTATATTCAACATGTAAAACACAAATTAGCCATACAGGTTTCCCATTGGTACCAAAAGTGATTTGATACAAAACATAGGTTTTAACCTTAGTAAATGCCCCTATAGTCAATCTCTAGAATAGTTTTAAATAGAAGTTTTTCATTTTCATATCCATGGTCTCAAACAATGAGAGAAAAAACCTTTTATATTCGATGTATGTAAAACACAAATTAACCACATATCTAGAATAGATCTAAATAGAAGTTTTCCATTTTCATATCCATGGTCTCAAACAATGAGAGAGAAAAAAACCTTTTATATTCAACATGTAAAACACAAATTAGCCATAAAATTTTCCCATTGGAACCAAAAGTGATTTGATACAACACATAGGTTTTAACCTAAGAGTAAATGCCCCTATAGTCAATCAATCTCTGAAATAGTTTTAAATATAGAAGTTTTTCATTTTCATATCCATGGTCTCAAACAATGAGAGAAAAAACCTTTTATATTCAATGTATGTAAAACAAAAATTAGCCACATCTCTATAATAGATCTAAATAGAAGTTTTTCATTTGCATATCCATGGTCTCAAAAAATGAGAGAGAGAAAAAAAACCTTTTATATTCAACATGTAAAACACAAATTAGCCATAAAATTTTCCCATTGAAACCATAAGTGATTTTATACAAAACATAGGTTTTAACCTGAGAGTAAATGCCCCTACAGTCAATCTCTGGAATAGTTTTAAATAAAAGTTTTTCATTTTCATATCCATGGTCTCAAACAATGAGAGAAAAAACCTTTTATATTCAATGTATGTAAAACAAAAATTAGCCATATCTCTAGAATAGATCTAAATAGAAGTTTTTCATTTTCATATCCATGGTCTCAAACAATGACAGAGAAAAAAACCTTTTATATTCAACATGTAAAACACAAATTAGCCATAAAAGTTTCCCATTGAAACCAAAAGTGATTTGATACAAAACATAGGTTTTAACCTAAGAGTAAATGCCCCTACAGTCAATCTCTGGAATAGTTTTAAATAGAAGTTTTTAATTTTCATATCCATGGTCTCAAACAATGAGAAAAAAAACCTTTTATAGTTAATGTATGTAAAACAAAAATTAGCCATATCTCTAGAATAGATCTAAATAAAAGTTTTTCGTTTTCATATCCATGGTCTCAAACAATGAGAGAGAAAAAAACCTTTTATATTCAACATGTAAAGCACAAATTAGCCATAAAATTTTCCCATTGAAACTAAAAGTGATTTTATACGAAACATAGGTTTTAACCTAAAAGTAAATGCCCCTACAGTCAATCTCTGGAATAGTTTTAAATAGAAGTTTTTCATTTTCATATCCATGGTCTCAAACAACGAGAGAAAAAACCTTTTATATTCAATGTATGTAAAACACAAATTAGCCACATCTCTAGAATAGATCTAAATAGAAGTTTTCCATTTTCATATCCATGGTCTCAAACAATGAGAGAGAGAAAAACCTTTTATATTCAATTATGTAAAACACAAATTAGCCATAAAAGTTTCCCATTGAAACCAAAAGTGATTTAATACAAAACATAGGTTTTAACCTAAGAATAAATGCCCCTACAGTCAATCAATCTCTGGAATAGTTTTAAATATAGAAGTTTTTCATTTTCATATCGATGGTCTCAAACAATGAGAGAAAAAACCTTTTATATTCAATATATGTAAAACACAAATTAGCCACATCTCTAGAATAGATCTAAATAGAAGTTTTTCATTTTCATATCCATGGTCTCAAATAATGAGAGAGAGAAAAAACCTTTTATATTCAACATATAAAACACAAATTAGCCATAAAAGTTTCCCATTGGAACCATAATTGATTTGATACAAAACATAGGTTTTAACCTAAGAGTAAATGCACCTACAGTCAATCTCTGAAATAGTTTTAAATAGAAGTTTTTCATTTTCATATCCATGGTCTCAAACAATGAGAGAGAAAAAACCTTTTATATTCAATGTATGCAAAACACAAATTAGCCATATCTCTAGAATAGATCTAAATAGAAGTTTTTCATTTTCATATCCATGGTCTCAAACAATGAGAGAAAAAACCTTTTATATTCAATGTATGTAAAACACAAATTAGCCATATCTCTAGAATAGATCTAAATAGAAGTTTTTCATTTTCGTATCCATGGTCTCAAACAATGAGAGAGAAAAAAACCTTTTATATTCAACATGTAAAACAAAAATTATCCATAAAAGTTTCCCATTGAAACCAAAAGTGATTTGATACAAAACATAGGTTTTAACCTAAGAGTAAATGCCACTACAGTCAATATCTGGAATAGTTTTAAATAGAAGTTTTTCATTTTCATATCCATGACCTCTCAAACAATGAGAGAGAAAAAACCTTTTATATTCAACATGTAAAACACAAATTAGCCATAAAAGTTTCCCATTGAAACCCAAAGTGATTTGATACAAAACATAGGTTTTAACCTAAGAGTAAATGCCCCTACATTCAATCTCTAGAATAGATCTAATTAGAAGTTTTTCATTTTCATATCCATGGTCTCAAAAAATGAGAGAAAAAAAACTTTTATATTCAACATGTATATAGTAATTAGAAAAAAAAAGTAATTTGATACAAACCATAGGTTTTAACCAAGTATATAGTTTTTCATTTTCATATCCATGGTCTCAAACATGAGAGAGAAAAAACCTTTTATATTCAACATGTAAAACAAAAATTAGCCATAAAAGTTTCCCATTGAAACCAAAAGTGATTTGATACAAAATAGGTTTTAACCTAAGAGTAAATGCCCCTACATTCAATCTCTAGAATAGATCTAATTAGAAGTTTTTAATTTTCATATCCATGGTAGTTCTATAGGAAGAGTCTGTAAAGGGCCAGGTAGCCTCTAGATCTCATCTTTTATGAAAGTTGACGAATCTAGTAAATGCCCCTACAGTCAATCTCTGGAATAGATCTAAATGACCCTACAGTAAATGCCCCTACAATAAATGCCCCTATAGTCAAAATGTATATAGTATTTAGACACAAAAAGTAATTTGATACAAAACATAGGTTTTAACCAAGAATATAGTTTTTCATTTTCATATCCATGGTCTCAAACAATGAGAGAGAAAAAACCTTTTATATTCAACATGTAAAACTCAAATTAGCCATAAAAGTTTCCCATTGAAACCAAATGTTATTTGATACAAAACATAGGTTTTAACCTAATCTAGTAAATGCCCCTACATTCAATCTCTAGAATAGATCTAATTAAAAGTTTTTCATTTTCATATCCATGGTAGTTCTATAGGCAGAGTCTGTAAAGGGCCAAGTAGCCTCTGGATCTCATCTTTTATTAAAGGTGACATATCTAGTAAATGCCCCTACGGTCAAGCTTTGGAATAGATCTAAATGCCCCTACAGTAAATTCCCCTACAATAAATGCCTATAGTCAAAATGTATATGGTATTTAGACACAAAAAGTAATTTGATACAAAACATAGGTTTTAACCAAGAATATAGTTTTTCATTTTCATATCCATGGTCTCAAACAATGAGAGAGAAAAAACCTTTTATATTCAACATGTAAAACTCAAATTAGCCATAAAAGTTTCCCATTGAAACCAAAAGTGATTTGATACAAAACATAGGTTTTAACCTAAGAGTAAATTCCCCTACATTCAATCTCTAGAATAGATCTAATTAGAATTTTTTCATTTTCATATCCATGGTCTCAAACAATGAGAGAGAAAAAAACTTTTATATTCAACATGTATATAGTATTTAGAAAAAAAAAGTAATTTGATACAAAACATAGGTTTTAACCAAGTATATAGTTTTTCATTTTCATATCCATGGTCTCAAACAATGAGAGAGAATAAACCTTTAATATTCAACATGTAAAACACAAATTAGCCATAAAAGTTTCCCATTGAAACCATAAGTGATTTGATACAAAACATATGTTTTAACCTAAGAGTAAATGCCCCTACATTCAATCTCTAGAATAGATCTAATTAGAAGTTTTTCATTTTCATATCCATGGTATTTCTATAGGCAAAGTCTGTAAAGGGCTAGGTAGCCTCTGGATCTCATCTTTTATGAAAGGTGACATATCTAGTAAATGCCCCTACAGTCAATCTCTGGAATAGATCTAAATGCCCCGACAGTAAATGCCCCTACAGTCAACATGTATATAGTATTTAGAAACAAAAAGTATTTTGATACAAAACATAGGTTTTAATCAAGTATATATTTTTTCATTTTCATATCCATGGTCTCAAACAATGAGAGAGAAAAGCCCTTTTATATTCAATGTATGTAAAACACAAATTAGCCATAAAAGTTTCCCATTGAAACCAAAAGTGATTTGATACAAAACATAGGTTTTAACCTAAGAGAAAATGCCCCTACATTCAATCTCTAGAATAAATTTAATTAGAATTTTTTCATTTTCATATCCATGGTCTCAAACAATGAGAGAGAAAAAAACTTTTATATTCAACATCTATATAGTATTTAGAAACAAAGAGTAATTTGATACAAAACATAGGTTTTAACCAAGTATATAGTTTTTCATTTTCATATCCATGGTCTCAAACAATGAGAGAGAATAAACCTCTAATATTCAACATGTAAAACATAAATTAGCCATAAAAGTTTCCCATTGAAACCATAAGTGATTTGATACAAAACATAGGTTTTAACCTAAGAGTAAATGCCCCTACATTTAATCTCTAGAATAGATCTAATTAGAAGTTTTTCATTTTCATATCCATGGTAGTTCTATAGGCAAAGTCTGTAAAGGGCCAGGTAGCCTCTGGATCTCATCTTTTATGAAACGTGACATATCTAGTAAATTCCCCTACAGTCAATCTCCGGAATAGATCTAAATATAAGTTTTTCATTTCTCCCATGCATTTGCAATAAATGTCAATTTAATATATATTTTATTGAATTTGTTTTTTTTTTAGGGATAGGAAAACCATTAAATATGGTTGAAAAAGGGAAATTATGCATAGAAGTTTCTTGCTATCCCAATCCAGGGAAAGTAGTGATTACATATGTGCTTTCCAATATTGCGACTGGCAAAGTCGTCCAAAGGAAAATGAATATACCGGGAAGAACAACAAACAATGAGGCATATTATATTGGATTGATAGAAGGCTTGGGAACAATGATGGAGTATGGATCAAATGGAATTGTAGTTTTCACCGATTCTGAACTTGTGTGCAACCAGATGAATGACGTGTACCAAGTTAAGAAGGAGAGGCTAAAATAAGTGCACGGAATAACAAACAATATTGTTAGCCAATTTCAATTTTTTAGTATAAGGCATTGTACAAATGTGAATAAGATGTCTGCTGATCTATTGCGTGGGGCAATGCAAATTCAGGATTCATCTATCAAAGATGAATTAATAGATGAATTATAATTATACGGGGCAATGCCAATGCAATGTTCATCTCTCAAAGATGAATTAGTTTCGAGACACTCTTCTTCAAAAATTCAAGATTCATCTCTCAAAGATGAATTAGTTTTGAGACGCTCTTCTTCAAAAATTCAAGGTTCATCTCTCAAAGATGAATTAGTGTTGAGACACTCTCCTTCAAAATTTATTGATCGACATTGTAGCATATCTTGGATATGTGTGTGTTGTGTACTTATAAGTGCGTCTTTTTTAATGACCATGTGCTTTTTTTAATTATATACCAAGTGTGCTCCCACCACACCATGTAAAGCGCAACTTGGTGAACTTCACATTTGCAACAAGTGGTGAACTTCACATTTTTATGAAATTAAAATGCGGGTACTTAAACAAATTTTTGTTTAAATGGAGTTTGACTTCTCTTTTAATGACAATGTGTTTTTTTCAATTTTATACCAAGTGTGCTCCCTCCATGTAAAACACAATTTGGTGAACTTATCATTTTTCTAACTTTTTTTTGCTTAAATTGAGTTTCACAAATCAATTAGTGTTTTGAAAGTTGTGTTTTACATAATTTGTTTACACTAAATTACATTAATTTTCTGAAATTGATTTTGAATTTAATTTAAATTAGTTATTTAAAAAAATAATTGTAATTGCCCACCGTAGATATATATATCATGGAGTATGAACGACGAAGATCAACAGAATCCCATATCTCTACGAGAGGGGGGATCAGGGATCGAGAGCTGTTCATGGTAAATTTAAATATAATCTTAAATCTCCATACATGTGTGTACATATGGAATTGTTTTTTTATCAACTTTATGAGTTAAATTAGTTGTTAATAAGTTTTATTTTCTATTTTTTAGGAGCTAATAAGAAGAGAAGGGTCTCTACTCCATCCGTGGATGCCCATGTTTCACCCAGTCATGGTATAGTTTGAGCACAATTTAATCAATGAATATGTACACGTGTATTTATATGTATGCATGTATTTTTCAATTGATTATAAATTCGTGTTTGTTTATGAAGATTATTTCTCCTCTCGAGAGGTTGGTGGTGGTTCAAATCCCCTTAGAGGGCCATCAATAAGTGGTAGCAGGTTGCGTGAATGTGGTAATATTTATTCCCCCGGAGGCCAATCAACGGTTGGTGGTGCTGGTTCTCAGCAGGGTCGTTCTGGTTCTTAACAGTTTCAGGGTGGAGAAGATGCCAGCCAACCATGTCGAGGTTGCCATCAATTTCAATATTTTTTCATTGAATTTGTACAAATTTTTTTACATGTATTTTTTATAATATACAAAATTATATATATATTGATGCAGAGGCTGAAAATGCTCCAAATGTTGGTCAAAATAGACGCAGGGCAGAACGCTACATTCAAGAAGAAGGTTGTCTGCCCACCACAACTTATCCAGCCGACATTTCTAAAATACCATGGGAAATAAATATGGCACAATACACCTTAGAAAGGTGTCAACAACTTCATGCAAAATTGCAGAGAGATCTCGTGGCTTTGACTCTACCTGCTGAGAGTCGACAAAGCCTCGAAATAGTTACATATTCATTGGGCGAACTAGTAAATGTGTACAAAAACCTTGGGCCAACGACTAATGCATTTGTAGAAGTCACGAGAAAGAGAAAGGAAACAACAATGGGTCCCGATAAATGGGAGGATGTAAATCGAAGAGTTACGAAAGAAATGGCGAAGTCAATGTTTAATTTCAAGGAAGGGCCAAAAAGAAAAATGCTGAAGGTGAAATATTTCAAGCACCCTGATATAGCTCACTATTTGTATGATAGACACCTTGCGGCCTATGGAAGACTCCATGGAACGACTAGGTTCCTGTTTATTTTTCAAAAAAAAATTACGCAGAGTTTTTTTGGAAATGAAACCCAATTACAATGACCTTCCGTCAGAATTTTTTGGTCCAGGAAAAGGTCGATTGTGTGACCGTAGGGGCGCTAGGCGAGATGTGGAGTTGCCTTGCCTTAAGCCACCATTGGTGAGTCGACCTTTTTGGGTCGAAACTTTGCAGTCATAGATGGATGCGACTTCTCAAATAAGTTGAGAAGCAAGAGATGCCATAATCGACAATGTTCACAGCGGATTGGGTGGAGTCGATGTTTTTCTAAATCGACAAAAAGAACGTGAGAATGCACGTGCCAATTTTGCGTATTGTACAGATGAAGAGATTGACAACATGAGTGTTAAATATCTCAGAATATATGCAAAGAATTTTCGCAATGGTTGGCAAGACCTAATTCTTCACGAGGAAGAGGGCACGGGAACGGTATGTGTTAATGACCTTAGGGTTCAATTATTTTAACACATACATGTGTACAATTTGTAATAAATACATGTGTATGTACATGTATACATTTATTTGTATGTACATTAATCTAACAAAAATGTATCATTATATGTTAAAACACCATTTGCAGTTGTCATGCACGATGAATGAAAAAAATGCTAATATCACGTTCGGGGCCTCTGGTTCAAACAATGAAGATGGGTGTCACCATCAAGATATATTGAAAAATGTTAGTGTTTTTTAAGTGATATTTTTAAAATAAATAATTATGCACACATGTACATGTACATATATAATAATAAAATGTTTTAACAGATTCTGATTCCGTCCGATGTTTTTAGGATGGCAGTACCTTCTTCCTTGGGAGATGTGCCTTTTACTTCCTTAGGAGATGTGCCACATCCACAACAAGTATGGACAAATTTTCACTTTTAAAATTTATATTTAAGTTATATATATATTCCACCTCAAAAATTTCCATTAAAAATTGAGATATATATATATATATATATCTATATCTTGAGTTATTTTAAATTTTTTAAATTTTAGGTTTTTGGAGATTTTCTTTTGGAGCCTTTCTTAAGAGATGTGTTAGGTCCCTATATCATTATTATAGTCCCTTATTATTGTTAGTGTAAACCCCTTATTGTTATTATTGTACCCTTGTAACCCCCATTTTGTTATTATTGTGCCCTTAAATTATTATTGTTAGGTCGGCTAGGATTACATTGTGGCCCACTAGGATTACATTATGGCCCCACGGACTCCTATATATAGAAAGGAGGTTTTGTGAATTGTATCATCCAAGAATTGTTCATTTATGTAATGTATTGGAGGTTTCCCCCTCGAAGTGGCTCATTTCTAAGGTGTTGATATCTCTTTTCTTCTCTTTTTAGAGCTGGTTACACAACATTTGGTATCAGAGCTTTGGATTCTAGGGTTTCGCTGCTCCAAACAGGTCATCGTGGCATTTTCACTATAAATTTTTTTCTACGAAGGTTCAAAAGCTGAAATTTTTAGGGTGCGAAGCCGAAATCCTGAGGAATATTTTCTAAAAATTTCAGAGCTTGGTTCGCAATATTTTCGGAGATATGATCTGTGGAAGTTAGGTATTTTTTCAGGCTCCTAAACAGGTCATCATGGAATTTGAGCTATAAATTTTTTTATACTGAGGTTCAGAATCTGAAATTTTTATGGTTCGAAGCTGAAATCCTAAGGAAACTCGTCAAAAAATTTCAAAGCTTGGTTCGCAATATTTTTGGAGATGTGATCTGTGGAAGGTAGTGCGTTTTTAGGCTCCTGAATTTAATCTCAAAAAGGTGATCGTGGGAAAATTTCAATAACTCTCTCTCTGAGCATCAGATTGGAGTGCCGTAAAAAGTGGTCACAAGTACACGGACTATAGTTTCTTAGCTATAAATTTCAGAGGCGAAGAACAAAACAGTGACACGTGGCAAGTCGTACAAGTTCGCTATACTGAACCAGTCCATAATTAGGTCATTATGGGAGATTGGACATAACTTTGTCTTGGAGAATCCAAATCAAGTCAGACCTGTGGAATTCAAAAGAGAATTCAGAGGGCTACTTCAATGCTTAATTTCATATATTTAAGAGCCGCAATCACAGAGATAATACAATTTCAATATCGAGCTCCTAAAAAGCAAGTAAAAGGTGTGTATTTGTTTTCCGAATTGCATAAGTCTTGTTTGAATAATCAAGTTGAATTGATTGCAAGGGCATATTGTAGAATAGATATCAGTATTGGATTATAAAATGGCCCCTAAAAAGAATTCAACACCCATTAAGATTTTGGAAAGCTCTACTATGACTCATGAAGACGAAGAATTGCAACATGATCTATCAAAATTACAAGAGCAAGTGCAACAAATTTCACTCTCGCAAAGAGCAACAAAAAAAGAAATGGAAGTTTTGAATAAAGGCGTGGAAGCTAAGATGGATGGCGTGGAAGCTAAGATGGATGGCATGGAGGATGGCATGGAATCTAAGATGGATGACATGGAAGCTAAGATCGATGAGAAAATGGAAAACATGAAGAATTTTCTAAAAGCAGACATGGAAGGTTTGACAAAGTTTATACAAGAAAGGTTTCCTAATGGTGAAAAGATAGTAGAAGAACCTCATGATGAGAACAAAATAAATGTTAATTGTGATTTCATAAACTCTAGTGTTGGCGGGAAGAACCACCATATTCCAAAAATGGATATGAGGAAGTTTGATGGAAAGGATCCTGTAACATGGATACTACGGATGGAGCAATATTTTGATCTCCATAATGTGCAAAACACACAAAAGGTACGCATTGCAACTTTACATTTAGAACAAAATACATTTGTATGGTATCGATGGCTTTGCTCCCGTAAAAAAATTGTCACTTGGTCGATTTTTACGGAGGAAATGATAGCACATTATGAGGATACGAAGAGAAACACCTTCTTTAGCCAATTGATAAATCTCAAACAAAAGGGTTTAGTGGGGCATCACATTGAGGACTTCCAAAAATTGAATATAAGGGTAACTGATATTCCAGAGGAACACAGGATTGATCTCTTCATAGGCACTTTAAAGGATAACATCCAACATGAAGTTCGCGTTTTGGAACCTGATTCATTGGAGAAGGCATTCGGGTTGGCAAGAAAAGTTGAATGTAAAATTATGGCGACAAGGAAGCCTACCACTCAATTCTATAAAGAAGGAAGTGTTTCTACGCCTAGATTTCCACAACCTACAAGGTTGACACCACAAAAATTGGAAGAAAAAAGAGCAAAGGGCTTTGCTACAGTTGTGATAGCAAATACACTAAAGGTCATAAGTGTGCTGAAAAGAAATTATTTTACATAGATTGTGAAGAAGAAGAAGAAAATGAACAAGAAGAGGATATACACCAGGAACCGGCCCTAGAAGAGGAAGAAATGAATCCGACCATATCATATAATGCACTGGCAGGAATTACCACTCCTCAAACTCTCAAGATAGCAGGACAGATCAAGAAGAAAAAGGTAATAGTGTTGATTGATTCAGGTAGCACCCATAATTTTATTAATTGTAAGGTAGCCAAGGAATTAAATTGTTTCCTATACCCAGCACCAGAATGCCAAGTGATGGTTGCAAATGGAGGAACTATAAATTGATCTGGGAAATGCCATAATATCAAGCTAACCATGGGGGAATATGTATTGACTAGTCCAATGCTCTCCATTCCTATGGGAGGTGCTGATGTTGTACTAGGAGTACAATGGTTACAATCTTTGGGGACGGTAGCTTTTAATTTTCAAGAACTTTTCTTGAAATTTTTTTCAGAAGGAAAGGAAGTTGAATTACGAGGTATTGCGGGGAAGCCAGGAAGGATAATAAGCTCTAATGTCATGACAAAGCTTCTAAAGAAATAACAACGAGGCGTAATTGCACAATTATGCTCACTAAAAGTTCCAACATCAAAATCATCTATTTCTGCAGATCTCCAACAAGTCTTGGACAATCATTCCAAGGTGTTTGAAACTCCCAAAGGACTCCCACCTATTCGTGATCATGATCATGCTATTCATTTGATTCTAGGAAGTGTTCCTCCAAACATCAGGCCTTATAGATATCCTTACACCCAAAAGAGTGAAATTGAATGTATGATTGCAGAAATGTTAGAGGCGGGTATAATTCAACCTAGTCAAAGTTCTTTCTCTGCTCCTGTAGTATTGGTACACAAGAAGGATGGATCATGGTGAATGTGTCCGGATTATAGAGAGCTCAATAAGCTCACCATTAAAGATAAATTTCCCATTCCTGTGATTGATGAATTATTGGATGAATTACATGGAGCAATTTGTTTTACCAAGTTGGATCTTCGTTCAAGATATCATCAAATTAGAATGAAGATTGAAGATATTCCAAAAATAGCATTTCGAACTCATGAGGGTCATTATGAATTTTTGGTCATGCCTTTTGGCCTTACCAATGCACCTTCTACATTTCAAGGGTTGGTGAATTCCATTTTCAAACCCTTCCTTAGAAAATTTGTGCTAATATTTTTTGATGATATACTAATCTACAGCAGGTCTTGGAAGGATCATGTTGAACATGTTGACAGGGTGCTCAAACTATTGCAGGAGAAACAATTATATGCAAAAACATCCAAATGCTTATTTGGAGTACAAGAGGTGGAATATCTGGGTCATATTGTATCTCACGAGGGTGTTAAAGTAGACCCTAACAAAATTAAAGCCATTAAGGAATGGAAAGTCCCCACAACCATAAAGAAGTTGCGAGGATTTCTCGGGTTAACAGGGTATTATCGTATGTTTGTTAAAGATTATGGGAGAATAGCAGCACCTCTAACAACATTATTGAAGAAAGATGCATTTTCATGGACTCCTGAAGCAACTAAGGCCTTTGAACATCTTAAAGAGACAATGTGCCTAGCACCGGTCTTAGCTACGCCAGACTTCACAAAAACCTTTATTGTGGAATGTGATGCCTCAGGAAATGGAATTGGTGCGGTTTTAATGCAGGAAGGAAGACCCGTTGCTTTTGAAAGTCGTCCAATCAAAGGAAAGTATTTACAGAAACCTATTTATGAGAAGGAAATGTTAGCAATACTGCATGCACTAAAGAAATGGCGAACTTACCTAATGGGAAGAAACTTCAAGGTAAAAACTGATCATGATAGTCTTAAACACTTTTGGAACAAAGACTATCTTCAGAAGAGCAGCAAAAATGGGTCACAAAGATGTTGGGTTATGACTTTGAAATAATCTACAAAAAAGGAAAGCTTAATGTTGTTGCAGATGCACTCTCAAGAGAGAATGAAGAGGTGGAAGCATTGCTTTGTGCCATTTCTATTATCCAACCAGATTGGATAACCGAAGCAAGAGATGAATGGAAGAAGGACAAAGATGTATGGACACTCATTCAAAAGTTGCAGCAAGATCCTAGTACATCTGATACATTTAGTTGGAAAAATGATTCCTTACGGTACAAAGATCGCTTATATCTTTGTAAGGATTCCCAACTAAAACAAAAGATTCTTCTGGAATTGCACACTTCTCCTTTAGGAGGACACTCAGGATTTTTAAAAACTTACCACAGGGTGAAGAAAGAATTTTTTTGGGATGGCTTTAAATCTGATATTCGAAAGTTTGTGGCGGAATGTTTGGTTTGCCAGCAGAATAAAGTGGAAACAATTAAGACCCCAGGACTTCTACAACCTTTATCCATTCCAAGTCAACGTTGGGAGGAAATTTCAATGGATTTTATCACAGGTTTACCTAAGTCCAAAGGAAAGAGTGTCATCATGGTGGTAGTTGATAGACTTACCAAGTATGCACACTTTTGTGCATTATCTCATCCATTTAAATCAAGTACAGTTACTACTACATTTATGGACATAATTCAAAAGCTACATGGAAGCCCAAGGGTTATTGTGAGCGACAGAGATCCCATTTTTACTGGAAATTTTTTGGACGGAGTTATTTTCTTGTTTGGGTACTCAATTAGCTCATAGCTCATCTTATCATCCTCAATCTGATGGTCAAACTGAGATAGTAAATAAATGTTTGAAAGGATATCTTCGTTGTTTTGTATCTGATAAACAAACACAATGGGTCAAGTGGTTACCTCTCGCTGAATGGTGGTATAACACTTCCTTCCATACTGCAGCAAAAATGACCCCATTTATGGCACTTTATGAATATCATCCACCATCCATCACATCATATTTAAGAGAAAATTCGAAGGTTCAAGCAGTGGAAGATCACATTGAGCATCAGCAAGAAGTTCTCCAACTCTTAAAGGATAACCTGACTTTGGCAAAAAATCGAATTAAACAACAGGCAGATCAATATCGTAGCGAGAGAAGTTTTGATGTAGGAGATTGGGTATTTTTACGGCTACAACCATACAAACAAATGTCCCTCAAGCAAGCTAAGAAGGATAATAAATTATCACCAAAGTACTATGGTCCTTACAAGGTGTTGCAAAAGATTGGTTCTATGGCATACAAAATGGAGCTTCCTGCTTCTTCGCGAGTACATCCAGTTTTCCATGTTTCATGCTTAAAAAAGGTTATAGGTGAAAATCTTCCAGTTCAAACAATATTGCCAGAACTTGATGAGGAAGGAAAAATCATATTGGAGCCTGAAGCGGTCATGGAAACAAGAACTCGACAGCTACGGAATCGATCAATTTCAGAGTATCTCATCAAGTGGAAGAACTTACCCACTGAAGATTCTACATGGGAGGATGAGAATTTTATACAGAAGCACCCGGAGCTACTCAAGTGTTGAGGACAACACTTTTTTTGAAGGAGAAGGGCATGTTAGGTCCCTATATCACTAGTATAGCCCCTTATTATTGTTAGTGTAAACCCCTTATTGTTATTATTGTACCCTTGTAACCCCCATTTTGTTATTATTGTGCCCTTAAATTATTATTGTTAGGTCGGCTAGGATTACATTGTGGCCCACTAGGATTACATTATGGCCCCATGGACTCCTATATATAGAAAGGAGGTTTTGTGAATTGTATCATCCAAGAATTGTTCATTTATGTAATGTATTGGAGGTTGCCCCCTCGAAGTGGCTCATTTTTAAGGCGTTGATATCTATTTTCTTCTCTTTTTGGAGCTGGTTACACAATAAGATGTCCCAAATTCACCTGCAGAAGTATTCAATTTTTCACTTTTAAATATATATATATGTTTTTTTATAAGTTATAATTTATAAATTGAAGTTTATTTAAGTTTTATTATAAATTGAGATCTTGATCTTGAGTTATTTTATACTTTTAAAATTTTGAATTTTAGGTTTCTATAGAAGATTTCTTTAATTCGCAGAATCTAGCGACGAAGATAGGAACATCCACACCATTTCAACCATTTGAACAAGTTGTCTAACTTTTTTTTTAATATTATTGAAAATAAGTTTATATATACACATGTGCATTTTCATCTGAAATATATATATATATATATATATATATATATATATATATATATATATAACTGTACATGTATATTGTATAGTTTACTGTTGGAGATGTTCCCATGGGGGAAGTTGTAGCAGGCGAACAAATGGAGAGGGAACCTCATGAGGTATTGCATGATTTTTATTTTATTTTTATATTTTGTTTTTTACATGAAGTTCTATATATTCTCACTTAGTTTTAAAACATCAAATTTTAATGTTCGTATGTGCATTGTGTACAGGTTCCCCATGCTTCGCAAGATAGCGTGCGGATTTGAGACTCTGCTAGGAAAGACACTACATCCATCTGTATTTGATGGACATGATTTGTAGATTTGATTGAGATTTCTAGTCTTAAATTTACTTTTTTATATATTATCTAGATGCACAATCATATATATAACTTAATACTTGATACTTGTGAGATCTACAATTTTTGGACATATTTTATTGTGTTAATATAATTTGTTTTGTTCCAAAAAGTTAATTTTTCGATGGTTTTAGTACTTTTGGCTTGTGAATGTGAAGTAATGTTGTTATATAATTTGTTTGGTTTTTAAAACTTTTAAGTTTTGGATAGTTGAACTACTAGTAATGTTGTTATCTATAAATTAATGTTTTTCTTTTGAACTACATTTGGCATGTTATGTAATGATGTGTTATAATTTGTTTTGTTTTTAAAACTTAAGTTTTGGATGGTTGAAGTACATTTGGCATGTGAAGTAATGCCGTGATCTATAATTTTTTGTTAAATTAAGGTTTAAGTTTTGGATGGTTTCAATCTACATATGGGATGTGATATAATGTTAAATGTTTTTATTGGATAGTTGAACTATAATTGGCATGGCATGTAAAGTAATGTTGTGATATAATCAAAAACTTTTTAAAACTCAAGTTTTGGATGGTTTCAATCTACATTTGGCATGTGATATAACGTTAAATGTTTAATGTTTTTATTGGAAAGTTGAATTACAATTGGCATGGCATGTGAAGTAATGTTGTGATATAATAAAAAAAATTTTAAAACTCAAGTTTTGGATGGTTGAAGTACATTTAGCATGTGAAGTAATGTTGTGATCTATAATTTTTTGTTAAATTAAAGGTTAAGTTTTGGATGGTTTCAATCTACATTTGGCATGTGATATAATGTTAAATGTTTTTATTGGATAGTTGAACTATAATTGGCATGGCATGTGAAGTAATGTTGTGATATATAATCAAAAAGTTTTTAAAACTTAAGTTTTGGATGGTTTCAATCTACATTTGGCATGTGAAATAATGTTAAATGTTTTTATTAGATAGTTGAACTACAATTGGCATGACATGTGAAGTAATGTTGTGATATAATCAAAAAGTTTTTAAAAGTCAAGTTTTATATGGTTGAAGTACATTAGGCATGTGAAGTAATGTTGTGATATAATCGAAAAAAATTTAAAAATAAGTTTTGGATGGTTTCAATCTACATTTGGCATGTGATATAATGTTAAATGTTTAATGTTTTTATTGGATAGTTGAACTACAATTGGCATGACATGTGAAGTAATTTGTTTTGATATAATCAAAAAGTTTTTAAAATTCAAGTTTTGGATGGTTGAAGTACATTTGGCATCTTAAGATTTCTTTTGATCTCTACATACTCTTCTCTTGTTTGAGTGAAAAAATTTCCAATGGGAAGAGCATAGCTTTTCAATGCAACTAACCATATCAATTGAGCTCTAATTGAAAAAAGAGTAAAGAAAAGTTAACATGCCACAAAACATGTCAGCAAAATAACATTCGTGGTTGTCATTTTTGTTGGAATAGCTAAATCATATTTTAAGGATTCTCCATCGAAAAACAATTTCAACGAAGAGAATCCTTAATATGATTTAGTTATTCCAATAAAAATAACAACCAAGGATGTTATTTTCTTGGCTTTTTGGTTTTTTTTACTTTTTTTTGAAATAGATCTCAATTGATATGGTTAGTTGGATTGAAAAGCTATGTTCTTTTCATTGGAATTTTTTTTCACTCAAACAATAATATGTAGTATGTAGAGATAAAAAACAATCTTAAGATTACTTTTAAGTACAACAAGTGTTCTTGAAACATTTTCCCACATGATGATACCTTCATTGACCTCTAAAAAGTAGTTCATGGGCTATATGTTCTGCCTCTTTCCCATATAAATCCCTTTAATTTTGATTGGAAATATAAGAAGTAGATATATGTTTGTTGAATTGGGTTCAATGTCATTAATGCACTCAACTAGGTAGCCTTGTTGATTTATAAATTGGTAAATTGATGACATTCAGTTAATTGCATTCTAGAACATATATATTCAGTACGTGAAACATTTTTCACCAATGAACATGGGAAAACTACTTGAACAATTAATTGCATTCTAGAACACACACACATACACAACACAAACACATATATATCCAATACGTGCACAACATTTTTCATCAATGCACATAGAATATATTCGACCATTGGACAGAAAAATTTTGTTCTATATTTTCAATCAGGAATATAGATGTGGGTCAAATCCCACCAAAAGTCGGAGAAGTGCTCCGAGTCTCTTGTCTGAAAGTAATCTTCGTACAAAATTATACTGTGGACGATTTATTTACATTGTGGATATTTTTTAACCAAAAATGCCCACAAGAAAAACTGGGCGTGCATTGAGTTCGTGTATATATCCAGTACATGCAACACTTTTCATCAATGCACATAGAAAAACTACTTTCAGTTAATTGCATTCTAGAACATATATATTGAGTACGTGAAACATTTTTCATCAATACACATAGTAAAACTACTTGAACAGTTAATTGCATTCTAGAACATATATATATATATATATATATATCCAATACATGCAACATTTTTCATCAATGCATGTATAGAAAAGCTACTTTCAGTTGATACTAGAGTGTGCATGTACCAAAACAATTTGTGCATGTGCAAACACTTGCACAGATAACATAACAAGGCAGCTCAATTTTTAATTGAGTACTAGAAGTTCTAGAACATATAATCCAAAGAAAATAAATTGTTGGGCAGTTCAATCAAAAAAATTCCAATGGAATGCCATCTTTAATAATCCGTTCATGATCGGATTTTGACATTTTCCATTTCTTAATTTTCATTTTTTTCTTTGATTGAACCTCGATCAACTTTATATTTGGTGCACACACCAAGTGACTATATTGACAACTTATGAAATCAGGTTCATAGTCTTCAAAGTAAAAAAAATCCCCAATTTGATTAGTTTGTCTGAAAAAATAACCTTTCAGATCCTCTTTCATATGGAAATCGGTGATCATTATAGTCTTCTAATAATTTCATTTTTCATTCAGTGCAACACATCAAATAATACTTCACATTTTCATCGTTGTCAGTAGGTGCAATTACAGCAAAAACATCTCCTGCACAATAAAACAAACTTAACAAAATTATACATATTCAAATTTATTTCTAGATCTTTATCATTAGAAAGCAATTCAAATGTTACCTTCTCTAACAAGATCAGAAAATCGATCACCATCAGATGATATTGTAGTCTCCTCTGATTACATTTCTTCAAACATTGCAATGGACATTTTGCCCTTTGTATTTAGCTTTGTATGTTTCCAATCTTTTACATACATTTTGTTTTCACAAACATCATTGGATTTTGTGTTGTCTATGCAAACATGACAAAAACAAGAATATTTTCTTTTTTCCAATGCAAACACATTTCTGGACGACTTTGTTTTAATTGAATTCAATTTTCGAGTCCCTTTTATTGTTTCAACGTCATTCCCAATTGATCTATCTACGTCTTCAATCCCAATATGCCAAAACAACCTTTATATGGAAAATGTAAAGAAGAATGTAAATATGATATCAAAATACAATCAAAGATAATCATTGTGATAAATGTATACTATTTAAAATTAGATATCCAATAAAAATTAAATTGAATGTACCTTTGCACTTCCCTTGATCGGTTAGTCTCATGGCTTAGAGCAGTAATGCACCAATAAACAACTTATTTCACGTCCACAAGTCGGCTTGTAGAGGGGTTCATTTGATATCTTCAAAGTGCTCGTTTTACGCATGCCGCTGCACCGTCATGTTCTCCTTTTCCATGGCTAGTCTCAAAGAAATTCCAACAATGTTTAATGCAAGTTTTCTTATGAAGACAACACAACCAAAAGAATGATCGTGCATATTTGAATTGACCTGCGCATCCTTCTGACCATATCCAATGTTCATTTAATGTTATTTCACGATTTTTCAAGGAATCATAAATTTTTCCAAAACAATGTTGTACAAAATATGTATCATGTGTACGATCGTCACTGATATAAAAGTGATATTCTTTAATAATATGTTGATTTTCACTGGTGCTTTCTATATGATTGACGTTTTGTTCAACATGTCTATATAGAATATGGACAAGCATGGAGACTTGGTCAGAATGATAGTATTCACTCTGAATTTCTTTTTGTGGAACAAATGTGTAGTTTTCTGCAAAATCAATTACTGACAAAATGGTCCCTAGTGGAAAAAATTCACGGGATTTTTTTAATTGCAAGTCTTGCCCTCGAGCTCTATGGGAATGCTTGATGTATTTGTAAATTTCTGCCTCAAACTTTCTCAAAAAGTCTATCACAAAAATTTCTTCTTCTCGTAATTCAATTCTTTTAACACTATTTGCACCTTGAATCAATGTATGGATATATTCATATCTCTTCCATTTCACTTTCATGTTGGACAATGATTGATCATTTATATCAGTACGATATTTGTTTTTAAATTTAATCAAATTTCCACAATCATCTCATTTTTAGACCACCAACACATTTCTTTTCGTAAAATAGTTCATTGCTTTCTCTTTCACATAGAATTTGAGATATGAAATCACGGATAGTGGAAGGAGGAGGTGAATCCTTCCAAAATGTTCTACCAAAATCAAGGAATGTGTCATAATATAACTCAAATTCCACATGATAACGACAACAACAAGTGTCGCATATGGTGATAGGTTTTACATGCCATGGTTTTTGTTGAACAAAAGCACTGATTGAAACATGAGTTTCATGATTCTCTTCTTTGAACTTGTTGAACAACTCTATCTGAGTGGTTTCCAAGAATTTTTTTTCATGTTCTTCGTACTGATTTCGTGTTATTCTTCTTCACATCACATGCCTTGCAGTTGGCGAAACACGCGAATTGTTCTTCCAATATTCATATATTATTTTTTAAACATTTTCTCTGAGTCTATCTTTGTATGGTTGCCTGCAAATAGCTCTCCAACAAGCGAATTCATCATTTACATCTATTTGCAACTGAAATTTCCGATGTTTGTGCAAAGTTTTTCGCGAGGTTCCTAATGCTCGTGCCATAGATTTTACCAAGCGATTCTCTTTAGTACTTGATGAAACCACTGCCATATGTATTGCTCTACGTACAACTGAAACATTTTTCTGTCTAGATCTTCTAATTGAATTTATAGCACTATTTATATTTTGTATCACATTTTCCTTCATTTTTTTTATCTTTGGTTGATTTTCGAATACCCAATAAAGTCGTAGCTTCTTTTAATTTCCTTAATGATAGGATACCTTTCAACATTTGGGCTTGAACTGTCACCTTTTCCTTTATGAAATACTTCTAAAAATGTGGTTAACATGATATCGTATATAATGGTAAGCTTTTATCTCCATATGTGTGAGTGTCAACATTTTCTAACATCTCATCATCAACATTGATTTCATCTGTACATATTCGAATGAATAGTACATAATAAGTTTACATATTCAATAAATAACTAAACTAATAAATATATGTATAATTTCAATAATACGTGTATGTGTTCAACATATATATATATATATATATATATATATATATATATATACCTTGTGATTCAATTTCTTCACTTGAATTTCTTTCAACATTTTCACCATCTTCAATCATTGATTCAATATCTCTTTCATTTTCTCTTTCAAAATTTTGTATCTCATCATCAATGTTTTGAGGAATATCTCTCTCTGTTTACATTGCAAAATATTTTTCAAATTAGTTCATCAAATAAAAATTAAGCTTCACATTTGGAAAATTTTAAATATATCAAAATCATAATATTTACATTTACATACCTGTTTCAACTTCTAGTTGAGGTTGATTTTCCCCTTCAATATTTGAGAGTGCTTCTATCTTTCTTTTGCAAGATTGTCTCGTCTCTTCTCTACGTTCCTCAGGGTCTCTTTTTCGATCATATTTTCTTGTACAATTCCTTCGATTTCCCATGATAATAGAGTATGAAGTTCAAAAAATTTCCTTCAAAAATTTAGACAAAAACTCAATTAAAAAAAAACATCACAAAATATTTAATTTAAAAAAAAACTCATTTTAAAAATTTTGCAAAAAATACATACTCCAATCCAAAACATTTACTTTAAAAAATTCAAGAAAAAGATGTCTTATAAAAATGAAACGAAGTTCAAAATATTTCTTTCCAAGTCCTACAAAAAAATTTCATTTAAAAATTTACACAAAAACTCATTTTAAAAAATCATTATAGAAGATTTACTTCAACCCAAAACCAAAAAATGTCCTTTCGAAATTAAGCCCAAATCCATACCTTCAAAAATGATGAAAATTAAGCCCAAAAAACATCCAAAAAACTGTATCACATACCTCCAAGAAATGTCCTTTGAATGTACCTCCAAGAAAAGTCTTAAAAAATGTTCTTTGAATGTACCTCCAAGAAAATTCTTTAAACCCAAAACAATTCCTTGCAAAATCAAATCAAATGTATGAAAATAATGTGACTCAAAGAAAAGTCCTTTGAATGTACCTCCAAGAAAAGTCCTTAAACCCAAAACAATTCTTTACAAAATCAGATCAAGACTTTTGTAATATCAGACCAAATGTGCGAAAATATGCGAAATAATGAATGATTTCGCGGAAATTTATATTGCCATGAAATGTTTTTTTGGAGGGGCTCGGCAGTACTTTCCGGCCGACGGAAAGTTAGGTAAAAGTTCGGCCGAAATTTTTAGAAATAGTTTGGCCGAACTACTTTGTCGTTTGACTTAATGGGCCGTTGGCACAAAAAACTGTTCGACTGAACTAAGGCGTCACCAGTTACGCAGAGCCAAACCCTAAATACGTTTCTGCAACTTTGGACTGATTAAACTCCATGAAACATTCTAAATTAACTATCAGAACCAAGATAAGCATTTTCAGAATTGAATCTACTTTCATGAAATATAACTTTTATGGAATTTCATAAATATTTACTAATTTTAATTAATTTTGTAATAAAATGGATGCAAACAATTTCTGAAGGTCATTATGATTCAGTGAAACCAAAATTCTTATCTTCCAAAATACAATGTAAAAAAAATTGAAAAAATTATGGTACATCACATTGGTCCGTCGTCTCTAATGGGTAGCTTTTAGATTTTTAGTTTATAACTTATATGTTAAGAAATTTCTTGCGTCGCGAAACATATTCAAAATATGCAGTTTTTCATATTGGACCAGTTCAAAAAATTCTAGTAATTATGATATGCATCCATTGGCTTTGTAAATATGACGAAACCGAAGTAGACTTTGTCTAGATTGTTGTAACACATTTTGTTTCTCAAAAACACAATTTTTTAAAAAATACAACATTGTGTATTGACATGACTTCTTATGAATATGTTTATTGTTAAAAAACACACACTCAAAGAAATGCTAATTTGACATATCAAATGTGTATAAAAAAATTCCAAAAAATAAGTAATAGAAAGCTAACAAAATTTTTGACAACATTTATTTTTATCGCACAGTGAAATTCTAAACAGAAAATTGTTTTAGCTTGCAGAAAGTTGAAGAACCGAAAAAAAATGAAAGTTTTTTCTCAAAAAAGGGCAAAAAGTGTAACCCAACTTCACATTTTCACCCAAATTCTAGAACTCTTACTTACAAGATAATGTCTCCGTGTACACAGTAGGCCTGTACTGAAGGCAGTCTTAAGAAAATTTACATAATGGAGAGCCAGAAACACAGTTCAGGGATTAAAACCCTTATAGACAATAGTTCTGAAGAAAAACGAAGTTAAACCAAGATAACATTTATCGAAAATGGGCAGAGCCTTAACGTAAATCACAGTCACACCAAAAGAGCCATATTAAGAAACTAAGTCCGCGACTGAGACACAATCACCCGAAATCCAGAACAACATTTCCTGCAAGATACGCAGAGGAAGGATAAGGTATTACCAAATGAAGAATGTATATAGAGAGTTGAGATTAACGAGAACAGTACCTACCTCAGGATTCTGACGGGAGGAGGCAGGTAGTAATTTGACATTTCAGATGAGCCTTGTGACCACATCGAGTTGTGATTTGTTGTTTTAAAAACAAACATCAGAGCAAGGTTGTGAGAAAAACAAAAACCCAAAACTGTAAATCTCTTACGGAATTCATGTTAAAACCCCTATGAAAATTAATTATGAAAGATAGCATGAAAACTTACCATAGTACCAAGTATTGCAGGAGCTTGCTGGAGATGACACTGTAACCCGTCCGAGCCATGGAGTCACGGTAGCAAGTGCAGAACCAAAAGGCCCGTTGGTAGGTAGAAGAACTTGCCCAGATGCAGGTTGACATTCAGAGCCATTCACATGGCGCCACAGAGTTACACCGTTGGTATCAAGTTCAATGCACCATAGGAGGAAGGGAAAACAGACCAAGAACATGAATGCACAGTCTATCATCTCCAGTAGAGTCCCCACGACAGAGAGATGATGGGAGGAAAAACCTCAGGGTTTTGTAGTTGTAGAGCCAAGTCTTGGCACCGGCGAGAGCAACAATGGGACAATGGCAGGAGGTTGGGGGTGGGTGGTTACCCTAACCCACCTCCTCTCCCCATATCTCCATTGAATGCGAAGGTTAGTAGATCAAAAGTGGAAAGGGTGCCAGATAAACAAGATAGGTGGAGGCCGTATCACCATTATCGAGGCTTAACACTAATCACTAGGGTTACGACTTCAACCGGACACAAAGAAATAAATATCTAATAATTCCAAGCTACACAAAGTGCAAGTATTAACTATTTCATTTGCTAGCAAACACATACAAAATCCAAATGTGTACCCCAAAAAATTAATACCTGTACAACCTTATCGTCGTGCTAACACAATATCATCAAGTTCCAAATCTTTATGTAAAAACTTATACAATGTATTTAAAGAGAATTCCACTTTGTAAGTATTAAAACTGGTGGCTAATGTTTTAGCTTGAATAACATGTAGTAACAACATGGAGGTTAATGTTTTGAATTATAAATATATACTTATAATTAGAACTTCTATGTGGATTACACGTAAGCATCATAAAATTTTATTTATGAAGTGGTAAATGTGGATAATTAAGGAAGTAGTTGTGACAAGTCGTATCAGAGCATAAGTTACAAATTTGGGCCAAATGGGCCTGAACCATTTTTCTGTTATGAATTCTATTAAAGTTAATGATTTAATATTTTGTTAAGTACAGGAACATGTTTCTGTAATCTTCCATGAGAAGAGGATCAAGTCAACACCCACCCAGAGGCATGGGATAGACCCATTATGTGACCAATCCTGAGGTCAGTCCCGAAATGTGAGTGCAACTAAGTGTGGACTAGCACCAACAGACAAGCAGAATGCTAGAAGAACAACAACGATAGACAAATAGGTTGTTGGACAGTGTACAACAGTTACAAACAAAAATGCTTAAAGTTCACAGTGACAATGAAAGGTTGATGAGAGAACAAGAGAGGATATTGAAGAGTCTGTCAGATAAACAAAATCCTCCCAGTGGACAACCTAGCCTCGAGAGAAACACTCAGGAAAACAGAGAACAACACCAAACAGTACATGATCATGTCGAAGTCAGTCGAACGCCAAGAAGCAATAAAATTCGAACATATAATGAGGTGGAATTTGGAAATGTCATGGAAGAGAAAGAGCTGAAAAAGCAGAAAGTGGAATTGCAGGGAGAATTCCGAAAGATCAAGCCTCCTACCTTTGATGGAGAGGCGGAGGAAATGGCGGAAGCTTGGATAATAAATATGAATAAGTAATTCCAAGTGTATGAGTATAACAACGAACTTAAATCTTGTATAGCCATTTACCAACTACGAGAGAAAGCAACGCTATGGTGGGAGGAAGTGAAGAATGTACGAGGAGTGGAAGATCAAAATGTAACTTGGGATGAGTTTCAACAGTATTTTAAAGATAAGTACATGAAGAAACAATTTTACGATGAGAAATCTCGAAAATTTTATGATCTAAAACTGGGCCATATGACTATGGATGAATTTATTACAAAATTCACTTCCCTATTAAGATATGTACCTTACCTGCATGATGAAAAGGCCAAGGTACAACGTTTTTTGAGCAGTTTTCGAATTCATATGAAAGAAAGAATTGAGTTTGTGAATCCAAAAACCGTGGATAAAGTGATTAGGATAGCACGAATGTGCTATCAGCAGTCTAAAGTGAAGGGAGAAGCTGGAAAAAGTTGGCCACCTCGAAAGGGGCAATTTTTTTTTACCAATAACAGAAATAATAGATCAAGCAATTTCAAGAATGCTGCAAGACATCCACTCAGTAAACATAATGGAAAAAGCCAAATATAATATCCCAAAATAGGGAAAATCAACAAGGTTGGGAATATCTTATGATATCCCAAGATTGTAGATCTAGCAATATTAAAACACAATATGATGACTGCAACTAAGTAAACAACAGATCTAAATACACATCAGAATATGCAGAAATAACTGAGCCATTTTATTAATATTTGCACAACAGTGCTCAAAATATGAGACACTCAAGTCACAAAGTAGCCTAGAATGACCCTGCAATCATATCCCAAGAGGGACTGCGAACTGGTGCTCTGCTGAAAGGTGTACTGCGTTGTCCCTGCTATAGATGTAGGGACTGCAACTGCCTGTAAGATAGAAAGTCAGATCTAGGCAGAACAGGAGCTCCGATGATTCTAAAACTGTAGATCTGGGCTCTATGATGGATTCCCAAGATAACCCTGGAAGGATTTCTCAGATATGTAAGTCTAAGACAACCTTCTCCCTAGGGCTCCATGAATATGTTGTTGGGAATGCAGATCTGAAGCTAGATCTGATAATATGATGGCTGCAATGATGTACAATCAAATCTAAGCAAGAAGGGCTAATCCTTTCACTAGATCCTTGAGCTAAAAGCTCCAGATCTAGCTCCTCCAATATCCTCTACTGAAAATAGATGTAGAATCAACAACAGCTTCAAAAATCTGCGTTGTGAGAGACGAAGGCTTCCTTCCCCATAGAAAAATATGTCAAATCAGCTCCTGGGTGGTGGCAACAATAGATCCTATGTGAGGAGGTTATCCCTCATAGGATTTCCAGCTGAAATGTTGGAAACTTCCTTCCTCCAATAGATCTGCAAGACTGAATTGAGCAATCCTTGAAGGGACTACTGCAACAAGGAGGCTAAACCCCAAGGCCTAAATGTCGGATATAGATCTGATGCTCTGGAAGACTGAATATGAATAACAGAGTGGTAGGATGAATCCTCCACTAGTTTTCTAGCTGAATACTAGAAACAACCTCCTGAAGGTAGCACTAATGCCTGATATGGAATGAAGAACAATCCTCTTCCTCAGAGATCACTCAAAGAAAGAGGTGGGATTCCTGCCCGGGAACACCCTGCAAGCTCTGCTAAACAACCCAAGCTTGCATAGAAATGTCCTAAGACAAATATAGATATAAACAGATCAAGAAATGCATAATCAACCACTATTAGGTTTCTCTTGTGACCTAGTGATTCAGTATCAAGATCCAAATCCATACATAACTAGAATTTTGATCGGCTGCTAGTGGTGGTTATGAATAAGGAATTGAGCGAAGCGAAGCTTAGGCTGGAGGGGGAGGTGCTGGCCTAGGTGGCTTAGGTATTGGTCAAGACGGTAGGGGCTTTTGGTTCCAATTAGGGGGTCCCTTGGGGCTCTTTTCTTTCTCTAAAGGTGTGCAAGTGCTCTGGTGTCATGCCTTCCATTGTGCCTTCACCTTCATTATATGCATGAGCCTTCCATAACCTAGGCCCACTCCAATACTGCGCTGCACATGTGGACAAAGTCTCCATGTTTGACTGCGCTGTTGATCCATGCCCTCCATCATGTTCACATGGTGATCACCCTCTCCATCATGCATGCATTAAATGCAACACTTCCTCCACTATCTTATCATGAATGATCTTCTTTGAATGTATCATGATCTCAGTTGACCTTATCAAAGATCCATGTGATTTAATATTTAATATACATGATCTTCTTTGACTGTTTCACCCTCCATAACCTATCTCATAAATTAGACATAATCTCCATTAATGGAGTTGCTCCACTGCACCATGATTCTAGATCTAGATCAAAAATGTCCACATACACACATAAAAGTGGATCTTGTTCATCTTTTGGGGTTTGTGGGTCCCTCCACCCTTTTATTTACTTAATTTATTAAAAGGATCAAGGACTCTAATATTCCAAATGTGATGTTAAAATTTGGGAATATTACAGTGCCCCCCCGCAAAATGTTGCTTGTCCTCAAGCAACTCAAAAGGTAGATGCATCAGCCATCTATTCCCCTCCAAATGGCATCCACATAAGGAAGGCTTCTTCCATTTGCTACAATATATTATGCATGTTTGGTTCCATAGTTGTCTTTCAGAAATATATGAGATGACTTCCAACTGCATGGTTAGATGTCCTCCTCTCACCATAAAGCACAAAGTGACAATCATATGATATCCAACATCATCATAAGTACATGAGAGTCATAAAATAAAGTAGCTCTCTCCACAAAGGAAAAGCTTCATCATACAATACACTCCTTCATCCCATGTTTCATGAACTAGATTGAGCATTGTTATGCTCTCATTCTTAGCCCTATTGGCCTTATTGGATCAAAACTTCATCATTCCAAAGTTATGCAAAAGAAGAAGGGAAGGAGTAACATGGGTAGACAAAGGTGTCAAACCATATTCTCCTAACAATAACCACCAGAGTAAGGCCCTTTGTTGCCATCCTCCATCTCCTTCATGTAAGATGGATAAGCCAAACTCCCCTAAACACAACCAAAATGAACATGCCTTCCTTTGCTGCAATTTATCATTGAAAAATAAGGCATGATTCAGAAAATGATGAGCTATTGGGTGGTATCCATACTCACCCAAGAGCAGCCAGCGCAACCATGCCTCCTCCTTCATTTCATATGTGTTTTTCAAGGCATGGATCAGAAAAATAGGTGCCTTTGGAGAGTGACGGAAATCTCCCAATGGCAACCAACGTAACCAAGCATGCTGGCCCATACAAATCTGCAAGTGATTATGCAACCCCTTGCTTATCATCCTCACCCATTCACTCCCATGTGGATGATGAATGAGGTACTGAATAATCATGGCATCCTCCCTTTGTAGAATGCCATCCTCCCCAAACTGTTGAAAAACTTTGCATTTCATGAAATGTTGAAATGCATCTCTAATGAGATCTCTTCATGAGATTCTCTCTCCATCAAAGGCCCTCCAAAACCAAAGAAGTTTTGGATTTTCTGCAAGTAGAATTTTCTCTTTGAGCAGTGAGAGGCTCATTGAGAAAGGGTCATCTAGAAGGGAGAAAAGGTTTCTCATTTCAAGATGTCTACCATTTCTCATCTTTGCTTCCATTGCTTCATGAGTGAAGCTACCTCCAGAATGCTCCAAGAATGATGAAGCCCTTTCTTTGTCACAACTACTAAGTGACAACACTCTGATATGTCTTTGCTTCAAATCAGCATTTGGTTCTAACCCTTGGTTATGCATTGGTCTTGAAACAATATGTGCTGGAATTTTATGTATACCTTGGATCAACTGATATGTGGGAGCCTCTTGATAAAACACAAGAGTTCCTCCAACCAGGACAATAGTGTCTCCATCTGCTGGTAAGAGTGATGGCCTCTTTTATTCAAATGTACCAGTGCTGGTATCTCCCTCCTCCTCCTCATGCATCTCCTGATCCATGCATGGGACTCCATATGTCAAGAGCTCAAGACTACCTTGCAAAGATGCAAGTGCCTCTTCTCTAGATACAAGTACTTCTGCAGCAGGTGGTGAAAGTAGTGACCTCTTGTCCAGAGTGACAAGATTGACATTCTCCTTGGTTTCCTTAGGAGATGCCTCTTTGTAGCACAACTCTGTCTTCTCCACATCAAACTTCTTCCTCAACTTGTGAAAGAAATCTGAATACTTGGTCACTTTTGCATGCTTTAGGTGCCCAAACCACCAGTCTTCTGCTTCATCTAAGAGATGAAGTGCTGCAATTTGAACAACCTCTTTTTCAGCCATAGGATGAAGCACGAAAAATGAATCTAACTCCCTCCTCCAAGCCTTGACATTGCTTGAGGAAGATCCATCAAATGTAGGCAAATAGAATCTAGTATGCCTCTTTCTTCTATTGCTGCTATAGGATCCTCTTTCTTATTTAATCTGGAAGAATTGTTGGAGAGTTAGCTTCTCCTTGAATGCTCTAGACTGTGCTTTGTACTCTTCAAGATATAGACTGAGAGTCTCATGAGTCTCAGGTTCATTCCTTTCTTCCCTTCTATACCTCTCACCTTCTTCAAAGAAAGTGGGCATAGTGGATCTATGAAGAGATCTAGGATTCTCCGGTCTTCTTTGCTGCTGATAGGAAGTGCTTTCCTTATCATATATGCTTCTTGGATCTCCTCTCTATTATCCCTCCTTCATTTGATTGACCCCCTTGGAGAGGTCTTGCATGGATATGAAGAAAGGAGTGACAGATCTCACATCCTCCATGATAGATTTCATCTATCTGTTCTCCTTTCAATGTAAAAGATGAAGTGTCCACAAGCTAAGCCAAAGATCATGCTCTGATACCACTGTAATATCCCAAAATATGGAAAATCAACAAGGTTGGGAATATCTTATGATATCCCAAGATTGTAGATCCAGCAATATTAAAACACAATATGAGGACTGCAACTAAGTAAACAACAGATCTAAATACACATCAGAATATGCAGAAATAGTTGAGCCATTTTATTAATATTTGGAGGTGAAAAATAAAAATACAATAGTGCTCAAAATATGAGACACTCAACCCACAAAAGTAGCCTAGAATGACCCTGCAATCATATCCCAAGAGGGATTGCGTAACTGCTTCTCTGCTAAAAGGTGTATTGCGATGTCCCTGCTACAGATGTAGGGACTACAACTGCCTGTAAGATAGAAAGTAAGATCTATGCAGAACGGGAGCTCCGATGATGCTGAAACTGTAGATCTGGGCTCTATGATGGATTCCCAAGATAACCCTGGAAGGATTTCTCAGATATGTAAGTCTAAGACAACCTTCTCCCTAGGGCTCCATGAATATGCTACTGGGAATGTAGATCTGAAGCTAGATCTAATAATATGATGGCTGCAATGATGTACAATCAGATCTAAGCAAAAAGTGTTGATCCCTTCACTAAATCCTTGGGCTAAAAGCTCTAGATCTAGCTCCTCCAATATCCTCAACTGAAAATAGTTGCAGAATGAACAACAGCTTCAGAAAACTGCGCTGTGAGAGAGGGAGGCTTCCTTCCCCATAGAAAAATATGTCAAATCAGCTCCTGGGTGGTGGTAACAATAGATCCAATGTGAGGAGGTTATCCCTCAGATGATTTCCAGTTGAAATGCAGGAAACTTCCTTCCTCCAATAGATCTGCAAGACTGAACTGCGCAATCCTTGAAGGGACTGCTGCAACAAGGAGGCTAAACCCCAAGGCCTGAACGCTGAATATAGATATGATGCTCTAGAAGATTAAATATGAAGAACAAAGTGGTAGGATGAATCCTCCATTGGTTTTATAGCTGAATACTAGAAACAACCTCCTGAAGGTGGCACTAATGCCTGATATGGAATGAAGAACAATCCTCTTCCTCAGAGATCACTCAAAGAAAGAGGTGGGATTCCTGCCCGGGAACACCCTGCAAGCTCTGCTAAACAGCCCAAGCTTGCATAGAAATGTCCTAAGACAAATCTAGATCTAAACAGATCAAGAAATGCATAATCCAAATCATGCCTTCCATTGTGCCTTCACCTTCATTATATGCATGAGCCTTCCATAACCTAGGCCCACTCCAATAATGCGCTGCACATGTGGACAAAGTCTCCATGTTTGACTGCAGTGTTGATCCATGCCCTCCATCATGTTCACATGGTGATCACCCTCTCTATCATGCATGCATTAAATGCACCACTTCCTCCACTATCTTATCATGAATGATCTTCTTTGAATGTATCATGATCTCAGTTGACCTTATCAAAGATCCATGTGATTTAATATTTAATATACATGATCTTCTTTGAATGTTTCACCCTCCATAACCTATCTCATAAATGAGACATAATCTCCATTAATGGAGTTGCTCCACTACTCCATGATTCTAGATCTAGATAAAAAATGTCCACATACACACATAAAAGTGGATTTTATTCATCTTTTGGGGTTTGTGGGTCCCTCCACCCTTTTGTTTACTTAATTTATTAAAAGGATCAAGGAATCTAATATTCCAAATGTGATGTTCAAATTTGGGAATATTACAGCAAACCATAACCAAGTGGACTGGGGAGGAAATGTCTAATGAAGCTTCTAGTAGACCCGATATTGGGCAACCCCAGAAACCTCTGTTGCAATGCTGGGGATGTGGGGAAGCACATTACTTCAAAAATCGGCCACATCGAGGAAGGAATGAGGTGGCAACAAATCTGCAAGAAGCGTCAACAGTGGGGTATGTAGCTCGAAACATACCTAGAATCAACGTAACATTGGAGGATCGACAAGCAGATCACCAACCAACCATGATAGAATTAGAAGGTAAGATTCAAACCCGAGCTGTTTCTATTTTAGTTGATCCTGGTGCCAGTTTGAGTTACATGCACCCTTGTGTAGTTGAAAGTAGTAAGTTGCAGGACTAGAAATTTAAAAAGCCATGGTTGGTTCAGCGGGCTACAGGGACTAGAAGGCGGGTTCATACTAAGGTACCCAATTGTGAATTGAGTACTGGGGACCAACACAAAACTGTGGAACTCAATGTTTTACCACTTTGATCTTATGATATTTTATTGGGGATGGATTGGCTAGAGAGACATTGGTCCTTAGTGGACTGTAAGAATAAGGTCATACACTTTAAGTCAAATGATGGAACAAGACAGGAACTGCAGGGCATCTAAAAGCATTTGCAATTGTGATCCATTACTGCATCCCAGCTAAGTAAATGCTTAAGGAAGGGTTGCCAACTTTATGCAGTTCAAGTTGGATTCACCAACACAAAAGATAAGACTACTATGTTGGAGAATATTCCTGCAGTACAAGAATTCCAAGATGTTTTCCCTGAGGAGATTCCAGGGCTGCCACCAAAAAGAGATATAGATTTTACCATTGAATTAATACCGGGGGCAACACCTATGTTCCGGACTCCATACAGAATGAGTGTATCGGAGTTAACAAAGTTAAATATGCAATTGCAGGAATTGATGGATAAAGGCTATATTCGGCCAAGTGTGTCCCCATGGAGAGCACCAATGCTGTTTGTAAGAAAGAAGGATGGTACTATGCATATGTGCATGGATTATCGTTAGCTCAACAAGATGATTATTAAAAACAAGTACCCACTACCGCACATCGATGATTTTTTTGACCAAGTCAAAGGAGCTACAATATTCTCCAAAATTGACTTAAGGTCAGGCTACCACCAGATCTGTATCAAAGACGAAGATATAAGAAAGATCGCTTTCGTACCAGGTATGGACACTATGGGTTTGTGGTGTTACCGTTTGGGTTAACCAATGCACCAACAACATTTAAGAGCTTAATGCATGGAATCTTTCACCCGTATTTGGATAAATCCGTGCTAATCTTCATTGATGATATATTAATTTACTCCAAGAATATGGAGGAGCATAAGGAACATCTACGCATTGTGCTGAAAATGGTGAGAGAGCATAAGCTCTATGCCAAGTTTAGTAAATGTGATTTCTTTAAGGAGCAGATCCAATACTTGGGGCGTGTGATTTCGGCTGAAGGGATAGCTGTGGACCTGGAAAAGATAAAGACAATTATGGAGTGGAGGGTCCCAAAGAACATAGCAGACATACGCTCGTTTATGGGTTTGGCTAGTTACTACCGACGATTCATCATTGGTTTTTCTAAAATAGCTTATCCTATTACCTCTTTGCAAAGGAAAGGACGAGTTTTTAAATGGACTCAAGAGTGTCAGAACAATTTTGACTTACTAAAAGAGCTGCTAACTACTGCTCCTGTTCTGAAGGTAGGAGACCCAAGTAAAGAATTTGAAGTATGTACTAATGCGTGCAAGGAGGGTGTAGGAGCAGTGTTGACACAGGAGGGGAGAGTCATAGCTTATGAGTCTAGGAAGTTGAAGGAACACGAACAAAGATATTCAACATATGATTTGGAGCTAACTGCAGTTGTGCATGCCTTGCGGATATGGAGGCATTATCTGCTGGGAAAAAGATTCGTGTTGAGAACCGATCATAGTAGCTTAATCAACTACTTTAAGTAGGCTGATTTGAATGCCCGCCAAGCCAGATGGAATGTGTTTCTTAGTGAATTTGATTTCGATATTCAACATGTGAAAGGAAAAAAGAACAATGTGGCAGATGCCTTAAGCAGAAAACTGCACGTCATTTATGAACTTTATTTCAACTAGATGGAATTTAATTTTCAAGACCAGGTCATGGAAGCAGCAAGTGAGGACTCGGAATATCAGAAGTTGTGGCAGCAAGTAAAAGATGATGAAAGACTAGGGAAATGGTCTGAATATGAACTCAATGAGAAGCAAATTCTAGTTTTTCGGAAGATGATATATATTCCCAATCAGAATAGTATTAAAAAAATGATTTTGGATGAGTATCACAGAAGCACCTATGTCAGGCATCCGGGATATCAAAAGATGTTAACAACAATCAGAAAAGACTACACCTGGCTAGGAATGCGAAAGGATATAGCAAAATATTTGACCAAGTGCCTAGAGTGCCAACGAATTAAGGTTTAACATCAGCACCCTACGGGATTGCTTCAACCAATTCCAGTGCCCGAATGGAAGTGGGAAGTCATTTCCCTTGACTTTATCACTGGACTACCTAGAAACAAAAAGCATAATGATTTGATTATGGTGGTACTCCATAGAATCAACAAAGTGGCACATTTGATCCCTATGAAATCTACCTATAAGATAGTGCAAATTGCTGACATTTTTATGAAAGAGATTTTCAAATCGCATGGTATACCCCGAGCAGTTATTTCAGATCGGGATGTAAAGTTTACATCAACATTCTGAGAGACGCTATTTAGTGGACTAGGGATGCAAATACAATTTAGTATTGCCTACCACCCGCAAACGGATGGGCAAACAGAAAGGGTAAATCAAGTTTTAGAGGACATGCTACACATGTATGTAATGCAACAACCAACGAAATGGGAGAAGTACCTGCACTTGGTTGAGTTTGCATACAATAACAAATATCAAGAATCTCTTAAGATGAGCCCTTTCGAAGCATTGTATGGGAGACAATGTTGGACTCTTATAAACTAGAGTAGACCATAAAATAAGATGATGCTTGGACCGGATATGCTAGAAGAGATGGAGCGAAAAGTCAAGAAAATTACGCAGAATTTGAAGGCGACATAGGACCGGCAGAAGGTTTATGCAGAAAAAAAAAGAACCTTTAGGGAATTTGCAGTGGGGGGACCATGTGTATGTGAGAATTAAACCAAATAAAATCACATTACAATGGAATGTTTTTCCAAATTGGCTCCCCACTACTGCGGACCCTTCGAAGTCTTGGAGAGGATAGGGTCGATGGCCTATCGATTGGCTTTACCAAGCCATATATTAGTGCACAAAGTATTTCATGTGTCTTTGTTGAAGCGTTATGTACACGATTCCAAGCACATTATACATTGGCAAGGTATACATGTAAGTTAACAAAGTCCTATGATTTTCATATATTTAATTCCTAATTTGAATTAATTAAAAATCTTGCTGCTTACAGGTAGAACCAGATGGTGAGTTCTTGGTAGAACCGCAACATATCCTAGATCGGAGAGAAATAACGCTCCGAAAGCGAGTCATCCCCCAAGTTAAAGTGCAGTGGAAGCACTTTAGCTTGGAGGAGGCTACTTGGGAAGATACATGAGATTTTATGACACACATTCAGAATGGGTAACGAATGAGGCATTCGTTAGTGACATTAATACATAACTTTTATTTAAAAGATTTATTTAAATAATAATTTTTTCCTGAGTAAAAGGTAGAAGTAACTGTGTGGTAAATATTCCAAGAAACCCAGGAAGAGGTTGAGACAGTTCAGGCAGTTACTTTCCCAAAAGGATTTAAGGAAAAATCCTAGGAGGGAATGGGGTTCTGTGAAGAACAGGTAGAGGGTTAAACAACTGATGCTTGTTCTGAGTTGTCCAGAACTGGTGGGAGTACCAATGGAACTCAGAAGTTCACCCTAGAGAAGCAAGTCTGGATTTTCAATCCTGAGTTCTGACTTCCTGTCTCAGAAAATTACCTCAGACCTAGTGAGGAGCAATGGGGGAGAAGAGGACGTAATCACCTTGCTCAAGGTTGGGAGGACCAATAGTTACTGAGAAAAACCTGTACTCTAAAGTAGGTACATTTTACTGTTTTATGTTTACAGTTAATGTTGCAGTATTATAGTACAGAAAAGAAAATGTGAAATATATATACTTGAATATCTATGTACCGAAAAAGTGCAATAGGTTAACTGTGCAACTCGTTCTAGAAAATAACAGAACATGCATGATGCATTTATAGGAATAAAACATTGTTCTTACTTTCTGTGTGGTAGGAAAGAAATAGTAACCGAGGAAACATAAGTTTTCCTACTTTTAACTTTCTTACTTTCTATGAAGATTACTGATGCTCATATAATGTTGTAATGAATAATGTAGAACATATATGATTGAGATGAATATGTAGAATACATGCACCTTAAAGAACATGTAAATAAATGTTACAATAGCGAATCTAGAAAAACACATGTTACTGTAGATAACAATGTAAAACATGAGCTACTGTAGTGACTTATAGAAAATTACAAACCACTATATTGAGCTCTGCTAAATTCCAGATGTTGTAGGAAACTGGTTATTTTTCTAGATAGGAGAGATAATATACAAGATATGGGGAGACCGGATGGCTGTAGGTTTAGAACCAGAACCTAGCAACAAGGTCCCGGTTCCGGTCCCGACAGAATCTCTACCGGAGCCAGGGGAAAGTACTGAGGGTTTCAATGAAAACATTTATACATGTTAACCAACCAGTATGCTTCAAAAAAAGAAAAAAAAGAGCTAGATCTGCTAGCCTAACTGTGCAAACCAGTATATTAATTAAAATCGAGAAATGGTAGTACTGAGTTATTGACCCACAGAATAAACTATACCATTCCAGATTAAACATTGCGACATAAACTGTATTAGCAATATTGAATTCAAAATGAATTTACATAACAGAACCAGTGTAAATGCTAGAACTCTTAATTACAAGATAACGTCTGCGTGTACATAATAGGCCTGTACTGAAGCAGTCTTAAGCAAATTTTCATAATGGAGAACCATAAACACAGTTCAGGGATTAAAACCCTTATAGACAATAGTTCTGAAGAAAAACGAAGTTAAAGCAAGATAACATTTAACGAAAATGGGCAGAGCCTTAACGAAAATCACAGTCACACGAAAAGAGCCATATTAAGAAACTAAGTCCACGACTGAGACACAATCACCTGAAAGCTGGAACAACAATGCCTGCAAGATATGCAGAGGAAGGACAAGGTATTACCAAGTGAAGAATGTGTATAGAGAGTTGAGGTTAACGAGAAAAGTACCTACCTCAGGATTCTGATGGGGCGAAGAAGGTAGCAATTCGACATTCCGGATGAGCCTCGTGACCACACCAAGCTGTGCCTCGTCGTTTTACAAACAAACATGAGAGCAAGGTTGTGATAAAAACAAAAACCCAAAACTATAAATCTCATACGGAATTCATGTTAAAACCCTCGTGCAAATTAATTATGAAATATAGCATGAAAACTTACCACAACACCAAGTATTGTGGGAGCTTGCTGGAGATGACACCGTAACCCGTCCGAGCCATGGAGTCACGGTAGCAAGTGCAGAACCAACATGCGCGTTGGTAGGCGGAAGAGCTTGCCCTGATGCGGGTCGACATTTAGAGCCATTCACATGGCACCGCAGAGTTACCCTGCTGGTATCAAGCTCAATGCGCCATGGGAGGAGGGGAAACAGACCAAGAACATGAACGCACAATCTATCATCCACAGAAGAGCCCCCACGACAAAGAGATGATGGGAGGAAAAACCTCAAGGTTTTGCAGTTGCAGAGCCGAGTCTTGGCACCGATGAGAGGAACAATGGGACAATGGCGAGAGGTTGGGGGTGGGTCCCTAACCCACCTCCTCTGCCCAGATCTTTGTTGAATGCAAAGGTTAGTAGATCAACGGTGGAAAGGGTGCCAGGTAACCGAGACAGGTGGAGGCCATATCACCATTCTCGAGGCTTAACACTAATCACCAGGGTTACGACTTCAACCGGACACAGACATAAATAGCTAATAATTCCAAGCTACTCAAAGTGCGGGTATTAACTATTTCATTTGGTGGCAAATGCATTCAAAATCCAAATGTGTACCCCGAAAAATTAATACCTATACAACCTTATTGTCGTGCTGACACGATATCATCAAGTGCCAAATCTTTATGAAAAAACTTATACAATGTATTTAAAGAGAAATCCACTTTGTAAGTATTAAAACCGGTGGCTAATGTTTTAGCTCGAATAACATGTAGTAACAGCATGGAGGTTAATGTTTTGAATTATAAATATATACTTATAACTAGAACTGCTGTGTGGATTACACGTAAGCATCATAAAATTTAATTTATGAAGTGGTAAATGTGGATAATTAAAGAAGTAGTTGTGACACTCCAAGAAGAAGAAATATCTAAAGAGGAAGTTGTTCTCCTAACGCTCCAAGAAAAAGACATATCTAAGGACCTCAACCAGCTTGAATCAAAGTTGCATCAACAAGAAAAAATACATGGGAAAGAAGTCAACTCACTAAAAGTTAAGCTAGAAAAAGCATATAAAGCAGTAGTACTGAAGAGCCAACTGATAAATAACAAAGAAAATTGTGGAAAAAGCCAAAACTTTGTTAATAACATTGATTCATTGCATTTATTAAAAAAAAAAAATAGGATGCTTTTCAAATTTCAATTTTAATTCAATGGTATGACAAGTTAAAGACAATTGCATCTTGCTTTATTTGATTATGTAACATGTAGAATTGTTGTTAAATAACAGCAAAATGGAATTAAAGCAACTGCCTTTGTTTGATTATTTAATATATGGTAGAATTGTCGTTAAATAATCCCAAAAGGAATGGCAAATTAAAGGCAATTACATCTTGCTTTGTTTGATATGTAATATATGGTATAATTGTTGTTAAATAACTACAAAATGTAAATAAAATTAAATAATCAGAGTAGGGTGTCTTGTGTTGGCAAACAAGTAAACCCAATTAGATGCAGACTCTGATCCTGCGTGTTAATGTTTACATCCTGTTTATTACTTCTTTACAATTTTGATGGCCAGATATGTGATTGATGGAGTTTTTGCATCCTGTTTATTACTTCCTTACAATATTTTTGAATGGCAGAGTGTTTACCTACTGTTTATTACTTTCAATATTGAATGGCAGATTGATAGAGTGTTTGCATCCTGTATATTTCTTTGTTACAGTTTTTTAAATGGCAAATATGTGATTGCTGGAGTGTTGGATTGAATTCTCCAAATATGTGAGTGTTTTGTTTTATTTTGATATTACAAGCCTGCTGATTATAAATTGGACAAAGGTTTATTGTTCGGTATTGATCTTGATAGGTTAAACAAATACACACATCATTCACACAAAATCAGAAATCTTTTCACAATATAAATTCATTAAAAAAACTTTTACTCAATTTAATTATGAATGACAGAAAATACAGACAGAAATTACAGATTATTGGCGAATCAAAGAACCATAATCCTAGAGTTTACAGATTATTATACTTCAATTAAATTTACATTTTAAACTTTCAACTATCATCTAAATTTCCTTGAATAATGTGTGGAGGTGCATTTTCAAGTTATTGTCCTCCCAAGTTATTTGTTCCCACCAACTTTTATGACCATATATTATTAAATGATCTAACTTTTCCATCCCTTTGGGTAATTTCCTCAAGACCACACACTTCTGTATCTTCAAAACATGGAGTTTAAGCAGTGTTCCTCTTTTTAACGCACCTTCCTCAGCGAGACTTCGGAGCTTGGTCATATTAGACAAATGCATGACCTCTAACATCGGAAATCCCCCTGAATTTACGGAGCTGCCTATCCCCAAGTCTCTCACGCTGGAGTAATTTCTTAGTTTTAGAAATTTCAAAGTGGGCAACCTCTCCAATGGTGGAAGCTCCTTCACATTGTCACTGCCATCCAATTCTAACCTTTCCAGCTGTTGAAAGTCACACATCCATTTGGGCAATTTCACTCCAATGTAATCATCCAACACAAGACTCTGCAACTTCTTCATCTTCTGCATCTCGTCCGGAAGATTGTACTTAACATTATTCATGTTTATGTGATGCAAATATAAATGCCTCATTTCTGGCCAATTTCCCATTATGGTTGCTAGTGCATCAAATTTTGAAAATAGGACTAAACGGAGCTCTATAAGATTTGTGAGATACTTCAGAGCCATAACATTTGTGGGATCATTCAAAGCTTTTTCCATACCCATGCTCAAATGTAATCTTTTCAACGAAGTGAGTTTAGACATCTCACTTGGCAACGATGTTAAGACTTTGCAGTCTGAAAGATCCAAAAATTGAAGCCTAGAAAGACTGCATATAGCTGGAGGCAATTCCTTGATGTTAGTAGAACTCAATGTGAGAAACTCAAGCAATGTGAGTTGAGTGACTGATGTTGGCAGTGACTCTATTTGGGTATGGGAGAGATCAAGAACCCTCAAAGCATTGAGCTTGATTAGAAAGTTCTCTGGAACAGGATAAATTAATGGATTTTCAGATAAGATTAAACTCACCAGCTTGGGGCACATGAAATCTTCTGGCAGTTTTTCAATTTGATTGCTGAACAGTGATATTCTTTCACAATCCTGTTTCCCGCTCTGTGGGAAATCTTTGCGCTGTTGACCTGCACGGCATAGAAAATTCTCCTTCTCCCCAACATAGATGGCCATGTCGCGAATAACATCGTGCACTGTTATATATCTCCCTCTCCAGACATTGACAGGTTTTTTGACATTGCCCCTTCTGATCTGCTTTTCAAAACTAACATTCTGGAACAAACCCCGATCTATGAGGAGCCTCACATAGCTACGCCCGAGGTCCATGTCCATGGAATATGTTTCCTCTGTGCTTCTAACAAGGCCTTCAGCAATCCACATTCGTACCAGAGTATCCACATCAATTTTTTTATCCTCTGGATACATAGCACAGTAGAGAAAACAATGCTGCAAATTTGGAGTTTGGGGCAGGTCCTTGTAACTCCATCTTAATTTCTGATACAGATCTGTGTCAACACGGGGATGGGTATTTGGAAATGAAGGATCTGCAATTTTCATCAGAGACAAAGAAACTTTCCACTCATCTACTTCTCTTTTGTCTCTCATTGCTGCAGCCACTACTGTTATGGCCAAGGGCAAACCCCTACACTCGTCTGCAATTTTTATGGCACAGTCCTTTAAATCCTCTGGAACAGGGCCGTCTTCGAAAGCCAGTCTCTCAAACAGTGCCCTCCCTTCCTCTGGCAACAATGGCTCCACTTGTATAGACTGTTGTTCCCTCATTAATGTTAAAACTCTGCTGCGTGTGGAATATACCACTTTGCTACCTTTATCGACCCCAAATCCAACACCCAATTCTTGTTGCAGATCTAATGTACTCCAGAGATCGTCCAATATCAAAAGAAATTTCTTATTCTTTAAACTTGCACACAACTTCATTTTTCGAGTATCCATATTATTAATGCTTGAGAATTCTAATAAATCGATTTCCTCCGCAATCTGAGCCTGCAAATTTGATATTTTATAGTCTTGAGAAACTGTGACCCAAATCACAACATCGAAGAAGCCATTACTAACCTTGTAAAAGTTGTAGACAGTTTTGAGCAGAGATGTTTTTCCAACCCCGGCCATTCCATATACAGAAATCACTCGAACTTGTGGAGCTTCAGTAAGAAACTTCTGCAACTCGCTTTCGGCAGATCTGATGCCTGATCCAACAAAGCCCCCTTCTGGAACGGGTTGAAGCAAGTCCTTTGCCTCTTGCGCTGCTAACGATACTATCTGCCGACCTATAACAAATATTTTCAGGTCCTTTTCAAGGTCTTCGAAGAGCTTATCGACTTCCGTGGTCCATTCTTTAATTTGAGTGGGAAGACCGGGCCTGCAGAAAAGACAATCCCAGGCACAGAAAATGAAATCCATACCCCGTTGCTGTTGTTGGGATCGCACGATGAGCTTCTTCGCCTCTTCAATCGCAACACGTGTATTCTCCAAACGCTCTCGGATCACCTCGGGCACCGTTTTTTGCTGGTTCTCAAAGCCACCGCTGATAGCTTGTAAAAGGAGTTGCATACGCTTTAACTGATCTTGCAGAAGCCCACGGTTTCGATCCAAGTGAATGACATCTTTTATTTTTCGAATGAGTGGAGCAACAATAACCTCGTTTATGACGTCGGCTGCAACATCGCTTCCTAACTCGGCCATGGCCTTGGTTGCAGGTTTGCAGCAGAGAGTGAGAAGCAAAAGACAAAAATGCGAAAAAATTTGCGCGAGTGTATGACGAAAAGAAGTGGATCTGTGTGAGTGAGAAGCGAGTGAATTGGATGGGCTGGCTGCAACTCAGTCAATGGCGTAACGCGTTGAAGGAAGGCTAGAGGAAGGTGATCTGACGTGCCGTAGTTTAAAAAAATCACAGAATAATTAAGAAATTTTATGAAAAATTCATATAATTAAGAAATTTTAAGATTATGAAAAATTGTGATAAAGATTTTTGAAATATATGCTATATTTGTTAAATTTTAATATTTTAAATAATATAGCAAGTTTTTAATGATATTGAATTTTTTTACTATCAAAAATATAATTCAAACACTCTAATTATCTAATTTTTAATTTTAATTTTTTTTTTTAAATTCCAAACTATTGTATTGCAATCCATTTCACATCCATTTCACATCCGATGTAGGAATTAAATAGATCACGAATATTCATTCACCATTCTCGTTTGCAGGGCCAGCTGTAACTCAGCCTATTGCATAACGCGTTGAAGTAAGGTGAGAGGAAGGTGATTTGACAAAGAAAACACATATTAATCATCAATTATTATAATTATTTATTGGAGCATCCGTAAATTCAACAATGCTTATGTATAAATTATACGTCGTTGTGACATTGTCAAACAAGAATCTAAGAAAACTGTCTCCACTTAGAGAACTGAGAAGCCTGCGTGTCTATGTGCTCGGCATAGGCAAGAACTTAAAGTGGCCAGTTCTATAGATTGAGTCTGTATCTATATGTCTGTGTGTATTATACTCTGAGACAGAGTCTGCAATTTGGCCAGGAAGCCTCTGGTATCGCTCGCTCATTCATTGAGTAGCAACAGTCCGGTAAATGCCATTGCAATCAATCTCCGGTAAGGAGATCTGAGTCTGTAAGTCTGCAATCTGATTGTAAAATCATTCTGAGATTAATAAAAGAGAGAATGTTCATTATTCCGCATCATTAAGTACTGGTACTCTGTGCATTGTTAATTGCTGCTAAGACACTGTTTATCTTTTCATACTCTTGAAAGTTCGCTAGAAGTTCACCAGAGGTTCGCCAAACCACCGAGGGACGCCAAGGCCGTAAAAGGCGAAGGGAAGCCGCAGAATAGGCCGCTAGTTGCGTGAACGTGGGAGTACGTGTATGGGTTCATCGCTGGGTTCACATAAAGTGGTGTCGAGAAGATAAAGAAGAAACTTAGCAAGGCCAAGACTGCCTGTGAGCAGCAAGCAAGCTTGTCAAGAAGCCTCTGCTAGAAATTGGTATCAGAGCCAATAAGTCGGTGTTCGCGACTGGTTCGAGAAAGGTCAGTACTTATTTACTCTCTCTTTAAAAAGAAGTTTTGAAATGGACTCTTCAATGAACAAATCAGTTTCATTCAGAGAATTAGAAGAGAAGGATAGGGCCACTCAAGACCCTCTCAGAGATATGTTTAATGCTAGTAGTAGTAGAATTGTGAATGAGTCAGAGCACTTGTATGAGGAGTCAGAACCTCAAGCCAGATGGGTATTACCCAAAATCTCTGCATCTCAAGTTTATGCTGATCTAGGTGTCTGGCATATGAAGGCCGCCACCAGAATCACAATCAAAGAATCAATTAGCTCTATTGAAGAGAACTCTGACCGTGTACAGTTAATTCCTTTGTTGAATCCTAAGGAGCTTCAGGCTGAAGCCAAGAAATTAAATACACAGTTTTTGCATCTGGGTTGTATACGGGTGGGAATCCAAGCACTTACCCATCAAGGGGTAGATTCTTATGTGTTAGCAACTGTCAGAGATCTAACACATAACAAATATACAGATTCCCTGATTGGAGGAATTGTTGCTCCATTGTCCAATGGTCCAGTGTGGTTTGACTGTTATCCAAATTTTTCTGTCTATACCTTTGATGAAACATTGGCCGATATCTTACAACTTCAAATCCAAACCTCAGGATTTGATATGAGAAAGAAAAGGCAAAATATCGCCATTCAGTTCAAAGGTTGTTTTCGTCACACCACTACTCTGTTCCCAGCCGTCCTCCATGCACCTAGTCGAGAGTCTAAAACCAGTGTTGTCGTCATGACATATCCTAAAAATCAGAAGGTGGAACACCAAGCCATCAAATGGGAGGATCTATCTTTTCCTGAACACTGGACAATTCCAAATCCAAAGCCTCTCACTATTCAGAAAATTACGTCTGCTAACATAAGAGAAGATCAATCCACAGCCACTCTATCATTTCCTAGAAGGTCTACAATTGACAGACGTAGGATTGAAGCAGAGAGTAAAAAGTCCCCCAGATACATAGCTCCTGAATGTACAGATACTAGTTGTTCTTCTATTATTTCAAATTGTTCACATGTTGCTTTATTTGAGTTTGCCCAGATTGTAAATTTCCAGCCCCTGGGTGTAGAATGTCCTCAATGTCGCCAGCAGGTAAATTTAAGAGATCTAGCCTACTCGGTCATTCATAAGAACCATAATGTTAGGACTAGTGAAGCCCCTCCGTCTACTTCATCCAACCCTTGTCCTAATCCAAAATGTTCAAACATTCCATTCCCTCATGAAGATGAACATGTTCTTATGATGCATCTAGTGCCTACACTAGAAAATGAAGACCCAAGGCTAACTACAATTTTTGCCAATATGAGACCTGCAAACAGTCCCAAGTATGGACTTGGATATCTTGAACAAAAAGACAAGCTGATCCCCGAATGCAGATTCAGAGATCTGCCTCCAGATTGTAAGAGACCATCAGTGCCTGAAATCCAAAAGTTTTATACTTTAATGGATGGTTGTCCCAAGCACCAGATCCCTGCTCAGTGGATGAAGCAGATGATAAACTGGGATCTGATCACTCATCCTTAGGCTGATGAGTTTGCGCTTGCTTTTCCAATTGGAGAAAAACAAAAAATGGCAGATGAATGGAAAGCATATATGGAAGAAAAAAATGTTTGGATTTCATTTTATTCATGGAAAAAGAAAATGGAGTTGGAAGTTGTTCTAATGGCTGACTCCGCATCTTCTTCTTCACATGCATGGCAAGCCCCTGATGGCAATAAGATTGAAACATCTACCTCATACCCTCCTTTTAAGAGCATTGTCCTAGGAGAAGGACAGAATTCAGCAAATGCATATCCCTTGGTTCAAAGAGATACTGCAGCAGTGGGAGTTGAGAGTAGAATTCAGAAAGTCAGTGAGCAAGTAAATTGGACCAATACTGCTCTCACTGGACTTGAAAAGAATGTTGCTAAAACTGCCTTGGTAAAGGATCAGATGGACAGTATCCAAGTCTCTATTAATGATGTACATAGTGTTTTGAATTCTGTACAGTGTGATTTATCAGTTGTTAGACATATTTCTCAAGAATCTTTTAAGCAGTTTGGTGATGTGGAGAATTGTATAGTTGAGCAGTCTATCTCCACAAGAGATGTAGTTTCAAATCTGTCAGACAAAATGGACAGATTGAATTTAAGGAAGTCTGAAAAACCAATTCCGACTTCATTTCTGACAAAGGGAAAAAGTATTCACACACATGAACTTAGCAGCCCCATCTCTAAGTTCCCTCATTTGTTCCCAAAAGAGATTACAAAGCCATCCCAGCAGCCTGAGCCAAAAACAGAGGAAAAATCTGAAAAAATAACTGTAGCTTCTCTGTTAGAAGAATCAGACACAGAGAAACATGCTTTTCCCATCTATGAGCCACTAAAACCTCAATTCACCAGGCATGCTGCCCCTGATTTATATGGAGCTGGTAAACTCCCAGTAAGAGATACCTTCCATGAAGGGAGTCATAAGGAGTGGAATATTGACGGTCTCTCTGCAGCTCAAATCAGGCAAGTGCTTGATCAGATGATTGTTGAATATAAATTAATGTGTGTTGAGGGTAAAAATGAAGTTGAAGCCTGCAAAACAATCATTGCATGTTTTACAGGAACATTGGCAAGATGGTGGGAACTTGAATCATCCCCTGTAATGCTCACCAAGATGGAGCAGGAGGTGCTCAAAGATGAACAGGGAGATATTCGTTTCAATGATGATGGTACTCCACAAAACAATATGATTGGTGCACTCACTGCACTGATTCAAGAACATTTCTGTGGAGTAGATTTTGCACTTACAGATAAAAATGAACTTATTCTGATGAATCTAAAGTGCAGAAATATTAATCAATATGAAGACTTCCATAGAGACTGGATAGAAAGAATCTTTTTGGTCAAATATCCCAAGAACATACTATGGAAGCAAGTTTACCTTGCAGCTCTACCATCAAAGTTGGTAGACATCCTGAAATTGCAAGAAGCATTCCCCTTGCCACTTGAAGTATATCTTTGGGGAGATTTCTATTCTATTATTACTAAAGTTTTGATTACTTTATGTACCAGTTCTAAAATGACCAAGTCTATAGATAAATTAAATAGACTTCCTGGTACTAAATCTTTCTGCAACAGATATGGTATAACAATTGATGATCCACTGGTTACTCGCAGAAAGACTAAGAGACATGCTAAGAAGGCTCAAAGACGAAGTCGAGCCTCTACATATTGTTTGAGCTCAGGAAAAAGATGAGAGCTCAGGTCCTCTCATAGAAAGCCAAAAGAAAGAAGACAGCATAAAGGAAGAAAAGGGTATTATCGTTCTACCCCCAAGACCCATTATTATCAGCCTCATGACATCTGTCCCAAAGATGTCAAGATTGCCCGAATGAATGAAGTTGTCTGTTGGTTATGTGGTCAGTGATCCGGATTTATGCAGGAACGCAACAGAATAAACACATAACCATAAATACAGAGATGCAGCGGAAATAAAACTTCATTTCATTAATATCAAAAAACTGAAATTTGCTTACAGACGGGAATGGAAATAAAACTAGCTAGGAGCCTTTGGTAGCTATCTACGAGAAGAGATGTGGCGGCTAGGGCATACGAAATGCATTACAATTAGGCTCGAGGCCTATTTATTATTGAGAAACAATGGAGAACCCTAAACATCCCAAAAACCTAACCCTAGGAGATGAAGCGCCAAAACTATGGGCCCGGTTTGGGTAAATTGGTGTTTCAACTTCCCGGGGACGTAACTTTGGCATACTATCTCCGTTTGCAGCGCACATGATACATCATTAGAAAGCTCTGTCCGAGGACCACAAATTTCGAGACGATGCCCAAAAAACGTCGTTTAGGGCCTCAAAACGGCTCCGGAAGTTCAGGACCCGAAAAACTGCTAAAAATAGTAAGTTATGCCGAAACTGAAAAGCTGAAAGAGACAATGGTGGGGGGCCAAGTGGAATAGGTGGGTGGCCACCAATATCCACCTGGATCATTCCTCCCCCCTTAGGAAGCAATGGTCCCCATTGCGTTAAGTTCCTCCATAAGATGAGGAAATTTCTGCTGAACTTGGTCCCTGGTGAACCACTTTCCTTGGTGCAGGAGTTGGCCAGCTTTGACAACCCGATACAGTTGGATCCTCTGTTGACGAGTGTTCTTAATTTGCATGTCCATGATACAATCTGTGGTGGCCTGTTCCATGCAGTCTGGGTTTAACTCTGTTGGTGTGAGTTGTTCTGCAATGTCCGAAGTGTCCAGTAGAGGTGGGAAGTAAGGACGAAGGCGATCCACATTGAAGATTGGGTGCAGACCAAGGAATGGTGGAATACTAAGCTCGAAAGCATTGTTCCCTACAGCCTTGGTGATGGTGTACGGCCCGTATCGGAGCGGGCGAAGCTTGCGGTGAGGTCTAGTGAGGCGCTCCTTCTGCAAATGCAGCCATACTTTGTCGCCCACCTGGAAGTTGTGTGGCACCCGGTGTTGATCATGGCGCTGCTTGTACTTCGCATTGGCTCTGTCCAATATATCATGAACCTGTTGGCGGATGTGTTGAATGCGCTCGATCAAGCTACTTTCTTTGTCAACTTCAGACTGGACGTGCGCTGAATCGGCCTGAGCAGCTGCAAATGGCATGGCTACGTCAATGGGACATAGTGGCTGGAATCCCAAGCCCACCTGAAAGCTATGTCCAATTGAACTGTGGAGAGCCCGGTTATAACTATGCTGTACATAAGGGAGGCTCTCGTCCCATGTGTGTTGAGTCCCGAATTTGCCTCTTTTCCATACACTTTTCCATATCTGTTTCACTCACCTAAACCTCCAAAATTGTCAATATCATGTGCAAAAGGGTATCTAACATGGTTTTTAATTATGTTTTTGTGTTTTCTATTTGATTTAGATTTTGTTCATACAGCTGCGGAAACTTGCCACTTTCCGCAGCTGCTGCAACTTTCCGCAACTATTTTGTGGAATTATATGCTACAGGTGTCTACAAAGGAAATGAGCCACATGGGCAGGCTAGGAATGACGAGGACATGGTTCGTGTCCTATTGGTTCAAGTAAACTCGTCCAAAGAAGCTGCGGTCAAAGCCATCCACGTGGAAGTCAACTATGGAGTTTCATGTCGGCTGGACTCTGTTTCGTGGCAAATAAACATCCATACGGCCGTTTCTAAGCTTGCGAAGGTTAAATCGACATCTGTGCAGAGTTCTGGAGTTGAATTGAAGCATCCACCTTCCGTAGATTCACTTTCCAACATGGCCATACTCCTATATCCGTGCCTGTAGTGGTCTACGTGCTCCTTGTCATCATGAACTTTAGGAAACAGTTACAGTTTGCTGTTATATATAGAGCGTTTGCATACGCACGTAGAGTTAGTTGATCATTGTTAGTTGATAGTTGATGTGCGTACTCTGTTATGTTTGCTTTGTAGTGATTACGTTGCCTTGAGCCGTAATACTACCAGTCTGTAATGAACTGCTTTTTAATATGAGAAAACTCTGTTTTTCAACTTAATTCGTGTTTGAGGATCGTTACCAAAGCTGTGTAGAGGGCCCCTGCTCAGCCAAGGTTATGTGTATTAATGTATATATTTCTCATTTCATTTCTTTAAAAAGTCATTGTATCATAATCCATCATATGTTCATATTTTGTAGTTGTTTCATTTCTGTTCATACATTTCCATAATTTCCATTTCATTTCTGTCATTCATGTTTTTATGATTGTTAATCACTGATCAGTTTTCTTGTGCAGGTTTTAGGTAGACAGCCCGGGCATTTTTATAGCATTTTTATAGCATTTTGACTAATGACATGAACTAACATTGTTCTGTTGCTAGTTTGCTTTTCATAGCTTTTGTTTAACTTCAGTCTTGCTTTGTACATTTCAGTTTTGCTTATCTGATTCAGTAGTTAAATTTAGATATATTAAGCTGCTCATAGCATCTTCAGTTGCCTCCGAAAGCCACAGCTGGACTGATGGTGAGGGACTGCATTATGAAATGTGTAGTTTAGTATTAGTTCCTTTTCTGCAAATTTAGATATATTAAGCTGCTCATAGCATCTTCAGTTGCCTCCGAAAGCCACAGCTGGACTGATGGTGAGGGACTGCATTATGAAATGTGTATTTTAGTATTAGTTTCTTTTCTGCAAATTTAGATATATTAAATCATGTATGACATCTTCAGTTGCCTCCGAAAGCCACAGCTGGACTGATGGCGAGGGATTGAATCATGAGTGTATGGTTTAGTATTAGTTTACTTCCTGCAAATTAAATATCAGTTACACAAGTTGTTTATGATTACTTCCGAAAATCATAGCTGGTCTAATGATGAAGGGTCAGAAAATAAATTGATGTAATCTGATTTAGATTTATTTTGTTGCAATTTTGAATTTCCTTAAGCATAGTTTCTTTTGTGTTTAGTTGGCAGCAAGAATAGTTTGGTTTTCATGTTCACTAGTTTACTGTTTTGATTCATTAGATTAGCAGCACCTTTTCATTTCAGTAGTACACTTTTACTTTCTTTCAAGTCTTGTCATTGTAATTTCAATTTGCTTTTAAAGTTTCAAGATTGGTAAATCATTATAGGGGATATCACTTCCTTGAACAAATATAACCAAACTTGTTTTTCATTTTAGAATTTCCATTTCACTTTAGAAAGATCAAAAACGACAAAAGTTAAGAAATAGGTTATCTTGCACATATAGTGCGCCGCACTTCATCAGCTTACGATTCCCGGATTGACAAATTAAATGCAGCAATTTAGGACACACTAAATTGACCAAAAATTTTGGCGTCGTTGCCGGGGAAGTGTAACTAGGTAGCCAATTTCTTAAAAAAAAACATAAAATCATAAAAGAAGGGAAAACTTGATAACTTCTTGAAGTATGCTCTCCTCTTGCACTTAGTGTGATCTGGAGGATCAGAAAAGAGAGTTATTGGTTTAGTAATTTCTTAAGTATGCTCTCTTCTTGCACCTAGTGTGATCTGGAAGATCAGAAAGAGAATTGTTAGCCCAACTTTTAAAAAAAAAATAAAAAAAAATGACATGCATAGAGCAAGAGATTCTAGGGGAAGGTTTATAGCTAAAGCCAAGAGTTCGATTTTCACAACTCCATCTTCTTCAAGGCATAGACCAGATTCACCACCATCTACCCCTAGCCTTAAGATTTTTGGAAGTCAAAGAACAACTGAATTAGAGGACTCTCCTATACCACCTACTAAAACCCACTTAGAGAACAAAGAGACTTTCTCTCATCCTTCCTTGGTAGAAGAACTAGAGGACTATAAGGACTCTAAAGAAACTATCATGGCAGAGGAAGTAATAAATAGAGGTGGAGATAGAAGAGGAGGAGATAATGAAGATAAAAATGGTGAAGGAAATAACGGTAGAAATAGGGACAATTTGCTTGGATTCCCTATAGTTGATGAGGAAACTCATGCAACAATGAAAAATATCTCACCATCTGTTCTTCCTAACTTTTATGGATTGCGAAGTGAGGATCCTGAAACATTTCTGTTTGAGTTTGAAGTTGTGTGCCGAACTTGTGACTATATGGAAGATTCTCAAAAACTCAAACTGTTTCCTTCAACATTGAAGGGATCTGCTTTGAAATGGTTCATGGGATTAGCCACTCAATCTATCGGGACTTGGAATGATATGAAACAAACATTTTTGGATAGATACTTGGACTATTGTATGCCCACCAATCACAAGGATGAGGTATTCAAAATGATGCAAAAAGAAGATGAAAATTTGGAAGACTTAATTGAACGATTTCAATACAACTTGAAAAGAGAAAAGATGAGCAACTTAGATAATGAAACCTTGAAAGCCCTCCTATTAAAAGCCATTAGAGATGAATGGATAGACATTTTAAACATGATGGGAAAAGGAGACATTTCTCAACTTCCATTTCATGATATAACAGAACTATGTATCCATCTCTCAAGGGGAAAATCTAAAACTGGAAAAGGGCCTAGGGGTTCTTCTCTTATTAGGGCTAACAAATCTGCAACTGGATCAGTAAGTAGGGCAGAGATTGGTAATATGCTTGATGAGTTTAAAACTGATATCTTAGGGAGTCTTAGTGAACAATTAGACACCCTTAAAATCCAAAACAAGCAGAAAGCAGAAACAGATGCTTTAGCCATCTTTTGTCCGAAATGTAGAAAGAAACATGCTTTAAGGGAATGTCCCTTGGATGCAAAAGTTGTAGAAACATGTATGATTTGCTCGGAAAATCATGAGATCAAGGATTGTCCTTCAATCCCTGGACTCAAATTTGTTTTTCAAGAAGATCCAAATTCAGTAGAATCTCTCTGTTTTGTCGCAATGAGACCTTGGCAGGGACAACAATCTCAAGGGTTTAATAACCCTATGAATCTTCAAACCCCACCAAATTGGACTCCTTGGCAACAATCTTGGCCCCAACATCAAAATTCATATCAGCCATGGGTACAAGGGATGCAAAATCCTTATGGGAGATTCGCTCAATTTTATCAATATCCTCCATCTTTTCAAAATCAACAAGCTCCACAATTTCCAAGCCAAAATCCACAACTTTCATTGCCATTTCCACAACAACAACCTTCTCAACAAAATAAAAATCCTCAACTCATGCTCCCATACCAACAGAAGACAAATCAACTTCCAGCTCAGCCATTGCCAAATCCTAACAATAAGAATCCTCAAACTACTTATATGGTAGAAGGACAACAATTTCCTACCTATATGATTGTTTCTCTCAACGATGTACAACTCAGATCTGGTAGAATCTTAGAAAAACCTTCTATAGTCATTCAAGAGCAAGATACCTCTGAGGAGGACTCTCTTCAAGTCAATAAGGGTTCTGAGGAAGAATCTCTTCAAAATTCAAAAATTCAAAAAGAAAAAGAAAAGCTAACATCCACAACTCCTATAGTTGAGCAACCTGTATCTTCATCTACACCTCCTTTCCCGGAAAGACTACAAATTGATAAGGGGGTGGAAAAACAAATCTTGTTGCCTAACTATGACTTTCTAGATGAATTGAAGAATGTTTGTATCAAGATTCCATTGCTACAAGCCATTCGAGAAATTCCTATTCTAGCAAAAACCATAAAGGAGTTGAGTTTCAAAAGACCGGGAAGGAAGCTAAAGGACACAAGAAGAATCCACCTGGTAGGAAAAATTGCAGACATTATGATGGGAAAAATTACCATGCAGAAGTATGTAGATCCAGGAAGTCCAATTGTCAAGACACATATAAATGGGATAGAAATTCCAAACACATTGATTGACTTAGGGGCTGCTATCAACATTATGAGTAGACAGACTATGGAACAGTTAAAACTTCATAACCTTATTTTTACACCTACTTTATTGCAACTTGCAGATCGATCGGTTATTAAACCAGATGGTGTATTAGAAGATATTTCAGTCTCCTTAGATTCTTGGGAATATCCATTAGACTTTATGATTTTGACTCCCAAGAATAATCTAGGAGGACATCCAATTATCTTAGGAAGACCTTGGCTGGCCACAGCTGATGCTTTTATTAGTTGTAGATCTGGAGACATGTACATTTCTAATGGTAATTCGACAAAGAAATTCAATTTGTATCCTCCAGCAAGAGCAATCACCGAAATAGGAGACAATGAATGGGTCGATGATGAGAACACTATACAACCTGTCTTTACCATTTCTGAAATTAGTGAGGATAGTCAAATTCTGAACACATTAGAAAATTTTGAGATAACTTGAGAATATGACCCCACACAATTTCAGTTGGAATCTGACATAGAATATTTATCATCAAGACAAATGTCTCTTTACTCTATGGAAGAATTTGGTAATTCTGTTTTTGAGATTTTTCCAGAAAAGACATTGAATATCAATAAACATCTGGAGAAGTTACAACAAGAAGAACTAACCAGAATCTTGCAAAAACATTCTACTGCATTTGCATGGGAGTATACTGACATGAAGGGTATTGATCCTAAGACTTGCATCCATCATATCTATATTGAGGAAAACAGTAGACCAATCGGACAACCTCAAAGAAGGATGAATCCAAATCTTAGGGAGATAGTGAAAGAAGAGCTCCAAAAACTTCTCAATGTAAACTTCATTTATCCAATTTGAGATAGCCGATGGGTTTCTCCTTTGGTTATAGTACCTAAAAAGAATGGTAAATGGAGGGTATGCATTGATTACAGGGAATTGAACAAAGCAACTTTGAAGGATCACTTTCTTTTGCCTTTTATTGATCAGGTATTAGATACATTAGCAGGTAAAAAGTACTTTTCATTTTTGGATGGTTTTAGTGGCTATAATCAAATTTAGGTAGCACCTGAAGATCAAGATAAGACCACATTTACTTGTCCATGGGGAACTTTTGCCTACCGAGTGCTTCCTTTTGGGTTGTGTAATGCACCAGCAACATTCCAAAGAGCAGTACTAGGAATTTTTTCTGATCTAATCCATGATTGTGTAGAGGTTTATATGGATGATTTTACGGTTTATGGTAATTCATTTGAAGAGGCATTAGAAAATTTGGAAAAAGTTCTTATAAGACGTAAAGAAACAAACCTTTCATTAAGCCATGAAAAATGCTTTATGATGTTTACTGAAGGGATTGTTTTAGGACATCATATTTCGGGAGATGGGATTAAGGTTGATAGATCAAAAGTTGAAGTCATCTCCAAGTTACCTATTCCAAATTGTCAAAGAGATGTTAGAATTTTTCTAGGATTTATTGGTTACTATAGAAGATTTATAGAAAACTTCACTAAAATAGCATCTCCACTCTTCAAATTGCTTACAAAAGACTGTGAATTTAAATGGGATCCTGATTGTCAATCGGCTTTTGAAACTTTGAAAACAAGAATATCTGAAGCACCTATCTTGAGAGGACCAAATTGGAAACTTCCTTTTCATATTTCTACAGATGCTTCAGATACAGCTCTTGGAGCTGTGTTGGGTCAAAAAGATTTAATTCCTTATGCCATTTATTACACCAGTAAAAATTTGACTCCCACAGAGTTGAACTATACTGTGACTGAAAAAGAGTTTTTAGTTGTTGTTCATGCAATTAATAAGTTTAGACATTACATAACAAGCTATGAAACTTTTATTCATACTGACCATTTTGCAATTAGATATTTAATGAACAAACCTGTTACTAATGGCGGAGTGACAAGATGGCTTTTACTTTTGCAAGAATTCAATATTACTGTGTTGGATAGACCAGGAAAACAGAATACAGTAGCTGATTTCTTGTCTAGGATTCAGAATACTAAAGAAGATTCTCCTGTAGAAGATAAGTTTTCTGATGAATATTTGTTTGCAGTAACTATTAAGACCCCTTGGTATGCAGATATTGCTAACTATTTGGTTACAGGGAAACTACCTTCACATTTATTTCCAAGAGAAAAACGAAAAATTATTCAGGAGAGTTCAAGATATTCATGGATTTCTAACGAATTGTTTAAAGCAGGGCCAGATCTTGTGATCAGAAGATGTGTCAGGGAAGATGAAATGCCTGATATTCTTAAGGCATGTCATGATGAACCATGCGGCGGACACTTTGCGGACAAAAGGACGGCCTATAAAATCCTTTCCTTGGGATATTATTGGCCTTCTCTCCTCAAAGATGCAAAACAATATGTCAAAAGGTGTGATAGCTGCCAAAGAGTAGGGAAACCTACCCTTTCAAATGAAATGCCACTGCAAACACAGGTACTCATTGAACCCTTTGAAAAATGGGCTTTAGATTTCATTGGACAGATTAATCCACCATCGAAGCAAAAGAAGTATATATTGGTTTGCACTGATTATGTTACTAAATGGGTAGAAGCTAAAGCATTAGTATCTGCTACTGAAAATTCAGTTGTTCATTTTCTTTATGAGGATATTTTTACTCGCTTTGGTGTTCCAAGAGAAATTGTAACAGATCAAGGGAGCCAATTCACATCAAAATTGGTGGAGAAGTTGATGGAAGAATACAAAATCAAGCACAGAAAATCTACTCCTTACCATCCACAAGCAAATGGTCAAGTGGAGTCCACAAACAAAGTTCTTGAAAGTATCATCACCAAAACTGTTCATCTACATAGAAGAGATTGGGCGGAAAGGCTTCCAGAAGCCTTGTGGGCCTACAGAACTACATGGAGGAATACAACAGGACATTCTCCCTATGAACTTGTTTATGGGAAAGAAGTCTTGCTCCCCATTGAGTTTCAAGTCAAGACCTTCAAGATAGCAGTTCAGTTGGGGATGGACTTATCAGAAGCCCAAAAGCATAGAATGGAGCAGTTGAATGAGCTAGATGAGATCGGACAAGAAGCAATTCTAAGAACTGATCTAGTTCAATATCAAAGAACTAAATGGCATGACAAATATATCAAAGAGAAGAAGTTTCAAGAAGGAGATTGGGCATTGTTATTTGACTCCAAGTTTAAAGATTTTCAAGGGAAATTTCAGACTCATTGGCTTGGGTCATATGAGATTGACAAGATCTTTAACAATGGAGCTGTAAGAATCAAGACCATTGATGAGTTTCAAACTCCTCTTATAGTGAATGGCCATAGATTGAAAGTTTATCATAAGCCACTCTCTAAAGAGGATTTTGTCAAGTTGTTTCAAGAAAGTTCTGTAATCAGGTTGGTACAGAAGAATTCTTCTTCTCCACCAGGCTAGCTTTTGTTTTTCAAGTTAAAAAAAAAAAAAAAAAAAAAAGAGAAAAAAAGAAAAAAATGGTATAAGCCTGAAAACCAATCATTGATTGGCAGTCTTATACAGAAAATATGGGGTGAAAATCAGGGACACCTGACACTCTATATTTTCCAAAAAATAAATTCTGTCTTTTATTTTATCTCACCACCCACTCCATTTCACTTCACTTCACTTCATTTCATTTCATTTCATTTCACTTCATTCCACTTCATCTCATCCATTCCATCAATAAAAATATTTTTATGACCATTTCCACCTGGTCATTTGTCATTTGTTCATTTCTATTTCAGCCAAGTAATAGCTGTGTCAGTTTCCGCAGCTGACATCTGTTTCCGCAGCTGACTCCAGTTTCCGCAGCCAGGAGCAGATTCCACAGCTACTACTACTCTGTTTCAAAAAGAATGTACAGTTAGTTGTTATTTTCATAAATTATGAAATAAAATGCAGGAGAGAGGATCAATGGAACATTCAAGACACTAATGAAGATCAATCAGTTGAAGACCAAGGGCAAAAGCAAGGATTCCAAGGTATGAATAAAGTTTATTTCAAATAGTATCGAAAAACACATTTTTATATAATTTTAAACTATGAGCTCTACCCATAACGCGCAATGATTATATTGACAGTCCCGTAACCTTCCACGATCTCTATGTTATCCTCTTGCATTTATTCACAAACGGTTTCATCATTGAAATTTCGACTCTCACTCATGTTCAAATATCCCACCGTAGATAATGATACGTATTTGAGTTGACAAAGGACTCTTACAAGCCGCATAACTTCATAATCATTGATTGAAAAGTGTTTATATTTATTACACAGCCACCAAAATTCAAAATGCGGCCGAATGCATTATACTTTGTTAACCTCTTTGTCGTGTCTCTGTCGTGTTTACAAAACCCCACTCTACTCATTCTCACTCCCTGTTTCACTCCATTCCGTTCCTTTTGCTCACTCTCACTCCCGTATATCTACCCACAGTCTTACTCCATTCTGTTTATGGTACTCATTTCCATTTTATGATAACATCCCCACAGTATTGTGCTCGATCCTGTATATTCCATCGTTCCATTTCCACTTAAACCCTCACAGAGGCAAGCCTGTGAAGCACAGAGAAGTAAAATGGGAAAATTATTAAGGGCAGAGCCGGAAGGACCGAAGTTTATAGAGGGATTTCCACAAGCAAAAGAGATGTTGAGGAAAGCTAAATGGCTGCGTTTTATTCAGAAATTCCGGGGTTACCACAGAGAAGTTACCAAAGCGTTTGCAAGATCATTTGATGGCTCGGAAGCAGAAGTGGGAGACCTCAAGTTTTTGGTTAATGAAGCATCAATAGCAGCAGCCACAGAGCTTCTTGAGGAAGGAGAACGTTGGTTCAAAAACAAAAGTATCAGTGATGAGGCATGGAGAACAATCCTCCGAAATCAAGGTATGGATATCACTGTTTTCAAAAGAGGAATCCCTGTGCATGCAATAAAAGATGAATGGGCCACTTTATTACTCATTGTTCAGAAATTTATTACATGTGAAGGCCATTTTGGCTCTATGTACATGTATCATACTAGGCTATTGATGAATTTTCTTGAAAACCAAACTCTCAATCTTCCTTATTTCCTATTCAATAGCTTGAAGAAAATGGATGTGACTGTGCAAAAACACCTAGGAGATGTAGAGCCTCATTTATATCACCATGGGCTTATAAAAATTCTGATTGAAAAGGAGCTAAAGGAAAGAAAAGATACATGGGAACAATTCCTAGTTAGAAACTTCTTTGAAGAACCTCGGGAAATTCCTGAAGGTAATCCAATTAGAAGGAGTAGAAGAAAGAAAATGAATGTTGAAACCCAAGTTGCTCCTACACAGGAAATTCCCGCAGCTAGCACAACAAAAAGAAGTAGAAGGAAAAGAACAGTAGATGAAATCCAAAATACTTCTACTACTACTATAAAAAAAACTGATAGGGAAGAGAGATTGGTAAAAAGGAAGAAGAAGGAAATCAAAACTAAGAAGCCAATAATACCAAAAGGGAAAGAAATTATTGAGGCTGTCCATAAAACTCCTTCTTCTGAAGAAGAAGATCACCAAATACTATCTGAAAGATTAGTTTTTCTTCAAAAACAGTCATCTATATCCAAGAAGGCAGAGACAGGAAAACAAGAACAAAAGGGTAGTGTACCACGGCATGTGAGGAGAAGCAGCAGGCTTAAGGGAAAATTGAGAAAAACACAAATTAAAGGTCCTCATTTCATTGATTTGGGTGAGGAGACATCTGAACAGTCTCCAACTGACCATAGTCCATTTCAGTCAGTTAGTGAACTTGACTCCTTTCACTCCCAATCAAACAATGAGCATACTCCATCTTATTCTCAGCAAAATATTGATGTAAGTCCTCCTCGGCCAGATTTTGAACATAATTCTCCCTTGCAGCATTTTGGGGACAGCCCAATGAAAAAGACACCGGAAGTAGATCCCAAACAGCAGGAGGTATATGACTATATAGAATCCTTGGAGAAGGCAGCCACAGGCCCAAGTACCTCTTCCATTCAGCCTCATACATTGCAGGATGATTTAGTTCAGTCATTAAAACAGGAAATTTTTGAGCTGGAGCTTTTGAATCGGCAT